>CM032446.1:162837458-162893453 GCA_019049505.1 Pachyrhynchus sulphureomaculatus
CAAAATATGAACACCCCCCTTAAAATAGTTTAAGGATTGTCAGAAAATTTTCTATTTCAGCAAAAGAAATTTAGAAAAATTCTTAAATAAAGAAAAATAAAAAAATGATTCTAGTGCAAACACTAACACTAAAAGGAGAAAGTCTTGTAAGACCATTTAGCACAAGGCTAAGAAAAACATCTGGATGAAACTCCAGACAAACGCTCGGGAAAAATCGCCATCAATGCTCTAGCTCACCGCTAAGAGAACATTCTAAATCTAGTATCACTACTAGTCGCACTCAGAAAATAATCGCACTCTACATCGCAATGTCGACGTCCTAAGACATCCAGACATGCTAAAATCGCCAGGGAAAACGCTACATCGCGCAATGTCGACGTCCTGAGACATCCAGACATGCAAAAATCGCCAGGGAAAACGCTCTGGTTAATCGCCAGAAAACACGCCAGCTCATCGCCAATAAAACACTCTGGTATATCGCCAGAAAAAACCTCGGCTCCTCGCCAAGAAAATACTCTGGTATATCGCCAGAAAAAACCTCGGCTCCTCGCCAAGAAAACACTCTGGTATATCGCCAGAAAAAATCTCGGCTCCTCGCCAAGAAAAAACACTCTGGTACATCGCCAGAAAAAAACCTCGGCTCCTCGCCAAGAAAACACTCTGTAACTAGTCCTCGACTACACAAAGTCCGCGTTCTAAAAGAACAATCTTGCCATTAATATAGTGAGCAGCTATAAAAGCTAACAATATCACTATAGGCACAGTGAATAGCTATAAAAGCTAAAATTCACTCTAAACACAGTGAATAGCTATAAAAGCTAAAATTCACTAAACTGAATGATCCTGCTTCAAAAAGCAATGTTCACTAAGAACAGAATGATTAGTCCGCGCGCAACTAACATTCAAGGAAACATTCCCAGATATGAGACAGCAAGTCTCGAAATAGGACCTCCCTAAAATTACAATTTTATATATAGGAGTCCATAAACAAAACGACTCAAAATCACTCATTTTGAGCACATGCCCTCAGGCAACCAATACACACCGGAACATATACAGAAACATATACAGGAGTTCAAATTCCAAACTCTTGGTTATGATAACTCCTTATCGAGCTTGGCGAAAGCTCTTAGCAAAAGCTAGACAAATCTTCGGCACATCGCACCAAAGTGGTAAATCTGCCTAGAAACATGAGCCGGAAAAAAAAAACGCCCTCCGTCATTCTTCAGGGTGGCTACACAGAGATATAAAACTTAACCAGCGTTGCGCTTCTTCAAGTTGCATGAAGAACCCTCGGGTACTGGTCTCGCCCTAGAACAACAACGAGAAACATTCAATCCATCCCACATAACAGGAGACAAACACCTCACCACGATATACTGAAAGGTGGAGACAATAAAATACGGAAATGGTGACCCTGGTGTCCACCAACAAAAGGGAGTAGATTATAGCATCCACTAAACTAAAACGGTGTCTACCACACCATCATAAGTCAAAAAAATTAATCAATAGGGTGTTCCGAAACACACTACTGCCAACAGCCTGTCACCACTAATAGGCTAATTGGAGCTGAGGTCGACTACAGTAGCTAGGCTCTCCTTTGGCTCAAATAGAAATAGCCATTGGGTAACAAAACCTCTAAAGGTCCCAAAGGTCAAACGTGCGCCCCCCCATAGACTACCCTTCCAGTCAGTCTGTTCCTCAGGAAGACTAACTCCCTGCCAACGTCGTAACGGCATCTGTTAGCACCCGGTGCATCACAGCCTGTAAAAACAGATAACTTATGGGATACAACCTAAAAGGTTTATAAGGTTAACTTTACCAAGCTTCTAACGGAAATTTCTAAAAAAACGAAAATGAGCTTAAAAGCTACATGAAGCAAAAACTTCTCAATATTTCGGTGGCAATGCAACAAAACTTTTGAAGACGACAAGAGCTTTTCCAGCTTAATCAGAAACAAGAAGAAAACATCGTTGACAGCTAAAATATTCGATCATGGTGTTAATCGTCTTCCTAGACAATAGCCTCTAGATATAAACTGCTACAGGTATCAGGCATAACCGTTTTCTGTCAGCCCAAACTTCTAGATTACCTCTTGGAAATCTAAAAATTCGGTTAGGAATCTTCCTTCACTGCGCTTAGCCACTCTTGACAAGGTTCTCATCTCGGTATCAGATTTGATCATTTCTTTGTGAAACGACTGTCTTACTCTGCTCTCGTCTCCTGTAAATGATCAGCCTTTAGTTCTCCTGCAGGACTTCAATTTCCTATCAATCTGATAGTAAACCGAAAAAAACTCATCATACGCCTATGAGTCTATGCAAAAAAAATTTTTAAAAAATTTGTGACTCAAAGGTAACGTTTAAACGGCCCTGAAAAGAATAGAAAATACCCTCAGTTTGTCAATTCAGAAGAAGATCTAAATCAAATTAATCCAAGTCTTAAACTTACTGGATATACCCAAATCAATTTACTCTTAATTGCACCCAACATATACCACTGAGGTAATAGAAATACACCCACTCGGGTAACAAACTTTGAAATT
This sequence comes from Pachyrhynchus sulphureomaculatus, assembly GCA_019049505.1. Taxonomy (NCBI): domain Eukaryota; kingdom Metazoa; phylum Arthropoda; class Insecta; order Coleoptera; family Curculionidae; genus Pachyrhynchus; species Pachyrhynchus sulphureomaculatus. The sequence goes on from CM032446.1 coordinate 162,840,004, forward strand.
GCTCATAAAATCTTTTGACTCTACATCATACCACGCGAGCTCCATCTTGCGCTTGTCCTAAACTCAAGATCACCTTGGATTGCCTCTTATCAAGATTTCGCTCCAAGTGTCAAGAACTGGATATTATTTGGGGTCATAAGCAAATCAGATCCCGCGACCACCGACATACCAGTCTTATGATATATCCTGAGTGTGACTCTTTCGCAAGCTCGCAACAGCTGAGTCGATGCTAAACATCAACCACCATCAACCTAAGTTTGGATATGATCAGTACCCAAAACCTTAGCAAAAAACTATAAAAGTAAGCTATACTCTGCTCAACTTCTATAACAGTCAAAAAAAACGAGGTCGTCACCTCTACAGAGCAACATCAAAAAAAATAAAGTAAAGCAATTAAGATAATGTAAATATAAATTATTCTTCTTCTGACAAACTTTCACTAGGGCTAGGTCCATTGAATGGTTTTAAGTCTTTTAATGTGCCATCGTCCTACTTTAGTCCCATCTAAATTAACCAAACCATAAACTAGATCTGAAATCTTTTCTCTTATCACGCAATGCACATACTTAGGTACCAACTTAGATGTGAATTTATCAGCTGCACTGGAAAGAATTTTTTTATTTTTTCGCCAAACGTGATCACCTACATTAAAGGAAAAATCCCTTTTTCTAAGGTTGTAAGACTTACTGTTCCGTTCATAAGCCTTATGTATCCTACTACGCACGTCGGTGAAAATATCTTTTAAACCCTTTAAATTTTCGGCGTAGGCACCCCTGTTACCCGGAATTATTTCGCTGTCAACATTGACATCCAAATCCAAATTTTTATAATACGATCCAGATAGAGGTATATGTCTGCCGTAAACTAGGAAAGACGGTGTGAACCCTGTTACTTCGTGTCTTGCGGTATTTACAGCTTGTTGAATTTTGGAAATATCTCTATCCCAAGTGTCATGTGAATCAACGTAACTTCTTAAGCGGTCCCGACTGTTCGGTTATTACGTTCAACAAAATTACATTGTGGAGAGTACACGGATTAAAACGGATGTTAAAACCATAAGTTTCACTTAAGCTCTTAAAACTCTTATAGGTAAACTGAGTACCGTTATCGCATATCAAGAGCGATGGAACACCGTGGATTAGAAAGACATCATTTTCCAAAATTCTCTCTATATATTCAGCTTTAGAGCTTTTCAAGGGAAATAGCATGGTATACTTTGTAAACCAGCAAGAAACCACGAGAAGCCATTTATTTCCCTTTTTTGAACGTGGGAATGGGCCTACTAGATCAGCTGCTATGACTTGAAAAGGGTAATTGACCGTTTTCCCCCTCTTTTCCCATCAGTCCCATAGGTAGTGTATTTGGAGATTTCTGCGCTCCACATACTTCACAAGTCCTCACAAACTTTAAGATATCAAAGCGCATTTTTGGCCAATAATACTGTTCCTGAACCCTGTGAAGAGTTTTATAAAAACCAAAATGACCAGAAGTAGGAGGAGTGTGACACATGTCCATAATTTCCTCTCTCTGTGGTTTAGGAACTAGTATTTTCCACTCGGTACATTAACTTTTAAAGGCAACTGGTTTGGGATAAATTTGTACACGAAATCATTTTCCACCTTCCACTGCGGAAAATTTTAAGGGAATTCTTTAATTTGCTGCCGTAAATTATCGTACCATGGATCAATGCGATCTATATCAACTGTATCAATTCTTACGCCAATCTGTGCATTAAGACTGTTTTCGTCCACTGTATGATCTGGATTCTTGACAAAGCGTCAGGAATAACATTGTGGACTCCTTTTCTATGAATTAAATTAAACGTATGTTGTCTCAGCCTAATCGCCCAACGCGCTAGTTTGCCACTTGGGTTTAAAATAAAATTAAGCCACAATAAACTATAATGATCTGTTATGACCGTGAAAGGAACACCTTCTATGTAAGGTCGAAACTTTTCGATGTTAAAGAGTACTGCTAAACATTCTTTTTCAACAACCGAATAGTTACGTTCAGCCTTTGATAAAGTTCTACTGGCATACGCTATCACTCTTTTCCTCACCATTGATTTTCTGTGTTAGGACGCCCCCTAAACCGGTATCAGAAGCATCACTAGAAATATAAAACTGTTGGGAAAAATCTGGTTGGGATAAAATGGGAGCTGAAACCAATAGCTCTTTAATCTTTATAAAAGATTCTTCGGCTGCCTTTGTCCAATCTATCGATTGTCCTTTTTTTTCGTCCTTTCAAAAGATCATTAATAGGCGACAACAGGGTAGAAAAATTCTCAATAAAACGTCTATACCATGAACACATTCCTACGAAGCGCTTAACTTCCGTAGTATTAGTAGGTCTCGCATAATTAACCATGCTTGCTACTTTATCCGGATCGGTACGCAAGGAATTTGAGCCTACAATATAGCCTAAAAACTTTAGAGAAGTTTTAAAAAAAATCACATTTGCTCAAATTTATCGTCAGTCCGGCCTCTTTCAATTTATCTTTTACTTCTTTAAGTAAGCGAATATGCGATTCGAAGTCTTCCGATGTTACTAAAATATCATCGAGATAGGTAAAAATATGTGGCTCATATTTCGGACCAAATATAGCGTCCACTAAACGTTGCTGAGTTTGAGCAGCGTTCTTTAGACCAAACGGCATAGTGACGAACTGAAATAGACCTCGGCCTACTACTGCAAAAGCGGTCTTTTCCTTAGAGGATTTGTCCAAAGGAATTTGCCAGAAAGCCTTTCTAAGATCTATCGAGGATACATACTTAGCATTCCTGAGTGATGTCAAAATTCTGTCGATGTTCGGTAATGGATAGTTATCAAATTTGCTGACCTCGTTGAGCTTTCTTCCGTCAAAGCATAGACGATACTGTCCATCGGCCTTTTTCACCAATAAGATTGGAGAACACCAAGGACTGTTTGATTCTTCAATCACTCCGAGTTTCAACATTTCGTCTAACTCTTTATTTAATACTTTTGACATATACGGAGACATGGCGAAGGGCCTTGTCTTTACAGGACTGGCATCAGCCGTATCTATAGACATGGGTGATTTTATTCGTTCGGCCTAACCTATCTTTACTACTTATTTCCTTGAAAGAGCTTATTACTTTTTCTGCCTTTAAGCGTTCCGTTCGCGAGAGATCATCTACGGTACATAGACGCGAGAAAAGGTTTTCTAAAGAACTTTCTGAATAACAATCTTTAAAACTTGTATTAGAATCGACTTCTAGGGACTGTGGATACCACGAATTATCTTTAAAATTTACAAAAATTCCGAAATTTTTGTGCAAAATCACATCCTAAAACCAAAGCATGTGATAGAGAAGGTACTACTAGAGCAGAGATTACTAAACAATGACCATTGCAGACTTAGCGGCAACTCAACCGTACCTAAAACTTTTAGATGGCTGCCATCTGCAGTGGTAACACTTCTATTTTTGACATGGCATATTTTTATACTTAAACGACTTAAAATTTTAATACCATTCTGACCTACGGAGGCATTTGCACCAGAGTCAAATAAAGCCGAGAAATGGACACCTAATAGATTTATCTTGATATGCGGTCTGTTATCTAAATATTTATGCACGAATAAAGGAGACATGTGACCATTTGGAGAAGCAGGAGTTTTAACTGGAGAAGGAGAATTTTTATTAGACAAAAAAAATCAGAAACTTTTTGTAACTATTTAGTCCAATCTGATCTATTGGAATATTTCTTTACTTAAGATCCTCGTTAGAATCTTTCTTTTATCCACGACCGGACGTTCTGAGAAAGTGCGACGGATTTTCAGTTCGTAGTCTAATTCATATTCCAGTAGGTGATTGACTTTAAAATTGAAGGCTTCCATGATAAATGTATAAAATTTAAAAGAATTGTTTGAAAAGTCGTGAAAATATTTCTCCTGTGCTCCCAATAGTCAAAGTAAAATCATGTAAAGACAACTAAAATATGTAAACTTCTTTACCAAACATTTAAAAAATCTTCAACAATTCCAAAAAAAATTTCTAAGTATTGCCTTGTATTAAAATTCCTTTACTAAATATTTTAAGAATTTCCTATAAAAAATCTCTAAATACCGTTTCGTATAAACAAAGTATTTCTAATATTCATGCAAAACATCGGTGAGAAAAAAGTACAGTTTTTTCTTCGGTTAACCGCAAAATAAATCTAACAGTTCAAAAATTAATGTAGACCAGCACATCCGCCAATCTGAACTATAAAGGTAGCTTTTAAGAAAAAAGCAGGGATCACTTAAATTAGAGTCAATTAACAAAATTCAAATATCTATACCACCATCAGATAAATTGAAATAAATATTCCTTCAAATTTCCTGCTTTTGTCTTATTGCTATAGTGTAGTTTCGTTTAATAAACCTTATGAAATAAAAATATTTGAAAAGTTAGAGCTTTTACTTTGTTCGAAAGCTGGTACACTGAACCCCTTAAAAAATAAAATTCCAAAAGCCCCGCGTTGACAGCGTCATTTTGTAACTTGTGAACTTGCCCGCACTTTGTGGCGTCATTTTTTGTACCCTGTGAAAAGTTGTTTGTCCCACGCTTGAGCGCAATTTTCTTGCAGCCCCTTTTTAATTTCTGAGAATGAATTGAGTGAATAATGATTTTAAAAGAACTAAAGAAATTAAACAAACACTAGCTCAGTTTTCCTTGGTAGAGAAATATGGGTAAGAGATAATTGTTGTACGTCTTTTTGGAATTATTTTTTTATGGTTAAAAACTTTAGTTGTACAATTTTTTTTTTTGGGCACCATTCATTTTAAAATAGAAAGGATCTAACTTCAGCTAAAAAAATGAAAAAACACTGAAGTGTTATACAGTTGTTACTAAAAGAATTAGTCTGGTACAACCCTTCTTATCCTGAAAAGAAAGATAGGTGTACAGTGAAACACTAGCTTTAATCAACAAAAAGAAAATTTATTCATGATTTTAAAATAAAAGTTCCAACCCTTGCAGTTTTAAGAATTACAAAAATTCTAGCCTAAACAGTAGTTATTAAAATTAGAGTTCCTAAATCAGACATTTTACTTCCAAAACTTTACTACACCCGAAATCAAAGAGTCGTGATAATCACTTCACGATTTATCAGTTCAAATTGCTGTTAAAACACTTATTTGCGGGAAATAGATCTACTGATGTATGTTCTGGTGACTTACGGTTTTCCTACGGGATTCTTGGCCTTAAATTGAACACAAAACCGATTTCACACATTCCATCACTTATGAGAAGAGCCTACTTTGGCTACTCCATGTAGAAAACACACAAAGCCCACTACGGCTTTTTATTAAAAACTCGTACTTAACTTGGCTCTCGAAAATATTGTCAGAAGCCTCTACTGCGGCTTGATGGATAAAGCCTGGCTGCGGCTTCGTCGTAAAAAAGCCTCTCGGCGGCTCGGTGGAAAAAAGCCTCTCGGCGGCTAGTTGGAAATAAGCCACTACTGCGGCTCGGTGGAAATAAGCCTCACGGCGGCTTGGTGGAAATAAGCCAAGATCCGCGCTCTCCGGACCCTTAAATAAGCCGTGAGAACTCTGTCTCTAAAATGGCCGATTTCGGGAAACAAACATTCCACCAATCCCGGCGTACTACGAATTCGATAGATTCGGTCGGAAACCCGCACTGCACCTGTACCATGAGCGGCTAGACGTTCCAGTGTAATACACTGCTCGATACAAAGATGAAAAGAAGTACAATATAAAGCGAAAAATCAGTAACATTACATACTCTTAAAATCTAGGAAAAAATGAATGTTACATATATATATATATATATATATATATATATATATATATATATATATATATATATATATATATATAGATATGTATATATATGTATATATATATATGTATATATATGTATATATATGTATATACGAGTATATATATTAGCATCAAAGTGTTTTTAATAGTTTGATCTTGCCAAATATTATATAACCATAGAGATACCCAAATTTTTTATACTCTTAGAAAAATAATATACTCATAAATTCTACTGAATCATCTTTTACTTTGATTAATCTAAGGATATTATTGGTTACGAAAGTGTTTCGTTGAATGATGACAATATTGGATCACCACTAATATATTTAACCGGAAAGTAGTAACACCATTAATGCAATACAAGTTAATAGTAAAACAATAATTTATTTCAAATATTTATTAAAATGCATTATAAAATAAAAATTTTACATTAACAAAGTCTATAAGGTTGTTATTGTTGTAATTATAAGGGCTATAAGAACTGAGTACGAGATTTTTGTTGTTACTGATGAGTTGCATAAATCAGTATCACAAGTGTAACATTTCATATTTTTCACTATTGATGAAAGAGCTACTTTCGCAAAGGAACAGAACTCCTGTCCACCTATTACTTTTGGATAACAAGCTCGTAGGGTCTGCTCAGAGTTGGCCGCTGAAATTATAAAAAATATTCATGAGAGTAATTACTCAAAAAAAAAAAACAGAGCGTACATTTCTACAATCCTTTATCGCTCCTTCCATTACTGAGGAATCTCAGAAACAAAGCTGGAGCAAATCTCAGCACAATTTTGACCGTACTTGCATAATATCGTAGTAAAATATATATACTTTATACAGATGCAAACGTAAAATTATAAGCATATTTTCCCTCTTCCGTATTACGTTCAAATACGAGCTACGAACTGATGAATTTTTTAGCAAAAATACATAAGGCAGTCATAGTAGCTAAAATAAGTGTGCGATGTTTTCCCCCGAAATAAAAATAATAATCACTACTAAAATAAATTTCATTTCGGCTATTATTTATTGCTCAGTCTATCTGTCGAATCATCTTCGAATGCGTTCCGAAATATCAGGGCTCAAACACCGAACTATGAATGATAGAGAGGAGAAGATTAGTATTTTTAATTTTAGGTTTTCATCGAACTAGATATATAAATTATTGTATTTTGTCGAGAAAATACTTACACATCATTAATACAAAATATCAATGGCTATAAAAATTGTATGTACAGGGTGGTCTAAATTGAACACTTTTAGAGGTAAACCCGTTTATCTAAAGGAGATAGACAAAACTTGATGTTGGTGTCTGAGGCTCAATTTTTATGATAAACTCAATGGTGAAAATCACATATCCATATCTAATACCGTTTCAGATATACAGGATATTTTTCAAAAATTTGCATTTTGGAAAACTGTTTGTAATTCTTTTCCTATTGAAAATTTTTGATTTCTTTGAAAACATTCTCAAAGCACTTTCTCACGTGGATTTCAACAGTGTAAGTTACTTTTTTACAAGTAATAATTTAATAGTTATTACCACAAAAATATATTTTTTAAATGGGATACCCTGTATATTTTTCCTTATCCGAATAGAGCTTTAAATTACCATTCTAAAAATATAGCATACTTTATATTTTGCTTAAATCTACTTCAAAATATAAAGGTTTTCAGTTTTTACGCGGGTTTTAAATGCACATTTTGTGAAGTAGGCTTTGGACGGAGCAGCAATATCAATTGTTTACCGATAGTAGACAAATTGTAAAAAAAAATTCCCAAAAGTAACTCTAAGAGTCATAACTACAATGAAATTTATTAAATGCTATAGTACTTTAAACTACGGAGAAAATAAAACAAAACAACAATAAAACAATTTGTTCCGAGTAGAGCAAACTAAAACAAAACAATTTTCTAAAAGAGAGAGTTTCATTTACGCATAGGTGGCAACTTTTTGGACACTTCTTACCGAGTTGATTAGTTCAAGAGGAGTAAGAGCTGCAAAAATTCCCATCACTGCGACTTCTAACTCTTGCCTGGTGTTTGTCGGCAATTTAAAAATTAGGTCTTTCAATCTTCTCCAGAGATAGAAGTCCATGGATGTTATTGTCGAAATTGGCCGATAAAAAATTAATGACAACTGCAGCGTTACGAGAGGGTGCCCCGTCATGTTAAAAAAATATAATTCTAAGGTCCATTAACGGCAGTTCATCAACAAGAGGTTCTATTTGCTGCCTTAAAATTTCTAAATATCTCTGAGAGGTGAGTGTTCCTTCGTAAATAAATGGACCTATAACCCTGCCTCTAAAAAATTCCTGCCCACACATTAAATCCAAATCTGCTTTGATTTATTTGCTCTACAACTAAATGAGGATTGTCTTGTGCCCACGTATAAGAATTGTAACGGTTAAAAATACCTGCTTTGTCTGTCCAAATGCAATTTAATGAAAAATTCGGAATTTGGTTACAGTTCTCCAGAAACCACTGGCAAAAAACCATACGCCGTTGAAAATCTCCGTCTCTAAGGTGATGAACTTTTCTTGTCCTATATGGCCTGAATTTTTGCGTCTTCAAAGTACGACTTACGTTAGTTCTTGGTAGTCCAGTGGATTCTTTTTAACTATAGAGTTGAAGTGTTGGGATTATTTCCAATAGTTCCTAAAACTATCATTTCTTCTAACTCCTTATCCCTGTTTGATGCATAATTTTTGAGTCGTTTCTTTTCAAACTGGCCACTATTAACTAGGTTATGTCGCAATTGAGTGAATATATCCTTGAAGCGTTGACGCCTCTGTAGATACCGTTCTTGGTACAAATTACTTGCCTAGTCAATATCATAAAAATTTTAGCATTTGTTAGAATTACGTCAGTGGTGAAAATTTTTAGTATACCGCAAATTATTAGGATAAAATTCAAAATACTTTTCACGGTACTCGTGCAAACATAAGTAGGATACAACAATTTTTATCTCTGGCTATTGCAAGGCGACTTTTTAAGATATGATTAGGCGTGATACTGCTAAACCCATCCCGAGATGTACTGACAGATGCGAGAATAGCGAGCACTGCTAAAGTAGTTACTTCGTTTAATTTTAATAGTTACTATTAATTTTCATATGCGTATGGTATAACTATATATATGAATACCAATATATTATGACAGACAATGGGTCTTCCAGTCGAAAATAACTCCAGTATACGATGTTATGTAGTACAGTAGATTTTGCGCAGTTACGCAAGAACATAGTTTCTCTCTAAATTTGTTTTGGCAACAGTTGTTCGTGATTATCTTGATATCTGTTATATATGGATTATGTCGAATTCCATTATGGTTCTTCTCGGTTTCATTTATTCAACATCAAAAGTATTTACCTAAACACCAGTGCCTATTTTATTGCAGTGTTAGTTTAGTTAGTATTCTTATTACTTCCCAAAAGGTGAAAATAAGTGCATGGTACTCCTCTTTAAAAGTAAAAGCTAGATTTGAAAAAGCATCTCTCATCATTATATATATATATATATATATATATAATATATATATATATATATATATATATATATATATATATATATATATATATACATACATACATACATACATACATACATACATACATGCATACATACATACATACATGCATACATACATACATACATATATACATATATATATATATATATATATATATATATATATATATATATATATAAAGGAGAAGGGTAGTCTTGACCAACTAGTTAAAGAGCAGTATTACGTTCTTGGGGTAAGCGGTCTTTGGAAATGAACTAAAAAGTTTTGGACACCTTTTTAGCTACGCCAAGCTTTCGAAAATATTTCATTTTCTTCATCAGGGCTACAATTACAGTAGATTATCAGTATTTTTGAGATTAAAAGTAAACAACTCTATTTTATATGTAACATTAAAGTACTTACTGCTAAGTGGTGTGTTCAAAAATTGACCACTAAAATCAAAATAAACATGATATTGGGCTTGAAGTCAAGAATAGAGAGAATCTCTCATCCTTCCCTCAGACAAAAAAATCTATATAAACTACGAGACACTCTACGCACCAACTCCTATTAATAAAATAAATCATTATTTAACTCAACCTCACCCCCTGTACAACAAAACAACAATCTTACACCGGATATTAATGCTTTCCTCTCTGAAAAACCGAATCAAATGTTATTTTTCGTTTCCATACATAAAAGAAATCTCCGCAAAAACAACTAAACTTTCCAACCAATTACCTAATTTAAAAATTGCTTTTAAACACAAAAAAAACTATTAACAATATTTTCACATATCTAAAAGACAAAGATGAAATCACAAAAGTTTCAGAAGTAGTTTACAGCATCCTTTGCTCTTAATGCGAAAAAATCTATATAGGACAAACATCTAGAGTCCTAAAAGACATAATCACTTCCCACAAAAGTGATTGCAGATTAAAGAAAAACGCTTGTGCGCTTGCCCAACATAGTAGCTAATTTTCACATGAATTTAATTTTACTGAAACCAAAATCCTATGTAAAGAGAGAAATCTCGGCAAGAGAATCTTTAGGGAGATGGTGAAAATCCACCTGGAACCGAACTCGATCAATAAAAAAAACTGACATTGAAGATCTGAGTTTAATTTTTTCCAATCTATTACAAATAGGCAGTCAGAATGAAATGTATATATATATGTATATATATATATATATATATATATATATATATATATATATATATACATATGTAAATATATGTATATATATATATATATATATATATATATATATATTATATATATATATATATATATATACCGGTGTACAAGTATGAAATGCGGATTTCAGACAACAGATGGTGCACGAATGCAGTTTGTGCTATAAAGATTTGACACTGCGCCATTTTGTTGTGTCATCAGCAAGTGTCAGATGCTCACGAAAAGTGTGTGCATAGTGTTGTGTTGTTGTGTTCGCGGACAGCATTAATTTTTTGTTTTCATTTGAAGAAAACTGCTGTTGAATCATACCGATTACGTCGAGAAGCTTATGGTGAACATACTTCGTCGCAAGATATGTGTGAACGATGGTTTCGGCGTTTCAAAAGTGGTGACTTCGATGTTGCAGACAAGGAAGTGGGAAACCGCCAAAAAAATACGAAGATATGGAATTGCAAGCATTGTTGGACGAAGATGATTCACAAACACAAAAACAACTCGCCGAGCAATTGGGCGTTGGTCAGCAAGTTGTTTCCAATCGGCTACGAGAGATGGGAAAGATTCAGAAGACCGGTAGATGGGTACCACATGAGTTGAACGTCAGGTAAATGGAAAAAGCGCAAAAACACGTGTGACATTTTGCTCGCTCAGTACAAAAGGAAGTTGTTTTTGCATCGTATAGTTACAGGGGATGAAAAGTGGATTTATTTTGAGAATCCCAAGCGCAAAAAATCATGGGTAAACCCAGGCGCACCATCCACATCGCCCGCAAGACCGAATCGCTTTGGCAGAAAGGCGATGCTCTGTGTTTGGTGAGACCAGAGGGGCGTGGTCTATTATGAGCTGTAAAAACCTGGGGAAACGATTAATACTGAACATTACCAACAACAACTGACCGCTTTGAACCGTTCGCTGCTTGAAAAAAGGCCAGAATACCGAAAGAGGCAACACAAAGTCATTTTTCTTCATGACAATGCTCCATCACACACGGCAAAACCAGTTCGCTACACGTTAGAAGCACTCAGCTGGGAAGTTCTACCCCATGCGGCTTACTCACCAGAGTTGGCTCCTTCCGATTACCACTTGTTTGCATCGATGGGTCACGCACTTGCTGAGCAGCGCTTTGGTTCGTACGAAGATGTGAAAAAAATGACTCGATGAATGGTTCGCAGCAAAAGAGGAAGATTTTTACTGGCGTGTTATTCACAAATTGACCGAAAAATGGGAAAAGTGTATAACAAGCAATGGAGCATACTTTGAATAAAGCACTTTTTATCATTCTTCCGAATTTAACATGTTTTTTTTTTTAAAAAAAATCCTTATTTCATACTTGTACACCTGGTATAATGTAATACTTGCGCATACTTTTCCATATATTATTTTTAAAAAAATTTGCCAAAAATTTCTGTCCGCCCTTATTCAGAAAAGTACTAATTAAAAAACTTTGAAAAAATTCTAAAATATTCTCCACAGGATGTAGATTGAACGAAACGAGTACATTACCTTTAATAGTTCATCTGGTATATAAAAAAAACAAAAATTTCAAGGACATCAGTTTTCCGTACAGATTGAAAAATAACTTTGTTAAAACTCATTTGGGGTGGGTTTTTGCGAGGTTATTGATCATTTGATACCTCCGTAACAAAAATTTTTATTTCAAAAGTAAATAACGTACGAAACATTCATTGCGCAAATCCTACTTACACTTGGCCGATTAGTTTTTTAATTATAAGAGGTACTTCAGGAATTTAATGACTTGTTATTCTTACTTTTCTAAAAAGGCAAGCTTAATGTAATAATGGCTGTATCTCTAACTCACATAGGCTGCTAGGCAGTATAGCCATAAGTAATTATTACGCTGCATGTCGATTGATTAGTGATCGTTCGCCAAAACACTCAAAACTCAGTATTACAATAAAAAGCTGCATGCCGGGGTCGAAACTGTAGTATGGCATTCGTAATATATTATATTCCACATATGTTGGTAGAGCCCTAATATAAGCGCTACCTACGAATAATTGTTAGCAACTCGATTCACAATTACTTTATCGGTATTTGGCCTTAAACAGCCCTCGACAGCGGGTATGCCAACTTAAGTATTATTTCTGCGAGTACTGTTAAAAGCACTTTGTTCTTTTACTTTTTCTCTGTCGATCGTAGCTGGGCTGAATAGCCGTGATACGACGCCATGCTTTTCGAGAAAAATTGACAGGTGAAAGATGAACAACTGCTGAAATATGGACTTCTGTTAATTAATAGTTGCTTTATATTGAACTATACAGACAAAGGCCCATATTTCAGCAGTGTACCACTGTTTTCTTATTCGTCAATCCATCCTGAGAGGCGTTTCGCCGTTAGTCGGTCTAGGATCGACGAACAAGAGACCTGAATTTTCTAGTACCTATGCCACTACTTACGGCCAATGATGAGAAGATACAACGACTTGTACCAAAGTACAAGTCGTATCTTATGAAATATATATATATATATATATATATATATATACAGTGACTCACAGCTTAAATGATGCAGTCGCTATAAGAAAAGACTAACTGGTCTCAGTGCCTCTTTATTTATTTGGAAAAAAAACAACTTATTGAAATTAAATTAGTAAAGAGTCTTCTAAAAAAGTATGAATTACTTTTTGTCTTAAATATGCCTTACCTAATTAACAATAAATAATTAATCAAATCATATGCAATTTTAGCGTCACAGCTTAAATGATGCAAAATAACAACAGGTGTCAAAACTTATCGCATTTTGAAATTTACGAAGGCGGCGTTGCTTTGATTTCTTAGTGCAATTGTTTTTTGTTTAGTTTGATATTTTTTCATTCAATAAAACGAAATTGTTTAAGAATGGGTCGTCAAACTACAATTTCTGAGAGAAATTTAGTTATTACTCATTACAGGAATGGATACAGCCAAAGAGACATAGCCAAAATGGTAAATAAATGTCCGTCAATTGTTCAGCATATCATTGAACGTTACCGGAATGAAAATAGAGTCGAGAATAAGTCAATGTTGGCTCTTCAATGAACGTGAAGGAAGATGGATTTTAAGAGAGGTCTCAAATAATCCAAAAAAAAAGTGCGCCAAAGTTGTGCGCCGAGGTGGAAAGACAGTTTGGAAAAAGGTGTAACCCCGAAACAGTTCGACGGATCTTGCGAAATAATAATTTACGTGGTCGAACTGCTAGAAATAAGCCTTTCATTAGCGAAAGAAATAGACGCGTGAGATTGGAATTTGCCAGAGAGCATATCAATAAAGACTTGAACTTCTGGAATTCTGGAAATATTTGCTGATGAGACCAAAATAAAGTTATTTGGGTCCGATGGAAAAATATCAGTGTGGAGAAAGCCTAACGAAGAATTAAAATTGAAAAATATGAGAGCTAGTGCCCCAATATCAAATAAACCGAATTAAAAGTAAAAACTACTGACGCATGGAACACTATTTCCCGGAGTATATTAGAAAGTTAGTTGAATCAATGTCGAGAAGATTACAAGCCGTTATTGATAATGAGGGAGGCCCGACCAAATATTAGCAGGCTTATTTCAAATTCTACAGTTGGTTTTCTATAATAATTTTGGTATATTGAATTTTGCATCATTTAAGCTGTGACGTTAAAATCGCATATAATTTAATTAATTATTTAATGTTAATTAAGTAAGGCATATTTAAGACAAAAACTAATTCATATTTTTTTAAAAGAGTCTTTACTAATTTAATTTCAATAAAGTGTTTTTTTTTTCCAAATAAATAAAGAGGCACTGAGACCAGTTAGTCTTTTCTTATAGCGACTGCATCATTTAAGCTGTGAGTCACTGTATATATGTATATATATATATATATATATATATATATATATATATATATATATATATATATATATATATACTATATACATATATATATATATATATATATATATATATATATATATATATATATATATATATATATATATGACTATTAGTGAAGCTAGACACCAAAAAAGCTTCTGGCGCTGACGGAATACCTGCTATAGTACTCAAAAAACTGCGCGAGGAAACTAACACCAGTTTTCGGAAGACTTTTTAACCTATCCTGCAGAGAGGGCATATTTCCTTCCTGCTAGAAATGCACCACAGTTCAGCCGATACCTAAAAAACGCAAGAGGACCTTACCAAACAACTACCAACTAGTTGCACTATTTTCAATAATATCGAAAGTCACAGAAAAGGCTATTAATCAGCATCTTCAATATTCATCATTCAATATTATTACCGATCATCAATATGGCAACGTAAACATATAGTAGATCAACAGAAGACTATTTTTAAAATATTTGTACTTAACGCGTAAACATTATAAATACAAAATAGTAATTTGGAATAAATTGAGAGTATTCTATTTATTTTTAATGGCCTTACGAACTTAACGTCTTACCCACGAGTTTATATATTTTTCGGACAACCAGTCCCTTGTGCCGGATTTGAACTAGCGACCATCGGGTCATTAGACAGGCTCTATACCCACCGCGTTAACCAGTCCAGCCTGCACGGTATTGAAACAAATTTTACTGTTTCAATACTTTATTACTACTTACCGAAGTAAAGAACTACATTTCATTTCGAGGGAAGGATTTTTATTTTGTTATTTCTCATTTGAAGTCATTCTAAAATTAATTATATGAGGGAGTATATCGTTTTACTTGAAGAATACAAAAACTAAGTTTTTTTATGGGTCAACACGTGTTGCAGGAAAACCTCTCAAGAACAACAGGGTGAACACTTGTGCGGAAAAAATGATTTACGTTGTTCTTGAATCGCTGTAAACTGTACTCGATAGGAAACTCAGTACTGAGCCTTCATATAAGAGACTGTTTGAAAAAAGGTTGCACGAGGACTGACAAGCTGCATCTCATACGGATGTGATGTAATAGCGTGACGTGTATTTCTAGCATGCACCTCTCTGGGAGGAATTAAGTGGACTACATCCAACGAATAATCGTTCTTCGATGTTCCAAGGAATCAAAGTTTTTGGTGAGTCTGCGTCTCTACTCAGTCGAACAGCACTTTACTGAATAGAATCCAACAAATGCAGTATATGTTTGAAAGCAGAGTCCCAAATATGGAAACAGTATTCCGTCGTTGGTCAAATTTGAGCTTGATACACAATTACCAGTTGCTGTGAAGGGTAAAGCTTCTAGTTTGAAATGAAAATTCCAGCTTTTGAGAAGCTTTCTTTGTTATGCATGCAACATGTTCATATCAAGACATATTTACTCCTAAGTCAATGCCCAACAAATTGACTGACGATATAGCTGTGTTAGGTTCCGTTGAGTTAACTTTTTAAGAAAGAACTGCCGCAAACGTTCGAATTCCTTGGTCAATTAAGTGAAACCGCTCGAGATTCTAGAAGATATTCAAGTGCGTTGTTTCAGACATTTGTGACGTGAGTTAAAACATCTCATGTTAATCTTCGCTTACGAAAGTGATATTGATGGTCGGTAATAATATTGAATCCTTTTAAATATTTTGAAGGATGCTGATTTTTTCGTAACTTCCGATAATGTTGAAAGTAGTGCGACTGGCTGGTAGTTATTTGGCAAGATCTTCTTGTCTTTTTTTGATATCAGCTGAACTGTTGCTCATCTTCAACAGGAAAGAAATATTCCCTGTCTGTAGGAAAAGTCTACAGAAAACTAATATTGGTTTGTTCACGCATTTTGTTTGGTTGTACTTTGATGAAACGTAATCTCCTTGATAATATTTCAAATTTCTAATGATTTCTAAAAAACTTTGTGATAATGTAGTAGTGTTTTTTTATAAATTTATTGAATACTAAAAGGGTTTTTTTTAAATATAAGATTCAACCAAATAATACTTATAAAATTAAAAAAGCAATACTTACCATTTGTTCCAGAAACTTTTACACAGGTGTAAGAGCCACTATCTTGTATCATCTCCGTGCTAGCGCCCAAAGATGAATTAAGACTGTAGGATATTAAAGATTTATTAGCTATTAAGTTGTTCGTCATAGGTTTACAAATTGGAGTTGTTAATTTCGAAACATCCACAGGATCATTACATATTGAAGTACTATCACAGTAGTAACATTTGGTAACATCAGCTCTAGCGCATGCTAAAAAATAAGAGAATATAAAGGGTACGCTTTTAGAGTGAATAGACAATAGGAATTATTTTTCAAATAGAAACTCTAAAGAACTAATTTTTTGAATTGGGAATTCGGAAACTATATAAACTATGCTTATATTTTCGAAAATATGTTTCAAGTTAAAAATGTAACTTGTAATTTTTAAATAAAACCAACTTTTCCCATCCTGCTTCCTAACTATACAACGAGAAGTCTACCTAACATGGTGTAGTGTAGCCAAATATTTCCTATTTCATTTCATGAAATAGACAATACAAACACAAGCCACTCAGTCCCTAACAGCCTGAATCTACCAGGTCAAGGCAGCGATAGAAAAAGGGGAAGACAGGTGAGGCTAAGAATCCCTGGGATTGACAAGGCTGTCACAGAATTATGAAACAAGCAATGAAAAGGAATTGCGACCCATAATACCACAACCCTCTTATCTAATGACAAGATTATTGAATTGGAGAAGCAGCTCAAGAATATAAATTGGGGAAGAAAAACCGAAGAAAACATGATTAAGTCAAAATCACTATACTACAAAGGTGATGAACAACTTAAGATCAGTGTTGTTGGATTCCTTGTGAACAAGAGACTGTCAGATAAAGTGAAACAATTTGTAGGTGTTACAGACAGCATGGTTTATATCACTCTGGATTTAAGTATATATTTCCACCTCAGATTACGAAGATCAAAATATTGAAATGTTCAATGAATAACTCTTAGGATCAATATGTGAAAATTCTTTCAGTTATACGATGATAATAGATGACTTCAACGCCAAGATAAGCAAACGTAAAGACGCATAAGTGAAAACAATTCGAGAATACGGTCTAGGAGAAAAGAGCAAAAGGGTAGTCATACTAGTAAACTTCCTAGAAATAAATAAATTATAGTCTATGAACACTTTCTTCAAAAAACAACAGAGCCGCAAATGGACGCGCAGGAACCTTGACTTCAAATATAAAATTGAGATAGACTTTATATTTTCCGATCATCCATTAATAATACAAGATGTATCAGTCATTGACTAGGTTAATACTGTAAGTAATCATCGACTGGTGAGATGAAAAATATTAGTACGAATTAATAAAGGAAAACAACAAACAAAAACTCATGTGATAAATGAGATAGATTTTTATAATTTCAGATCATCCACTAATAATAGAAGATGTATCAGTGATTACCAAAATTATTACTGTAATTGATCACCGACTAGTGAAATGCAAAATATTAGTTAATAAAAGGAAACAACAAACAAAAACTCATAAGAATATTAATCCAGATAAGATAATTTAAAACATAGAAGAGTATGAAAGAAATATCAGTGGAAAGCTAATTGAGAAAAACATAGAAAATAACATTACTGACAAAGTAAATAAACTTACTAATATTATCAAGGAAGCTATTGATGAATTACCCAAATAAAAAAAATAGTCACGAAGAAAACAAGCGACAGTGCTAAACTATTGTTTATCAAAAGACAAAAAATGAAAGTAGACAAGAAGAACAATCTAAAAGAACGGCTAGAACTCAACAAATTGATAAGAAAGGATATACGTAAAGACATCAGAAAATACAATACCACTGAAATAATAACAGAAACAACTGAAAAAAAATGAAAGACCAAAGATATTGAAAAAAACACGGGAAAAAACTGGTTTCACTGAAAGATGAAAACAATAAAAAATAACAAAATACTGATAGAAGTAGAGAAATATTTTAAGGATTTCTACAAAAAAAATCTATCCAAGTGAAAATCAAAGTAAAGAACGAAAAGAAAAAATACGGAATGTTGATTCTGAAGATAGGCCTGAGATCACTGATGAAAGCTACAACGTCCTTAGCAGATTCAAGAAGAATAGAGGTGCTGGACCAGATGGTGTAATTTCCAAAGCACAGAGGACATAACTTGACCGAAGAACTTAAAAAGATTTTTAACTCTGCCTAAAGATAGGGAAAATCCTAGAATCCTGGATAAAAGCCGAAGTTATCCTCCTCTACAAGATAGGAGATATAACAGGCCGATAAGTTTGCTGTCTCATTTGTATAGATTATTTAAAAAAAATATTCACCAACAGATTCACGCGAAAAATAGATTATCAAAAACATTGTGGACAAGTTGGCTTTCGTTCGACATACAATTAACACCTGATAGAAAAATGTAATTAGTAAAACCTAGACCTCAACATGGCTCTCATCGACTATAAAAAACGTTTGACAGTATCAAGATCTGAGCAGTACTAAATTCTATAGCGAAATGTCGTATAAAGAGTAGATACACAAAATTAATAGAAAATATCTATTTGCAGGCAACAATGCATATCTTTCTCTGGAAAAAAATATTTGGAATTGGAATGGAAATTGGAATATACTCGGTCAATCCTCAATTTTAACCCGAATATTTAAAACACGAACCAGAATCCCATGATGAGCCAAATGAACTAAATCAATATTTAACGATGTGTGACTCAATAATAAACACATTTTAACATCAAATTCACCCAAACAAGTTTACAAATATATATTTGCCTAATTCGTTGATATCAAGATTAACAGGAAAAATTTTAGTAAATATCCAAAATATAAAAACATGGTAAAATGTGCGTTACACATTAATGCATAATTCTGCGAACCAAAGAAATGAAATGTGTCTAAATCGAGATCTAGTAATACTACAAGAAGAATAGCGGGAGAAAAACCAAACTAATTCTATGATCGCATTTTGAACATATCAAATCTTATTTAGTTATATGGAGATAGAATATTTATATCAGGTTTATGCTAACCTCTAAGCAAAACGACTAGGTGTATGAAATCAAAAGATTTAAGTCAGGCTCTACAAATTGTGTTACAAGAAATTATCATACATTATATCCAAACTTCTACAAGTCAAATGTTTTCAAATCAAAAAGTAGTGCATAACACACCAAGTTATTTCAATGCAAATATTTTAAACAATTTATTTAGAAAGCAATATGAATTTTTTGTATAATTAATAAAGGTTCTACTAAAAGTTGTGCTACCTTAAAATTTATTTACAAAATTATAAATTTTTAAACAACCCATGAATTACAATCAAGCTAAAAGGTATTTAATCTCAAATCAAATTAATTATTTCTACGTCCTACACCAATATGTATTTCTACTAGAAATGCAACTAACTTTGTCACAACAGACCTATGACAACATTCAGATCTAGTCACAACAAACGCAAATAGTCCAGGTATTATTTCATACCGAAACGGATGAACTTCAACCAGATTATTACCATGACCTAATCAACAATATATTTATTGCACCCAGGATGAAAGAGAATATTACAACAATTATTACGTTGGACGAAATAATGAATACTTTTTAGAAGAACCTGATTCAGATGTTACTTGTCACTGACAAAAATAAAAATACTGACGAAAGTCAAAATAAAAATTTTTACGAGGTATATATAAAGAAACACAAAACCTAACACCGAGTGTTACAAACTTAAATATTGATACTATTACTACCCGCTCTAAACAAGTAATAAACATCAAAACGTCATACCATACCATACCAAAATATATAAAATTGCGAAATACGTGTCCCTGACAATTATAAAAAATGGTAAAGCTATAAGTACCATACGAAATACTGTAAAAAAATTCATTGGCTCTCTACTTAACAAACCCAATTACGATAGAAAAATTTCGTAAAAATAGTGTTCAACAAATCAATCTCAATAATTTTGGCAATTTGATAAAACCGAAAAAAGTTTGAATTTTAGCCCGTTTTTCAACCTTCATATCTTGGAGACAAAAAAAAGCAGACTTAACGTAAAAGATTTGAAAACTAATTAAAAGTCAAGAAGAACATATTTTTTCAATTTTTTTATTTAGGGGTAACTACCCTCTATATTGGGAGTTAAAAAAATATTTATGATGTGTAGTTCACCCTAATATTGTACAATAAATTAAAAACCACCCTGTAAAAGGGGGTTTCAATAAGAAGGGTATCCTGTTACTTAACATATATATATCCAGCATAAGTCTTCAAGCTGAAAAAGTCTAGAAAGTAATATTCGCAAGATACCATGGAATGTAGTTCTATGTCTTTAAAAGTTATAGCTGAACGGTAGCCACTCCCTAAAAGGGCTGGTCAAGTGCAAGTTGAACTTGCGCAATTAGCGCGTTGATCGCTTTAAAAATAAAAAAAAAATTGTTACGGAAGTATAAGATGATCAGTGACTTCAGAAAAATACCCCAAATGGGTTTTCAACAAAGTTTTTTTCCGATCTTCAATGAAAACTGTTGACTTTGAAATTATTTTTTTTATGTACCAGATATATTATTAAAGTTAATGCACTCGTCATAATTTTCGTTCAATCTGTAAAGAATATTCCAGAATTTTTTCAAAATGCTTTGATAAATACTTTTCGAGATAAGGGGAGGACAGCGATTTTTTCGCACTTTTTAAAAATAATACAAAGAGAATTGTGCGCAAGTATTACATTATATATATTTTTGAACTCATCTTCTTACAAGCTTTCATATGACACCCCACTCGATGACCTGGTAAAAAAATTTTTTTTTACTTCCGATTTCATCCCCCAAAACTACCCCTTGAATCAAAATTTAACTTTAAAAATTACACGGCTCTAACGGGGCCATAAATTTCTATATTCATACCAGATTTTAACTTTTTATGCCAAATAATTTCGGAGAAAATCGGGTGTGACAGACAGACCGATACCGAAGTGATCTTATATATATTCCGTCGGGAACACTAAAAATGACTTCTCACAATGGGAAGAAATCTAAAAAACTAAGAAAACTACTGGGAAGTTACTGCGCCACCTATAAGTCTCCAAAACTTATTGCTAAACACTAACAACCCTCTACCTGAGCGTTAAAACGCTTGTCATTGTCATTAAACAAAAAAAAAAAGATTTCTAACACTGGGGAAAAACTAACAAAAATAAGAAAAATATTGCGATGACACCGTGTCAGCTTTACGTTTCCAAAACTTATCGCCAAACCATAACCACTCCAAAATAGGGGGTAGTTACTCCTAAATAAAAAAATTGAAAAAATATGTCCTACATTTTTAATTAGCTTTAAATTAAGACCCTTTACGTTAACTGTGCTTTTCTGTCTCAAAGTTATGGAGGTTGCAAAAACGGGCTAATTTTGCGGTTACTCTTTTGAACAGACCATTTAAATGAAATTGAAAAATACCAAATTCTAAAGCTAATTAGAGAATTATAACGAAAATGTCACTTTATCCCCGCGATATTCCAGCGAACAATGGATAATACATTAACCGACATCAAACAAAAAATACAAAGTGTATATAGACAATATTATTGTTTTTTCAACTTCACTGCTAGGGTATATCGAACGATGAAAAACTATTTTTCAAGGGCTTGGAAAACCAAACTTTAAATATAACTAATCAAATTGGAGTTCCTAAAAAAGAAAGTAGCCTATTTAGGCCATATTGTGACACCGGACGAAGTCAAACTGAATCCCCAAAAAATAAAAGCGATACAGAATTACCCAATTCCAACAACAACAAAACAAAAGATAAAAGGATTCCCAAGTCCATTAGGATGTATATTATTTATTACTAACCTCGCATAAATACTTAAGCCGTTAACAAAATGGACGCGAAAAAATTTGTGTCTTTCGAAACGTGTACAAATTCTCTTATCAATGAACCAATCTTACAGTATCCGAATGTAGTAATGTAGCAATAGGCACCGTACTTCCAAAAATGTTAATAGGTCAAAACCTACTAATAGAGCATGCCTCTAGAATGTTTAAAGATTTTGATCAAAATTATTCGACCATTGAGATAGATCTCTTGATAATTGTTTGGGTCAATAAGTATTTTAGGCTATACTTGTTCAGATGAAAGTTCACCATACTAACTGGTAATAAACCTCTTTAACGACTTTTCTCGTAAAAGGACCTCAGTTCAAAACTGTTACGTAAGTGTGTGTAAATTAGAAGAATACGATTACAATATTGTTAATAAAAAAAAGTGGAAATATTACTTTACGTATAGAAATTCATATGAAAGAAATAACACAAATGACTACAAATGAACGAAAAGATAGAGACGTATTCACATTTCTTATAGTACGAACGGATACTGGCCAACATTTCAATGACACCGAGATAAATATCAACCCTAACTTGTTAATGGCGACTGTACAACTACACATCAAACAATGCATAAACAAATTTGGAAAATCCCAAAATATATGGAACGTGTTCGATGACTATGCAGAATGTTCGATTGAAGTAGCCGGTACTTGATGGAAATTCATAATAATTGAAATAAACACTTATGTTAGTTCTAAATTTGCCCTATATTTTGTGTCTTATTAACAATTGTTTCGGTACACAGTACCTTCGTCATGGTTAGTTACCGATTGTCTAATAAATGTACTTATATAAAAGACGAATTTAAATATGTACAACAAAACTTAATTGGTGGAACTAACGAGGATGATAAAAATAATTTATTCTCTTGAAAAGTAAAATAAAGTCAATAACAGAAACATGAAATACAACTGGTTCAAATAAAAAATGTTTTCTAACAATACAAAAATACGATTTATGAAAAGATTAAAAGTTCACTAAGAAATCAAATTCTGCGGATAAGTAAAATAATATTTCCATTTTTACAATTTTTTCAGAAATCTCATATTCCCCGAAATAATTTCTATAAGAGAATTAGAAAACAACCTTTAAAGTTAGGATCTACGAAAATAGAACAATATACTTATAAGTTTATACATTATTACAATTTAAATTCGATAGCAAATGAAATAAAAAAGTTTAATAATATTTCAAATATCTTAACAAAGTTCATTTAGCTAAATATAGATTAATTCTTTGAAGGAGCAAGCTACTTAGAAATATTAAAATTTATCAAAGAAAAAATGGGAATTAAAATATACCATACAAGAAATTAATTCAAGAATTGCAAAATAATCAAGTAAGTTTACCCAATGATATAGAGAATCAAATATCACTTTCAGTTGCTCTTAT
The DNA here is from genome assembly GCA_019049505.1 of Pachyrhynchus sulphureomaculatus. Lineage (NCBI taxonomy): Eukaryota > Metazoa > Arthropoda > Insecta > Coleoptera > Curculionidae > Pachyrhynchus > Pachyrhynchus sulphureomaculatus. The sequence continues at coordinate 162,863,678 of CM032446.1, forward strand.
CAATAAATCGAATACTCCTCTTCAACCGATGAAGCAGAAGGAAAAATTACTTGAATCACTCATAAAGCAAATCACGTTATTCATAGAAAATCAAACAGATCTTGAGAATCATTATTTATTAAAGATTTCATGAATTATAAATGTGTGTAAAATTCTAAGCTGTATTTTACAAGATATAGAAAATTCAACATCATTTCTACCATTACAAGTAATGCATTCTAGCATAATAGAAATGGCTGATTTATTCAAGAAAGTAAAAAGACTAGGGAAATACTTAGAAAAAGATCAGCTTCCGGTTAAATTAAGGATAAATAACACTCTTTTTTTCTTAAAATTTATAAAAATAAATTGTTTCACTGCAAACAGCAAAATAACTTATATTTTGGTCATTCTAATAACACATTCATAAAATTGTATATACTATCATTTATTTTTTTCCTTCTGAATATATTGAAAGCCAATTCAAGACGATAATACCGTAAAAAAATTCTTGATAAAACTAATTGCATATACGAACAAACACTGCAAAGATTTCTCTCCACAACGCTACATTTCAAATAAATAAGAGAAGCTAGCCCATGCAAACTCAAATTACTCGAAGTCAAGAACACTTTGACCTGTATAAAGCAACAATCGCAGTATCAATACCGATGATTAAATAATTTGTGAGACCCAAGTCAATGGATAGCTCTTTTACCTAAGCAAGAAACATTTAAACTACAGTTTGCAAAACAAAAAGAAGTTCAATAACCTATTATTGGTATATATTTAAACTGCCTATTGGATGCCAAGTATCAAGCACAAGAGGAACAATTATCGATGAAAAATAATCAAGTAAAGCAAATAAATCCATACAGTTTCTAGACGTGGACATAAATATTGTTTAATCTGCATATAATACCACATTTCAGATAGAAAAGATCGAACTTGAACTTAAATCAATAATATCAAAAATATTTGAAAATTACGCACTAGTATCGAACGTTCCAAGTGTTTGAATATTGACTATTCATAGTTTATTAATATTTAGAGTATTGTATATTTTGTATAAAAAGGTTTAGCCTAAAATTTAGGTTCTGCAAAAACAGAAAACCGAAGAAGAAACAACGGACTTTGCAGATGTATAGGTGTGTAAATACATATATATATATATATATATATATATATATATATATATATATATATATATATATATATATATATATATATATATATATATATATATATATATATATATATATATATATACACATATTTATTTATTTATTTATTTATTTATTTGTTTATTTTTTTATGGGTCTAGCACACGTGCTACAGGGAAGTCTCTAAAGCGCTCCAGAAGCGGTACGTGTGCAGAAAAAGCGATTCACGTTGCTCTTGAATCGCTGCAAATTGTACTCGGTGGTTCTTCAAATAAGACTGCATGAAAAACGTTATACGCGGAGTAACCAGCTGAACCTCATACGGATGTGAAGCATTAGCGCGACGTGTATTTCTAACATGCACCGCTCTGGGAAGAATTAAGCGGGCTACATCCTTCGAACACTTTCCATGAAAATACTTGTAGAACATACTCAAGTCGCCAACCGTTCTTCGATGTTCCAGCGAATCAAGGCCGCCGGTCAGTTCCGGGTCTCCAATCAGACGAACAGCTCTTCTCTGAACAGAATCCAACAAATGCAGTGTGTGTTCAGTTAAATTCAACTTGGTTACTATCACCCCAAGATAGAATTTCTTCCAGGTCTTTGTTAAGTTGAACGACCTCCTGCTGTCTGCGGATATTCGCCTGAGTTGCCGATGTCCGAGCGTTCAAAGTGAATGAAGGGATAAGCGTACTGTCATCTGCAAAGCTGTAGACTGGATTCCAGGTCTTTTCCAGCAGATCGTTAATGTAAATGAGAAAGAGAGTAGGAGACAGCATGAACCCTTGGCGTTGATAGAAATCGGTCGACCGCCACTCGTAAAGAACGCTCTCTGAGGAAACATGAGAGCCACAAACAGAACTTTTCAGATATACCACAAGAGCGTAGCTTAACCAACAGTCCATCGTGCCAAACACGGTCGAATGCCTTGAATATGTCAAGAGCAACCGCTCGATATTCTCCAAAGTGTTCAATTGCGTTGTTCCTAACTTGTGTTACATAAGTCAGAAGATCTGTCGATCTATGTTTACGGAAGCCATATTGGTAATCGTTAATCATGTTGAATCCTTTAAGATATTTTAGAAGATGCCGATTGATAACCTTTTCCATGACTTTATTATTGAAAGCAGTGAGACTGGTCGGTAGTTATTTGGCAAGGTTTTCTTGCCTTTTTTAGGTATCGGCTGAATTGTGGCACATTTCCAGCAGAAAGGAAATAATCCCTTTCTGTAGGATAAGTTGAAAAGTTAGTTCCCTCGCACAGTTTTTAAGAAATATGGCAGGTATTCCATCAGCGCCAGAAGCCTTTTTGGTGTTTAGCTTCATTAAAATACGCTTTATGATACGCTGTCTGAAGACAACATCGAGCATCATTGACTGGAATACGGGAATAGTAGGTAGTGTTTTTCCTTGAAAATCGACAGTAGAATGTAAAGCAAAGAGCCAACAAGTTCGCTTTCTCAACAAGTGTCGTTGCACTAGAATTATCTGATCGTGTGAGTGGTGGTATAATGGATTTGGTGAAATTTTGACTAACTACCTTAGCGACTGCCCAAAGGGACCTGGAATTGTTGGGAAAAGCGAGAAGTTTTTTTCTAATTCGTTGATTGTGTGCCTCCTTGGTTTCGTCGATAATACCTTTGCATCTATTCCGGGCACGAACAAAGGTGTTACGATTTATGGTGTTAGGATTTTCACGTCATTGTCGGTAGGCAAGATGTTTAGAAGCAACATCTTCTTCGCATTTTCGGTCAAACCAAGGCTTGCCGTTGGAGGGGCATTTCTTCGAAAAAGGGATGTAAGCTTCCATACCAGCCAAAATAACATCGGAGACCTCCCTCGCGTAGTCAGATGGGTTGTCGGATCGAAAACAAATGTCTATCCCAGGAAGAGTTCGAAAATCTTCCATGAGATCTTTCCATTTTGCTGATTTGTAGTGCCAAATCTTGCGCGGTTTAGGCGCCTCTCTGTCACTAATTGGTAGGATACTCGATGTCGAAAGCAGTTTATGGTCGGAAGAACCTAATGGTGGATTTACGGTGACCGTGTAAATCTCCAGATTGGTGGTTAAAAACAGATCAAGAAGTCTGGCGAACTTCCCGTCTCGATCAGGGATCCATGTTGGTTCGTCAATAAGCTGAGTTAAGTCACAACTGACTGAGAATGATTCAGCATCACGACCTTGTTCGTCGGTAGTATTTGAATATTTAAGCCAGTTGATATTGTGGACATTGAAGGTGCCCAGGATGGCAATTTCGGCACTTGGATAGTTAGTTTGTTAATGATCTATGCTGTCTGCAAGAGAAGCGAAAAGTGTTCTAAAGTTGGTATTACTTGGTGGTCGATAGAGAATGCAGTTAAACCTTGTGATTTGTTGAGTCGTTATTTTTAACCACATAACATCAAAGTTTGGGGGCTCCAGAGCTTTATATATATATATATATATATATATATATATATATATATATATATATATATATATATATATTTCTTTTTCATTTTACGTGTTCTTGGAATTAGATCATTAAAACTATTCTTGGATTTGTTATATATTTATTATTAACGTTTCGACCTTCAAAAGAGGTCTTCTTCAAAATTTCCTCTAAAATATGAAATTAGAAGAATTAAATTTAGATAATTATAACTAATCTGTTTGTCGTGCATTTCAGGGTTTAAAAAATTTGCAGCTTTTTGCAGTTTTGAATTTGAAACCCTTAATTCTATAAATTAATGAAGGACCTACCTTAGAAAGTAGTTCATTATATTGGGGTATTTATTTTAAATATTGTCAAAAACACATTTTAATTACTACAAATAAAACACTTAAACATGAAGGACTGATGGTAGATACGGTGTAGGTTGTTTAGGTCTGTTATTCCGTTGATTGCAGTGGGTGTTTTTTGTATGTGACTGGGTTCCAGCAATTCTCTTTTTTTAGTATTTATTTCGGTTTTAATAATTTTGATATTTTTGAAATCGAAGGTATGAATTTCATGATTTTTAAGAGCTGTACTGTTTTTTTCTGTCGTACCTATCGCCCTTGATTCTATTTTCTAGGTATTGGCTTGTTTGCCCGACATATATTCCTTCGCAGTTATTACATTTGATTTCATAGGCTATGTTACTTTTTTTACTATTCGGGGTTGGTTTTAAGCGTGAAAAAAATTGGATGAGAGCAGATTATATGACTTGTGAATTTTGTAGTTTTCAAAAAGTTTTTTGAGTCGTTGGGATAGTCCATTTATAAAAGGTAAAGCTATACATGTAATATGGTTTTTTATTAGTTGATTTTTTACTTGTTATACTATTGTAAAAGTTATGTATTCGTTGTTTGAGACTTTATTTATAAGACACATCGAAAATTTATTAAGTATCAATGCTTCTTTAGCTTTGGTTATTGCACTCTTTCTGTATTCTATATTAGAAAGCTTTATTGCTCTATTTGCTAGACCTATGTTTACACATTTTTTTTCTTGATAGTTCTGGTGGTCTGATTCATAATTAAGATATCTAGAAGACCATGTTATTTTAGTATACCATTCAGTTTTCATATTTTCATTAATATGGTGTAAAGTTACATCTAATAAATTTATCATATTGTTGTCTTCTGTTTTGAATGTGAATTGAATATTTTTGTGGTATCCGTTGAATTTTTGTAGGATAAAATTAATTTGGTTTTTAGGTATAGCAGTCAAACAATCCTCAACATATCTGTAAAAAAATGGAATGTTGAAGTTTAATTTTGATATGATATCAGTTTTTAAGTCTTGCATTACTAATTGTGCAATCACACAAAAATAGATGCTCCCATTGCACACCCATCTATTTGTTCGTAAATTCTATTTTCGTATTGTTCTTTAGCATTAATATATTCACTCAAAGGAATGTCAGTGCTAATGTTATAGGTATACTGGTATATAGTGATATGACGTCCAGCCATAGTAAGATATAATCGTTTGGAAGTTTTATGTTTTTAAGTTTATCTTTAAAGTGGAAATAATCTTTAATGTCATTTTTATATAAAATTTTGTGTAAAATATCTTTCAAATGTTTGGATAGTGAAACAAATGGGTATTGGATACACGATACAATGGGTCATAATGGAGCGTTTTCTATATGAAGTTTAAGAAGACCGTATATACCTGGAGGAACTGCATTCCGGATTTTCAGAGATTTTGCAGTATTAGGAGATATATATTGTTTTTGTTCCCTCTGTTAGTTTATTATTATTTTTTTGATATATGTTTGTCGGGTCTAATTTAATTTGTTTATAAGTTTTTTTGATCGTTCAATACGTTCCCCATTTTGTTGTGGTAACCACTTTAACTCATAATTACTGTTTTATTGGTTGTATCTGCTCTTAATATTTTTATTTGAGGATTTTTAAAATTTTTTTAGTTTTTCTTAAATTTTTTGAGAGATCTGTGGTTTTATTTTGAGTTTTTAGATTGTTTTTGAAATTTATTAAGACATTACAAGATAAAAATATTAAGAACAGATGAAACCAGCAAAACAGTAATAATGAGATCAAGTGATTACAATAAAATGGTAAACCTATTGAACGATCAAAAAACCTATACACAAATTAAATTAAACTCACCAAACATATATCAAAAAAATAATAATAAACTAATTGACAGACGGGAATAAAAACAATATATATCTCCTAACACTGCAAAATCATTGAAAATCCGGAATGGAGTTCCTCCAAAAATATATGGTCTTCCTAAACTTCATAAAGAAAACGTTCCAATACGACCCATTGTATCATGTATCCCATATACATATGTTTCACTATCCAACACTTGAAAGATATTTTACACAAAATTTTACATAAAAATTACTACTACATTAAAAATTCTGTCCACTTTAAAGATAAACTCAAAAACATAAAACTTCTAAATGATTATGTCTTACTATCACTGGACATCGTAACCCTATATTTCAGTATACCTATAATATTAGCAGTTAAAACCACAAAGAAAAACTGGAATAAAATTGAACAATTCACTGATATCCCTTTGAGTGAAATTATTAATGCTACAAAACTAACTCTAAAATCGATGTATTTCCAATACGAAAATAAAATTTACGAAGAAATAAATGGGTGTGCAATGGGAGCATCTATTTTGGATTGCACAATTAGTAAAGGAAGATTTAGAAACTGATGTCATATCAAATTTAAACTTCAACAATCCATTTTTTATAGATATATTGATGACTGCTATATCGAAATCAAATTAATTATATCCTACAAAAATTCAACGGATACTACAAAAATATTCAACTCGCATTCGAAACAAAAGACGACAATATGATAAATTTCTTAGATGTAACTTGACACCACATTAATGAAAATATAAAAACTTCTAGATATCTTAATCATGAATTACACAAATCAAATTCCCAAAAGAAAATCGGTGGTCATAGGTCTAGCAGATAGAGCAATAAAACTTTCTGACAAAGAATACAGAAAGAGCGCGATAACCAAAGCTAAAGAAGCATTGACACTTAATAAATAGCCGATGTATGTTGTAAATAAAGTCTTCAAACAACGAATACATAACTTTTACAATAGCATAACAAGTAAAAAATCAACTAATAAAAACCCTATTACATATATGTTGTATAGCTTCACCTTTTATAAATGGACTATCCCAACCACTTAAAAAACTCTTTGAAACCTGCAAAATTCGTTTATGTCACAAATCATATAATCTGCTATTATCTAATTTTTCCAGACTTAAAACCAAAACCCCAAATAATACAAAAAAGTAACAAAGTCTATGAAATCAAATGTAATAACTGCGAAGGAATATACGTCGGGTAAACAAACCAATACCAAGAAAACAGAATCAAGAATCATAAGTACCACAAAAAAACAGTATGGCTCTTACAGATCATGAAATGAATAAAATTCATACCTTTGATTTAAAAAATATCAAAATTATCAAAACCGAAAATATATACCAAAAAAGTCAGAAGTTCTGGATCCATAAAAAAAACAAACACCCACTGCAATCAACGGAAAAATAGAAGTAAACAACCTATACCGTATCTACCTATCAGTCATATAAAGTCCTTCATGTTTAAGTGTTTTATTTGTAGTAATAAAAATGTGTTTTTGACAATATTTAAAATAAATACCCCAATATAATGAACTACTTTCTAAGGCAAGTCCTTCATTAATTTATGCAATTAAGAGTTTTAAATTCAAAACTGCAAAAAGCTACAAATATTTTAAACCCTGAAATGCACGACAAACAGATTAGTTATTTATCTAAATTTAATCCTTCTAATTTCGTCTTTTAGAGCAAATTTTGAAGAAGACCTCTTCTGAAGGTCGAAACGTTAATAAATATATACCAAATCCAAGAATAGTTATAATGATCTAATTCCAAGTACATGTAAAATAAAAAAGAAAAATATATATAATATATATACATATATATATATATATATATATATATATATATATATATATATATATATATATATATATATATATATATATATATATATATATATATATATATATATATATATATATATATATATATATATATATATATATATACATACATAAGAAAGAGGAAGGACAGTAACAGGGCACTGGCAACAAACAATCCTAAGTTTAACTGCTGGGAAACGCCCTTATAAGGAGAAGAGATGAGCAATCAAAGATCTAAAGGCTCTAGTATCTGCTTTTTATTTTTATTATCGAGCTTTCGCTGCCTAATGGTAGCTTCTTCTGGATTCTAAAAATGCAAACCAGGTACAGAAAATAAACTAAAACGTTCGTTTTTTAAAACGTGATTAAATGAATTGTACGACTGAATGTGAAATTACTTACAAAAATTTAGCAGTTAGTTCATCTCTGGTGAAGACAATGAAATTTGCATTTTTGTTGGCCAGGTAGTATGCATGATTACACAAAACATGATTAAAAGACACTTAGAGAGTTACACAAATATTGAAAATAAAACTTTGTCAATAAACATTAGTTAAAACACTTTTTAAAGACAGAAACACAACTGCAAGAAACCATGATGTTGAAATGGTACTCCATTTTAAAATTTTGTGACGTCGAGTTTAGTAACTATTTAGTGATATTTGAGTCCGAACCGGATATTGTTGGTAGTCTATGTCGTCATCAGGTCGACAAAAAAAAGCATTAAAGTTAGGGATGTGGTAAATTTTTTTAGGTAGATGCTAATTTTAGATAAATTATTTATTATTAATGATATCTATTTTTTAGTTTTAATTTTATAAAAAAAGGGGGACTTAAATTTGATGAATGTTACTCTTCGACGAGTTATTTATTATTAATTATATTAATTCTTTAATTTTATAATTAATATAATATAAAGATATTCATAGGCTAATTTAAAAATTTAAAAATTTGAAATCGAAAATCAATACTGGACGTTATTTATTATTAGTCATATTTAATTTTTTTATTATGTAATTTTAACAAGAAAATATAGAAAAGTAACTGGTAATAAATAGCAAAAAATGACAGAAAGAGATCAGAAACGTCAACTTTACTAGAAACTAATTTTTTCATAAAGATCGTTCTTTTTTATTGGTTTGGTATAGTTTTATGTTAGCAAATAAGTATACATGGAGCTCAATCCTTCTATGTCTTTTTTGTGGTTGAGATTATTTTTACAGGTTTTTATGTAACACATTTCCAAGAAACTTCTTCTGAAATAATTAGTCTCAACATCCAGAATGAAGCTGTGTATCTCTCTGTGATCTGTATTATTTACGTGTAAGCTCAAGCTAGTTGCGTTAGGTTTGTGTTTACTATCACTGCAACGCTAATCTCTTAGAGAGCTTTTGTGAAGTTTGTCCAACGTAGACCAAACCACATTGGCAGGGAATGCCATAGATTATATTAGATCTTTGTAAAGTATCGGTTTTATCTTTTAAATTGGTATAAAAACAATTCATTCTTTTTATGTTGTAGTTGGCAATTTTAATGTTTGTATCTTTAAAAAGAGAAGACAAGGACTGGGAAAGGCCTTCAATGTATTGCAACTTTCCCACCTTAATATCGACATTAGTGGTGACAGTTGGATTAATTGGAAGGAGGGGTCTTTGAAAATTCTTTCTAATTAGAGCTTTAGGATAGTAATTGTCCAACAAAATGTCTTCCAACAGTTTTACATTTTTTTCTTTAAATGAGGGGTGGCAAATCTTATCTATTCTGTTCTTTAGTCTTCTGATGATGTTCAGTTTCTGTTTCATAGGGTGATAAGAATGGAAGGGGATATATCTACCAGAACTTGATTTTTTCCTATACCAGTCCAGTTTGACTGTATTATTTTCTGAGCGTACAACCCTAGTATCCAGAAACGGAACAGCACAGTCAGTCTCCTCCTCAACAGTAAATACTAACTTATGATTGAAAGAATTGTAAATGTTAAGAGTGTTCTGTACACTTCCAGCAGGTAAAGCGACTAACAAGTCATCAACATATTGAAACAGAAGGGGAAATTCAAATTCAACCCTTGAAATAACAAAATAAAGAAGTTTATTCATAACAATTTCGGCCAGGATTGGTCAAATAGCACTTCCCATTGGGACGCCAATTTTTTGTCTGTAGAATGTACTATTGAAGGAGAAAAATGTATTTTCATATAAAAAAGTAATGATTAGTAGGAACTGTTCTTTAGGAATATTACATATTTCTTCTATTGATGTGAAATGTTCATTTAATATTGATATAATAAGGTCTAGAGAAATGTTAATAAATAGTGAAACTACATCGAAAGAAGCAAGTACAAAACCCTCTGGCAAAATTAAACCATTAACCTTCTCTGCAAATTCGAAGGTATTTTTAATTCTGAATTTATTAAAAGTTGAAAAAGCTGTTTCTAAAATAGAGGCTATATATTTGGCAAGTGGTTGTGTAGATGCTCCTACACAGGAAACTATTGGTCTTAGAGGTATATCTGGTTTATGTATTTTTGGTAGACCATAATATTTGGGACAAATCCCATTATAAGTTGTCAATGTGCGAGCAGTTGCTTCATCTAAAAACTTACTATCTTTTAATGATTTAATTAATTTATTGCATTTAATTTCTATTTTTGATGTGGGATCGTGATGTATTATTTCATAAGTACTCTCATCTTGAAGTAGGGAGTGTGATTTCTCAAGATAGGAAGCTTTTGACATAGAACAGTAACATTGCCTTTATCAGACCTAGTGATCAGTAAATCGGGATGGTTTTTTAAGAAAATTTTTGTTTCCTTCTCTAATTTATGAGTGATAGAAGTTTTGTCTTTATGTGATATTACATAGTTAGTAATTAGGTTTACAGCCCTTGCACCAATGTAGTCTTGTTTTTGTGGGGGGACATAGTGAATTAATTCTTCTACCTCAGACAGTAGACTGAACATGTTAATATCTTTGTTAGATATAGTGAGACTGAACTTGGGACCAAGGGCTAGAAACCCTTTTACATTAGGTGGTATTTCTACATCAGAAATATTTTTTATCCACTTATCTTTTCCTATATTAAATTCATGAAATTTCTTTTTTAAAAATTCTATTTTTTTAATGTTGTTTTTTTTAATTTTATTGAATAAAAATTTATATTTATTATGTTGAATAAAAATAAAATCATCAAAAATATGAAATGGTAATTGAGTCCTAAGGTCCTGTAATAGCTCATCAAATGATCTCTCGAGTCTTTCTATGTACCGATTAGTGTCAGAAATACATACTGGATTCCCGATCTTTTCCGGCAGATCGTTAATGTAAAGGATAAAGAGAGTAGGAGACAGTATGGCGCTTTGGGGCACACCGGCGTTGATAATGAGGAGCGTAGCTTAGCAAACAGTCCATCCTGCCAAACACGGTCGAATGCCTTGGATATGTCAAGAGTAACTGCTCGAGATTCTCCAAAGTGTTCAATTGCGTTGTTCGAAACATGTGTTACATAAGTCAGAAGATCTCCTGTTGATCTATGTTTACGAAAGCCATATTGGTGATCGCTAATAATGTTGAACCCTTCAAGACATTTTAAAAGATGCTGATTGATAACCTTTTCCATGGCTTTCGATATTATTGAAAGCAGTGCGACTAGTCGGTAGTTATTTGGCAATGTCTTCTTGCCTTTTTTAGGTATCGGCTGAACTGTGGCACGTTTCCAGCAGGAAGGAAATATTTCCTTTCTGTAGGATAGGTTGAAAAGTCTACAGAAAACGGATGTTAGTTCCCTTGCACAATTTTTAAGAACTATGGTAGGTATTCCGTCAGCGCAAGAAGCCTTTTTGGTGTCTACCTTCATTAAAATACGCTTTATGATACGTTGTCTGAAGACAACATCGGGTATCCTTGACTGCAATATGAGAATAGTAGGTGGTGTTTTTCCTTGGTAATCGACAGTACAATGTGAAGCAAAGAGTTCAGCCAACAAGTTCGCTTTCTCAACAGGTGTCGTTGCAATAGAATTATCTGGCCGTGTGAGTGGTGGTATGCTGGATTTGGTGAAATTTTGACTAACTGCCTTAGCGACTGCCCAGAAGGACCTGGAATTGTTGGGACAAGCGAGAACTTTGTTTCTAATTCGTTGATTGTGTGCCTCCTTGGTTTCGTCGAGAATTTCTTTGCATCTGTTCCGGGCACGAACCAAGATGTTACGATTTATGATGTTAGGATTTTCACGCCCGTGTGATACTGTGATCTTGCTGCTGATCACACCCGATTTTCGCCGAAACTATTTGACGAAGAAAGTTGAAATTTAGCGCTAATATAAGAATTGATGGCCTCATCAAAACCTTGTAGTTTTGAAAGTTAAATTTTGAATTAAGGGTGAAATCGCAAGTAAAAAAAAAAATTTTTTAGCAAGTCATCGAGTGGAGTGTCAAATGAAAGCTTGTAAAAACACGAGCCAAAAATATATATAATGCAATACTAGCGCACAGTTTTCTTTTTATTATTTTTATAAAACTAGGAAAATTTTGGAATATTCTATACAGGGTGTAAATTGAACGAAAATTATCACATTAGTGATTCCCTTTAATAATTAATCTGGTATATCAACAAAACAAATATTTCAAGGTCATCAGTTTTCAGTAAAGATCGGAAAAAAACTTATGTTTATGTCAATAGAAATTGATATGTAAGTAAAAATACAGTAATTATAATTTGAGATATCGAAAAAACTACAAAAATATATTGGAAACTTGCAGAAAAAAGTTATGTATCTTGTCAATTTTTTATGCCGTTAAAGAAGGTCGCAAGACGTTGTTTATCTCAAAAATTCTGCTTCCTTCGGAATAGTTAAACAAGCAATAAATTTTAACTTGTTTATGAATATTTCATAGCAGAAATGTTTACTTAATTATTTTTTATTATTGTAATTCATCGAATTTCCTGGTAGGACTAAAACTCGGGTCCAAAGCGGATACCGGCTAGTTTAAAATTAATATAAGTTTCATTAATAAATAGTAAAAAATTTAGATCATATAGAGGTTTAAGGTTTTAATACCAGGTATAGCTCGAGTCTAATTCTCTCATTCACGAAGAAATTTAACTTTGTTTAGTCCATACGGTTTAGACAGGTTTAAGGCTTAGACTTAGGGTTTTAAGAATCTCTTTAACGAATAAGGCTCTCTATTTTAATTATACGACATTTTATTTAAATATTTTAAATTTTGCAAAAGAGTTACGCACACCTCATGGAATTTGGATCGTTTCTAAAACTGGTACAATATAGTCTATCATATTCTTATTAGATATCGATTTTAAGGTAATTTTTAGAGCTGAAGCTTATAAAAAATTTTCCACCAGTTTAATATTAGAGAAAAAAATGTTCTTAAATAACTTGAAACCCAGTTGGCTTCATTACAACGAAACATTTTTGGCTAATTGGCTAATAACTTAAAATTGTTGAAATCAATATCATGAATTGGGATGTTCAATAAAGTTTACGTTATTAGGTTAAATAAACTTAAATTCTGTATAAGCTAAATGAAGAAAACTAGACATAGTATCTAGTTGCTCCACTACTTTTGAGTATAACATCGGGGACTACATCATATCAAAAATCTCATAAGATATGCGTGAACTCCATTATAACTAGTTTAAACTTTTAACCTTTTGTATAGTTTTTAGTTTTGTTTAAGACTATAACAGTTTAAAATGCCTATACACTTTCAAAAATTGCTCCGCATAGAAAGTTACATAAAGAATCAAAAGATAATGAGTCTTAGAAATATTTTTCTTTTTATTTTAATACTTTTCAGAATATATAGGCTCAATAAGATAAATCTGAACTATTCCACACTATGAAATCCCTATATACCGCTGGGTTTTCTTCGCGATTTAAAAATTTATAATCAGATAGAAGCTCACAACTTTTTCGGAGATTTACTGTAAATCGCTAAATATCTCACGTAATTCACAAGGTTTATCCACTTTATAGATGAGTAATTTAAAACTGTTTATTTAATTTTATTTTTTCACAGGTTCAAACACTAAAATGTTCATATTTGATAATTTTTTAAAGTAATGATTTTCTGCACGGTTCACAGATCAAGTAGTTACTGTCATTCGTTAAGAGAACGTCACTACTCAGTATAAATCAGCACTACACCAAACACTTTAGTTCTGCACTCGATGCATGTCTCGCTAACCTTGTTAGCTTCGTCAGGAGCGATGATTGACGATGATTAAGAATCTCAGACCACAAATTGGGTCACGCTACCATATTGAGTATAACCGTTCATTTATTATTATTTAAATTTACCAGTTTCAAGAATTCTTCTCTTTTACTTTGGTTGTCGACTTGCAGATTCAAAGTTGTCAGCAATAATAATAATGATAAAATTGTCACACTAATAAAAATACAAATTTTATACTTTATGACAATAAGACTAATACCAAAGAAAATAAAATATAATTTCTCTTGCAGACTTATAAGCAAATGCTAATATTTTTTCTCAACCAGAAATTAACACATTTATTTTTATTAAAAAATGCCAACTTACCAACTAAAGCTGCAATACTAAGAATTGTTATATAATAGTTAGTACTCATATTTGCTATCTTAGGAAACAACACCGATTGATTGAATTAATGTGCAGAGCTTTCGTTTATATAAATTTTAGTAATCTTATCAATATTGATAAGTACTAAACTTTGCTAATACTTGTACTTTGTTAACAAATCAACTATGGTCGATTTCATAAATTTCTAGAAATAAGTAATTTTTAAACATTATCTAATAATTTACATGGCGACACCTTTCTACCGTTAGTGCCGTTAATAATTAAAAAATATTTCTTTAATACTGAGAGAAAAAAAAACAAACCTCAATTTTGTATCAAACTGGAGTAACAGAATATATAGCTAGAGTTAGCTATATATTCTGTGCTAGAGTGGAAATATCTTTTTAAAAGTAATCTTATTTAAAGGTGAACCGTTACAATTTCAAAATTATTGATTACTGCTCGTCACGTCTTTTTCATGATTGCACCTATTTCTTGCAGGATATTGTCTTTTATTCATTTCTGAGAGCGAAGATTGAATCTGTAAACTGTGTTGAGATATTATTACAAAATAGAATCTATCAGCTCAGTCAGGATTACTTGACGGCCAAATTATTTCATCTTTTTTGAAAATTAATTCATTCCAGAAAATTTCTTAAATAACCGGCAAATATGTATTTGAAGTACCAGGATCTCTGGTTGAAATTATCAAAATTTTCTAAATCTCCACATACCACTCCCAATTGACAGCTGTAGTGCGTTCTGTGTGATTATTTTATTTACGAATATTGCCAACAGAGCCGTCCCTTTAGGAGAAACTAAGTACTTTCGACTCTTCAATTTTGGGATTATCGAACTCCAATTATAGCTATTATTGACCATTATAGTGGAAAAGTGACGTTCTGCTTATCATAGAGGCGACTAAAAGAATAAGTTAAGTGAAGATATCCAGATCCAACCAGGCATGACCCGGTGTGAAACCCTCTCATCGGCTTCCACTGCGTCAAATTGCTTAACATTTCGTGGGTGTGCCGATGTCCTCAGACTGTGGGAAAAGAATAGCATGATGAAGCTCCCACGATCAAAAAAATAGCCCCCCATTCGGATCTCTCGGATCTCTCGGTGTGCTTATTCGGGGGTGTCAATATACTCAAATCGCAACTTCAAAATAGATTTTTGTAACATACAGATAGGAGATTTAAACTTGAACAAAAACTCAGTGCACCAACACCTGCATCAAATAAGCATCATGCTTGCTCTCTACGTAACCAAGGTCGGTTCATCAACCATCACAGTCAACTTTCTCTATCCTTGGTAGGACATATATTCCTGATTTAGGGGTAGTAGACGCGGTCTCTGTGGCCAACGAGAGGATTCTGTGGTTGAAAATAACGAACCAGCAAGTCCATAAGGTTTATATGCTGCCTCATCAAGGTTAATTACAGATTAATTATCAAAGTACCGAAATTGCCATCTTGAGCGACTTTAATGTCCACAACATCAACTGGCTTAAGTTTTCAAGTACTACTGATAAACAAGACCGTGAAGCTGAACCATTCTTAATCAGGTTTGGCTTTACTTAGCTTATCGACGAACCGACACTTATCCTTGATTGAGGCTGAGAGTCCGCCAGTCTCCTTGACCTATTTTTAACCACCAACTGAGAGATTTACACTGTTACCGTAAATCCGCTGTTTGGTTTCTCTGACCATAAACTGTTTTCGACATCTAATATCTTACCAATCACTAACAAAGAGAGAGGCGCCTAAACCGCGTAAGATTTGGCACTATAAACCTGTTAAATAGGAAGAATTCATGGAACATTTTCGACCTTTCCCTTGGTTAGACGTTTGTTTTAGATCTGAAGACCCATTTGACTACGCTGAGGAGATTTCCGATGTGATTTTGGCAGGTAAGGAAGCTTACATACCTTTTTCGAAGAAATACCCTTCCAACGGCAACTCTTGGTTTGGCCGAAACTGCAAAGAAGTTGTTGCTTCTAAACATGTTGCCTAACGACAATGGCTTAAAAATATTAACGTCATAAATCGTAACATCTTTGTTTGTGCCCGGGACAAATACCTCGAAATTATCGACGAAACTAAGGAGATGATATAAGATCAAAGGATTAAAAACAAGCTTCTTGCCTGCTCCAACAATCCAAGATTTTAATTTCGCGGAACTAATTTGTCGCATCTAACAATATGGCGAAATCATAAAAAAAATCTAAAATTATAAGTGTTAATAAAACGTAAAAGAACAAGCTTATTATAATATTGCAGGGTCCCACCCGATTTTGCCTGATTCTACGTTGCCATATACCCAGTTTTGTCGGATCCTAAAAAGTACTACCAGTTACATCTTTAGTTACGAATATATTGAGGTGCAGCAGATACGTGAAAGCAACCCTTGAGGACTGAATGCGTATTCCAGCAGAAAACTGCCGGACACGCTATTGATGGACTGCTAGGAATATGAGAGGCTGACAATGTATGTGTGGGGTGGATAGTAAAAGGAAGCTTAATGTAGTTTGGAAAGCGAACGAGGTAGATAGCGCTCTCTTGAATATGAAGGAGATCTGAAGTCGAACTGAATGCTGTCGCAGACTTTAGACGTTTGGTAGCCCGTCAAGGGTTGTGGCCAGCGGGATGAAAAAAGTACAAAAACGTAAAATATCGTGCTAAGAGAGTACCATCTGCAGATAATCTGGTTTGAATCTCACGTTAAACAGTACGTCCTGACTGATTGACACTACCCACTAGTTAGAGTAGGAGTAGATAAAAAGGCCATACTGACAAACTACAGACTAAGTACATTAAATTCATTATTATGAAAGATTAGGGGAATGAGAATCAATCAGTACTTTTTAAATTGCCAAAAAGGATTTAGTATTTTTCCGTCAATACGATATTAGTAAACAAAGATCAACAATAGATCTTTTAAGCTATGAAATATGTTTTCGAAAAATTCACTATCGCTACAACGCATTTGATCCATTCTCTATAAAAGACCATACTGGCATAGGTACTATATTTTTGTTCAATATCCTCTGTTATCATAGTTTTTCCATTCGAGTATTTCTCTAATTCTTTCGTTGCTAAAGTACCTTAGCTTAAATATTTATACTGATCTTTAACAGAAGTCTATCTCTATAATGGTCGTCTCCATTCTGCTGAATAAAAATGATAGGAAGCAACTAGGATATATGTTCTAACATGCTGAGGATAACCGTACAAGCCAACTTTTTGTCAACATTGCTCCAAGCTTGTCCAGTGTGGAATCGACGGTACTCTGCAAAGAGGTAAATATTGCTGGAAATGAATTATTACTTGCCTTGATTTCTTATATGTCAGAGTGATCATCATGGCTCTCTGGTACAAGAATATGTATCTTTGATGTTCAGCCATTTGGAAATTTACTCTTATTAGGAAATATGTATCAAAAAAGTAAAATAAATATATGAAACAAATTTCTATAACTACTACAATTTTATTATAACAGCAAATTCTGTTAGGGACCCGTTAAGCCCGAGTTAGTATTTTCTCCTTGCAATTGGTCGTTTATGGCATAAAAATGTTCAATTACGGTATATAAATTTTTAGTGCATAGTTTAACAACTCTTTTAGTTCCTGTGAAGAACTAGATTATTCCCCAAATGACTTAATAAGAGAGAAATAGAAAGATATATGATTTTTATATACAGATTAACGTGTCACTGATTTTAAGTACGTATGACACATAGTTGTAATTAATATCTAAAATGTGTCAATATTACCAAAATCTGACAGTAAAATAAATGCTAAAACATGAAGGTCTGTAACGTAAAAATGTTAATCAAAAAGATTCCATTAAAAAATCTGTATACGGTACTAATTATTTTCTAATATTCATTAAAAAAGTTCCCCTAAATACACTGGTGAGCAAAGAAATCGGCTCAAACAATTTTGCTTCATTTAACACCGATATTTGAATTCAATTTTCACACAGTGGTATTAATTTGCGATCATTAGATTACTGATTACTGATTTTCTACTCTTTCCAATAATACCAAAAACATTTTTATTTCCAAAAAGTTTTACTGATAACAACGGTTTTACTCAATAGAACCGTTTTTTTTTTTGCTCGCTCAGCAATTTACTCGTTTATCGCTATCCATCCCTATAAAAACATATGCAACTGCATTTTCCTATCACTGGTTTATCGGAATTTAAACCGTCAACATCTCTGCTATATCTGCTCATTAATTACGTCAGCGGAAAATGGATACCACCCTGGAAAAAACGGCACTAGTAACCTTATTGTAAGGACGACATAGCAGAATCAGGAAGAAGAAGGTGTACCTCGGATTGAGACGACAGCTTAATTATCAACACAACTCCAACAAATCGTCACTTGACCGGCATTGAGGTCCAGCAGGAGCTCCGACAAGTTCGTGATCGGGCTGTCAGTCATCGGACAGTCAGAATAAAACTTAAAGCAGCTTAACCTAACTCCAAAGAGACCAGCTAATGATCCAAATTAACAACAGCCCATCGACAAGCGCGACTCCGATTTGCCCGAGAACATGTCGATTGGGCCATAGAGCATTGACGCTCCGTTTTATTCTCCGTCGAGTCCCGAATGTGCCTACATCGTAATTATGGAAGAAGACGAGTATATAGTACACCTGGGGAGCGCTATGTGCAGTGCTGCATTACTGAAATGGTCGCCTAGGGAGGAGGTTCTGTAATGGTGTGGGGAGGCATCTCGATCGATGCGAAAACCGATTAGGTTTTCGTGAGTGATGAGATTCGTAGCGGTGGATTAACTGTTCACCGCTACATCAAGGCGATTCTGCAGGAACACGTCGTTTCGTCGTCTGGGGCTAAACAGCTTAGTACTAATACACGACAATGCTAGGCTACACGCTGCTGCATCGGTCCGGTAATATCTGGCAGAAGAAATACCCACAATAGACTGGCCTGCGTGGAGTCCTGATCTCAATCCAATCGAGCACACAGAAATCCAGCCTAGCATCGCTGAGAGACTTAAAGGTTGCTATGGAAGAAGAATCCCACAGACAGTGGTGAAAAAGCTCACCCACTCCATAAAAAAACCGGCTGGAAGCAGTAATAAATATGGTTAAACTTAAAATTTGTTTAGTTTTTCCTTTCTTATACTCCTATTTTCAATCCTTAATCTACTTGTTTCTACTTTAATTATTTTAATCAGTAAAAAGCATGACATATGCTATAGGATTTCGTATCATTACAAAGATAATAGAATGATCTTTCAAATGATACTAATATCGATAAAAATATATGAACACTAAATTCTAGGATCTGTGTTAAATGAAACCAAATAGCTTGAATCGATTTTTTTGCTCACGAGCATATAACTAACAATGATATGGAGGAAACGTGAATGGGTTGTTATTCAATTATTCATATTTGTTATATTACTTTTTCAGTGAATTAATAATATGCACCTTGGGCATATTTTAAGGATTACATGCAGTTTCCTATACGAGAAAGTCATAAAATACCTGACTTTTTTAACTACAGCGCCCAAGAGTGTTAAAAACAGAATTTACAATATTTTTATAACATAAGTGGATCTAGAAATAATGGGTGGGATAGATTATTCAATAGTTACCACCTTTACACTAAGCACTTTATTTTTGCCCTCGGCGCTCATTTTGATAACCTGGAGTGATGTTTGGATTTAAAACTAGACTGGTTTCACTAGGAGTTGCTATTACTCAGGTGTAATCGATAGTTCGCAGACGTCTGCTCAGTTTCGGTCAAGTAACCAGTACAGAAGACCGAAAGAAATAGGTCCTGTGTTTTATGTACAATATTTTGACATTTTATAATTTCAATCCTTTTCTATACGTTTAATCATCTCCTGTTCGATGTATTTTTAATTAACTTTAAATTACCAATCCTACCAAACTTATCTGATTATGTTTACAAGCACGCTCATCAATGCTTCATTGTTCTGATCTGTCTCATTTTGAGTAGGATAAATGTTTAAAATCTTGTTTGAATCGATGTTTTAGTTTGTCCAACATTGCTCTTATTACAATCATTATAATTTATCTCATATCGTTTCATTTTTTACCCATCTTAAGATATTTTTTAGGTTGTTTGTAAACTTGTAGACTAACGTGAAGCCTATATTATTAAATACCTTATTGAGACATAGTTGGTCTTATTTTACTCAGGACAAAAAGATAGAATTATGAATATTTAAACTGTACTTAAATCTACTTATTAATTTGTTTATCAGGTTTCCCTTATAGCCCTTAATAGTTACTATATTCCAAATATGATTCCTTTCATTTCTGAATCTTACTTCATTTAAATGGAAAGTAGTTAAACGATAAATCAATGAAATGAATCATTAAGAATAATATATCTATCTATTACTGTAGCATTCCTGTAGATGATTATTATTATTTTAATCTGAACTAAGATTCCCAGGAATCGTAATTGTTTTATGTCCTCAATTTCACAAGTATATTTAATAGAGTAGCTATTTAATTTAGCAACTAAATCCTCTATATTTAATTTCTTGTATATTTTGCTGTTTGTGTATGATGTTAAACCTATTTTGTTAATATCAAATCCAAAATAAAATAACCGGTCAAATGCAAGTTGAACTTGGACAATTAGTGTTTCGTACGTTGATTGCTTTTAAAATAAAAATTTTATTACGGTGGTATAAAATGATCACTGACTTCACAAAACACACCCCAAATGAGTTTTCAACAAAGTTTGTTTCCAATCTTTACTGAAAACTGATGATCTTGAAATTTTTATTTTTTTCTTATATAACAGATAAATTATTAAAGGTAATGCACTCGTGATAATTTTCGTTCAATCTACACTCCGTGGAGAATATTCCAGAATTTTTTCAAAATTTTTTGATCAGTACTTTTCGAGATAAGGTGGGGGGACAGCGATTTTTCGCGATTTTTTAAAAATAACATAAAGAAAAGTGTGCACAAGTATTACATTATATGTATATTTTTTACTCGTGTTTCACAAGCTTTCATTTGACACCACACTCGATGACCCAGTAATTTTTTTTTTTACTTCCGATTTCACTCCCCAAAACTAACCCCTTAAGTCAAAGTTGAACTTTCAAAACTATACAGCTCTGATGAGGCCATCAATTCCTATATTATAACCAAATTTCAACTTTCTATGACAAATAGTTTCGGAGAAAATCGGGTGTGACAGACGGACGGACAGACAGACACTGAAGTCATCTTATAAGTGAATACGGAACACTAAGAAGTATCTAAAAAAAATTAATGAAAAAATCTTTTAAAAAATAAAAATACGTATGTAAAGGTGATGATTTTAAGTGGATCATCCTACTAACTCGCTTATTTGAAGAGTTAGGTAAGTTAAATACAGAAGTTTGCACAAGATGTACTTTTGAAGCTGAATATATAAAAATAAGATTTTATTAGTAAATTTAATTCTTCTTAACAAGTGTCCATCATAAAATTGTTTAGATAAGTCTTTTTGGTGAAATCACAAATTAAAAGCTAATTAGAACAAGTTTTGCATGATAATCGTTTTGAGGCAATTTCTGAGAACTCCAGTTGAAGTAAGAACTCATTTCAAGTTTCTAGGGATTATGGAAATTCCTAGTTACATTTTATGATAAAACCTATCCTATAAATGCCATTGCCCTTTTGGGAATTAACCATTCGCAAACAGTACTTTGTCACTGATACAGGCTCAATTGTTTTGTGAAAATGCCAAAAACGAAAGAAGTTTCCGTTGGAAATCGGGCTACGATAATTGCGAGACATCAAGATGGTCACTCGAGTCGACAAATTGCGAGTGATATGCAGATGCCAAGGAGAACAGTGGACTACACCGTAAAAAAAATTTTCTTCGGGACATGGAATTCCCAACCAAAAACGTTCAGAAAGGCCTCGAAAAAACGACTCCCGCTGAAGACAGAGCTATAACAATGTTCAGCAGACGTAATCGCCGCCTAACCACACCAGAAATCACGGATCAAGTAAACCTGGAGCGGCCCATCCCCATCAGCGTGACAACCGTGAAGAACAGGTTAGCAGAAGGTGAACTACAGGGGAGAGTTGCAGTGAGGAAACCACCAGTATTAAGAAATTTTGCTAACTCATATGCCTTCTTCTTCTAAACAAATTAGAGAACGTTTGGACCAATAGAAATCCGATGACGTCCTGGAAGTGATGACTTGACCTCCACAATCAGCCGACTTGAACCCCATCGAATTGTTGTGGGACCATTTGGACAGGTGTGTTCGAAAACTCACTCCAACATCAGAAAATTACTTGTGGAAATTTTACAAGTAAAGTGGGTTAAAATAATCGAAGAATCTTTGAAGAAACTACTGGACAGAATGCCGAAACTCTGTAAAGCGGTAATTAAAAACAAAGGAAGTCACATAGATGAAAAAAAATCCTGGAAAATTATGAATAATTTTTTGATTTTATAGAATGAAAATAAACAATAATTCATTAAAATTTAAAAAATATATATTATCTGGGTTTTTGTTGTCC
The DNA here is from genome assembly GCA_019049505.1 of Pachyrhynchus sulphureomaculatus. Lineage (NCBI taxonomy): Eukaryota > Metazoa > Arthropoda > Insecta > Coleoptera > Curculionidae > Pachyrhynchus > Pachyrhynchus sulphureomaculatus. Next base: position 162,886,375 of record CM032446.1, read on the forward strand.
TGGGACTGAAATAACTAGGTGCGCAAATTCTTTCTGACGATAGTGGTATATATATATATATATATATATATATATATATATATATATATATATATATATATATAGTTCATTAAATAATCATATTTCATTGCTTTTAAAAATTAAATTTATTTTGACGTTTTGCCCTTGGTTATGGGCATTGTCAGTCTCGCCTGTAGCTTAAACTAAAATATATCAATCTAGTTCGCCCATTTTCGAGACATGGTAAAATACACCAGAGTAATTTTGATATATATATATATATATATATATATATATATATATATATATATATATATATATATATATACATCTTTTATAATAATAGTAAAAACCGGTATAGATACGAAAGGTTTTTAAAAATAGTTATAATAATAGACAAATACAATGGAAATACATTATAGACTTTATAAGAGGCAAAGAAAAATCTCTAGCCTAAATATATTTCCAAGAATATGTAACATATTAGTACAAAAAGTTGAAAAGTACCACAAATTGAATGCAACAATACAAAAAAGGAGTGTTTGTTTGATCCTAAATATTGAATTACTAGTGTCACAAATAAGCTAAAATTGGTTATGTTAAATACTGAATCACTTATTTCCTATAAATTTTTTATTTATCTTTGTCTTTTTATGGTTGTCACAATAATTTCTCGGCACTGATCATTAAAAATTGTGACCTCTTCGTAATTTTCTTAGCCCCAAAGGAATCGAACAAAGTTAAAATATTCATTGTTCGTAACACTCATAATCTTTCTAATCTGCCAATACATAAAGGATATATTTCATTACAAACTAGGTTAATGCGATAATATTTTATAAAGGAGTGCCGTCCAGGTACAAGGTTATTGCCTATTATTATGTGGTATAAAAATCTCAGCAATTTCAATTATTGTTACCTCATTTAAATTTCCATTCAAAATGATTGGTCCTGTTACCCTTTTGTTCAATATACGGCACTAAATCTGAACAGATTGATAACCAGAGAGTTTTATTTCACTCGAGAATTTTCTTAATCCCAAAAGTGAACATTTCTGTTATTAAAAATTTGGGTATTGGGGAAGCTACTCACCTACATCAACAATTTTATTAAGCAGTTGCGCTTGTTTTATACGTTGTATTATTTCCTAACGAAAACCTAAATATAATTCTTTATTTTCATGGATTAGATGTTAGACGGGTAGAACTTCAAATGGCAGACAACCATGCTTCTGTAAATTATTTTAAATCTTGTAATAAATATAGCCAAGATCATCTGTTAGTGGATGTAGGCCTTCCCCCTGAGTTTCCATCGTATTCTATTTGCAGTTGTGGTCATTCATCCAATGCCCGCAGCCCTCTGTATTTCATCCAGCTATTTGGGATTATTCTTTCTTTGAATATATAACCTAATTTCCCGAGTCCGCAGGATGGGATTATCCTGATTCTTCTTAAAATTTCATTCGAAGCACTTTCTTTAATCGTAGTAATTTTTACCCCAGATACACATAATTCTCAACAATCTTGAGAGCTGTTCCCTCTAAATTTATAACTGTGACGTTAGTAGTGTTGGTTAATACTTCCGTCTTACTTTTATTCATCTTAAGACCAATTGTCATTGAGTACACATTTAACCTATTTACCATTTTTTATAACACATGTTTATTGCCACTGATGACCACAATATCGTCTGCGAACCTTAAAGGACTCAGATATTCATCATATGTCTTTAGGCTCTTTTTCATCCGATCTAGTTGGTCAAATATGTCTTCTACAGCTGATATTGTCCCTGTCTCACACTTCTTCCTATAGGTATTTGTTCTGTACTAGGTACATCTTTGCATTTTCACATATATCTTTGATTGTGGTAGTGCATAGAGAATCAATTCTGCAGTTGGTCAAGCCGTTAATGATTAACCGCATCCCAACAGAATCAAAAGACTTCTCATATTCTATGAAGGCTATGTAGATTTTGAAATTGTATTCATTGCTCTTCTCTAGGATATTTCTCTTTATTTGTAAGTGGTCGAATGAGCTATAGTCGCGTTTTTTCTCCATTATATTTACACAAGAATTAAGACCTCTGGAAAACTAAAAAATAAAATTTTCTCATAAAAAATTCTTTAAAAATACTATGGTATGTAGCCATTTGGCCTAATTTTGAAAATCTGCTAGTTAGTGGAGTGGTCCACTATTTTCTTCGCTTATGGAATATTTTATTTGGTACTCGTGAAAAGTTTCTTTCTTTTCTCAGTTCCTATCCATTCCGGGTGTTGGTAACTGTATTAGCTATCAGCATCTTGTTGACTACGACCCTAAACAGCTACGTGGTGATCACTGAAAACCAAATGCGAAGATTTTTGAGCCACAAAATCCTTCTTCTCCCCACACTTCTCTTTCCACACAATTTACCTTGCAGTATATTCTGTAGCAGATGAAATCTTCTCTCATTCCTCATAATGTGGCCGAGATATTGGCGTTTACGTTGCGTGACTCAGTTCACCCATGACACTCTCAGCATCCTACGATATAGCCACATTTCAAAGGTTTCCAATCTTTTACTTGTTGCCTTTGTCAGGGCTCGTGTCTCCACTACATAAAACAAAATGAAGATGACGTAGCAATGCGGAAACCTCACTTTCGTGTCAAGTTATGACTTTTGAATATAGAGCTAATTTTGGTGAAGCCTTTTCAATACGGCTATTTATTTTTTGTGTGTGGTCCCATTGGTCATTGATGTTAGTGCCTAAATATGTGTACTTATTTATTGTTCAATATTTTTCTGGTTGATTTCTAAATGACAATTTGGCAACTTGTTCTTACTAACACATTTTGTTTTATTTATGTTAATATCAAGACTTAGGCTGCAGCTCGTCAGTCTATCCATTAGTAATTGCAGTTCTGGCAAAGTGTCAGTGAAAAGTTTACATTTTTGAACTTGCTATTTTCTCCAATTGGCATTATTTATGGGTAGGCTATCATGTATAATTTATATCAATTTTGTTATTGGTAAAACAGAATTAGCCATTAAAAGCAATCAGAATAAAAAAAAATGGTTTCTTATTATACCATAATATGTTTGCTTACAGAAATTGTATATGCTTGTACGTAACCATATTCTTCTTTCCAAAACCGAACTTAATTCTGTTAAGAGTCAAAATGAACGAATAAAAATTAACTTATTTTTTCCTTAATACATCTACATATTTTTAGAAAATATATGAACAGGTATGGGAGTACGAGAGATTAATTTGGGCATATTTTAAATAGTTATGTTTTATAACTAATTAAAAATACTTTTATTGTTAAGTAATTTAAAAAAAACATAATATTGGATATTATGTAAAGATGTTGGACTTACTTAACATTATCTAGGCAAAATGGAATAAGGATATTTTCTGGTTCTTGGTTGGGTTAATGGCAAAGTTTAAAGCAGAAATAGGAGAGTGTTATGATAAGCACCTGGCCAAGAGAAAAACATTTTGATGAGCAAAATTTATTTTATTTTGCAACATAGTGTCCTTTTAGCTCGATACACTTAGTCCAACGTTTTTCTAACTTTTGCATTCCATCTAAAAAATACGATTTTTCGAACTCTTCAAAATAGGCGTTTGTTACAGCAATAATCTCATCGCTTGAGTCACATTTTTCTCCTCCGATCCATTTTTACATATTCAGAAATAGGAAATAACCACTGTGGGCTATATTTGGCGAATATAATGGACACAAAAGCAGTTCGTAACCTAACTCATGGAATTTTGCCATAGCGATGACACAAGTGTTCAAGCGCGCATTGTCTTGATGAAAGAGAATTTTTTTCTTCGCCAAATGCGGACGTTTTTCTTTTACAGCATGGTTGAAACGATCTAATAAGTTGACGTAATACTCTTCATTAATAGTTTTGCTCTTTTCAGGGTAATCGACGTGTATTATGCCGCATAGATCTCAAAACACTGTGGCCAGGACTTTTTTGGTCGATAAAGTCGCCTTGGCCTTCTGTGGCGCCGGTTTGCTACGGAAAACCCACTGCTTGGACTGTTCTTTAGTCTCTGGTGTGCTGTGATGAATTCAGGTTTCGTCAACAATTATGAATCGATGCTAAAAATTATTCTGATTGCCATTTAATATCGCCAAACACTCTTTAAAAGTTGACGCCTGTGCATGTTTATTGTCAGTTGTGAGCAATCGTGGCACTCATCTTACGGAAGGCGTTCTCTTATCCAAATGGGTTGTTAAAATATTCTGCAATAGTTCATTTAAGATGCCCACAGTCTCAGCAATCTCATGCACTTTCACTCTCTGATCATTTATCACTATATCGTGGATTTTTTTAATCATTTCTGATGTGGTGACCTTATTTGGACGCCCTGGACGCTCTTCATCAAAAATGCTTGTACGACCGCATTTGAGTTCAGCTGTCCAATATTTTACGGTCGATAAAGAAGGTGCAAAGTTCCCGTAAACGAGTTCCTCTTTTCTCTCATCATTCATTTTCTTTTCCAAAAACAAGTATTTTTCACTGCTCGATATTCATTTTTTTCAATACTTAATGGCCGCCATTCACAAATTAAATCACGCAGCGATTTGAAAATTTGACAGGATTCTTGTGAAAGGTTATGTTTACGAAAAATATATTTTTTAAATAGCACCGACAGCTCTGGCCGAGGCCGAGGCCAGGTACTTATCATCCAACCCTCGTATATAACAAAAAATAGTAATACTCATAAGGACTTAACTGGATAAGTATAATGATTAGAGAGATACTTTCTTGGAGTCTGGGATATCAAAATTATATTATTTTTCATTATGTCTAACCTTATTAGAAATTCTTTCTCTTTAGAGTGTCTATTATATTAAAGTACCAAGTTAACATATAATATTTAAATTAGAGAGTAAATGCATACATTCATTAAATACAAATAAAAAACTTTATTTGTATTTAATGAAAAACTAAATTTAACAAAAAAAGTTAGAAGTTAAAAATTATTATGTTATGATTACTACTCATGATTTCTATTTTGGGAAACACCAACGTTTAATTGGTACAGTATTTTTATTTGTATAAAGACTGCTAATCTAATCAATATTGCTACAACTTCGAAAACCTATGTATTGTGTATACATACAAGGATACCTGGAAACATGTTATCTAAAATTTGACATGGCGTCAAATGTCTGCCATTAGTACGTGGTGTCTCATAAAAAAGTTTAATTTTACAATATTTATAGTAAGGAAATAAATAGGAGAATAAATTTATATCAAACGGCAGTCCCTGCAAAATTATTTTCTTTAAATTATATTATCAGAAAGTAAACCGTTGTATTCTCGGTGCTCTTCCAAACGAGCATAGAAATCATTGAAGATTATGCCGTGTTAAATTGGAGTAATGTTCCGATCTTTCGCTTACGACTGCACGAGGCAATATCAGGAATCCTGGAATACTCAATAATTACATAATCCCAAAAACCACGATTTTTTATCTAACCAAGTCATTGAGAGCTTTTGTTTTATTAAAATTGATTACTGTTTATACGTCATTTCCGTAATCGCTGTCATTTGTTTCTAACATATTTTCTAAATTATTTCAGGCAACGAGAACTGTTACTGTAAGTTCTTTTTTAAATATATCCTCATAAGAAGACTTCTTTTGGAATTAAATAAAAGTTAACTTATGTCACTTCTTTTGGAAATTAAATTTATTTGGGATAATGTCTGAAATGACTCTCAAAGTTATATAAAGTAAGTGATATCACCTCATCTTATCGAAACCAGATTCTGATTGAGTTCCCAGTCATCTCAATATCTGACCCTTAAACTTAACAATTGATGTGAGGTCTTTGTCATCCTTAAAGAAGGGCCGACTATTTTACGTGATTCCATTGTGATCTAAGCCGTCACTTTAGGGGAAAACACACACTTTAAATGATTTTGTGATGAGTTTGTCGACCTCCAACATTTGCAATTCTTATTTTACCTAACGCGAGAAAGATGATGATAAATGTAGGATACCTTTCAAGCATTTAATTATCGAGGTTTACCCTGTACGCAGTATATTAGTTGACCTTGCTCTTGCACTAGCCCTTGTTTGTGTCGGCGGAGACCTAAATTTTTGCGAGAAATGCGTTGTAAAGATAGCTTGGATCGATTTATGGAACTTACAAATTAATAATGCACTTAACATTTACCTTACACTTATAATGCAGCAACTTATTTAAATATATTTAAAGTCCCATATAAAAAATTCGAAAGAAATGTTGCATATAATAATCGATAAAATGATTTACCCAGTACTTGTCTAACAAATAAATGTTAAATTCGTTGCCTTACACTAAAGAATAAGTTAATGCAAGTATTTCATCTCTATAATTTAAGGAATAAGTAGTTTGTGGTAAAATAATAATCACAAAAAAGTTAAACAGGTGAAAGAGAAGTCAAATATCAATCAGTTGAACCTGCAACTACTGTTAAAATTCAAACTAATGACATAACATAGTTTTCAAATTCTTCTACTCCAAGTATCTCAAAAAAACCTTATACAGGATATACGAAGCAGCCACTCTAATACCATATCCGTTGCTTTAGACCCTTATATGTTTGATAGTAAATAACTAACTCTTAAAATTTGCTCATTGTCACAACCAAGAACCATAAAAAATTTCTATAATACTAAAAACACACACTACATAAAAACTATTCAAAATTTATAGACTTCCATTGCTTTCACCCCCTTCTTTTAAAATGATGCTCAAAAACTAGGTTTTTTTCTTACCCTGGGTATTAGAATTGTACCAAACTTGAAATCGATGTGTCGTTTGGTTATCATGCCAAGAGACTGACGAGAACAATAAACCATGTTTTTCATGGTCTAAGGATATTGCTGTCTGTCCGTCGGTTGTCACGATAACTCCCGAATGAAATGAGGTATTGACTTCAATACTTGAAGAAATAATGAAACTTATATGTGTTAAGCGATACTGCTTAGGAGGACGAGGCTGAGAGGTGGGGGTCAATCAGTTATAAATATATTTGAAACCCTTCTCCTGTCCAACTTTTCTTGTTTGGAAGTAAAATTATAAAAT
>CM032446.1:162893553-163006053 GCA_019049505.1 Pachyrhynchus sulphureomaculatus
AAGAACGTGATTTTGGAACGACGAGTAAGCTTCTTGAAGAAGTTGATAACTTTGAAAGGGAACAAAATGTAGATTCAACAAGAGGGGATCTCCTGTTCATTTAACACCGGGCAGGTTCGGGAATGTGTTTAAACTATCGTTACCCACAAAAATGGATTGGTATGGATGGATTAATTCAGTGGCCCCCTCGGTCATGTGACTTAACACCTTTAGACTTTTTTTTATAGGGCTACATTAAAGATCGGTTTATATCAATCCCCCTACAACACCAGTAGATATCGAAAATAGGATACGGGGATACGTGCAGGACAATAACGCCATTTTATTGCCTAAGGCAAGTGAAGGAAAATAGCGTAAAACGACTAAACATGTGTATTCCAGTTGACGGGAATATTTTTAAACATTTATTACGACAATTAATTAATCACTAGATAAGTTAAACTATTATTAAAATTATTATTAACTATTTGGTTTATGTTTGCATAATTAGCGTAAGTATTAAAAAAAACAAGGGGAAAAATTGAAAAATTCAAAATAAATCGAAAACTATTAGAAATAGGTATATGGCATACTTAATAAAAGTTGGAGGGTTTTTTGTAAAATATACCAGAAAGAAATTAATAAATATACAGGGTGTGTCATTTAAAAAAACCTGAGATTTTTCCTTTTAAAATAGTCGAAATGTATAATAGTTTATTTTGGAACACCCTGCAGAATCTAACGCAAAATTTGTTTTACATATATCTTTTTTTTTTCATCCCTATAGAACCCTCGTATTCAATTATGGAGTATTCTAATGGCAATTTTTTACAAAAGTGAAAACTAGTATTTTTTTTTTAATTGAAATATTAGAAAAAAACTTACTAGGTTTAAGGTATATAACATATCAATAAAAAAGTCATAAAATTTTACGGAGAATTTAAAAACAAATTAAAAATAGGATGTTCCATTTAAAAAAAAAGATATGTTACATCGGCCACACTTTTTGGAAGTAGCCTATATATTCAAAAAATAATTTTAAATTGTGCACCTTAACGTTCCCTAAAATTATTTTATTTAAACATTTTTCATTATTCCCGAAAATAATGAACTTTACTCTATGGTTCACTCACTCTGTACTTGTCCAACATGGTTTTTTCAGTTGTTGCATTTTTTGGACGTCCATCAACGAACCGTTGGAAAATGAAAAAGCAACTCCTTTAACACTTTAATTACTTTGCATGGATTTGGATTTTAGTTGTCGATAAACCTTCCAAAACAAAGAATTCAATCACTGCACGATATTCGAATTTTTCCATTTTTAAAAATACTCAAACACGTCTACTTTAATCAGCTGATAAACAATGATTGACTTGACAGATCGACTTGAAATTTAGGATGTGTTCATACGACAGATAAAGTTTCAAAATGGTGTTCAATATTTGGTTCCAAGTGATGCTCCATAGGTCTCGCTTTCAAACGTATTGACTGACCTGATACATTGTACTAACATCGCTGAATAATATTGAACCGCATAATTCTAGTCTTATTGATTTAGCATTCCTCGAGAAAACCTGAGAAAAATTTATTTAAAGTCAGACGGAACAATTGTAAGCGGAATATATTAAACAGTAATTTCATGATTAGTTTGAACAAGGGTATAAATGACGGGAATATTTATGAGGACCAGTTAGTGTTATTTTCACAGTTCGAACTTTGGTTTAACGTGATCATAATACTGTTGCTATATTATTTACGTGGAAAGATAAAAATATCTGAAGGTAATCTATCCAATGCTTCCATTGCAAACATGTAGTTCTAAAATAGGTAGTAAATTTGACTTTTTGATACTAAAGAACAACACTTTAGGTTGATGTTTTAAATGACGCAATATCAATAACGAAAAAATTTGCAAAACGAATGCTTCAGAGATATTTATAACTAAAACCTGACATTAACGTCTATATAGTGTTTCTATTTAAGAGAAAAATAATGAAAAAATAACATAATTTTAGGATTTCGCAACTCCAAGAATACTGAAAAAAGATGCCACATACGAAGTGACTGATCGAACTCCCACCTTCACTTCATTAACCTCTTATATATTAAACATACGAGTATATAACTGAAAATAATGAAAAAATAACCGGTCAAGTGCAAGTTGAACTTGCACAATTAGTTTTCCGCACGTTGATTGCTGTTAAAATAAAAAATGTTGTTACGGTGGTATAAAATGATTAGTGACTTCACAAAACACACCCCAAATGAGTTTGTTTCCAATCTTTACTGAAAATTGATGACCTTGAAATTTTTGTTTTTTTTTATATACCAGATAAATTATTTAAGGTAATGCGCTCGTGATAATTTCCGTTCAATCTACACCCCCTGGAGAATATTCCAGAATTTTTTCAAAATTTTTTGATCAGTACTTTTCAAAACAGCGATTTTTCGCGATTTTTTAAAAATAATACAAAGAAAAGTGTGCACAAGTATTACACTATATATATATATATATATATATATATATATATATATATATATATATATATGTATATATATATATATATATATATATATATATATATATATATATATATATATATATATATATATATTACTCGTGTTTTCACAAGCTTTCATTTGACACCACACTCGATGACCTACTAAAAAATTTTTTTTTCACTTTCGATTTCACCTCCCAAAACTAACCCCTTAAGTCAAAATTTGATTTTCAAAACTACAGGGCTTTGATGAGGCCATCAATTTCTATATTATTACCAAATTTCAATTTTCTATGACAAATAGTTTCGGAGAAAATCGGGTGTGACAGACAGACAGACAGACGAACTGACAGACAGACGCCGAAGTCATCTTATAAGTGTTCCGTACGGAACACTAATAACAATTTTTAAATTATTTAATTATAATTTAAAATATACTAAAAAAAACGTTTATCTTAGAGAAGATTTGATAAAATAAGTTAAGACTAGGTTTAAAACATTGCAATCAAATTTGCTCAATATATTTCTTTCAAAGGTAATGATAATAATATTTGTATACTATATTTTTGAATTTTAATATGATGCTGTTCAATAATCTATACAATAGACAAGTAAAAAAATTCTCTTCCCTTTAAAAATATACATCATTTGACCGACTACTAACTATATAATCTATGTCCACAAAATTACCACACTTAATAGGAATTAAAATATAGACCAATTATAATTATTTAAATCTTTTAACTGAGTTTATATACTTCTCAGCTATGATAAACCTTTGATTAATTCGTCCCATTAGTCTTATATCAATTTTTAGAATACTGTTGAGGTTGTGGGATAGTCATGTTCTAGAGGCGGGCGGGGCAATTATATCTAAAAGGAAACATTAAAGGTGGATCGGTTTAAAGGAGGAGAGTGTTTAACAGAGAAACAAACGCAGCTCTTTATTTGAAACTCATTTTCAGACCATTCATTAAAATGCACTCCCACTTTTATAACTACAGTTGTAGGCGTCTAATGGAACAAATATCATACGATGAACGAACACTAACGGATATTGCCGCTAACGACATTTCATGTAACGATATATTTCGTTCTTTCTTTTTTCAGTTTCGATACGGAACTTTAAAGAGAATAATCAAACAAAATTTAGCATGGGAGTCTTTAGATATTATGTATACAAGTATTCTTGAGTATATTTACATTTCATCTGGCAGCGACGATGAAATAAACGGCTGAAAGTCTATACATGTAGAGTGCTGGTAGCATATGACACACCTCATTAATAATCGTAGACTGTTGTTAATGCCTGTACGTTACCGGAAATGTATAATCATAATTTGAGGTCTACAATATATCTGCATTTCATGCAAATCTATCAATAAAACAGACCATAAATATATCTACCCTTTTCCAAACGACATTAGTCAACATTTTCAAGTAATATATTTGCTAGGGAATAAAGTTGATATACAAAGCAATATCTGTAAAGGATTTATTTAATTTAGTTAATTAAGATCAAAGACAAAAGTCTTTCAAATTTTGTTTTAGAAAAACACTTTATTAATTATTTAACTTTCAGAACTTATTATTCATGAGTGCATTTCTAGGTTCTAACTTTGAAGGAAAACTTGCATTTATTCCAGCATGTTTTGAATTGTTTCATTCCATCAGAGAATACTTTTTTGTTTTGTGCCTCAAAGCACGACACTACAGGGGTATTCAACTTATTATCTGAGTAAAATTTTCAGTTCCTTATGTCTTTTTAGATATTTGAACAAAGAAAAATCACCGGGCGCTAAATCAGGGCGATAAAGTACATGGGAACCCACAGTTTTAGTAATGGCTTGAAATGTGCGAGTCGGGTTTTACCCTGTAGTTGTGTTACAACAAAATTTTCATTACTTATGAATTCGTACATACTTTTCTAATAATCTGCTTTAAGTTTTGACTCAACCCTCCATAAAACTCTCCATGAATTTTAAGTGCTTTTTCTGTAGATTTAATGAGCAAAATTATTTTGCAGTCTCAAAAAACGGTCTCCATTCACTCTTTCAGTTTTCGCTCCCTTTGGAGATGAAGAACACTTATGAATATGGAAATGCCAATAGAAAACCAAAGTTTAGTCGCCTGTAACAGTTAGCGAAAAATAACTCTAGTCGTTCTCTAAAGCGGCCAAATATTTTTGAAAAATTTCTTTCTTAGTCAATTTCTACTCTAGCGTAAGCGATTTTGGAATCTATTCTGGTGAAATTTTTTTCATTTCCAAATCTTCATGCATAATTTTGAAAACTCAAGTTTTGAATACCTTAGCTACTTTAGTAAGTACTGAAAGATTCAGTCGTCGATCTGAGTCTCCTCAGTTCTTGCATTGACCACTTTTTGATCTGGGGTCATCTTCAATTGAGTCTTTGCCCAATCAAAGCTATTTAGAATAAAATTTTACTAAAATAAGATAATGACAATTTTTTTCTTGAGTAATGAAATATTTCTATTACCCATTTTTCAGAAAAGAATTTATAAAAATTGCAAACTACAACAAACTCGCACAAACTTTCTTTAAAGTACTTATAACAGCCACAATAATTTGATATTCAAGCAGTTTTTTTTGTATGCCTTCATGTTTATGGTTGTATAGATTAATTTAAATAATACCCATAATGAAAGATTAAGATTCTTACGAACTGACACTCATACACTTTATTTTTTTCGTTACTTCTTAATATCCTTGGTTGCTTTACCCAAGCTGTACATAAATTTGTACCAGTTTCTTCAGTGTTCTGCACTTATTTTTCCGTATTAATCGCCAAAAAAGTTATTTCCATACACTGCAAATTTTATATTTAACATTCTTATACATGTGTTCTGAAATAAATGAATTGATAGGGTGATTCATCAATAAGCTTATACTGCATATATCCAGTGGCTTTCAACTTTTACTAGTTGGAAACAGTTTTTCTATCATACAAAAAATTAGTAGTGTATCTACACGGCTCCCACATTAATGGCCAATCACAGCCCAGCATTTCGGCTGGCTCTGACGTCATAGAAATTTGGACCAATGAGAGCGTTGTATGAAGTGGCAACATTGTGTGTGTGTTAGGTGTGGCAACACTGTGTGACCGTTGACAGATGTGAAGTTTGCGCGCGCGCATCTGTCAAGGGGGCTGTGCGATGTTGTCATGTGTAATGGTCCAGGGAGGGCTGCAGGAGGGAGTTCCAGGAGGCCGGCCGGGGGGCCCCCCTTTCAGTATCCTGCGCGTGGGGATTGCGTATGATATTGGTTGAATAACCTAAAATAGGGGGGCGTAGTCCTAGCTGTGGGAACTGGGGCCCCATTTGGGTGCATGGGGTGGGGGCTCAGGGAGCCCTATCGGTGTCCTACATGTAGGAATTGGTACCCCATTTGGTTGTGTTTGTTGTTACATGCGCAGGTGTATGGGGCTCAGGGGGCCCACGGAGCCACCAGTCACATGCACCAGCGTTTACGGCAAGAACAACATGGAGTCCTAGCTGTAGGAACTGGTACCCCCATTTGGGTGCATGGCGATCAGAGGAGCTCAGGGAGCCCTATCGGTGTCCTACATGTAGGAATTGGTACCCCATTTGGTTGTGTTTGTTGTTACATGCGCAGGTGTATGGGGCTCAGGGGGCCCACGGAGCCACCAGTCACATGCACCAGCGTATATGACAAGAACAATATGGAGCCCTAGCTGTAGGAACTGGGCCCCATTTTTGTGATTAGTTGGTTAAATTGCAGTCATAATGGTGAACGTAAAATAAAAAATTTCAGTATATAGGTTAGATTTGCAGCATGTGTAAACCTAACCTATATACTGAAATATGAATTTTACGTCACGTTCAAATAATCTAAGTGAAGGAAAGTAAAAGACGCATACACAAATTTTCCAAAAAAAATACATATATTTATTTTAAAAATAAAATAATGTTGTTACAAACTTATCTAAATGAAAGAGCGAGTAAAAATTTTATATGAATTTGAAGTAGATAATCATCATCAGAGTCGCTCTCGTAGGGATCTTTAAAAACGTCTCTTCACTCCATATGGATGGTTAGCATGTAGTTTCTCAAGACAGTGATCCTGTTCATATACTTCAAATAAGACTTCAGAAAAACAACTCTGACACCAAAGCTCCATATTGTGATAATAAAGTATAGGTAACTGTAGTTTATCGCATATAGCATGATAATGATCGTTTATAATATTAAAGTTTTTAGTACATTGTTTAAAATTATTATAACATTTCTTACATATCCTAATATTAAAGTCCTTAACTAAATATACATTAACCCATATACAATATGTCATTACATCGAAGTGATCTAACCAATCTGTAGTTGTAAGTACTGCATTTCTGGAAGCCATAGTAAAAGTCTTACTTAAATGCATGAAACCTAGATAAGTATTACATGTCTGTTCATAATCATGCTTAGCAATTCCATTAATATATGCCCATCTCGTAGTCGGATATAGAGGTTAAAATTTTCAAAATTAAAGCCCATGGTAACTGAGGAGGTGAAGAAACGACTAATTTGGATAAATTCGTAACAAAATTACAAATGCTAATAATACAAATCTGCGTTAGAGGGTACGCACGTGACACCGGGGATGACATCTGCAAAAGAAAAAACCTATTTACTTAATTTTGTAATGACCAAATGGTAGAGTGTCAAAGGAATTTGGTAATAGATGACGTTTATCATCGTGGGGGCTCAAAGCTATCTTAGTTTGCTCTATGCTGAAAATGTTGTGTGAATAGGAGCGTATGGTCCTTTGAGTGACACGAGACTGTATTCCACCTTTCAAGCAATCCAAATAATCTTGGAAAGTTAATTTATTTTTGACTATATCATACTTAATACCTTTAGCACGTTTAGAAACTTGTCCGCCCTGAATTTTAAAAGTATACATTTTGGACCTTAAACCGACAAAATGTGTAATGATGCTACCATTGACTTCATCTTTCTGTAGGCCTAATACCTTTTTGTTTACTCTCGGTATATTATAAACATTATCTACAGGGTAGTCAGAATTATCGAAAAAATTCAAATTTGGTTTAATGATTTCTTTAAACACATCGTCACATTTAAGATCATAAATAAAGCTATCTGTATCAGTATATAATAATTTACAATTTGATAAACCCATTTTTGGTATCATAAATCCATAATCGAAATTAAACATAGTTAGTTTGGATATATCCAAGATAGACATACGAATATACAGTGGTTTGTTAAACATCAATTCAGATTTATGTAATTCTATTGTCATTATATTTTCATCCAGGATAGTTCGACTATGGAAACGATGACTTGCAATCAGATTTTTCGCACCGTACCGACCTGACCAATTTCGGACAATTCGGACAGTTCGGTGCTTCCTAATATTTTCACAACTTTTTCCAAATATCGCGTTATTGTACAATTTAAAGTTATTTTTACCGAAGGTAGTGGTAGCCTGGGTTCTTAATCGATTATTTAGTTCAATATATGGTTTAAGCCACCGAGATTGTTTAAATTTCAAGACTTTATGAATTTTTGTTAACTTTAATCCCGATTCTAAAGCTTGTTTTAGGTTACGGTAATGTAAAATATAATTTTGTTTGGAGTGAAGAGTGCTTAATAATTTCGGTAATTTTGATCCGGGTGGTACACGATGTTCAGGACAGAACGGAAAATCTTTGTGCAAATCATGCAAACTCTCTGGATTTGTCAAATCAACTTGCAGAATGTAGCCTACAGGGGAATCGTCTGGTACTGACATCACATCAATGTTAACATCGCACCATTCGAAACCTCCATATGGTAACGGCTCCGTCATCGCCTTTCCGTACAAATTATTTACATCTAAATAAAGCACATAATTTGACTGCTTGGATGGATCATAATCTGTGGTGTATTTATTATTGGCTTCAGCATATCGATTAACGCATACAGAAAGTCCTCCGCGAATACCCTGTTCGATAAACATTATTTGATCTATATCCCGTAATAGCTCTAACTTACATCGACAGTAGAAGAGCATGGCGTCCCACGAGTATCCAGGTATTGAATGATACCATGCAGGATCTAGTTTTTGTGATTTAATAGAATTATCGCGAAAAGTTTCGAACACATCAGCCAAACCCAAAATATCGGTTTTTAAATATAAATCCGAATATTGCCCTAAATTTTGAATTTTGTATGCATTCCATACTTTTTGGGCATACTTATAATTTTCCTCAGATATGTTAGTACAATCTAATTTATTAAAAAACTGATCAATGGAAGGGAGCACCTCCTCACTCAATTTCTCCAAATTATCAATATAGTCATACGGAAACACACCCTTCCTAGTTAATAAGTTAAATGATTCATCACATAAATCAGGAAATTCCAATCGTAGAATCTTAAAATCATCTTTGGCTAGGGTAGAAGTTAGAGTATTAAGTGACGCCCCCATAAATCGCAACGAATCAATAAATCTGAATTTTATACTGTTTTCATGATGATACGTAAATGAAATGAACCTTTCCTTGTTGACTGGTAGAACAGTTACATTACCACGTTTAGCAAGCTCTTTAATCAAAAAATGACTGTCGTAGCCTGAGAGGGTATGGAACACAACGGGTACCATAAATTGTTTTTTGAAATTTAAATTGCAAGCCTGGTGGGCGAAACCCCTGAAGCACCCTGTAAAATGATCATGATCGTGTACGATAACATCCTTCGATTTAAATCGAAGCTCGCATATGTGACAATGTGTAGCATCTTCTGCAGAATCAATAACCATAGGTGTTATATTTTTTAAGCGCCTATAAATCGAACTAGATAACTGGGTCATTTCATTAACGAACCATTCAACACAATTGGTGCCGCGATAACTTTTGAAATGGGAAAAGGAGTCGTCGTATGTACATTTCAAATAAAAACCAGCACTGAATGCTTCGTGCCGTTGGTACTTCTGAGTATTTCCACCTGATGACTCATTTAAAGGAATTAACTGACATTCAAAGTCAGCATATATGATAAAAGGGCATTTTTGTTTATAAATAAAATTTTTAAATTCAATAAATTCATACTTTGGAAACGTTACTTTGTATTCATTGAATTTAGCACAGAGAACTTCGTGCTCGGTTAATTTGTTTTCAGAAAAAAAATAATTTAGACAACGATCACAAAAAAATAATTTTTTCTTTTGTTTACCAAGTTGTGATTTTAATAGTCGCGATAAGTGTTTAATCCAGCAATAATGATATTTGATGTTGATATCTTCGATATCAATATCCTGAGGTGTGTCAAAGTCATTTAATTTTGGAAAATATTTATCTTGAACCAAAAGCAAATTGACATGTCTAGGTAACTTATTTTTGGTTAACCGAGCCGGAACCAGATTGAAAAAAGAAGATCTCTTAGTTTCTATCAGTTCTAAAGCATAAACATTTACCGAAATATTATTATTTTTTTCGAATTTAGGAATTTGGTCTAATGTCATAGGTGATGGTAAATTTTCAATGTTTAGTACTGTTCTGTAATATGGATATGAAGAAGTTAGGTTATAATTATTGTGAGCTGGGAATAATGCGCTAACAATTGCCCAAAAGAAACAGGCATGATCATTGTTCTTAATATTGATACAGGCCTTTTTCCGTTCTATTTCGTTAGGTAGTTTAATGTAAGATGATCCGTTCCCCATTTCAAATTTATTAATATTAATTTCAAGATAAATTATTTGCTGTAAAGCGAAACCGCTCTGGCATTCTTGAAATTCAGACAATTTATTAAGAACTTTATCATAAACATGCTCAAAGAACCATTGCTCTAAATCGATAATGGCATTCCTTGTATTAAAATATTTTAAATCAATAATATCAGATTCGGTAGCTTTTTTAATAAACTCCCCACAAAAAGTCGTATTAACTTTTATAGTTGAAAAAATCCTCAAGATAGCTTTTATTTTCTTTCGAAATAAAATAAATGCATCGTTTAAAAATAAATTTATATCTTTGTGAACTAAATTAACGATAACTCCGGACTTAACACGACCCTTGAAACAAGATATAATATTATTCCACACTACTCTATTTTTGATATCGGAATTTCTGTTAGTACACAAAGTATGCTTAATTAATGTTTTTAACGATTTTAAATGTTGAATTGTAGTTTGCAGTCTGCGACGCAAATCTAAAGAAATATTTTCACGGTGAATAGCTCTGTGACAAGAAATTAACCTCCTTTGTATCCGATTACACCAAACGGTAACATCCCGATCCGAAAAATTATCAAATAATACTTTTTTAAGATTTTGAAATGAAGTAATGAGAATATTAGCTTTCGTTATGGCTTCCATAATGACAGTAATTTACAAAATATAGGGTTAGACTCACCTCTTAATATTACTGCGATAGTTCAATCTTGAACAGCGTGATTGGATTCCGTTTTCCAACGTCCTTTGTACCCAGGAAAACTACGGAGTATTTACCGCAAACAAATTCTACTAGGTTTGGTCTAATGATGTCAGTAACTCGTTTTGGTAAAAACACAACTTTTTCTCCCAAGTCCAACAAGATGGACTTGCCAAAACGGGTGTCGGTCTCCTTCGCACTGAGTATTGGATGGGTTTGGTTAATTGGAAGGTCCTTTAGACTCACCACCGGCTTCTGCTCTGCAACACAGACGGAATTGATTATTGATAGATCCATCTAAAAATATAATAAGAACTAATCAGTCAATGTCATTTTTTTCTCTCTATTTTTAATTTTTTATGGGTCTAGCACACGTGCTGCAGGGAAGTCCCTAAAGCGCTCCAGGAGCGGCACGAGTGCGGAAAAAAAGCGATTCACGTTGTTCTTGAATCGCTGTAAATTGTACTCGGTGGGAAACACAGCGCTGGGCAAATTATTCCAAAGGGATGACGTTCTCCATATAAAAGATTGCTTGAAAAGCGTTGTACGCGGGAGTAACAAGCTGAACCTCATACGGATGCGAAAGCACCAGCGCGACGTTGTATTTCTAACATGCACCGCTTTGGGAGGAATTAAGCGCGGCTACATCCTTCGAATGCTTTCCATAAAAATACTTGTAGAACAGACTCAAGTCGCCAACCGTTCTTCGATGTTCCAGCGAATGAAGGCCGCCGGTCAATTCCGGGCCCCCAATCAGACGGACCGCTCTTCTCTGAACAGAATCTAACAAATGCAGTGTATGTTTGGGAGCGGAGCCCCAAACGTGGGAGCAGTATTCCATAGTTGGTCGAATTTGGGCTTTGTAAAGAATTAACAATTGCTGTGGGGTGTAAAGCTTTCTGGTTCTAAATAATATTCCAACTTTTTGAGAAGCTCTCCTTGCTATGCCTGCAACATGTTCATGCCAAGACATATTTGCTCCCAAACTAACGCCCAACAAATTGAGCGACGATGCTAGGGGAATGGAGTGCCCCGACATAACTATGTCGGGTTCAGCAACGTTAACTTTTTTAGAAAAAACTGCTGCTTGGGTTTTTGTAGCGTTAAATTCCACTTGGTTACTGTCACCCCAAGATAGAATTTCTTCCAGGTCTTTGTTAAGTTGAACGACCTCCTGCTGTCTGCGGATATTCGCCTGGGCAACCGATGTCCGAGCGTTCAAATAAAAAAACTATGCAAGCAGAAATGATTAATGATAGATCCAATCTAAAATATATTAATAATAACAAAAATAAATAATCAGACATTGACATTTCTCTCTTTACTTTAAATAAAACTGTTACTTACATTTTCGAATTTTCACTAGACCACACACGCAAAAGAACGTCACGGCTCACGCAGCCTTACAAATACAGTGCGAGAGTTGGTAATTAAATAATATCACTTCAAGTGTAATGTGTATAAATATAGTTATGTTTAAGTCACATAAACCATAAAACACACTGTACGTAGTGGTCTTGCGGGAATGCATAATGTAATCGTATGCAAATAGTTGACCTCACGTACAGGAAATGTATTTGCTGATAATGCTTATTTTGAATCATAATATAGTCTATTAGTTTAAACATGTTTAAAAAATAAAAATACATATATATCTATATAATTTTTATTAATTGAAATATTCAAAATTACGATTGTGTTTTAGGTGCCTTTAATACCTTTTCCCTGTTCTTTCGACAAGTAGTTAAACGGACCACGTATCTATTCTATTCTTTTGATCTCGTAGTACTTCTTCCCTTTGTAAACATGATTCAAGTAGATTAAAATTTGAATTCTTCTTCTCTTCCTGAATCTTAAGATTATCACGACACTGATTAAGCTCTTTATCAATGCTGTATATTTCATTAATCTGAGCAGTTAAATTGCTCTTTAAATGGGTACTCTCAGTTTTGAGATCAGATATTATGGAAAGACCAAAATTTCGATTTTCATTAAATTTGGAGGAAAGACATTACGTAACATGCGTATGGTCGCAACCTGGGGTTAAAGAATGTCCTGATACGTGTGAATGCGTCCAAGTTAGCATGGTGTTACGACGTGTCAACGATGAATTGCCTAACGAATGTTGCAATGCGCGATGTAGTGTTCATTGTAATAAACATATCTCGATGCCCCAATATTCTCTCCTTATTAATCAATTAATAATGAACGAGAAAACACACGTCGCGCATTGGCATCTTTGATTTTTCCCTCACGTTTCCATGCGCGGCAAATGCCTCTTTGGCTTTGGGGGAAAGCCTCGCGCTGCTAAATGCGAGCTCAATGCCAGGAGCGCGACACCTCGGCTGGTAGATCCTCACGCTATTCATCTAGTTAGGAATTGGCGAGCGCGAGGTTGACGGTTTCGTAGTTCTGCAAGTGGCCAGCGACGATTGGTGAGGAGGACGCCACCGTCGACGCACGGTGTGCTCTCTCGCTCCCACTCACAAACACTCCGTGTCGTGTTGTCTCTGTCTAAGCATCCAAAATGTTTCCGTGTATTCAACAAGTCCGATTCCAGTTCGATGTTTTCCCGTTTCGCCATAGCTAATCTTGTATAGTTTACATAATCTGTTAAATTTCTTGAAACCGTTTCACATTCCTCTAATTTGACCATAAACATATCAGATACATCATGCTCTTGTTCATATAAATCTGAATAATAATCTGCCCTTTGTGAACATGCTAGATATAGATTCAAACTCGAGTTAAATAGCGTATGATAATCCTCAAATAACTGATCATTTCGTGTACTACTCGGTTCCGTGAAAAAGTGATCATCATCATTATCATCACCAATATTCTGACACTTGGCTAGGTTAGCTAGAATGCAGCAGTAGATGAGAAATTTAAGTTTCATGTTATATGGTTGCTTGTATCCTTCTGGCTGACTACTGTTGCTGTGTGAACGGTTATATATTAAAAAAAGGGTATATTAGCACAAGCCTTAATCTATAAGGATCCTTTTAAATGTTATTATCGCAGAGTAAACGTCGTAAACGCGGAAAAGGGTTTGTAAATGCCCTAATTAATAAATTATCTTTTGAACTATATTTGCCAAAGTATAATTATTGCGGCCCCGGAACAAAGTTACAAGAAAGGCTTAAACGTGGTGACCCTGGAATAAACCCTCTGGACGCTGCGTGCAAGGAACACGATATAGCCTATTCTTGAAACAACTCCTTGAAGGATCGTCATAAGGCTGATTTTGTGTTGGAAAATAAAGCGTGGGAACGAGTAAAATCAAAAGACGCATCGCTTGGTGAGAAAGCAGCAGCTTGGACAGTTACTACAGTCATGAAGGCAAAGCGTAAAATGGGGATGGCGGTGCGTAAACCTACTGTATCATTTAAACGGCACATAGTCGATAAAATAAATAATACTTTGAAGAAAGGTGTAGATACGGGTAATTTAAAAAAGTCATCTTTAATAGCATTGCGGGCAGCACGAGGGGCTATTAAAAAGGTGGGTGGTCGTTCAAAGGTTCGTGTTCCACGAATAATACCATTTGAATCGAAAAGAGGTGGAATTCTACCGCTCCTTCCAATATTAGGAGCACTAGGAGGACTAGGCAGCTTAGCCGGCGGCTCTTCAGCCATAGCAAAAACCATAATAGATGCAAAGAATGCCAAAAAGGCGTTAGAGGAACAGAAACGGCATAATAAAGCTGTTGAACACGAGCTCGGTAAGAAAGGATCAGGTCTATTTATGCGAAAAAAACAAATGTGGTGGTTATGGTCTCTATTTAAAGCAAAAACCAAAAAAACTACCAATAAAGCTACCCAAAAGGGCATTATATGATATAGAATTACAGAAATATGCGAAGAGACTCAAAATACCCCATTTTAGAGGAGTATTTATGCGAGATACTCTACCAGAGGGTCCAAAAGTATACGAAAGCGGTATACTTAACCTAGATTTATCGTGTAATGAAGGAACCCACTGGGTAGCTTATATTAAACGTAAAAATTCTGTTCTGTACTTTGACAGTTTCGGATACCTGAAACCACCGCTGGAGTTGGTGAAATATTTTGGAGCAAACACGGATATCTGCTATAATAGTACTGCTTATCAAACCCACAATCAAATAAACTGTGGACACTTATGTCTGGAATTTCTATATAAAAATAAATAACTAAGTTGCAACTGATTAGTCTTACTATTACATTCATCATAGTGCAATGTCCCAGGTGTTTACGTTGAAAAGCACTAACTATATACTATCTATAGATTTCATCAATCCTCTTTCCCTAGACGAAACTTCCGACTACGGACTTGCTTTGATTGGATTTTATTCTTACAATAGTATCTCCCAATATAGAGAATGACAAAAACAAGTTCACCTATACAGACGTTAAAAACAAACGAGACCAAAACAGTTGCTATACCCACTGGATCTTATGAAATTTCCGACATTGAAACGTATATAAGGCGGAAGATCATACCAAAAGAAGTCAAGTGTGAAAACCAAAATAAAATAAGAGAATACTATTCAATGTGTAGACAGAAAGACATAGACGCAGCGTACCTGTGTCAGACTTATTCAAAGGTACCAAAACAACTTATAAGGGATGCCATACAATCAATTTAAAAACCTATGCTCTGAATGCTGGCGTAAACCTTATGGGTGCCTTGTAATCGTAAAGGATTTTGATGTGAAAAACGGTCGCTATCGTAAAGGATTTGATGAATATATAAGTATATAACAATATAATGCCATTCATTTGACATGATGACCTCATTAGATTCGCATATTACTAAAAAAGACCAACGAACTATCGCGTAATATTCGGAAAAAATATCGCGCTCTTCAAACTGAATCGAAGCGAAGAAAATGTAGAATTAAACAGAATATTTAAACCTATTACCGAACCTTTAAAAAAAACACATTGCTAGACAAAAGCCCAAAAAGGGCGTTGATGACGATAATGACGACGATAATGACGATGAAAATGACGATGTTGACGATAAGAAAACAACGTTGCCAACGTTGTCAACGTTATCAACGAAGAAGGAAGAAGTTATTCTAAAGAAAAAAGAGGATAGTCCAAAGTACGCAGCTGCTGCACCACCAAATTGGCGAAGTCGTTCCGAAGTATCGTTTTTACCGACCGAATCAATCGGTGAGTTTGATACTACTACCGCAGATGACGATGATGATTCCATATTTACAACTGAAACGTCTGCCGCAGAACAAGTTAGTCCTACAGTCTATGAGGAATACTTGAACGACTATCCTAGATTGGCACGCTCCTACATCGATAGATATATAAGAGATGTGGATAAGAATAAGTTTGATACGACGTATGGTATAATTCACGATCATTTAACAAATAAGTGGTTACTTGGTAAGCACGAATTAGACTTTGATCGTCAAAAAGACAAGAGAGGACTATATGAATTGCTCTTTATGAAGGATTCTCACAACTATACGTTAGAAGATTCAAAACATTACAGGAAAATACTAGAATTAACGAATGTGCATAAGACTGGGTTTAATTCAACAGGTAATCCCAAGTATACATCAATAATTAAACCAATAATCGATAGGAACAGACTCAGGGCACATACACATACTGAAGCCGCGTTGCACTATAATGACAATCCTATAGAATATGTCTATTGGGATGACATTAATGAGTTGGTTGACAGGCTAAGACTGCTTATAGCATCCCAGCGAGCTGGTAATACTTCACATAGTAACGAAATAGAGTCCATAATCAGCGAACTCAAGGAGACTGGTATTATATACTAACCTGTGTTTACCCATAATCTCTTCAGTTTCATAATGACGCTCAATAAATTTGGCACCTCTTCATCTAAGCATTCCACACGCTCAGAGTGCAGTTCTGGAGATGTTGATATGGAAAATAAGAAAATTACTAATGTTAAGGCACCTACTTTAAACCATGATGTTGTTAATAAGGAATACCTAGACACTGAAATTTCACAGTTCAACGTCAAAGTCCAAAATATTAAAGACGAACTTACTAAGATAGAGCAAAAACTCAATGAGCGGTTTTCTTATACAAATCATAAGATTACCAAGCTAATTAAGAGTAATGGTGAGCAATTTGCTAACATTAATAAAAAAAACTGAAAAACTAAAGAAGGATATTGACGCATATAAAGAAGTACATAATAAGTTAATAGAACTTCATATAACGAATTTAATGTCACGTATAGAAAAGCTGGAAAGAATAACTGACCCACGCATATTCAAGTCACTTGCTGCGTATGCAACATCGCAAAATATTGCAACGACAACGAACAAAACGTAAATAATGCGTAAACAACAAAAACAGACATCAAAGGAAAAACTTCAGCTTGTAAACGAACTGCATAAGCCAATTAAAAGAAATTTTTAGGCGACGTAGGACCATCATTAAAGGATTAGACGAGTACTGGCAAATGGATCTTGCGCAGATGGACATGTACGCGAAATCAAACAGAAATTTCAAATACATTTTGGTTGTTATTGACTGTTTTTCAAAGTTTGTTTGGGCTAGACCGCTAAAATCCAAACATGCGTCCGAAACGACTAATGCGTTCAGTTCCATATTACAAGAAGGGAGGCATCCTAAGAATTTATCCTCAGATAGGGGGTTAGAATTCCATAATGAAAAGTTCAAGGCTTTAATGAAGAAGCACAACATAAACCATTATAGTACCTTCAGTGAAATGAAGGCTTCAATAGCTGAACGGGTTATTCGAACAATTAAGGAACGGCTGTTCAAGTACTTTACAGCTCACGGAACTTACAAGTGGATTGATATACTACCACAAATAGTTGATGATTATAATAATACGAAACATCGTACTATTAAAATGAAACCCGTAAATGTTACCAAGGAGAATGAAAGTCAACTCCTAAAATCGGCAGATAATTTTATTAAACTCGCTGTAGAACGCAAATATAAATTAGGAGATGTCGTTCGCATCAGTAAGGCTAAGCATATCTTTGCCAAAGGATATACACCTAATTGGACCACGGAATTATTTAAAATTATCAAAGTTAGGATTACAAATCCCACAACCTATCTCTTGGAGGACATGAATGGAAGACCTATAAGTGGAACTTTCTATGAACAAGAACTACAACGCACAACGCAACCTGATATATATTTAGTGGAAAAGGTTTTACGTCGAAAGGGTGATAAAGTTTACGTAAAGTGGCTCGGTCTAGACAAGTGCCATAACAGTTGGATTGCCAAAGATAATGTATATTAAGTTAAGCACTATTTTAATGGGCAGTCCACCATCACCCATGAGATCATATTTATGTAGCGGATGTTGGAGGGTAACGAAATCTGCTTCGCCAATACCACTGCAACTAAACATAAGAGGTCGAAAACCACATACCCTTGAACTAAAAATGAAAATAATGGACTTTTATCCAAAATGCACCTGCATAACTATCTGAGGAATAGTGGGGGAGGGTGAATATCTACATGATTCAGTTCAAGTTTGAAATTTGTGTGAATAAGATGTGTGATAGCAGCGACACCACCAGTAGCAGTAATGAAGTTTATAATCCTCTCACTTCATCATCAAGTTATGATTTAGCCATTGAAGAGGAAAAAAACCTTTTTATTAAACACATCATTTAAGACATACCATCTTTCAATAGATTGCGGTATAAGTGTCGCTCGAGACTTTACTCCTGCTGTACGTTTAAGCGCTAACAAACAACAACTTACATTAAACTCTAACGAATGGCATGAATTGCTAGCCATTTTAGAGGACCTCCTTGAAAATGAATTCTGCAACAGTTCAAATGGAGAATGCACACCTCGAAATATTTGGCCTGATATCTCAGTTTCAATACACACAGTGAAAAAAACTGTTTGTCTAACGAAGAAGGAAGTGTTAATATTTATGCATGAAATTGATCTATGTGAACTCATCCAATTCAAATATTTACTTGCTTGCAGAATATCCATGTTAAGTACCCTCAATTTTGGTGTATATTATTATAGGGTATTAGAAAATTTCAATAAACATGATAGTCGTAATATGGCTTTAGTGGACATGATTAAATTTTTATGTAACTCGCATAGTAGTGTAAGTAATTATATTTTATTGGAATGTTTCTTATACAATAAGGAAAAGATGTTAAATGACTATAATAAATATAAATATATAACATTTTGAATATTCATGTGTGTTTTATTTATATATGACAGGTTAGATTTGCGTCCTGCGAGCCATATCCTATTTACAATTTTTTATTTTACATTCACCATTATATCAATAATTTAACCGACTAATCAATCAATCAAGCATAAATATGGACGAATGCGCCAGGGAGAGCTACATTCAAATTCCCCGCGCGCGCAAATGACAGCTATCACACCCAAAATATGACAATTCTGACGTTTTTAGTACCAAATTGCTACTTAGTGTGTCAACATCATGGAATCTCTAATAATACAACTACGTAATCTTTGTGTTTGTGATGTAATATCAGCCCCAATGGGATATATGTATGTAGTCTGTGTTAAGAAAGAAAAAGTCGAAAATTACCCAGAATGGCTTCATGAACTCACAGAGAAAATTGGAAAAGTGGTGCAAGATTGTGACAGTTATCTAGAAACTAAAGACGATTTATTTCTAATATCAGATTTATTAAAAGAATTATCCAAGTTAAGTTATCTTGAATATGAAACTGCTATTGAAGAATACTTAAATAAAAAGAAAATATGTCAGACGACACTTCAGAATTTCAAGGAAGCGGCAGAAACTTGAAATATAAATTTAGATAAGTTTGTAACAACATTATTTTATTTTTAAAATAAATATATGTATTTTTTTGAAAATTTGTGTATGCGTCTTTTACTTTCCTTCACTTAGATTATTTGAACGTGACGTAAAATTAATATTTCAGTATATAGGTTAGGTTTACACATGCTGCAAATCTAACCTATATACTGAAATTTTTTATTTTACGTTCACCATTATGATGGCAATTTAACCAACTAATCACAAAAATGGGGCTCCAGGTCCTACAGGTAGGGCTCCATGTTGTTCTTGTCATATACGCTGGTGCATGTGACTGGTGGCTCCGTGAGCCCCCTGAGCCCCATACACCTGCGCATGTAACAACAAACACAACCAAATGGGGGGTACCAATTCCTACATGTAGGACACCGATAGGGCTCCCTGAGCCCCTCTCCCATGCACCCAAATGGGGGCCCCAGTTCCTACAGCTAGGGCTCCATATTGTTCTTGTCATATACGCTGGTGCATGTGACTGGTGGCTCCGTGGGCCCCCTGAGCCCCATACACCTGCGCATGTAACAACAAACACAACCAAATGGGGGTACCAATTCCTACATGTAGGACACCGATAGGGCTCCCTGAGCCCCCACCCCATGCACCCAAATGGGGCCCCAGTTCCCACAGCTAGGACTACGCCCCCCTATTTTAGGTTATTCAACCAATATCATACGCAATCCCCACGCGCAGGATACTGAAAGGGGGGCCCCCCGGCCGGCCTCCTGGAACCCCCTCCTGCAGCCCTCCCTGGACCATTACACATGGCAACATCGCACAGCCCCCTTGACAGATGCGCGCGCGCAAACTTCACATCTGTCAACGGTCATACAGTGTTGCCACACCTAACACACACACAATGTTGCCACTTCATACAACGCTCTCATTGGTCCAAATTTCTATGACGTCAGAGCCAGCCCAAATGCTGGGCTGTGATTGGCCATTAATGTGGGAGCCGTGTAGATACACTACTAAAATTATTGGTAACTTCATACGAACTTTTCCAAGAGTAATTATTATCTACCAATACTGCTTCAAAATACAATTGACAGTATTTATTAATAATATATTTCTACTTAAATATTCAAAGCAGCAACCTAGTATAATTAATACCATATTTGCTAAAACGAAAATAATTTAACAAAATTTAGGGGAGAAGTTTACCAAAATTTAATGACATCTCTGCTCTGAGGGTAACTATAAGCCATCAATCTCGTAAATTTAATTGTAGCCATTACGTAATATTAAAAGGGAATGACTTATATATGCCTATAGAATTAACGATATTCTAGTTAGACCTAAATAATTAATATATCGTTTAAGATGCGACTATAGTTATCTTCATATTAGAGCAAAACCTGTGATCATAACATACATATTTGGTTTGTCAAAAAAATTGAGTTTGATCTAACTAGCAATTTTATACATTATGTATTTCAATTCTGTCACATTAATGCCTATATTGCAGGATGTAAGTCAGTAGAAGTAGAGAGGACAATAGGAAATATGAATAGTAATGCTAGTAATGGAAGCTAATTAACTGGACATAAACCAATATAAAGAACATTCTGTTAGTTGAAACGAGATTTGAGTTTGCTTTAGGTATGAGAAAAGCGCCTTTGGTAAATAAATTGGACCATTTTAGCAGAAATAATGAAGGATATCAAGGAAATGAAAAATGGTGGTGTACCTGAATTCTGCAATATTTAACTAGAACTAACTAAATGCTGATTAATATGCTGAACATTCTCTGAATAAGAAAATCACAAATGTAAGTGTATATGTCAATTAACTATATTTTGAGACGAGATTATCACAACCAAGAAATATATATTCTCTCAATCTGTCAAGGTACTCTAAAGGTCTAGATGTCTATCGGGCAACTCCAAGATCACAATGGAGTGTAAACGTAACCTGTTAGAACTATCATCCAGGAACAACAGGGTTAAACTACTGTGGATCCGGATCTGGACATGCGAAGATAATAGGTAATAAAAAAAGCAAACAAATTAGCAAGATTCAGACCTTACAGATGTCAAGAAACAGATGGTAAAAAACGACAACCAGTAGATGATTATTTCAGCAACATCTAAATCTTGCCAAAGACAAACGAGGGCTTCCCTTCAGAGAAATCAACAACTGTTGTCCTATGTTTAACCAGGGTCCAGACCTAACTTGTGGTGGGACTGAACACCGGCCACTGTCACCTAAGCAAACATTTACTGAAAATGGGAATACACAAGGGTCTCACAACATGCAGAATGTGTAGTGAAGAAGAGGAGACCTCGACTCACATTCTATATGAATGTGCTTTAACTCACAATAGACATGAACTGTTCGGAGATATACATCGCGGTGAAAAATAACCACATGAAGGACTTGGAAGGAAGCCTACAAACCTTCTTAAAGGGGTGACGCAATACACACATAGGCGGCTTAAGTGCGAAGTTGCTCACTGAGTAGGTTAATTGGAAAAACCGGCCAAGAGGAGTTGCCGAAGAAGACCAAAGTGGTTTTATGCTAGGATGTTCTTGTACTGACAATATATTCTCATTACAACTTATAGCATTACACAAATACAATAGCAGTTTATTGCGATTTATATATGGTATTCATCACATATAATGAAAACTTATGATAACATTCCAATCAATGCCCTTTTGGATGGTACTGATAGAAGCTAGATGTTATACCCATTTGATAGGTATTATCTAAAAGTTTTACAATTAAAACACAGCTATTGTTTAATCCAAGAGACAAAGAAAGCTACAAAAAAAATATTATCAAACACTATATGACACTAAAAAATCGTCACCGCCCGGGAAAGAAGAAGGAAATAGAGTGACAGTAAGAAATATGGGAATTGGAAAAAATTCCCGATATAACAACGGATGAAATAATGAACGGAATTCAACATATACACAACAGTAAAGAACTAGGGTTACAATGAAATAACCATAGAAATGATAAGGTATGGAGGGGTATCGATAATACAATCTCTTCAAATTCTATTTAGCAGATGCCTTGTAGAAAGTAAAATACCAACACCTTGGGCAAATGCCTTGATTGTGCTTATAATTAAAAAAGGGGCAAATTTAAATTTGAGAATTACAGATCCATTAGCCTGTTATTGGTACTGTACACAATCCTCACTAGAATCATAACATATAGATCAACGAACAAATGAGATAATTACCAACCACTTGAACAACTGGAATTTAGACGGGGATACAGCACTTTGGACCATCTTCAAACAATTAGATTACTAGTGGAAAAAGCAAATTAATATAAGGTCACCGTGCGGATAGCAATAGTTGACTACGAAAAACCATTTGATTCGGTAGAGATATGGACAGTCCTTAACGGCTTTAGTAATAGCAAAGTCGACGCAAGATGCACAACTCTCCTTGAACACATATATAAAAACGTCACTTCACAAATAATTCTTGAAGAAAAAAAAAATCAAAGTTGAAAAAAGAATTAGACAAGGCGATTCACCCAAAGGTGTTGTCTCTCGAAGACATGTTCAAATCGCTAAAGTGGGAAAATAAAGGAACACTAATAGACGGTGAACGGTTAAATCACTTAAAGTTAGCAGATGATGTCATTCTGATCGCCAACACAAAAGAAGAATTAGAAGAAAAGTTAATAATATTAAATAAGTAGTCAAGAAAAATAGGTTTAAAAATAAACTTCATCAAAACCAAATATTTGAAAAACTGAACTGAAGATAATAGCTAGGCACTATTAATAGAAGGCGAAAGGATAGGAAAGGTACAAACATTCATATATTTATATATAATTTACCCATTTATATATATATATATATATATATATATATATATATATATATATATATATATATATGTATATATATATATATATATATATATATATATATATATATATATATATATATATATATATATATATATAAACATATACATATATATGTATATATAATATATATATATATATATATATATATATATATATATATATATATATATATATATATGTATATATATATAGACTTAGCCTATTAAACCCATCTAGTAAGTGCTTTGCTCCTGCCTCATCTCTAAATCACGAAGTTGGGACGTGCATGTTTCGCCCCATATCAGAATTCGTCAGCCAGCGTAAGCGAAGAGGCAAATCACAAACATAAATTAACAGCAGGAGAGACTTATGAAACATACACACAATAATGGCAGTAGCCAACAAAACAGCGGCTTTCAGTGTGAAAATCACAATTTTTTAATTCAATACCAAAACACATCGAGGATTGAGATTTACTACTTTGGCTTTTATACGCGAATAGGGTACTAACACCTCCATTAAATGAATATCAGTTACTATAATATATATATATATATATATATATATATATATATATAGTAAAATTAATGTATTAAGAAGTGGGATTTCTAAGGGATTAAAAGGACAAATTCCTTTTGGATGTTTATTGTGGTGGGAAACACAATTCTTAGCAAAAGGTTCTGTCTCCATATAAAATACTGCCTAAAGAGGGTTGTACGAGGATTAGGGTTGCCACCTTTTTTGAAAAAATAAAAGTACATTTTTATTTTAGTATACCAAAAATAAAGTACACTGTATAGAAAAAGAATACTTTTATTTTTAATGTTTTTCATTACTTTTAGACACATCTAACAATTCTTTTTAAACACTTTCACAGCATTTTGACTGCTGTATTTAACTTAAAATATATAATCAGCTCATTCTTTATTAAGTTGTGTGAAGATTTGTTTGTTCATCCCCCCATTTTGCTTTCATGACAGAAAAAAACTCTTTCAGTGAATGCAGAAGTGGCAGGAATAGATAAAAAATAGAAATTATTTTAAATATATTTGCAAAATCTTTACTTTAATTGAATATCTACTGCTAATTTTGACAAGTTGACAAATCAGTAAGATTTTTATCACTTAATGGTCTTTTATACAACTCGTTCACTAGTATTATTTCTTCATATGAACTGTCCATAATAATATGCAGTTTATGCAAATTTAAAGCTTCAAAAAGCACACACAAAATCTTCATATTGAATGGGTGATTTTAAATTAAATTTGTTTAATGGGAATAACCAATTTTCTTCAGTGAAATCAAGCCATTTCTCTAGATAGCCTATAGCTTTATCATTAAATATTGTAAAATTTTTATAAATACTGTTCTTAATTGTAGGTTCTTCAATCTGTCTTATCCTGTCTTATTCACATCACTGCTTTTTAGTAACAACAAATTCTGTAAAATCATAGGACACTTATTTTTTTAAACTAACAAATAGTTTTTGATTGGTTTCCAATTCAATAGTACAGTATCTATACTAGACCAGTCAACCACCTAGTACCTATATGAAGTTTATAGAATTCTTCATCAACCACTACAAAATTTGCAGAATGTGAAAAGTGGCTATAAATTTTGAGTATCACATTTTCTGTATCATACTTGAAGATATCCATAGCTTGTTTTATGCGGTTATGTACAATCTGTACATGGCAGTTTTCCTTTATTACATTTGGAACCAATAATTTCATGTTGGTAAACAAAGAATGATTAACTCCAAAATTACAGTTTATATTGTCTACGCTTAGTCCTAATATTCTATCGAAGGGTAAGTTATGTGATTCTATTAAGTTCTCTATAGCATGAAAAATAGCATCAGCTGATTCATTACTATTTCCATAAAAGTCGATCAATTTTATTTTCAATTCCATTTTTTTGCTGTAAAATACTGTACTACTAAAGGGACGAGTCCTTTCTAATAAAGATTTTTTTGTGGTTAGTTCATCTACCACATTTTGTATTGCATGGGAACCTAATATATTAGTAACCAAAGCCTCCATTTTAGTTCTAGCTAAATGAATGCTTGTGGCCGTGTTCGAATCTACATAAATAATTTTATTTAGCTTCATTGTACAGTCCATGCTGTTATAAGATAAGTTATGTTTCACAGTATGGTAAATGAGAGCAAGTTCTGCAGCAGTAATATCAGAAGATGAGGTAGCAGATCTGAAAGGTGTCATAAATTTCTCAAGAAATCCAGATGATTTCTGTAAATAATAAAAATTTCCATCACCTATTATTAATCCTGTTACCCAGCCATCTTATCAAACTTCTCAAAAGTTGGGAATATTATTTAGAACCAGAAAGCTTTACACCCCACAATAACTGTTAATTCTTTACAAAGCTCAAATTCGACGTTTGGGCTCCGCTCCCAAACATACACTGCATTTGTTGGATTCTGTTCAGAGAAGAGCGGTCCGTCTGATTGGGGACCCGGAATTGACCGGCGGCCTTGATTCGCTGGAACAACGAAGAACAGTTGGCGACTTGAGTCTGTTCTAGAAGTATTTTCATGGAAAGTGTTTGAAGGTTGTAGCCCGCTAATTACTCCCAAAGCGGTGCATGTTAGAAAAACACGTCGCACTGGTGCTTTACATCCGTATGAGGTTCAGCTTGTTACTCCGCGTACAACGCTTTTCAAGCAGTCTTTTATATGGAGAGCGTCATCCCTTTGGAATAATTTGCCCAGCGCTGTGTTTCCCACCGAGTACAATTTACAGCGATTCAAGAACAACGTGAATCGCTTTTTCCGCACACATGCCGCTCCTGGAGCGCTTTTGGGACTGCCCTGCAGCACATGTGCTAGACCCATAAAAAAAACTACCATTTATACAACAGGAGAGTATTGCAACACTTAAAATTAAGTTATTTACTAAATTATTTACGTAAGTAAATGATTTAAAACGAAAAAAAAAAAAAAATCGGCGTGCTCACAAATATTAGGCAAAGTCATGCTTTAAACTTACGTGTTCAATTCCAGCTGAAGACACAGAAAAAATTCCATAGATTTTGCATTTTGCACTTAATTCATTATCTGTTACATTAGTCAATCAGGTATACTCTTTCTGCCCTTGACAGAGCGTAGTTAATGAATGTATGTTTGGGAGCACAGTCCCAAATGTGGGAGCAACATTAAATCTTTGGTCAAATTTGAGCTTCGTACAGAATAAATGTTGTGTAATGCTTTCTAGTTTTGAATGTATATACATATATATATATATATATATATATATATATATATATATATATATATATATATATATATACATATATATATATATATATATATATATATATATATATATATATATATATATATATATATATATATAAATACACATAAGGCCCAACTCATCACTTCTAAAATCAAGGTGCCGGCATCTTAAGAATAGAAAAACTAATATATGAATTAATTGGAAATCTAATGAAAAGAATGGACTCAAGTAGTTTGATTACCTTTGAAGGGTACCTGATTTAAGATGACCACCAAGCAAATTCTTGACTGAGGGTAATTAACAAGTAATAACGAGAAAGAAACTGCCTATAATAGCAAAGTTTGGACAGGAGAAATGGATAGACCATAATTTGTGGCATATATATATACTATATATATATATATATATATAATATATATATATATATATATATTTATATATATATATATATATATATATATATATATATATATATATATATATATTATATATATATATATATATACAATTAGAGCTAATATAACTAATATTATAACCAATCACAAAACTAAAATTAAAAACAATAAACAAAAAATAAACATAATGCAAAAAAACTTATACCGTAGAAAACAATTTATTAAAGACAATCCCCAGATTGTAATAGTAAAACCAGATAAAACTAACAAAACTGTCATAATGAACACCAAAGATTATGAATCCAAGATGGAAACCCTACTTAATGACCAAAATACTCGTACATATAAGAAACTTAATAGTGATCCCACGAATCTTTACCAAAAGAAAAACAAACGCCTTCATAAAAAAAACTATTAAATAAGAATGAAGTAAGTGATGAACAAGTCAAAAGGGTAGTTATAAACAACGTAGTGTCACCTAAAATTTATGGTTTACTCAAATTGCATAAACAAAACATACCGCTAAGGCCAATCGTATTATGTATAAAATCACCTCTTTATAACCTTTCAAAATACCTAGCCAAATGTATATCTAATATTACAGGTAAAAATAACTATTTTATCAAAGATTCATTCTCATTTAAAGAGTTCATTGACACGATAAACATACCACAAAACTATAAACTTCTTTCACTAGATGTTGTGTCATTATACACAAATATACCTAAAGAACTTGTACAGACTGCCATAAACAAAAAATGGGATCTATTGACAGAAACACACAATAATATCAAAAGAAAACCTTATTGAGACAGTTAATCTCACTTTAAATACTAATTATTTCCAATATCAAGACAAATTCTATCAACAAATAGAAGGGTGTGCCATGGGCTCTCCTATATTCTCAGTAATAGCTCAATTGGTTATGGAACATTTAGAAGAATGTGTTATAAATAATTTAGAGTACAACATACTATTTTTCAAAAGATTTGTGGATGATTGTTTATTGGCAGTTACAACAGATAATACTGACAAAGTCCTTCATAATTTCAACAGTTTCCATCAAAAGTTGCAATTTGCTCCAGAAATCGAAAATAACAATAAAATACATTTTCTGGACACAACTTTAATAAACATAATAAAATAATCACTAAATGGTATATTAAACCAACGTGGTCTGGCAGGTATTTGAATTTCTATTCTAATCACACAAAGGCACAAAAGGTAAGTGTTATTGTCGGTTTAACAGACCGTGCGATAGCACTGACCTCACCAAATTTAAGACCGAAAGCACTGAATCAAATGAAATCAGTGTTAATATAAAATGAATTTAGAGAAAAGGACATCAACCAAACAATAAAAACAAGAAAATACAAATTCTATAATAAAAAAATCAAAAAGATGAAACCAAAGAACAAAATCAGAATAAATTTCTCCCACTACCTTATACACGCGATTTATCAGAAAAACTAAAAAGCACTCTAAAAAAATATAACATAACTCTTTGTCACAAAACTCAAACAAACTAAGCTCATTATTTACAAACTTAAAAAGCCAGGTACCAACCATGAACCAATCCAACATAGTTTATTTAGTACCTTGTACAGATTGCCCAATGCATTATATTGGTATGACGACCCAATTATTAAAAAACAGACTCAATGGACACAAGTATACAAAAATGCTACAACGGCACTTCACATACATAACGGAACTTGGACATAATTTCGACTTAAATGAAACAAAGATTTTAAACATACACAGACACACAGACATTAATATTGGAAAACTTGCAATAAAAGAAATGATTGAAATTAAAAAAAATGAGACATTTACAGTCAATGATAAAAGTGATATAAAAGGAATTAGCCATATTTATACAAATTTAATCAGGTAATATTTTTAAATATATTATATATCTATATATATATATATATATATATATATATATATATATATATATATATATATATATATATATATATATATATATAGGA
The DNA here is from genome assembly GCA_019049505.1 of Pachyrhynchus sulphureomaculatus. Taxonomy (NCBI): domain Eukaryota; kingdom Metazoa; phylum Arthropoda; class Insecta; order Coleoptera; family Curculionidae; genus Pachyrhynchus; species Pachyrhynchus sulphureomaculatus. The sequence continues at coordinate 162,922,721 of CM032446.1, forward strand.
AATATTACCGTTGATTTAACCTCGGTTTATCAGCCGTACATTCACACAAACGGAAATACAGAGTAAAAATTACTTCCTTTTCACAACCTTCATTGCTTAAGCCGCTGATCTGACATACATTTAACTTTAAAGACTCTAATTTTACAATTGGTTGTTAACTAACAATTCATAAGCCATGTTCATTGATTTTTTGATATTATATTTAAAACAAAAAATATAATAATGAGTTATACTCTATAATGTTGTTATGTCTAATTAAAAAATAATTTTTTTTAAAAAGTGAATTTTAAAGATTGTGATATATATATATATATATATATATATATATATATATATATATATATATATATATATATATATATATATATAAATTTGTCCTTTCTACATGCTAAAATCACGCGTCGCACAAGATCAGAACCGTGTTATCTAATCTCGTTTTTTTCGTTATGCTAATGGCTTTGCAGTTTTGTATACATCCGCTACAAAAAATATATTTGGATTTATATCTAAAGTATAGCAATAAATAAAAGAAAAGCAAAGCAAATGGTTTGAGTGTTATTTATATATAATTTTTTAGTTAACCATAGAGAGGGAGAGAACCAGTAAAAGTTAAGAAATATTAGAAAAAAACTGGAATTAAAATATTAGTAATAATAAATATTTAAATATTTTATAAACCGTCTATTGAAAAGCTTTAAAAATGTATTAAATATATAATATTCGGATATTTAATAACCCGAGCCATTAGGGGAATAATGTGTATCAGCTTGATTTAAAACGATAACTAGTGTTCCAAGTTAGACTTCATTCATTATATTGACATAGAGGCTTATCTACAATTTTTATGTTGTGAAATAAATATCTAAGGTTTCCATGACTAAAAATTACTCTGTGTTATTTAAGAAAAGTGTTACATAACTGGCTCGTTCAAAGGTTTTATAATTATCTCTACTGCAGTAAAAAAATGTTAAAATAATGAGATAGGCATAGTTTAGATGCAGCAATATTATGATTTTATCCTCTCTGGAGTATTACCAGGAATATTGTCCTGAGGTTTGAACTTCGAAAAACGTGTGCTCTTTTTGTTCATAAAAAGTTTAAGGTCTTAAAACGCGTTTTTTGAGCTTAAAATATGAATAACTCCGGTTATATCAGTCGGATCGAGACAAACAAAAAAACTGAACTTAACAATTTTTTTTTTGTTTTCATTGAAAGGTCGCCTTGAAAAACTATTCTATTCTTATTTAAAAGTTGAATTGCCCGCCATTTTATGCCATTTAGTCCAAAATGGATCTTTTTTTTTTCCAAATTTAAGTCTCGATGTCAGCTTTCCGATGCTATCAAAAATATTTTTTTTGGAGTCATTTCAACTTTTTTTTTACATTTGTTTATTATTCAAATAACAATTGACATGAAAAAAAAAATTGTTAACGAAAATGAATTTTTTTTTAAATGAAGGTCTCGCGGTTCTCTACCAGATGTGATAAAAAATTTTTAATTTTTTTTTTCAAAATGACCGAAAAAAAAAAAAAAAAAAACACATTTGTTTTTATTTTATTAATAAACGAATACAAAAAAAAACAGTTAAAATGACTCTACAAAAAAATTTTTTAATGGTATCGGAAAGCTGGCATCAATACCTACATTTTTTTAAAAAAAAGATCCATTTTGGACCAAATGGCAATTCATATTTTAAATAACAAATTCAATTGTGCCCCACTGGGTTCAATGTCAGGGTATTTTTGTCATAACAAGAGGCTTATTTTTTGAAAGTTTCACGCCGATCGGTTCACAGGCCGACTACCTGTACAATAAAATCAAATTTTGTAAGTTATCTACACATTTGAGCGACTTAAAACTAACGAGGATTTGTTGGAAATTCTATTAGAAAGAGTTTTTTTTTTGTTTCGATCCGACATATATAACCAGAGGTATTCGCATTTTAAGTTCAAAAAAACGCGTTTTGAAAACTTCAGTTGTTTACAAACAAAAGAGCACAAGTTTTTCGAGGTCTAAAACTCAGAACGATATTCCTGGTGATACCCCAGAGAGAATAAAATCATAATATTTCTGTATCTAAACTATGCAATTTCAAATGCTTTTTTTAATGCACTACTCGGCCTAAGGGCCTTGCCTTAATAAGTGTTTTAAGTCAGTTTTTATTTCTCCAATCTCACTGTTCCGACAGAGCTGCTGGCACCATAATACTATAGCTAAGGTATTACGGTATCTTCACTAACAGCACGTTTTGTAGTATCTGACTGTTTATTTTCCTACTTTCAATGGCCTTCGTGTGTAGTTGTATCTCAGTTTCAATATTTCTTATAAAATATCCAAAATAAATGTGTGTTATGTGAATTTGTTTGTTACGTGGTTATCCAATCTAATCACTCCAGTATTTCTTATTCTCTCCACGACCTTCTGGGGGGATCCGATTATTGTGAAAAACCCATGTTCGGTGGTAATCAACTTATGGTACCTGTTGTTCTACCATAGCTGATTTGTCCGCAATAAGGCCGTACAGTACACCCTATGTATGCAAGTCCTTCCTTGGTAATCTGATTAAATTTCGTTTACACTTAACTAATATAAATTGAATTAAAAGTGCTAGAAAAGCAATTTAATTTTAACAATGCATAGTTCCAAAGTAATAACGTGGAATTTTGTAAAAGGATTTATCATTTTATCACATGTCACTGAAAATAATCTCGGTACATTAATAAATCAACATTATAAAGTGTAATGATCTCGCGAGAAAGTTTAATACTAGTTAATTAATGTCGTCACCCTTAATAGAACAGCATCCAAATAGCGATAGTCATATTTGAGAAGCAAGTTTCCAAGATTTAATGACAGATGTTCTCAAGGGGCAACTGTAAGTCATCAATCTAGAAAATTTAATGGCGTCTGTTGTGCTGTATAAGGGAAACTTGCGGATCTAGACCTATACTATAGATTGTACAACATTATGACGCGTTGAGGCATGGCCATTAACAGACTTAAACTTTAATTATTTAGTAGCTATATAATATTACAGTAGAAAAAAAAAACTGTTTGTTTCTACAAAGCAACGAATCTTGGGAAAGTAAAGATTTAGGCTGAAAAAATAAATAAATAAAGAGCTCAAATAAAATTTAACAAGTGCTAATGTAACCTATGCCCGAGACTTTAATTTTTGGGTTAGGAGTAGTGAAAGTTTTAATAAAATCGCTTTTTTTGTGATTTTTTATTAATGATAATGTGTATTTGAGTAGAGTTTCGGATCGTGATATGTGTACATGTGAATCGAACGCCCGGCAATAGTCAACTCGTTCAATGAACATTATTACGGTAGTTTTTCGATCTATTTAATTATTTTGTCGAGTGCAAACGAGAGGGACTAGAAATACTGAAGTGTTAGATTAAGACAATAAGTAAAAAATTTGACGGTTTATGAGAATAATTTTGTGAAATTGTATGAAGCTAACAAAACGGTTAGCGACCTTGTTCGTTTTACTATTTGCAGTGATAAGAAATATAAACAACAATTTTTTTTTCTTTTTCTCCCGTGATTGAAAATGAAATATACGAGGAACACACGTAAAGTTTTTATAACAGAAAGAACAATGGATAGCTATGACTATACCTCAGGAGACTCGAAAAGAGGAAGAGTCGAAGAAAAAGAAGAGCCAATAGGATTACTCAAGAAGAGTAAAAAGCTGATTAGAACACCTTAGAAAGAGAAAAACGAAAGAGTAGATAAGACAGACAATTTGATAGAAATGATCAGAGAGCTAATGTCAGATATAAAGGAAATAAAACAAGATCAGAAGAGATACCAACAAGAGTTGAAGGAACTAAGAAAGGAGAATGAAGTATTGAAAGAGGAAAATAAGATAATTAGAGAAAACATGAGAAGTATGGATTTAAAGATGAGTAGACTGGAAAAAGACAACGTAGAGAATAATATTGTAATATCGGGAATGAGATTTGAAGCGAATAGCCAAACAGATCTGAAAATGGGTGTAGAACATTTTGTGGAAGGGAGTATGGACACAAAAGTACAGATTAAAGAAGTGATAAAAATAGGAGCGATTATATACAAGATAGAACTTGGAAATAAGGGAGATAAGGAAGCTGTAATGAAAAATAAAAACAAACTGAGAAACCTAAGAGAAAGAGTTTATATAAACAACGATTTAACAAAGATGAACGGGAAATTCAAAAGAAATTGAAGCATATAGTAGAGAACGAGAGAAAGAATGGAAAAAGGGTGAAAATAGGATATCAAAAAATCGTAATCGAAGGAAGATAATACAAATGGGACATCGAGGAAGAACAACTGGAAGAACAAATAAAGATTACTACGACCATCAAGTCAAAAAACTGAGAAAAGGATAGAGATAGATATATTGACGACGACCCTTGCAAAGATAAAGGATACGGAAGAGAGCACTAGTAAAAGGAATACAAGTAACAAGATAATCAAAGAAATAGATAGGAAGAAAGAAATGGGAAATATTTATCGAGTTTTTAGATTAAGAACACGGAATAATACGGATATAAACGGAAAAGAGGATGAACTTACAGAAGGAGAACAAATGCACTATGTAGGAATTACTGAAACAGAAAAGTAAGGAAATGTATGCAAAAAATTAGAGGGAGAAGCATGCAAAAATCAACATAGAGACGTAATACTGGAACCACATACAGAACTCATACAAACAGACGAATCTAATGCAGAAGAAACAAAAGAGGCAATCGGCAATTTAAACAGGATGGAAGGATATAGAAGGGAATATGGAAAAGACAGTTATAGAATAACTCAATTCTACGGGCTTTACAATCCTCAAGGGTTAGAAAGTCATAAGCATTAAGTAAGTAAGTATTTTTTTAAATATTTTTCCAAATAATTACATGATGTTTAAAGAGCACGATGGAAAAATTTTATTAAAAAATAGAAACTTTGGATAGAGTTATTCGCAATGTCCTAGATCGACTTTTTCAAATAATGCTTTGCGGTTACCATTAGCACTTGTAAGTGAGTCATTTAAAATCATGAAACAAAACATTTTTGTTTTTTTAATACTTTAAAGAAAATGCTTGGTCTTCGTATATATAAAAGTATAAGTTATAAGCATGTGTAAAAAGTACCAATATTCAAAAAAGGACAAAATACGTCACCAGAAAACTACCGCGGAATAACGCTCCTAAATACCACCTTAAAAGTATTAACGAAAATCATACTGGAAGAAATGGGCAAGGATATTCAAATAAGAGAGGAACAACAGGGATTTCGCAAAAATCGATCGACCATAGATGCCATGTGTATAGTGAGGCAGATAATGGAAAAAGCTAAAGAACTTAACAAACCTGCGCATATGTGTTTCGTCGACATGACTCAAGCCTTCGATAGAGTGTAATTAACAGATATTATAAAATTATTACAGTAAAAGCAGACAAACCAAAAGCTAATAAAAATCATATATGACATTCACACAGATTGTAGAACAAATATAAAAGTGGGACATCTACTGAGCAAGGAAGTAAAAATAAACGCCCGTAATAAGACAAGTCCCTTTATCTTCAAACTCGTCATGGACAGAATAGTGGAGAATCTTCCAAAAACTAGAGGATACAAAATGGGCAACACACACTTCCACACAATCTGCTACGCCGAAAATGGAGTCCTCATCTCCGATTCTGAGGACAACCTTCAGAAGATCTTTCATGCTTCTTCAATTTTCAATTTGGAAGCGAGAAAACTAAACATGATTATCAACACAACCAAGACAAAAAGTATAGTAACTTCAAAAGAATTATTAAGTTGAAAGCTGGAAATCCAAGGGAATATTATTGAACAGGTTAATAATTTTCAATACCTGGGAACAATGATAACAAGCTATGGAGACTTAAACAGGGAAGTAAAACAACAGACTATGAAGCCATCACTAATAGCAGGTTGTTTGATGAATGTAGTATGAAAAAATAAATACCTCACAGTGGAAAATAAAATAAAAATATACAAAACAAAAGTGAGACCGATCCTCACATATGCGTAGAGCTGACAAATGTAAAACAGCACAAATTACGAGGACAACAGAAATGAAGGTGATTAGGGACATACATGGAAAAAATATCCACGACAGAATCCGCAACAAAGATCTACAAGAACTAAGTAAGAACCAAGAAATATCCAAATAAAGCAGAACTAGAAGAAAACAATGGAATAAACACGTAGATCGGTTCGACTGGTAAAAAGGCCAACCTCCGAAAAGGTGGAAGGAATGCTGGACGTTCACATCGGAAGAGGCTTAATGGGGATAAAACAGGTATTATGTCTACTTATATGACACACCATATAAGAAAGAAGAAGAAGAAAAAGTACTGTATAAATTTCATTATGATCGATTGAGCCATTGTGGTTACCGACTTTCATCTGGGCGGTTGTACTGACACTGCTACTAAATTTTATTTACACATAAGTCTGAAAATTAAACTATGAATAGACAAAGAATAGTAAAATGAAAAAATAAGATAAAGCTCCGCATTTATTTCATAAACAGGTAAAGACAGGTTAATTTCCGCTGTCGTGCGCTACCTGCTCTTAGTAGTTGGAGGGACCTGTGATGATTATTGTATATTTCTAAACTTATTCTTTGGATCAACTTAAAATTTACGCAGAACATTTTTAAGAAATTTTTCAGAAAATGCAAGAATCGACCTCTTTAAAATTTCTGGCTACCCTTCACCTCTTATAATTGGTCGCTGAACATTCTAATAAGTTGACGCTTTTCACGGATTGACGTGCTGTTAATATTGTGTTTTGTCAATTAAGGTACTCTGTTCACTAGTCGTATTAACATGTTGATGATGATGATGATGATGTTATTGGTGTCTGGGCGCGTCAACTACTAAAGGTTATTTAGCGCCCCTTGTTCTGTTTATCTAGACTTTAAAGCGTATTTCTAGGAGGAAGTTATGAATATTTACTTTCATGTGTTCGAATGAATCAATTATTTGTTTCATGCTAGATGGAATGTTATATCCGTTTCTCTTTTGTCTATAGTGAGCTACCTCGAAGATGTGTGTGACGTTGTAGGGGGTGCATCACCGTCTGGATATGTGGGCTGTTGTTCCTTATTTATAAGGTAACTGTGAGTGGAGTACGTATGTCCTGCCACTAATCTTCTCCTATGTACGTTGTCGTTTCTATTCATGTTGACTGAACGTAATGATGGATAGACATTGGGTTTGATGGGCCATAATTTATTATTAGGGTTTTCCAGATCCCATTCAAGTTGGAAAAGGGATTCATAAATCGATTTTAGGTATATATTAAAGTCTGAGTAATGGTTTTCTCCTATGATTACATTCTCCTTTTCAGTGGCCATTTTGGCATAGAAGTCCGCTCTGTCATTTCTCCTATTTCCTAGGTGACTAGGCCAGATTGAGTAACGCTTTAGTGAGGCCGTATGCATGAGATCTGTAATCTGCCTGATATAGTTATAGTCTAGATTTTTAGATTTGATTGCTGTCAAAGCGCTGAGGGAGTCAGTTATTATTAAGATTGGAGCCCTGTAGGGCCTTTTTTTTTTTTTTTTTTTTTTTTTTATGGGTCTAGCACACGTGCTACAGGGAAGTCCCTAAAGCGCTACAGGAGCGACACGTGTGCGGAGGAGAAAACGATTCACGTTGTTCTTGAATCGCTGTAGATTGTACTCGATGGGAAACACAGTCCTGGGTAAACCATTCCAAAGGTATGATGTTCTCCATATAAAAGACTGCTTGAAAAGCGTTGTACGAGGAGTAACAAGCTGAACCTCATACGGATGTGAAGCATCAGCGCGACGTGTACTTCTAATATGCACCGCTCTGGGAGGAAATCAAACGGGCCACATCTTTCGAACACTTTCCATGAAAGTACTTGTAGAATAGGCTCAAGTCGCCAACCGTTCTTCGATGTTCTAGCGAATCAAGGCCGTCGGTCAATTCCGGGTGTCCAATCAGACGAACAGCTCTTCTCTGGATAGAATCCAACAAATGCAGTGTATGTTTGGGAGCGGCGGAGCTCCAAACATGGGAGCAGTATTCCATAGTTGGTCGAATTTGAGCTTTGTAAAGAATTAACAGTTGTTGTGGAGTGTAAAGCTTTCTGGTTCGAAACAATATTCCCAACTTTTGAGAAGCTTTTCTTGCTATGCCTGCAACATGTTCATGCCAGGACATATTTGCTCCCAAATTAACGCCTAACAGATTGAGTGACGATGTTAGAGGGATGGAGTGCCCCGACATAACTATGTCGGGTTCTGCAACGTTAACTTTTTTAGAAAAAAACTGCCGCCTGGGTTTTTTGTAGCGTTAAATTCCACTTGGTTACTGTCACCCCAAGATAGAATTTCTTCCAGGTCTTTGTTGAGTCGAATGACTTCCTGCTGTCTGCGGATATTCGTCTGAATAGTCGATGTCCGAGCGTTCAAAGTGAATGAAGAGATAAGTGTACTATCATCTGCAAAGCTGTAGATTGGATTCTCGGTCTTTTCCAGCAGATCGTTAATATAAATGAGGAAGAGAGTAGGAGACAGTATGGAACCTTGGGGCACACCGGCGTTGATAGTGAAGGTGTTAGAAAGAAATCCGTCAACTGCCACTCGTAAAGAACGCTCTCTGAGGAAACATGAGAGCCACAAACAGAACTTTTCAGACATACCATAAGAACGTAGCTTAGCCAACAGGCCATCGTGCCAAACACGGTCAAATGCCTTGGATATGTCAAGAGCAAACCGCTCGAGATTCTCCAAAGTGTTCAATTGCGTTGTTCCAAACATGTGTTACATAAGTCAGAAGATCTCCTGTTGATCTATTTTTACGAAAGCCATATTGGTGATCACTAATAATGTTGAATCCTTCAAGATATTTTAGAAGATGCTGATTGATAGCCTTTTCCATGACTTTCGATATTATTGAGAGTAGTGCGATTGGTCGGTAGTTATTTGGCAAGGTCTTCTTGCCTTTTTTAGGTATCGGCTGAACTGTGGCACATTTCCAGCAGGAAGGAAATATTCCCTTTCTGTAGGATAGGTTGAAAAGTCTACAGAAAACTGGTGTTAGTTCCCTCGCACAGTTCTTGAGAACTATGGCAGGTATTCCGTCAGCGCCCGAAGCCTTTTTGGTGTCTAGCTTCATCAAAATACGTTTTATGATACGCTGTCTGAAGACAATATCGGGCATCTTTGACTGCACTATGGGAATAGTAGGTGGTGTTTTTCCTTGGGGAAATCGACAGTAGAATGTGAAGCAAAGAGTTCAGCCAACAAGTTCGCTTTCTCAACAGGTGTCGTTGCAATAGAATTATCTGGCCGTGTGAGTGGTGGTATGGTGGATTTGGTGAAATTTTGACTAACCGCCTTAGCGACTGACCAAAAGGACCTGGAATTGCCGGGACAAGCGAGAAGTTTGTTTCTAATCCGTTGATTGTGTACCTCCTTGGTTTCGTCGATAATTTCTTTGCATCTGTTCCTGGCACGAACAAAGATGTTACGATTTATGGTGTTAGGATCTTCACGCCACTGTCGGTATGCAAGATGTTTAGAAGCAACAGCTTCTTTGCATTTTAGGTCAAACCAAGGCTTGCCGTTGGAAGGGCATTTCTTCGAAAAAGGGATGTAAGCATCCATACCGGCCAAAATAACATCGGAAACCTCCCTGGCGCAGTCAGATGGGTCGTCGGATCGAAAACAAACGTCCAACCAAGGGAAAGTTCGAAAATATTCCATGAGATCTTCCCATTTAGCAGATTTGTAGTGCCAAATCTTGCGCGGTTTGGGCGCCTCTCTGTCACTGATTGGTAGAATACTCGATGTCGAAAGTAATTTATGGTCGGAAGAACCTAACGGTGGATTTACGCTGACCGTGTAAATCTCCGGATTAGTGGTTAAAAACAGATCAAGAAGACTGGCGAAACTCTCCGTCTCGATCAGGGATCCGTGTTGGTTCATCAATAAGCTGAGTCAAGCCACAACTGATTGAAATGATTCGGCTTCACGACCTTGTTCGTCGGTAGTATTTGAATATTTAAGCCAGTTGATGTTGTGGACATTAAAGTCGCCCAGGATGGTAAATTGATAAGGAATACCTAATCGCTTCTTTTAGTGCGAGCAGTTTCAGCGGCGAAGATGGAAGAATGATTAGGGAGGTTAAATATTTTTGTGATATTTTGAGTGACAAAGGCTGCTCCAAATTCCTTTTTCGGTTTTAGATCCGTCTGTATAGTATAGCACGTGTTTTGAGTATCTTTTTGAGATAATTTCTAGGAATGATTTTCTAAGAAGAGTGATTGACGATAAGACAAACTTATCGTAAACTCTCATTGAAAGGTCTATGTTGGGTTGCGGGGAAAACCATGGTGGAAAAAGCAGTGTAAAGTACTTTGGGGGGGGGGGGGGGGGTAATATTTAATGATATGATCAAATTGTTTATTCTTTTTGGTATCGATTTCGGAATGTGGTTTAGGTTTAATAAGTGGGCATTTTCTAAGTTTAAAGAGGTTTTTGTATGAGGCCGCAATATGGCCGAGGAGTAGTATTTAAGAGGGGATAAGTGTCTAGAGAGTTGTAATGGGGGAGTGGGGGATAAGCATTGCATTAACATATTATATGCGAAAAGACATTGTAGCTTCTTAACTTGCCCGCACGTTGTGGTGTCATTTTGTAGCCTATGAAAAGGTGTTTAATTGCGCCCCACGTAGACTGCGTCTTTTTGTACGGTGTTAACTCGCCCGCTTTTTGCGGCGTCTTTTTGTACCCTGTGAAAATTGTTTTTCCCACGCTTGGGCGCAATTTTCTTGCAACCTCTTTTTAATTTCTGATAATGAATTGAGTGAATCCTGATTTTAAAAGAACTAGAGAAATTAATCACACACTAGCTCAGTTTTCCTTGGTAGAGAGATATGGGTAAGAGATAATTTTTGTACGTCTTTTTGGAATTATTTTTTTATTTTTAAAAAGCCTCAGCTGTACGACTTTTGGGCACCATTCATTTTAAAATAGAAAGGATCTAACTTCAGCTAAAAAAATGAAAAAATACTGAAAGGGTGTACAGTTGTTAAATAAAAAAACAGTTTGGTACAGCCGTCATTATCCTGAAAAGTAAGATAGGTATTCAGTGAGACACTAGCTGTAATCAACAAAAAGAAAATTTATTCATGATTTTAAAATAAAAGTTCTAACCTTTGTGGTTTTAAGGATTACAAAAAAAAAATCTAGCCTAACAGGTAGTTATTGTTATTAGAGTCTCTAAATCAGACATTTTACTTCTAAAACCTGACTACACCCGAAATCGAAGAATCGTGATTTTCACTTCACGTTTTGTCAGTTCAAATTGCTGTAAAAACACTTATTTGCGGGAATAGGTCTATTGAGGAATGTTCTGGTAACTTACTGTTTTCATATGGGCTTCTAGGCCTTCGATGGAACACAAAGCCGATTTCACACTTTTGAGAAGAGCCTACTTTGGCTACCCCATGTAGAAAACACTCAGAGCCCACTACGGCTTTACGTAAAAAAAACTCGTGCTTTACTTGGCTCTCGTAAACATTGTCATGAGCCGCTACTGCAGCTCGGTCGAAGTAAGCTTGGCTGCGGCTCGGTGATCGTCAGCCTTCACGGCGGCTTGATGGAAATTAGCCGAGATTCCTGTCCTCCGGACCCTTAAATAAGCCGTGGGCACTCTCTCGGTAATATGGCTACGCCGGAACCAAAACTCCGGATACAAATATTTGACCAATCCCGGCGTACCACAAATTCGATGGATTCGGTCGGCAACCCGCACTGCACACTGTACCACGCGGCTAGAAAATTCCAGAGTAATACACTGCTCGATACAAAAATGGAAAGAAATACATTATTAAGAGAAAAATCAGTAACATTATATGGTCTTAAAAATCTAGGAAAAAATGAATGTTACAACATGTACTAATGCATGCGACACTTCTAATGGCCTATTATTCCGAAATCATAGCAAATATTCATTGGTTTTTATTTGAGTATTCTCTTCTCTTACAATTCCACCGCATGGTAGGAAGGTGTACAGTGATACTCGAAAAGTTACAAAAAAAACATCAAAAAAATATTGCCCTAAAATTATTGAAGTTAACAAAGGGACGGATAAATCTTATAAGTTGTAATCGGCTGTTCACCAATTACTTGTCATTTTAATAATAAGTATTCCGTTAAAACGTTCAAATTTGTTTAGTTTCTCTCGGGACCACAAGAGGCGGGAGTCAAATGTATAGTGTTGTCAGACCTCCAAAGCTCAAAAAAATTCTTTGATTCTCTAGCTTGCATAATATCATTAAAATACTGATTTAAAAAAAATTGAACAGCTCTCGCTAATAGAGAAAAAAGTAAATAACTTTATATGTCTATATAATAGTTCAATATTTTTTTTTACCACCACGTATAACCAGTTGCTAAAAATTAGTAAATATTAGTAACAACACCTTTATGCATTCAAAGCAGATGTTATTGTAAGAAAGTCACCATTCCGTTTTCTTAGCGGTGTTGCACCGAAATGGAGTAGAGTAACTTGCTTAAGGGTTGCAGCTTCCTACTTGTTCCTGCAGCACTGATTGACATATTAACCGGATGATTGATTTAGCTGGAAGCGATTTTATGAATGATATGGTTTGTTTCATCTTAAATATTATTTGTCGTTGGAATTGTGTTCTCTCCTCTTTTTTCAGATCAACGTAAATCCACGCAACTATGACGTCTGATTATTGTCGATGGCGCTTAAAAAGAGCGTACAGGGTTTTTCGACATGTGATTAATTAAAACGATATTTTCCTTGAACCAAAATTCGTTTTAATTGTTTTTATGAATTTAGATTTTTTATATTACTAAAAATCAACAATTCTGCGACAAATATGTGGTAAAAATTTCGTGGATGATATTATTTAATTAAGTAAAAGAAAACCGCGCATCGCATTTTTGACATAAGAAAAATTATTTTTTAAATGAATTATCCTGCATAATGTTTTTCATTCAGTTTTTATGTTGTGCTAAATAAAAAAATCCGCTAAACACTTGTCTGGGTTTGCGGAAGTTGGCACATTAACGATGATATTTTTTATATTAAAAATTTTGATAGTAGTAGTTAAAACTAAGTGTAGGTAAAAATGGTTTATTCTGAGGTTTAAAAATGTATATATATATATATATATATATATATATATATATATATATATATATATATATATATATATATATATAAATACATTAAAATTCCGGGTATCAATCCGTTCGTCAAACGATGAATTTGCACGAAGTTTCGCCAAAAATCTTATTTGGCATTTTTATGTGCTCTTGCTGCTGCTGCTACTCGATACTGTGATCTCGCTGCTGCTGCCGCTGAACTAACCTGAACTCAGTTAGGCTGGTTTCATAAAGAATAAAATCGATTCTGTGGATCGATTTGTAACTATGAATGAGACTTGAATTTACCAGTATGATCCTAAACTGTAACAACAAACCGTACAGTGGACTGAGCCCGGTTGTTCAGCTTAAAAGCAGCCAAAGTGGTCAAAGTTGTCCAAAAAAATTATAGCATGAGTTTTCTGGGATGTAAAAGGAATTTTGTTAATTGTTGATTACCTTCAAACCGGTAAAATAATCACAGAAGTATATTATTGCAATCTTGTGGACCAGCGGGTTGAGAAAATTCGTGAGAAAAGGCCCGGTTTGTGGAAGAAACATATCATCTTAGAATATCCACCCTATTCGCCAGATCTGGCTCCGTCTGACTTTCGTCTGTTTCCAAACCTCAAAAGATTTTCTTCTAGTTGGGAAGCGCTTTTCAACAAATGATGAGGTGATAGCATCTGTAGATGGGTATTTTAAAGGCCTTCCAGAAGACCACTTCAGAGATGGGGTAAATGAATTGGAGAATTGCTGGAAAAAATGTATTGAGCTTAAAAGACATGGTACTGAATAAATGTGCTTGAGCTCCTTAATTCATTTTATATCATTTCCGCTTTCAAAACTTATTAACTGACCTATATAAAAACGTATAACAAAAAATTGCAGCAAATGAAACTGCTAGTTAGTAAAAACTTTTAGCAGCAAATCGGGGTAGTTTGGTAGCTTGGATACAAAACTCTGCAAGAAAACTTTTAGAAATAACAAATCTAAATCTAAAATTTAAGTATTTTATGGGGGGCCCGGCCGAATATTGTCATAAGGGAGTTATCTTACGTATATAATTGGGGAATTATTGGACAACACACCCGAAGAGGTTCATGCTCTCTATATACTGAAAATCAGAGGACAAAAGTTAACTCATCCAACCTCTCACTCACCTAACATTATTAATCGGCTAAAGTTTGCCATATGGTATAACGTAAAGCACAGAATATGTAGGATAGCGACAAATAAAGCTGAATTAAACTATGTATCTGTAATAAAGAAATTCTTGAAAGCAAATCGAGAGACATCTTCTTTGTTTTTCTTTTTAATGGTTATGTTTTCATAAAAACAAGTATGTTGTTCAAACCCGCTTAACATTCTTCTAGTAAAATATGAACTGGGTAGAGTTTATCTTTTTATTACTTACCTCCCATGCTAAAAAATTAAAAAATGTGTCATAAAAGAAACTAGAAACAAACAGGAATAAAAATAAAAAAGAGTCATTAAACTGGTGGGGGAGGGATTAAGCATTACTATAGTTTACTCATGTTTTTGTTTTGAAGCAGATCTGTAACAAACTTTAAGATTGTAGTTACAAAAAATGTTTAATATGCATTAACGATATATTTTTGTCCTGAATAGCTTCTGCATATCTATTAATTTCGGCAATATATTCCATATTCTTTCAATTTAATAATTTAAACTGTTTTCTAATACGATATAGTTTTAGCATAATCTAGGCTTAATCAAATTTAAATACGCCTGAATATTAAATTTTTAGACAGATTAGTAGGTTGGAAATCTGTACGCTGTAGTTGTTTTATGCCCTAGTTTTTAAAATTAGATTACTACAGAGAAATGATATGTTTCTATGAGAATTTCTTATATCTTTGGTAGAGCTGGAGAAAAGCATATATTAAAAAAAATGATATAACTATATGATTAACTCTGGCCAGTTGGCTATGCCGGAGCCATAAAACTTACACACACACACACATCATTAACTGATTTAAATACTTTTCATTCTACTATGTCCAATTTTTATAATATTTATACGTTTTAGTTTTGTACGATAAAACCACATATTTCTACAGCGAAATCACCCATATATTTTAATAGAGACAGCACTGTTATTGTTTCTAATGAAATTAGTATTACTGGGTAATCTCTTAGTTAAAAATAAATTCATACAATTATTAAAAGTTGTTTATTCTCTCAATCATAGTACTATCTATCTGCCTATCTGTCTATTGGTTGGTCTGTCCCTACGTTTTATCTGTCAAATCTACTGCAGGCAGACTATAGGCAGATCGTTATTGAGCAATCTCGCTTAAAGCGAACAGAAATATGATTTTGTATGATTTCCATTGTATTACGAGAATTTTTGCGAATTTTCGGTTAGAATAATAGACCCATTTTGTTAAGTGAGTATGAAAATATATAAAAATACATACAATACTTTGTTTTCAATGTGAAAATTTTTGAAAAATTATAAAATTATTTAACTTGGTTGCTCGTACACAGACAAGATTTCAGCAAATACACGATTCTTTCCAACATTTATGGACATACATATTTTGGGTAAAATTCGTCTAATAATAAATCAGAATAATAATTATAAATAACGGTAAAAATAATATTAAATCATAATAAATAAGTTTTATTAATTTTTTTTTTTCACAAGACATCTCCTGGTAATGCGTGAAAGCCTATGCGTTATGAGTCATTACCACATATTAGCAGACGCTGACGTTTCAGCTGGCCTTGTAGGCTTATTTTCTTTTAAATTCTAATAATATTCTGTGCTCTTCTAATAATCGTTCAAAGATTAATACCCAATGATAAAACGATTTTTTTTTTTGGTGACAAATCTATGGTTTTTGTTATGCTGATGGGAAAAATATGAAAACTCAAAGAAAATGTATTTATATATTACTTTTATTTATCATTAATTTGCAATTTTTCAGTATATATATAAAACTATCCTGATGTCTTTAATCCTGAAAAATTTAAATATAATATATATAGAAATATTTTTTATATATACACTATTCTTTGGGTACATGATTACAGAAATATTTTATTACAAGCTAAATCCACTCATTTTAATATTTCATTGAATTTATTTATCTACAAAAACCTATATACTGTTTTAAAACTATATGCATTATGTATTTATTTCTTCAGAAAAGAGTTTAGTACCAAAGTTTTAGGTTTGCTATTAGATAAATATACCATTTATATTTAAAAAATACTCATATAAAATTTTGTTGTTAGTGTTCCGTACGGAACACTTATAAGATGACTTCCGTGTCTGTCTGTCCGTCTGTCTGTCTGTCCGTCTGTCTGTCCGTCTGTCTGTCCGTCTGTCTGTCCGTCTGTCTGTCCGTCTGTCTGTCCGTCTGTCTGTCCGTCTGTCTGTCCGTCTGTCTGTCCGTCTGTCTGTCCGTCTGTCTGTCCGTCTGTCTGTCCGTTCTGTCTGTCCGTCTGTCAGTCCGTCTGTCTGTCCGTCTGTCACACCCGAGTTTTTTCTCCGAAACTATTTGTCATAGAATTGGTAATAACATAGGAATTGATGGCCTCATCAGAGCCATGTAGTTTTGAAAGTTAAATTTTGACTTAAGGGTTTAGTTTTGGGGGGGTGAAATCGAAAGTGAAAAAAAAAATTTTTAGTAGGTCATCGAGTGGGGTGTCAAATGAAAGCTTGTGAAAACACGAGTAAAAACTATATATGTTATGTAATACTTGCGCGCACTTTTCTTTGTATTATTTTTAAAAAATCGCGAAAATTCGCTGTCTACCCGCCTTATCTCGAAAAGTACTTATCAAAAAATTTTGAAAAAATTCTGGAATATTCTCCACGGGGTGTAGATTGAACGAAAATTATCACGAGTGCATTACCTTTAATAATTTATCTGGTATAAAAAAAAAAATTTCAAGGTCATCAATTTTCAGTAAAGATTAGAAACAAACTTTGTTGAAAACTCATTTGGGATGTGTTTTGTGAACTCACTGATCATTTTATACCTCCGTAAACAAATTTTTTTATTTTAAAAAGCAATCAACGTACGGAACACTAATTGCGCAAGTTCAACTTGCACTTGACCGGTTATTTTTTTTTTATTTTGGAGCAGCGGGTTACCTCCAGATAAAAAAGAGGAAGTTATGAGTTATACTGAAATAACACTAGATCACGAAATTCGATTCAAAGTTTTTCAGTTAAAGTTCCCAAAGAAATAATCCTTGTAATTATGCAGCTAGTAAAAGTAAGTTATGTACATAGGTATTTTGTTTGGCTTATTTCGGATTATTAATGACAGACAAATTTAAAGTTTTTTATATTAAATTTAGTAGGACAGTATTAATTTCTCAAATTAAATTTGATACACCAGAATAGAAATAAACATAAACATAGAGATAAAAAAAAATGAGCAATTTAGTAATTTTCTTACAATTTAGTAATAGTTATAGAAGTAAGATTTTAGACAAAAATGTTTCCAACATATATTTTTTTTTTGGTCATTTTTGACAATCTTTGTACTTGATATTCAAATGTTCAGAAAATTATGTTTTACTAATATAAGTTTTTACCTTCCAGAAGGCTCGAATGTAAAGAACATTCTGTCACATCAGTAACATATTACTGGATAAAATTGTCACTAGCCCAAATACGAGACGCGTAGATCTTTTCACACTGATTTTTGTTACTGTTTACTGGAAAGCTAATTAGCCATTAATCATTATTTTAATTTTTCATTACAGGATTAAAAAGATTTTAAATAAAATAAAACTTTTCTATTTTTTCTTGTTGGTTCATTCCCTCCACCAATGGTACTAAAATTTTGGAAACTTTTATAATTACATCAGCTAATCTAGATTGTTTTACCTCAGCTCATGCTACAGTACAAATATTTTATAAGAAAAAATCTTACTTAAAAATAATTTGTTGCAAAAGCAAAGCACATTTTAGCATAGATGTAATATCTTAATTTATTCACTACTTATGTCATACGGTGACAACAAATCTTCAATATTTTAATTTGAAATTCTTCAACAATTATTTAAAATATTTTTGTTATTAATTTCTTTTACTATTAGTAACCAAACTCTAACTAGGTTTATATTTAATTCAAATTTGTATTTAGGTAGGAAAATTAAGGATCAAATTATATTTAATCAATACCTGCTTTAATGGGATAAACGTATACTACCGTTCTCGAACTTAAACCTAAAGATGTTGATTTAAAGCTTGCTCCTAATGCACTAGAGTTTCCTCGGACAGATAAATATATTTTCTGGAAAATTATGGCAATCATTTTTAAATTATTCAAAGTTGCTATTTTGCATAAAATACCATTACCACTTATTTTGGAACAAAAATAAAAAAGCCTTACAGGAGATAAACAAATAAATAAGGTTAGGGTAAAATATTTGTCGCTACATCCTGCATTAGGAATTGTATGAGCATATGTACATGTAAAGCCATGTTATGGATAGAGATGGGAATTTTTCTCCATATATATTAGAGTGAGAATTTTTTTTTTTTTTTGAATGACTGGTCCAAATTTTATTGTATTTGAGCGTCATCTATGACTCGAACCCTAACCCCAAATAAATTTATTCTTTAAATATCGAAGAAAAACTTAGGAAAATACAAAATTCTACTTAATTATGATATCAATATTATAAAAAATTCTTACAAACCTAGACTTGAAACTAAAAACTAGTAAAAATTAACCTAAAAAGATTGAAAATGAAGAACTTACGAGTTAAAAATTACTTAATGTCTGTAACGTGACGTATATGAGATAAAAAATGATATATAGACAGTTTCTGTGACGAAGGAATGTATTACTGTATATAATTTTAAAATCAACAAAACACTATGTTAAACATAACCTTTCTCATAGGAAAAAAAATTAAATTATCTTTAATTTATGCATACATTTAACTTCCTTCTTAAACTTCTAGGACGATTCTTTTAGTTTCATCTTATAGACATCTTAAAGGCTATAGTACCTTAATTAACATGATATGTAAGTAAATGGTTTAAGACTTAAATGATGTTTTAAACTGGTTTAAAGTACAATTTTGGTATATTCCCTACACATATGTACTTATGTTTAAATGTATAAACATATAATAACCACTTAGAATCGATATGCTTTTACCAATTTAAAATATAAAAATCATACAAAATCTAAAACAATGCTACAGCTTAAAATATTTTATTATCTTTTCAGTTCATATTCATAAAATCTTTTTACAGTACGATTCATTTTTCGAACTAAAGATTTTTATATAATTCACAAAGGATTCTAATATGATTGCATCATTAATTTGTAATAAATGTACAAATATCTGTTTTCAAAATTAACCAAAAATTAAAAAAAAAGTTAATTTGGTATCACTTGATTTTTTCAGGTAGCTCAATAAATTAATGTCATAATAAATGTATTCTGTTAGGGAACTGCTACAAAGATTTAGATTTTGATTAGTATTTTCGTTTAGTTCAAGAACTAAGGGAAATTTGAAAGAACTTTTTTTTTTCTTTAGTAAATAATAAGAGAAGTTTTGGACATTTGAGTCATCAAATTGCTTT
This sequence comes from Pachyrhynchus sulphureomaculatus, assembly GCA_019049505.1. Lineage (NCBI taxonomy): Eukaryota > Metazoa > Arthropoda > Insecta > Coleoptera > Curculionidae > Pachyrhynchus > Pachyrhynchus sulphureomaculatus. The sequence goes on from CM032446.1 coordinate 162,942,485, forward strand.
ATATTTGGTAAGCAGCTTATGTTATTTGAAAAATCTCCTTGATACTAACAGTTAATTTTAATGATCCTCCTGTTCCTAGAATAATAGACTGGAAACACCATCAATGTTATAAAATATTCAATTTTTGGCTATTCTCAAAACAACATTTTTTTTTGTTTTTAGGCAGAATAAAATAGTGTTTAAAACTCACTAGTAAAATTCACGTATTTGTAATTTATTACTTTTGTTAGCAACTTTTTTGGTCTTAATTTATAATTTAAGGTTAGAGGAATGTAATTTAATAATACTATTGAAGTGGAAGAAATATAACACATGGGCTGAAAAGTCCCGGGCCTAACAAAGAAAACACGGTTTTTTTGGTTCAAAATTAGCTTTATTCATCAACGTAATCTCCATCAAGAGCAACGCAATCATTCCAGCGCCGCTCTAACAATGGCCAAACACTGCTCAGAATCATCAACACGTTCTTGTTTTTGATAAACAGTGAGCAAACGCGGCACCCACTTTGAACAGAGCTTTCTCATAGTCAAATGCTCATGCAATATAAAGCCAACACGTTCTTTTGATATCTTGACGATGTCAGCTAACTCACGCAACTTCACTTTTCGATCATTCAAAACGATTTTATGGATTTTTTTGATGTTTTCTGGTGTACCGCCTCATTTGGACGTCCACTGCGTTCTGCATCATCGGTGTCTCTACGACCACGTTTGAAGTCAGCAAACCAACGTTTTATTGTTGTTTCTGATGGGAGCGGAGTCCCCATAACACTTTTCAAGCCATTGCTTCGCTTGAACGGTATTTTTTCCCATCAAGAAGCAGTGTAAAATTAAAACACGAAATTGTTTTTGATCCATTGTTTTGAAAATAACAAAAGTAGCGTCACTCTTAGCACAATAACTCACAAACTAATGAATAGAATATCATGAAATTTTAACAGCTGTCTTTTGAAGGTTAGTATTAACTGAAAAAAAGGTGACTGCAATAAAACAAGCGCCATCTATGTGTTAGGCCCGGGACTTTTCAGCCCATGTGTTATTAGCCATAAAATTTATTCCCCACGTTAGAATGTAATTTTTTTAATCCATAATTTGCGTTATTAATCGATGCTTCAATTAAATGTTTTATATTTAAGTATATTGAATTTATGATTTAAGTTTTCCTTAAATGAGAAAAAAAATATCAACTATTAAGACTCCAAGCTACACCTCTGAAAATACTTAGATTTTTAACACTAAAAACATTTTCAAAATCAACATCAAAATCATACAATAATGTAAAACAAAGGCCTTACAACATTTTTTTTAAAATATCAATATTTACCAATTTATAACTTTTATAATTTATTAACAATAAATTATTATTTATTTAAATCAACAAATTTAAATATTTTTGCTGGCCTAACAATGCTTAAAGATTACAATAAATCATACGATTTTTTATCATAATTAACTAGAAATTCAAATTTCCTTAAGTTTTCCTTCGATATTTAAAGAATAAATTTATTTGGGGTTATGGTTTGAGCCGTAGATGTCGCTCAAATTCAATAAAATTTAGAGCAGTTGTTATTCACAAAAAATAAAAAATTTTCAGGGGGTACCGGTACCGTTTAAAAAAAAAAAAATTTCGACCCAGGCTAATATATCGAGCAGAAAGCACATCCTTTTGTCGAAGCCACTCACGGCACTTTCGACCCCCCCTGTAACTTCGTTGTGGATAAAGCTAGAAGCCTGAATTTTCAGTGACCAAGAGGACATACTAGCTATATTACTAAACTACCTACTATTTATACCTTATAGTTTACGAACTATCGCCAGTCGAAGTTCTTTAATTTTGTCACTGATACACTCACTGTTCATCAAAATTCTAAGGTACTTCTAGCAGACACACACAAACTTCAAATTTTTTGAATTTAGTTAGTGGTTAGCCTATAAAAGAAGGAAAAACTGAAACATTCCGAAATTTCAGTCCCGTTTTCTAAATAATACAGTCACTTAAGCCAAAAAAGAGGGTCAACCTTGGAATGAGAGATAATAAGCTGTAAACTTGTATAAATCTTTATTTTGGCATTCTAAAAGTTATCTCATAAAATCTCGTGTCCGCGTTTTAAGATATTCAAGGTCAAAGGTTACAAAAATCAGTGTTTTCGTAAATATCTCGCTTCCTTGGGTTACAACGATATTTGCATCTATTACGAAAATTGTAGAGCATAGAAAACACAACAAAAAATCTCTACAAATTTTGTTTGTTTTTATACGCTTAAACGTTTTTGAGTTAGAGCGCGGAGAATGCGCAGCGCTCAGCCATATATAGCATAATGCAAGGTCAACCGTGAGTCCCCGGTAAATAGTACCACGTATAAAGTTAATTAACCACTAAAAAAAATCCATAATTATGAATAATTTGTATTATTTTATTAATTAATATATTATATTTAATAATATTTTTCATTTTATCAAATAAAAAAAATGTTAAGTGAAATACTTTAAGTATATTTTAATTATAAAAAAGTATGAAGATGATGCTTCCATGACAGCAGGGCTAGAAGAGAATACAGTTATTAAAATAGGAGCATGTGTAAGATTGGTAAAAAAGTCATGTTAAGACGAAATATTGACGTGAGTCTTGGCTTAGTCAACGGTTCTATCGGTATAGTACAAGGAGTAAAGGTTGATGCTGAAAATACAAATAAAATAAAAAAAAAATACATATACGTTTAATAATAAACATCTTTACGAGCTTGGTCGAGTCAAAACTAAATTTGAAAATTATTAATAGAGCTTAAGTTCATCGCGAACAGTTTCCGATATGTATAGCCTATGCTATTACCATACACAAAAGTCAGAGGCTAAGTTTTATAAGTGCACTGATGGCCATCAGTGTTCACATGCGGCAAGCATATGTGGCACTTTCGAGAGTGACAAGTCTGGGCGGATTACATCTAATTAATGTCGACTTCGGTAGTACCAAACCTCAGGAGTCCGCAATCGTTGAATATAATCGACTTAGAAGCACTTATCGTCCAGACTTGTCAAAAATTGTTACATCATAGCCTTGAGAAAAAACCAATAGAGACAGGAAGTGGGCTTTAAGAAAATCCATAGCTGACGTACAAGATATTTTACCCGAGAAAGAAAAAAAAGAGGACTACCTACAAAAAGAAATGAGATCCCATCAAAAACATAAAATATAAAAAAGCCACACACCACAAAAAGTTGTGGGATCTCATGTAAAACCAAGTCAGTTATTTTAGATAGTACCTATGAAAGCACCTATTCAACAACTTTGTCATAACTTGTTATCGATTTAGTTACCTACCAACATTTATAGTGACCGTGTCAATATTAGACATCTTTATTTCTATAATAAATATAATGACTAATCACCCAAGAATAATCTACTATTTAAAATACTTTATTCTCAAGTGTACTGTTTTAGATCTACTTAGCAATCGAAATAGTAGATTATTCTTATGTGAATATGTTACCGTGCGATTGCCAAGTCATTATATTTATTATAGATATAAAGATCTCTAATATTGATACGGTCACAATAAATGTTGGTAGGTAACTAAATAGATAACAATTTATGACAAAGTTGTTGAATAGGTACTTCCATAGATACTAAATAAAATAACTGACTTGGTTTTACATGAGATCTTACAACTTTTTGTGGTGGAAGGACTGCGTTGCGAAACTTTTTTTTACGTTTTATGTCTTTGATGGGATATATACATATATATATATATATATATATATATATATATATATATATATATATATATAATATATATATATATATATATATGTATATATATATATATATATATATATATATATATATATATATATATATGTATATATATATATATATATATATATATATTTATATATATATATATATATATATATATATATATATATATATATATATATAGTTATTAATGTATCGAATAACAGTTCAATTTAAAAATTATTTAGATATCTTAACATATTAAATAAGGTTAAACTTTATTGCAAATGTGGGTAATGTGTATGTTCTTGACTTAAATTTAACCGATTATAGTATTTATATAGTTAGTTGTAGAATAATAATAGTCGATAAATCGGTAGAAATTTTCAAAATTAATTCCTGCCCGCAACAATTTTTTTATAATACACAGGTAACACTCTTTATTCTTTTTTAAATTTGTTATGAAAGTCCTAGTTAAACCGCAGCAACATTGCTTGAAACTGTCAATTAAATTTGTTGGTCTAAAATTAGTCATATGTTTAGCTGTTTTATTTGCCAGTGGCAGGGATGCTGAAAGCGTAAAAGAGCTAGTTTTTTTTAGAATCGAATTTATAGTTATCCTACAGAATCGCTACTTATCAGTATTTCCCTACAATTCCCCTTTGTATAGGGATTTTCATAACATTAATTTGTATATCTATGATTATATAAGGAAACAATATAATTATCAAAGTAAACCGCTGTAATTAATCATTGTCAATTATATATCAATCAAAAAACATAGGTATTGTATCAATACAAATCAATTATTTTTCATTATTTTTATTAGAAAGAGTAAAAATTTTTGTCCTCTGTTATGAAGACTGTGAACTATTTTTCTTGCGTCCCATAGACCTTGAAACTAGCAGATACTCGCTGTCCATTGAAGTAGTAAAAGATGAAATAAGACATAGAAGTCGAACTACCTGCATTTCTCTGACTAATTCAAACTAATCTCCTGGCGCTTCACCATATGTGTAATATTATAAAGAATTTTCTATGATCACATAGAAACCCTTTTTTGCATTATTTTTTATCAATTTTGAAATAGTTTTATAAATATTGCAAAGCGAGAAATTAATTACTTACTCTGACAAGAGAAGCCTTTTTTTTATTTTGCAATTTTTTTTTTTATTTTTTGAAGCAATTTCATTTACATATAGTGGAAATCCTGTTCATGTGAAGTATCTACAAGTAAAAGAAAACTTTGGAATACTCATTTTCGAGTCCAGCTGGACTTGCATACATACATACATACCAGTAGCATAGCCAAAAGAGGACACAAGAGAAATATGCACCGCCTGCCTTTCTGGATTTAGTAACAGGACCTTTAATAAATTCGGGTTGTGTGTATTGGCTATTTTTGAAAGTCCATTGTAAAAAGGGCGATTTTCAGAAAGTTGTGTCCCAATCCAGGCCCACAATTTATAAATATTATCAGAGAGATTCATGTTGTGTTTGGAATGGTTTATATTATTATTAAAGCTGTTTGGAAAGAAAGGATTTTTTTTTGAAAGAACTCCCGTGATCGCATATTCTTATTTTGTGATGTTGAGGAGGATTGAAAATTTAAAATCATGTTGTAGGAGAGGTTTTTTTTCTTGGAAAAGCTACCGCCTCTGGCGAATAACAGTCCCTCCAGTAAGTAGTTCGCTAGGAAAAGAACGCAAAGAAATGCTATTTTTTTATCTATCCCCTACCTGTTCTTCTATCCTAGTTACGCCACTGGCACCTAAATATATATATATAGAATAAGTATTGTTTAAAAAACAGTACATGCAGATAGGCGTTGATATATTATATATATATATATATATATATATATATATATTATATATATATATATATATATATATATATATATATATGCCCATAATATTCATAGACAATCTTACTGTTAACAGTAGCACATAACTATTTAATAATTACATAACAATTTTTACGTTGCATCAATAAATTATGTAAAATTGTTTCATGCAGAACTCTATCTAGATATTCTCCCATTGTGCAGTATTTTTTTGAAAAGCACTCCCGTTATCACATATTCTTATTTTGCGATGTCGAGGATGATTGAATATTTAAAATCGTATTGTGGCAGAGGTTTTTTTCTTGAAGCTACTGTCTCTGGCGACTAGCAATCCCTCCAATAAGTAGCTCGCTAGGAAAAGAACGCAAAGAAATGCTCTTTTTATCCATATACTCCCTGCAACTCTATTCTAGTTATGCCACTGATATCTAAATACATACAGAATAAGCATTATTAATTAAAAAACGTACATGCAGATAGCCGTTGAGTTTTATTTACATTGAAATAATTGAAAGTAAAGTACTTCAATCTACCCTTAATAGAATTATAGTAATAAACACGATCAATATTAGTTCACATATGTCCTGGGTTACTTGATTTCTTGAGAAATCACTCCGACAAATTCCAGTGAAGTTAAAAGCAGGCACAACCGGCAGCATTTTGCCTTAAGTATGGGATATGAGACACTTATATAGCTTCTTCGTTTTCTATGCTAAGTGTTTGCAAGATCTGAATACTAAATTTCCGACTTATTTCTTTATGTTGAACAAAACGAATTTTAGAAAATAGAAATAAACTAAAAATAGATCTTTATTAAAATGTTAGTTGAAATGCAAGGATTTCTGAAGTTGAAGTTATTTTCATATAATTTTATTTAAAAAAAAAAAAGTTCAAAAGTTCAAATTTCAATAATTATTAATTAAAAATAAAACAAATTTTTGAGAATTTTAATATGGTAATGAAACTGTGCTGCTGCTGATAAAATTTGGTCTTTGTTGAATAGTAAAACTTTTTTCTATTTGTGGATATTTACATGGGCAGTTGGTATTCGAGCGTTAAAGTTATATGAAGAAACAAGCATATTAGGCCAAGCTACAAACTCAGTTTTTTAATTTTTTACAACAGATCGTTAATGCGAAATTAATAAAAAGGTAAACTGGAGAGAGTATGGAGACATGGTTGTACATCGACGTTGTTAGTAAAACTGTCGGAAAGAAATCCATCAACTGTTTCTCGTAACGAACGATCTCAAGGAGAACTCGAGAACCATAAACAAATCTTTCTAAACGTATCATAAGAGATCAGTTTAGTCAGCAGTAAGTTATGCCAAATCCAGTAAAATTAATTAATTAGTCATTTCTAGTAGAGCGACTTTGACTATGACTTTTTTATGAGTGATCTACAATTACATCGTGAAGTTTTTGTGAAATTTTAGTTGTGTAATAAAATGTTGTATTTCAATAAAATTAGTGTTAAAACCTTTTTGACCATATATTTTATTGGCCTGAAAGCTATGCTCTTTAAACATAAATTAATAAATAAATCTTACAAGTCATAAATCTATATTATATTCATTCATTCATTGAAAAAAAAATTCAGCAGATTATATATATATATATATATATATATATATATATATATATATATATATATATATATATATATCGATTTTTTAAAAGGAACAGGTTGTTTTTATCGCCATAACAATGAAATTCAGTTATCTATACTGATTATTAGTGTTACCAAAATAATTACTTTCTGCTTTTTTTCTAAGTACTATGATTAAGTTAGCAAGACACCTTCACTATCAACGCTGGTGTGCCCCAAGGTTCCATACTGTCTCTACTCTCTTTCTCATTTACATTAACGATCTGCTGCAAAAGACCGGAAATCCAATCTACAGCTTTGCAGATGACAATACGTTTATCTCTTTATTCACATCGGCTACTCAGGCGAATATCAGCAGACAGCAGGAGGTCGTTCCAAGTGAAATTTAACGCTACAAAAACCCAGGCGGCAGTTTTTTTCTAAAAAAGTTAACGTTGCTGAACCCGACATAGTAATGCGGGGGCACTCCATTCGCTGAGCGTTAATTTGGGAGCAAATATGTCCTGGCATGAACATGTTGCAGACATAGCAAGGAGAGCTTCTCAAAAGTTGGGAATATTATTCCGAATCAGAAAGCTTTACACTCTACAAACAACTATTACTTCTTTACAAAGCCCAAATTCGACAAACTATGGAATACTGCTCCCATATTTGCATTTATTGGATTCTGTTCAGAGAAGAGCTGTTCGTCTGATTGGACATATTGAACTGACCGGCGGCCTTGATTCGCTGGAACATCGAAGAACGGTTGGCGACTTGAGTCTGTTCTACAAGTATTTTCATGGAGAGTGTTCGAAGGATGTAGCCCCGCTTAATTCCTCCCAGGCGGTGCATGTTAGAAATACACGTCGCACTAATACTTCGCATCCATATGAGGTTCAGCTTGTTACTCCGCGTGCAATGCTTTTTAAACAGTCTTTTATATGGAGAATGTCATCCCTTTGGAATAGTTTGCCCAGGGCTGTGTTTCCCAACGAGTACAATTTACAACGATTTAAGAACACCGTGAATCGCTTTTTTTTTTTTCCGCACACATGCCACTCCTGGAGTGTTTTAGGAACTTCCCTGTAGCACGTGTTCTAGACCCATAAAAAAAAAGAACCATTGATGGTACAAAATCCGACTGAAAATAATCAGTGCGACTATTTTTTGTATTATTATTAAATTTTGAATAACTTGATGTAATAATTAATGCTGAAAAATTTCCATTTTTTTTTAAATGCTTACGTGCTAACATCAAAAATATATATATCAGGAATCTTACAAACAGTATCATCCTTTAAGCCTTATAGCCCCATGTAACTCGAAACGTTCAAGATTTGCTTGTTGGTGTGTACTGGGAAGGCTAAGAAAATCTACCTTACAGTCTAGACTTATGTATCTTTAGTCGATAGTATATCACCCTTTTCCTTTGGCCCATTAAAATAATAGTTGAATTCGGACACGGACATCGGTTGATAATGTTACCCCACCTTTCAGTTTCATAACCCTTAGTCAAAAAGGTTAAGTTAAGTTAATATCAGCAAAATCTCTTGTTACTATAAAACATTCATAGACAATCTTATGGTTAACTGACTGTTTAATAACTACATAACTTTAAACGTTACATCAATAAATAATGTAAAATTGGTGCATGTAGAATTCTACCTAGATATTGTCCCAATGTGCAGTCTGATGTAAGGCCGACAGATGACAGATAATTAGTTTTCGTAAAGTGGCAGTTATTTCTCGGAAATAGCTGTTATTAGGGGCAGAATTTTAATATAAATTTTATTTCCTCCTACTTGCTTTATTTGTTTACTTTTTTTAATAAAGATTTTGGACATATAGACACTAATTTTCTTCAGAAATTGAATCTATGGCTTAAGTAGTCATGTTTTATACTTATTTCCTGTCAAAAGTATTTATATTTTCTGTTTACTTCGTGTTTGTTTCCGGCAGAGGTATTCTTAAAGGTTTTATTCACTGTTGTAGAGGTTGTTTTAAAAAATACATCCTGCATCTCTTTACACCGTATCTAAAATGAAATTAAAATAACATCTAAAAATATTTTTAAGACAAATTTACTAATTATTGGCTTTAAATTTAAAACTATTCGTGGGCATCATCTTTAATGAATAATTGTTTTTTAAATGTACCTTGTTCTAAAGCTTCAGATGCTTTTACTTTCCTTCCTAAACGAAATTAAGGCATTCGTGATAAAATCACCCTCCGAGATTTTTTAGGGTTTCGAAATCAAGAAAAATATAGCTTCCCATATTCGCTGGTCTATCTGTTATGCCAGGTTTATTGTGTTAATATACAGACAGGCCTGTCCGTCTGTCGGTCTACTAACATAATTACCCTGGTACAAAATAAGATGTCAATTTTAATTTCGGTATACATATATAGTAATACTTAAGGTAGGGATAAGGCCTAGACTTTTTAAATGAAAAGAGGTTAAAAGGATGAGGGTCGACAAATCTTGCATTTTTCAATATTATAAAAAAATTTTCCTTTGTTTTTTGATTAAGAATGTAGAAAAAATTTAAGTCCAATTATTTACAGTTGAACATATTAGGAGATAAAGGCGATGGGAAAGACTGACAGACGAGTATCTTTATGTATATTGAGTCAGACATAATTTTACGAAATCCTGGAATCTATGGTATTTTTTCATTAATTTAATTTTATTCATAGTGAAACGTACAAGCTAAGAAAGAGGGGGGAGGTTAGAGATATTATTTCGTGTATATATATATATATATATATATATATATATATATATATATATATATATATATATATATATATGGGCGGGACAAAGATTTTATTCAAACGAGGAGGTGATTGCAGACACTAATGGATATTTTGCAGACTTGGACAAATCCTATTATTCGGAAGGGATCAACAAACTAGAACATCGTTGGACGAAGTGTATAAGCCTAAAAGGAGACTATGTCGAAAAATAAAAAAGGTTTACCCTAAACACATAAGTAGTTTTTATTTTTGCACGGACTTTTCAAACCAGCCTCGTATGTATATGTATATATATATATATATATATATATATATATATATATATATATATATATATATATATATATATATATATATATATATATATATATATATATATATAATATATGTATATATATATATATATATATATATATATATATATATATATATATATATATATATATATATATATATATATATATATATAGGAAACTGAGGTGAGAAAGCGCGTTAGGAGAGTTGCTTGGAATATATTGTATTACAAGCCTTTTTAATGTGCATTAAGCCGATGATGTTTTTTCATTGTTTTCAATTTTAACAGAAGTAATATGTCTAGAGCATGTCGGGTTTCAGTTCTCAAAAGTCTTTTTTTTTGCTTCTTTTTTTGTTATTTATATCTTATCATAAAGTATTTACCATTTAAAATATCGATTTTTAATGTTTGAATTTGGATGCTGTTTTTTAGAGCGAGCAAGCCAAATTGAGTGTTTATTTTAGAACTGTGTTTGAAAGAGCGGGAGAATTATTTTACTCCATATATATTTATTTATTTATAGTTATCCATCACAATATTAAATATTTCGAAGATACTCACTGTACACTAATTTGTTGGCAAGTTTTAAACAGGAAAAAAGCTAATTTAATAAAGGTGTTTCCATTTTTTAAGGTAACTAGTAATTAACGTCCACAATTTTGTTACCGACTAAAACAAATTTGTACTTATCTACTAAAGATAATTAAAATTTTACTGTAGTAGTTGAAAGCATGTCAAGATGAAAGAAAAACTTTAACAATTCCTTTCTTTAAAACGACCTGCTAAGAGGACGATAGTTTCTACATTCATTTGGGCGAGGGAAGGTGTATATGCTTTTCCATGACCAAGCCATTTTGTTCTCTGATAAAAATAGCATATTGAGTAATAGGTATTGAAAATGTAGCTGCATGCCACGTGTATTGCACAGTATACTTTTCCTACGATTGCATCAAATATAAATTAAAATACACTTTTGATGTATCTTTGTATATAACCTGGCTTATAGAAGAGCAGATAAAAAAGATATGCCAAGACGTAAGTCTGACTGTCTAACATTGTACTGTATAGAGAGGTACAGTGGTCGAAAACTCTATTTTGAGAATTTAGTTGTATATATGAAAGAGCTAATTCTGTGTAGAATAGAATTAGCCTCAAATTTTTATGATAAAAAATCTCAAAGAGAGACTGCAGTGAACCGAGCAGTAGCACTTTCTCTCTCTACTCGTATCTACGAGGCCAGCTCACATACACGATATTTCAAGCTGTAGTGAAAAGTGAAGGTTGGCTGTTTTATGGGAACGAAAGCTTTCGTACTTGCGGGTATATTCAAAAATACATTTCAGCAGCTAAACCCGATGTTCTCTTTCCTAGTCATAGGTACAATATTTCTTAACAATAGTAAATCGTGCATATAATATAATTAAACAAAAGCTATTACTTTTCATTTTTTTTTTGTGTTTTTCATAAATAATATTTATTTTATGAATGTGAGAAGAGTGTGTATAAAGCATCTTTATTTATATTAAATTTTTAGTTCGTTGATATGTATATTCTTGATAAAATTTATCAAAAATTAATCCAATACTAGTACAAATAGAAATTAACCCAACTCTAAACTTGTGTCTTCAATCAAATTGATTTAATTTGTACAATAGATACAAAACAGGAAATTGAATTATTTTACCATGTATACCATAATTCTTTTTTAACAAATACCAATTGCTCCAATCCACCTTTACTTCCACTGTTCTTTTAAAAGGTTAATTGCGCCCCTAGAGAAAAGTTTTGGCATTTTTATTACTGTTTCGTAAACACAACATCCTGATATTAAAAGTAACAAAAATAATTGATTTTAAATTTAGAAAAAAAAAAACAATTTTAGTCTGCCAGAAATTGATCAGAGAAATGATCATTAAAACAATTGAAACTATAAACGAATTAAAAAATAAACATTTTTAAATAAAAAAATTTCAATTTTAAAATTTCATAAATATATATACTTTGTACGCAAAAGACAAAAAACGATCATTTGGCCAATTCGTACCGTTAATAAAAAAAAAAAAAATTTTAAAAAACAAATACCGTGTAAGTTGGTGTTAAAAGTAAATCAATTAATGGAATATTATGAGCAGAACTTGCATCTACTGGACTTCCCTCTGAAAATACTGATATTCCGAAAACACACCGTTAACAAAATTTTTTGTTTTACACTGTATGTGGCGTTTTACTGTCACTGTAGCTTCGTCTGATACAAAATGATATATTTTTGTAACAGACGAAGCTACAGTGATAGCATTATATCGTTTTTCTAAAACAAAATAAAGTGGAAATTGACAAAATTGACAAAATCGGTCTTTATGTCATATTCGTTATGAATTTCCATCAACAGCCACATCAATTAAAAACTGTTTTGCACTAGAATGTATATCTATTTGAAAATTTAAATCACTGTATTTTCTTGCTAAGTAATAACTTTTTTAATACAGGAAGTACTTATAATTATCTTTATATATATATATATATATATATATATATATATATATATATATATATATATATATATATATATATATATATATATAATATATCTATATATATATATATATATATATATATATATATATATATATATATATATATATATATATATATATATATATATATATATATATATATATATATATATATATATATATATAATTAAAATTGTCTGCTTAATATTGTAAAAAAATGGAAAAAATCCTTAGAAAAGTGTGAGTTTTTTTCTATTTGATAAAATACTAATTGTACAGAAATAGTAAAGAAAATTTTTGAGATTAATTTATCCTCAAAGCAAATTGTTTAGCAAACGTGGTAAGAGATCGAAGATTAAATTTAAAAAAAAAAAGTGAGACGATAATGGACAACTGTCTAAATTTCATCAGCATGCACATTCATATGTCTTTAATGACTTTAAAAAAATGAGTTTACTCTACTTTTTTAAAAATCTATCCATATTGCGATGTGGTAGCTATGAAATTGGAAAAGCTCATGAAAATAACGAATAAATTAATAAAATAAGCATTACATAGCGTCACTAAGGTAATGGATTATTTTGCCGATATTTCCCATTTGTCACGCAAAATTAAATAAAAGTAAAAAATTATTTGTTAATTCATAATAATGTATGCTTCGGACTTGGAAAGTAGTAATGTTGGTTGATAGATCCCAGGGCTTTCAGAATTCGGTGTATCGAATCATTTTGAGCCATGTTATTCCTCCTCCAAAACAACATATTTTGAACTGTATATGTAAATAACTCTTATTAGGTATAATAATCGAATCAGTAATAATTACATTTACCTTAATCGTGAATACAGTTTCCTTTCCTTTTTGAGCTGAAAAAAAAACCTTTATGAACCTAAATCTATCTATAATATATATAAAATTCAACGTCTCTCTGTACCTGTCTGTCTGTCTGTTAGTGCGTTTATCACTCGCCATCACTTATCCGATTTACGTGCTTTTTTTTAAAAAAAAACATACATATGTTCTCTGGACAGGTTACAGGATATATTATATTACGTTAGTAATAGTAGGAATAAGCAGTTACGATAATAGTGAATTAAGTCGGAAAAAAGTTTGCCAGTAGCGCGTTCTCTTGCAATCTACTGTCTAAACCATTAAATATGGAACAATATCATGTTGCAAAGAATGTAATATATATAAATTGCAACGTTTCTCTGTATGTCTGTCTCTTCGTCACTGCGCTTATCACTCAAAAACCACTTATCCGATTTACGTGTTTTTTTTTATTCATACATATGTTCTCTTTCCAGGTTACATAATAATAGTAATAATCTATAACCTATAATATATATAAAATACGTCTCTCTCCCTGTCTGTCTGTCTGTTTGTCGTGAGTGCGCTTATCACTCGAGAACCACTTATCCGATTTACATGTTTTATTTTTTTAGATTTATACATATGTTCTCTGGCCAGTTCTAGGATATAATTTATTACGTTAGTTAGTATACGAAATAAGTAGTGACAAAAATAGTGAATCAATTCGGAGAAAAATTTGCCGCTAGCACATTCTCTTGCAATACGCTGCCTAAACCGTTAAATATGGAACAATATCATGTAACAAGGAATACAATATATATATAAAATGCAATGTCTCTCTGTCTGTCTGTCTGACCGTTAGTGCGCTTATCACTCGAGAACCACATATCACTTTACGTGTTTTTTTTTTAAATTAATAACTAATAATATGTTCTCTGGCAAGGTTATATAATAATAATAATAATCTATATAATATGTATAAAACGCAACATCTCTGTCTGTCCGTCCGTTGGTGCGCTTAGCACTCAAGAACCACTTATACAATTTACGTGTTTTTTTTATAAAATATATATGTTCTCTGTCTCGGTTATAGGATATATTTTATTACGTTAGGTAACATAAGGAATAAGCAGTGATGATAACATTGAAGTCGACGTGAGCGGAGCCGCGACCACGGCTAATATGTTATAAAGTGTAATTTTTTTTACTCCAATTTTTGTTGTATACACAAAAAAATTGGAAAGTTACTGGTATTTAAACAATAGTGTATATTTCTTTTAGCAAAATTAACTGCAACTTACAAGAAATGTAACTTTCTCTCGTAAATCTTTTCTAAAATACCAATTTGTATTAGGAATTGTGTCTTATTTACTTAAAAACTAGTTATTTATTTTATTAAAGGAAAGTTTAGTTTTTAATAATCCTATTTACAATAATGTTGTAAAGGTTACACCATAGTTGCCATAGAATTTAAAACTGTATTTCATTTATATTAGTGAATCATAATAAAAACAAATTTTCCTGGTATTGTTATATTTCATAGCTTTACAACTTTAATTATTTGGAAAATTGGATAGTAAGTGTGGTATATTTATATTTTAAACCTTTTCGAAAAGATTTCCGAGGTTTTTTTTTTTTTTTTATTTTTAATCAAATATTCTAAGTTTGTGAAAAATATAAGTCATAAAAAGCTTTTTTTATTCTTTAACCTAGAAATATTTTTACGATTCCGAAAATTTTTGAATTCAAAATATATACAATACTGGTTCTGAAGGGTTGTTGTTCTGTGTGCGGCATATGAAGGCATAGGCAATAATTAGGCGAAGCCCAAATTCAAGTACTATTGATAGAGAGATTTCTGTTGGTTACTGTTATGAGTTTACGCCGTGATCGACCAAAAACACCTCTCGATTAGTCGCTCCCAAACTTGGATGCGAGTTAGTATAAGTATTTATCCTAAATCCTGTATTGCTTTTTGTTACTGTAAGCAGGAATTCCGACTTAGATACCTAATTGATTTTTATTTTATCTTTATTCTGTCTACTGCAAGTTTACATTCCGATTTAATATAAGTATTTATCCTGAATTGCTTTTTGTTTAACCATTATCCTAGTTGCTACAAACGTGCATTCCGATTTAATGTAAGTAGTTATCCTGCATCCTATACTGCTTTTTGCTTACCGTTGCCAGGGCTATGGCACTTATATAACACCGTCACCGTATTAGCTCAGGGTATTTAGGGTAGTTTTAGTACATAAAAATATTTGTGTAGTTTTCTCTCCTTGAATAAAGTACCTTTAGTCGGGGACTAGAAGTTTGATTCTTCGTTTTGACACTTCGATCCTTATAATTTACTTCCTCCTGTAGAAACTGCCCGAGGTAAATGGAACCTAAGCCACATACATCTTTCTTGCAGTATTTATTGAGGAAAAATCAAAACAGTACATTTATATTGAGGTGTCCTAAACGACACTCGTCCAGTAATAGTTTTCGAAGTATTTACAACTACCAGATTTTTGATGTTTTTGCGCAATTGGCGTCTTCTTCTAATTGATTTTGTCAAAAGTTACAACCTGTCATAAGTAAATATAGGGCAATTATACAAAAACGTTAATTAGCGCAGTGAAATTTTGGGAAATATTCACTCATTCAACATTTGTAAGATTTGAGGTTTGGAGAGAATTAAAAGTTTTTGTGAAGTAAATGTTTCTACGGGTAGTTCGAAATAATATTCCCAGCTTTTGAGAAATTCTCTTTGCTATGAATGAAACCTTCATGCCTAGCCATATTTGCCGCAAGTTACCGCCCAGCTAATTTAGTGACGATGATAGAGGAAGAGTCCTCCGACATAACTATGGTACTTCGGGTTCTGGGGTAAATATTAATGGGATTAATGGGCTAAGGAAGAGGGTTGGAGGGTTTGTTTTATATGTATCGTGCGATATGACCTTTTGGAGTTCTCAGACTGCCTGAATATGAAAATTAAGTTTTCTTTTTATTATTTTTAATTTTAACAGAAGAGCGCCTTTGAAATGGGAGAGCCTTGTACAGTTAATATAGCGTAACTTTGGAATTTGTCTTTTTTTCAGAAGAGATCCCTCTTGCCAACAAGAGGAGGCTCTAAAGCCCAGCAAATTTTAGTGTTATGTGGTTCCAAATAACGACTCAACAAACCTCAAGTTTTATCTGCTGCCTCTGTTGACCACCCAGTGATATTAACTTTAGAATACTTTTTACTTTTCTTGCAGAGACCAACATTCATTTACATTAATTATCTAAGTACCGAAATCCCATCCTACGCGTCTTTAGTGACTGGCCAACATGGATCCCTAACCGAGATGGAAAATTCGCTAGAAGATGACCTATTTTTAAGCACCAATTCAGAGATTGACACTGTTACCGTAAATCCGCCATTAGATTCTTCTAACCATAAGCTGCTTTTGCCATCGAGTATTCTACCGATCAGTGGCGCCTAAACCGTGCAAGATTTGGCAATACGAATCTGCTAGAGGGAAAGAATTCATGGAATTTTGTCGAACTTTCATTTAGTTAGACGTTTGTTTCAGATTCGACGACCCATCTGACTATGCTATAGAGGTTTCAGATGTCACTTCGGCGGGTATGGACGCTCATATTCCTTTTTTGAAGAAATGTCCTCCCATCAGCAAGCCTTGGTTTAACATTTTGCTTACGACGGCATGAAAATTCTAACCTCATAAATCGAAATATTTTTGTTCATACCCGAAAAAGATGTAAAAAAATTTTCAACAAAACCAAAAAGTCACATAATCAAAGAATTAAAAACAAACTTCTTTTCTGCCCCAACAATTCCAGATCCTTTTGGTGAGTCGCTAAGATCATTAGTTAAAATTTCACTAAATCCAGTATACCACTATTCCCACGGCCAGATAATACTATTGCATCAACACCAGTTGAGAAACTCAACTTGTTGGCTGAACTCCTTGCCTCACATTCTACTGTCGATTTGCAAGGAAAAACATCACCAACTAGTTCCATAGTGCAGTCAAGGATGTCCAATATTATCTTCAGACAGCGTGCCATAATTTTTTTCTGCTGGAAATGCTCTACCGTACAGCTGATATCTAAAAAGGCAGGAAGATCTTGCTAAACAACTACAGGCCAGTAGCACTACTTTCAACAATATCGACAGTGATAGAAAAGGCAATCAATCAGCATCTTCTAAAATATCTAGATCCAATATGGTGGTTGCTAATTGGTATTATGATTTTTAAACAGACTTTTACATGGAGAACCTCATCCCTTTCTAATAATTTGCCTAGGACTGTTTCCTACCGATTTAAGACATACGTGAATTGCTTTTTCCGCACGAGCATTGTTTCGTAGTGCTTTAGGGATTTTCCTGATGCAAGTGTACTATGCCAATAAAGAAAATCGTTTAGTAGTGTTATGAGAATTTTTCCAGGTTCTTTGGATGGGAAAATTTAAGCATAATCATTTCTAATAAAACATATAAAGGACCAAAAGAGAGGATAAGGAACAGACTTCATTTTTATCGTGTTATAGGTCTTTTAAGGAATCTCTTGTTTAAGGAATCGAAACATTGGATTTTACTTACCTTTCTAAAGAAAAGTATTTAATTCGTAAAAAAATCACTATCTGAGTTTTTTTTTATAAATAACTTATTTCTTTTACTTTTCATACTGCTTTGACTAACTTTATATTTTTATTAAGCTACTCTAGTATAACACGTAGGCTAAAAAATTTTTTGTCTAGCTTCTTAAAACACATTTTTTTTTTTGCAAAATTCGACTTTATTTATCAACATAGTCTCCTTCAAGAGCGATATAATCAGTCCAACGCTTTTCTAACATTTCTGTACTTTCCTTGTAGAAGGATTTGCCTTCAAAATAGGCCTCAGTTTCAGCTATAACTTCTTCACTGAAGCCAAATCTCTTTCCCGCGAGCAGTTTTTGAGATCTGCGAATAAATAATAGTCGCTAGGGGCCATATATGGAGAACACAGTGGATGAGGAAGCAATTCGAATTTCAATTCATGCAATTTTGCCATCGTAACCATTGACTTGTGACACGGTGCATTGTCTTAATGAAAGAGTACTTTTTTCTTTTTTATTTGGGCTGTTTCTTTGCGATTTCTGCCTTCAAACGCAATAATAACTTTTTATAATATTCGCTATTGATAGTTTCTCCCTTCTCAGCATAGCCGATGAAAATTGTTCCATGCGCATCCCAAAATACAGAGGCCAAAACCTTACCAGTCAACTATTGTGTCTTCGGTGGCTTCGGGCTGCTTTCACCGGCTGCTGTTTACTCAGTTGACTGCCGATTTTATTTCGGTGTGTAGTGGTCGATCCATGTTTTATCCATTTTCATATGTCGCTAGAAAAAATCCTTTTGTTGTTTTTGGTCCACTGTGAGCAAACTCGGTATCCATTTTAAATAGAGCTTTCTTATGCCCAAATGTTAATGTAAAATATGACCAACACGTTCTTTTGATATCCTTAGGGTATCAGCTATCTCACACAATTTCACTTTACGGTCATGCAAAACAATTTTGTGGATTTTTTTATGTTTTTCGGTGTAACCACCTTATTTGGGCGTCCAGAGCGTTCAGCATCATTTGTGTCTGTACGTCCGCGTTTAAATTCAGCATACCAGTAAATGATGAGTGATTTTCTAGAGGCAGAGTCCCTGTATCACTTATCAAGTCATTGCTTTGCTTGAACAGTCTTTTTTGCCATCAAAACACAGTGTTTAATCAACACACGAAATTCGATTTTTTCCGTTGTTTTGAAAATATCAAAAGTAGCGTCACTAAAATCACTGTAACTTGTAAACTAATCGTGAAAATGTCATGAAATTTTTACACATATCGTTTAAAGATTGGTAATTACTAAAAGTCATATGGATTTTTTGTAAAGAGCGACATCTGTATCAAACCAAAAACTTTTCAGCCTACGTGTTAACTGATTTACTATTTATTTTATTTTTAATAGAAAAATAAAGTTAATAAGTAATTAACGGTTACCGAAACTTTTTCAAAAAATCTGCAGCTTGAGCTGAAAATATTTTTGAAAAGTTATTAAAGTTGCTACTCTAAATATGATCTTTCCCTAAAAATTTAAATTGTATGTTTTTGTCAATTTCAAAAGTTGTGATTTTTATTTTGACTGCTTCAAAATCGTCAATTTCGATTATTTCGATTTTATCACATCACTTACTTTTACTAATATCATATCCTATCTAATTTAATTGTCAGGAATATCTTTAGGTCATATAACTTTTATTTGTAATTAGTTTTGCTGAAATCTAAAACCTCTTTCGATATTAGAACATACACTAAGAGTATACAAACCATGATTTGGACATACATGTCTCCCAGGGGATCAACAGGAACTCAGTGCGACGTAAGACTCTATCATCACATTCATATTTGAAGGTTATATTATGCCAAGTTGTGAAAAATAACAAACGGAGGTGACCTGACAAAAACATGTCTATATTACAACACAATAAATCACTTAACAGGACCCCAAGATTGGTTAACTGCATTAGCTGCTAACAAATCGCATAATTTAAGATATTCATTGCGTCATCCACTTGCACAATATGACTGCTCATATTCTTGAAAAAATGTGTTTCGAGAACATTTTTTGCCATCAATGCGTTCGTTGATGTGTTAACAACGACGCAATTATCTTGGTAAGTTCTCCAATCGCCTCCTGCCTCAATAATTGCCTGACATCTTCGACGAATGCTGTCGACGAGATTTTCTGCATACTCTGCAAATTTTTCGATTCTCGCTAGACAACTGAGTCAATATCCTCAGAGTCTTTACTCTGAGCTTTCTCTTTACAAGGGATCAAACGTTTTCAATACGGTTGGCGTCCGGCAATTGTGAGGGCCACTCTAGTATCTTATCGTGGGTTCAAGCGAACCGCTACGTGACGTGATTTTCACCCAGCAAAGATTTATTCAACGTGCTTTTAAATTTGACATCATGAGTACGAAGATGTTGTTAAAATATCTCGTGGGACACATTCAAACCCAATTTTCTTAATTTTGCCGCTCCTTGACGCAGCATCAATTTCGGGTCCCGTAAGAACAAAGACACGATTTGTTTTTCGACTTTAGGAGTGAACTTGCCTATCAAGCCACGTTTTGGCAAGTCGTCGACAATTTTCTTCTCGTTAAAATGATGTGAACTTCTTCACAAACGATACCGACTTTTTGATATATTTAGCGGCAGCGGAAGATATCATTTTAGGCTCCTTTGGGAGGAAACAAAGAAAGACTGCTTCGAAACGACGCGCAATCAAGTGACTGTTTTTGAATTTTATGCGATTTCGTCGAATGATATTTTTACTAAAATATGTCGTAGACAAAGGCTCCCTCTAAAGATTTTTTTGTTAAATCGTTAGAATCGCATCTTACTTGACAGACTGTGTATAATAAACTATTATATGCTATTAGTAAATATAAGTGGCAACAATGTTCGGTGTTCAAAGCAGCTTGCACTGCAAAACAGCAGGTAGCCAGTCAGATTTCTTTGTGTTATTACAACTTTTTGTATATGACATGCAATTTGGTGTCCTGTTTTCTACTTGTCGGTATCGCATTCATTGAAATTTTAATTGGATTATAGATTTGGCCGGAAATGATTTCACGAATGTCTATATATGTGTATGCATATGAAATGGCTGTCTACAAAACTGTAATGGTAGAAATTAATGACTATTAAATCTAAGAAGATATAGTGAAAAGAGATATAATTAATAACGTATCAAACTGACAAAAAAATCCATACAGTGAAAAATAGTTTAATTAATTTTTTCATGCTACATATGATAATACAGCATAATTTATTGTGTGTTTACAACTGAAACTTTTATTGTCAAGTTTATCTCATACTAACACTTATAGTTTTACTAAATTTTCAAATTGAAATTTAATTTTTTTCTCTTTACAAATGATTTAAAAATTAAAATATTAAAATGTTTATTATAAATGAGCTGAGAAACTAAACGAAGCTTTTTAATATAACTTGCTAAGGTGGGTTACTCTAACTTTTTAAAGTTTTCAATCTATCTAGAGCTGTTAACTCTAAAAAATATACCGAATTATTCATAAGTCAAAAAATGATTTATGCCTTATAAATTTTTATACAGCTTAGTTTTAAATATTGCATTTTTTAAACTCAATTTTCTCGGGTGATTTAACTGGCTCTTTCTTTATAAATGACGCATATTTTACGATGGTAATTTTTTTGATACCGAAGTTTATTATGAAGAATTAAATATCCACAGAATAATACTTATCTTGGAGCCATTTTCAGGATTATCTGAAATTTCTTATAAATTACTTGAGTAAATGGACCGAGCTTTAGTTGAGAAAATCGATAAAAGAATTCTTATTCTCTGGGCTTTCGTGTAAAACCATTAGCGTTATATTTTGTGCTTAACGTATTGATTCTTGGGTGATATATTTCTAGTTTAGATGAAAGTCTTTCTTTTTTTTTGTAATGTAATTATGTTACAAGGTAGAACGGAAAAATATTTTTTTTTGTAATAATTTAATAAAAATGTAGTTTATGTATTTCATTGAAATAAGTCCTTCTTAATAAGATATTGATAAAGATCATAAAAATAATATAATACATATAAAATAGCAACAATTGAAAGAAAAAATGACTTAATATATCATATGTTCGTCACACGCACATGTTCTATTTTAAATTTACTAAAACTGACTAATTCGTAATATATAGTCGCTACATTTGTATGAGGACACTATCATAACCATAGTTAACTGGTGTAATAGCATGCTGCCACGAGTATTAAGCAAGGTATTGAAACAGGTGCTCTGTTAAAGAGCTTTAAGTCACGTTAAAAGCATTATTAATCACTGCGGAAATTCGTATTATTATAAATGTTTAATCGACATTTAAATGCATAAGTGCGCTGTATTGTCTCAATTTCGGTAATGTAGTATTCAAAATATTCAAAACTAAGCCAATTATTTAACAATTTACAGGGACTAGATGTTTACCGTATCTATTTCTAAATCCCAGCTGTTTTAATATTAGTTGTAACGCACTATCAAACAGTATACAACAGTTACGAATCCCTGAAACCGATATATGTAGGTATTCCAAAGGACAATTACATCTTCAATATTATTAATGAATAAATTAAAAAAGCCATGCGAATCCTGTGAGACTCCCGAATACGCCTGTATTTCTTTGAAAATATACTTCGATAGGCGAACACCACCAATCAAAAAATTTTTAGTTACCAAAGTGTTAAAGCTCCATACTTGAAACTTTTGCATAAATAGCTTATGGTTAACTCTATCGAATGCCCTCAAAAATCAGTAAAAACTCTGTCAACCTATACACACGACTTAAAGGCGTTCAAGAAATGTTATATAAAGTAAGTTGGTCTGCTCTGTGGAAATGTTATGACCTAAGAGTGTCTACTGAACATCACTATTACTAAAAAATGTATCTTTATCAATCACAATGGCTAATAATTTTTGGTCAACTGTAAGCAATTACGGGACACCTTTCATGTCGAAACGATCATGTAAAATATTATATACTAGTTCGAGGCACTAGCAATCTCGCTGCTAAAGAAGATTTGGTTTTCATAGAGTAATGTTTGTTGAGAAAACATTTATTCAACCATTTTTTTTTAAATCATTCGGCTTCCTTCATTTAATCTAACGTATTAAGGTAATTTTCAGTCTCTGCAAAAAGATACCAACAGTCAATCAGATCGGTATATTTTTCTGAGTTTGCTGTGAATCGAGAAAGTCGAGGAATTTAAAAAAAAAGGATGATGCTTATTGATCAAACATAACCTAGCATGCTAGAAAGAAATTTCAATTTAAAACAATTTAATTATAATTCTCGGAATAGCCATATGAACACAAAGGACGATGACACTTTTGGAAATTCTGAATATACTTTTGGAAAATTTTTGATAGAATCCGTAACAAGGTGATCGATGTGATACGAGAATGCTATAAGAGGTGCGCGAGAATGCCATTACTCTGAGCATCTTGCTTAACCTAGTACATATTTTGCATCACCATCATATGAGTTATCGTCAAGATGTATGTATATATATATATATATATATATATATATATTTATATATATATATATATATATATATATATATATATATATATATATATATATATATATATATATATATATATATATATATATATATATATATGTATATATATATATATATATATATATATATATATATATATATATATATATATATATATATATATATATATATATATATATACCATATATACATATATATATATATATATATATATATATATATATATA
This sequence comes from Pachyrhynchus sulphureomaculatus, assembly GCA_019049505.1. Classification (NCBI taxonomy): domain Eukaryota; kingdom Metazoa; phylum Arthropoda; class Insecta; order Coleoptera; family Curculionidae; genus Pachyrhynchus; species Pachyrhynchus sulphureomaculatus. Next base: position 162,966,401 of record CM032446.1, read on the forward strand.
TATATATATATATATATATATATCTGTGTGTGTGTGTGTGTGTGTGTGTGTGTGTATGTGTGTCTATCAAAATCATACTCTGTGAATGTTAGTTTACCCAAAAGAAATCCTGTAAAGTTTTTCATTGTCGATTTTTAACTATTTTAGCAGGATTCATCCTGTTTAGAAATAAAAAAAAATGTTTACTGTTAGAGCTTACCTTAAGTCTAGCCTTTACAACTTTACTTACTTTTAAGAATATGTACATTTCAACGTTAAATTTTACAAGTTTTGTTTATCTACCAAATAAACTTTTTCAATATAAATCTTGCGGCGTCGTTTGACAATATTTGAAAGGAAACTAAATATCTTTTTATATTTTGAACAATAAACGTTTTCTGGACTATTATCGTCTTTATTACTTGAATCACAACGTTACTACTAGTAGTCTGGATAATGTTGTCAGTAGGGCTTAGAGATCAATTGTATTTCCTCTTTGTCTATTCTTGTTATTTTGAGAATTTCTAACAGTTTATGATTTTTGGTACAATCAAAGGCTTTTTTTATAATCAAATTAATTAATTACTTCAACTTAATAAAATTACCGGTGAGATATTAATTTGTACACTGTCTTTGCTATGACAAATAATTTATACAATTGGTTGTGTGAGCCTTAAATCAACTAGGCTTGCTTTTTTTCGTAATAAAAATATATTTAAAACGTAGATGTAATTTAACTACTTAATAGATGTATCATATTCCACTTTGTATCACACCTATTCTCGTATTTTATGTAGGAATTTAAATTCTGTTTGAAAATAGTAGTAATATATAAAAATGGAGACTTATTATATTACTGTAACATAATTTATAAAATTTTAATAAATTTCCCATCTGTTCTATACAATTTAACAGATATTATCCTTTTACCAACAATGCTAAATAGTAGTCGCTGTGTTAGCTAGGTATCCGTAGTAGTAGGCCAAAGAGAAATAAAAACTCTTTCTATAAAATTCTCTGGAGTATCGCATAAATGACTTCAAGGAATAATTATATACGAAAATCAATAAACACGTTAAGAAATACAATACGAAGTTTTAACGATAATTTAGTGTATCTGACTATGCCTATACATAAAAACACAATATGAAGTGCTTTGAAACTAAGATGTATAGTAAATTTCGCATATATAGTAAAGATTTAAAAATTGTGTTAAGATGATAGCTCTAATGAATGAATACAGCTAATAGAGATTTTATTTAAGATCAATGTCAACCACAGTATTGCCTCAAATGATGAAATAAATGTTTTCTTTGACGTTAGTCAAAGAAAAAAATAATTTGTCTTATATGTAGTGATACAATACTTCGACTACTTTCTCTTTTTATTTATTGTAGAATCTGTAATTATAACCATATTAGTTTAGAATTATTAGTGAAAAACTGGACATGACATATTTATTAATTTGCCGGCGTCGTCGCCTTGAACTCTTTCATTTCGGTATTACCAATATACGTAATATTCTACTCATTTAGAAAACACTTAGTTTTCGAAGAGTCTAATATAATCTTTACCCAATATCAAACTGATACTGATTTAATTTATATTCCTTGCTCTCAGCCTTTACTGGATTTCTCATTCAAGTTATATTGAACTTCATAGTTTATACCGGCTTCCTAATTGAAACAGAAAGCTATCACCGTCACCTAGAGAGCCGATGAAATTAACCTTGGCAAATGAGTTATTAACTGGTCAGATGGTCAAGCCACCGCCTAAAGCTTATAAGAACTTGTCACGCTATTGAGTAAGTAGCGTATTTAGGATTATAAATTATTATTATGGATTCCAGGAATATACGCAATATACAGGTCACTTTAAATGATAGTTAAAATGACTATTAACCTTCATTTCAATTTATCTTTAAGCTTTTAAGCAACTGTATTTATTCTTTGGTTTTCGTACGTTGTTCTGCCTTAATAAAAAAATGGTTTTTTGTGCTTTCAAAAAATACCACTACTATCCCACAGTGCCTTCTTCAGTTGAAAATAAAACAAAAATATTTGTATTTAAAGCAAAATATCTTAGAGTTTCATACAATTTAAAATTAATTTAAATAATGTGTACTTTCCTTGAAGGAAGTATTGTATTCGTAAAAAAAAAAACAATATCCGGAATTTTTGCATTTCTATAGGTTACAGGATCTCCCTATTTCCGTCGGTTTTTCGGTCAGTTGTCACGATAACTTACATATATAATACTTAAGGTAACAAAGAAATCTATAGTCCATGAGAAATATTGGCCCAGACAAAGAAATGGGGGTCGATAAATTTTATATAATTTCAATGAAATTTTTTTTTAGTTTTTGGTTGCTATAATAAACAAATTCTATATATAACTAGTTACAGTCAAACATATAAGACACTAAAGTATGTAGGGAGAGGGCTAGAATGGTTCCTATATCGTTTTATAACATATGTTATTTTCAGAGTTCTTGAAGAAACGGAAACTGAAAATCATTTAATTTTTCTCACTCTTTAAAATTTTAATAAAAATTAAATGTATTTGCGTGAGTTGAATATTCATTCTACAGAGGTAAATAACTTCGTTGTCGATAATTCTCCCACAATCTCCGCTCTTCGCTTATTTATTAACCATAGAACTGGTTCCGCTGCTTGCGATGGAAGTCATCAGTTTTGGAACTGATAAACTCTGATTATAAAGAACCATATCTAGTTTTTCACGAAATGAACTTTTCTGAAACGGCAGTGTAAGTATCGTTCTACGAATTGGACTATTTTTATAATGTCTCGTATGAGGCACTCAAGCACATTTAAATAAGTGTAGGAATTCAAGAGTTTTACAAAAATGGTAATGCGGCGATTATTATTCGGCAAAAATTCCTCTTACAGTACTATTTACATAGAATTCCAATTCCAGTTCCAAATATTTATCACCACGATGTGGAGTGGTTTCAATAGGTAAACAATCAAGTACTAAATAAAACCGGCCAAGTGCAAATCGGACTTGCGCAATTAGTGTTCCGTGCGTTGCTTGCTTTTAAAATAAAAAATTTTGTTACGAAGGTATAAAATGATTAATGACTTCACCAAACACACCCCAAATGAGTTTTCAACAAAGTTTTTTTTCGATCTTTACTGAAAACTGATGACCTTGAAATTTTTATTTTTTTATACCAGACATACCGTGTTAATTTTCGTTCAATCTACGCCTTGTGGAGAATATTCTATTTTTTGATTAGTACTTTTCGATATAAGGGGGGGGGGCAGCAACTGTTTAGACTTTTTTAAAAATAATACAATGAAAACTTTGCGCAAGTACTACATTGTATATATTTTTAAACTCGTGTTTTTACAAGCTTTCATTTGACACCCCACTCGATAACAAGGTAAAAAAAATTTTTTCACTTTCGATTTCACTCCCAAAAACACATATTCTCTGCATCGCTCAGGGTCATAAACAGAAGTACCATTACTGAAGATCGACAAATCCAGAACTAAAGCATCAAAAGTCTTTATATTCTGCTAAAATGGATTGTGACGTTTACACTTGGAAAAATCGGAACATACATCACAGAAAATGACAGAAGCAGCAAACTAATGGCTAATTCAGTCCAATATATGGAAATGATTAAGAATTTCTTTACAGATTCTGTTAAAAATTTTGATGGTTGTCAGAGGATCTGGATGACGCTACATTACACAATTCAAACATCCTTGTGATTGAAGAAATTTTTCCGAATAAATTGATTGCAAATGAGAGAAGATTCACAAATTTAAATTTACTATTGGTAAAACTTTTGTCAAAGAGTAATAGAGCCTAGTTATCGGAAACACTATTGCGTATCTACAAATTTCGAACGTCACCTGTTTTAGCCCTCTTAGTGTTAAAACCTTTAGTGTAAAAACTAGAAATTCTTGATTTCTCCCTTATTGTTGATTAATAAAAAGAGTGATTTTTTTTTGTTATATAATAAAGAATAAAACAAATTTTATAGTTAACATAAACATGGCCATATTTATCGGAGTATCCCTGGTTTCTTATATAAGCATTGAGAATGTTTTAGGGGTCTTAATAAAATTATCTATAAAGCAGAACGAAAGATTATTGGAAAAAACTCTCTAGGAACGCTCTAGAATTTTCTCGGGAAATAAGTATTGTATCAATTATGATGGAGATATGTTTAAGCAAAAAATTACGGACTTATCTTAAAGTAACTGTATAATTTAGCTATTAAAAGGTAATTATTGCATTATTTACTCTATAAAAATTAGTATTCCGAAAGAAAAAAAAAATACTGAGTTTCTTCTATGGATGCTTTCAGCAGAACAAACTCAACCGAGCCTTTTTCAAATATATAATTCTGCGAACGGTACTACATTGGAACTAGCGAAAAATTGCAAAACAAGAAACAATGGTAAAAATGTGGTAAAGAAAAACTGCAGTAAAAATTTGGTAAAAATATCGAGTGCAAAAATCGCGAAAAATATATTATTCGAATTTCACAACATGGTTTTCGGGACAATCATGGACATTGTGGCATTTCCTACATTGACAAAAAATTCGAACCTTTTTTATATGTTGAAAATTCTACGATGAATCGAATTTATCTAGTTGTATTGAGAACTTTAAAATAAACTTAAACTTGATGGCTGGTCCGCAAGAAAACCGATGAAATAAGAAAAAGAATTGGCACATCTTCATTTCACCACATTTTATTGAAAAATGAACAAACTAAACAGAATCTGACGGGTGTTAAAACTGTGAATACTGACTGAATTGATGTATTTATATGTAATTTAAAATAATTCCAGGCAATAATCTAGGGTAGTACATCCAGTAAAACTGACACCGAACTGAACGGTAAACAAAAATAAGAGAATAGATGAGTAAATATATTAATATCAGATCTATCAAGGACGTTCCGCAAAAAATATAAATTAGGAAAAAAATAGACGAGAAAAATAAATATTTATATTTCTACATATGAACATTAGTTTATTCAATTAGAAACTAAATGTAATAATACTAGAACACAGTAAGCAACCTCACAAAGTAAATATATATATATATATATATATATATATATATATTATATATATATATATATATATATATATATATATATATATAACAAGGATTTTCTACAGCTGATGCTGTCTTCCTTCTCTCAGCCTTTGATTCCATCCATTTCTATCTTCCCGGTCTCCATCTGTTAGACCCCTGTCCTCCATAGCCTCGTCCACATCGTCTCTCCACGATCGTCTGGGTCTTCCTCTTTTTCTTCTCCCTATAGGGCTCCACTCCATGATTTTCTTTATCCACCTATTATCTTCGCTTCGTCTTATGTGTCCATACCATTTTAATCATTTTTCTTCAATGGTGTTTATTGCGTTCTCTTTGATGTTCATTCTGCTTCTTATTTCTTCATTTGTTATTCTCTCCATACGTGTCACTCTACAACATCTTCTCCAATACTCCATCTCTACGGCGTTAATTTTAGATTTATTTCTTTTGTTGATCGTCCATGTTTCTGACCCGTATGTCATTATGCTTTGTACTATTGATTTGTATATGCGTGTTTTGTTTCTCTTTGTAATGTGCTTGTCCCACAGGATCGAATTTAATTGTCTTATGCATGTTCGCGTTTGTCCTAATCTAGCTTTAATCTCTTCTTCTGATGTTGCGTTTTTTGAAATGATGGTTCCTAGATATTTAAATCTATCGGTTCCTTTGATTATTGTTTCGTTATCTACTTCTAAATTCTCCATGTTTCCCTCCTTTGTTGTTAGATATTCCGTTTTATGAAAGTTTATTGCTAATCCTGCTTTAGTGTATTCTTCTTTCAGTTTTCTTACCATATAACTGAGGTCTTCCTCATCTTGCGCTATGATTACTTGGTCGTCTGCGAAACTTAGAGTATATAAGTAATCTTCTCGTATTGGGACTCCCATTCTACTCCATTTTTGCTTCCATTTTTTTAATGTTTGTTCGAGGTATATTTTGAATAGTGTTGGGGATGTAGAGCATCCTTGTAATAGGCCTTTTATGTTTGGAGTCTCTTCCCTATTTTATGTCCTATTTTTATGTTCACTGTGTTGTTTTCGTAGAGAGCTTTTACTGCGTATATTAGTTCTTTGTCAATGCCTGTTTCTTTCATTGCGTTCCATAATCTTTGTCTTGGTACTAAGTCATAGGCCTTTCTTATGTCTATGAAGGCTAGATGAACTTCTCTATTCTTTGCCAGTTTTTTTTCCATTGTTTGTTTTATAGTGTATATGTGGTCTATACATGATTTTCCGGCCGTAAAGCCTGCTTGGTCTTCTCCAATTTTTTCTTTTATATTTTCCTCCATGATATTTTTAATAATTTTTCCATACAAACGTCCCATACTCGATATTATGCTTAGGCCTCTATAGTTTGTGCATTTTCTGCGGTCTCCCTTTTTAATTATAGATACTATATAAGCTTTTGACCATTCCTCTGGTATTTTTTCTCCATTTATCGCTCTGTGGAACATGTTTCTCAGCATTCGATGTAATTTATTAGACCCGTACTTAATCATTTCGTTTACCACGCCCCCAGGCCCTGCAGATTTATTATTTTTGAGTGTTTTTATTGTCTTCTTTACTTCTTCATAGCTACATATATATATATATATATATATATATATATATATATATATATATATATATATATATATATATAGGGAATCGTCAAAACTCAAACAAACTTATGTGACAATATCAATACAAAACGTTAGTACGAATTGTATTTTATAAAATATATAAATGGCAAGAAAAAATTCGGAATCCAAATCATAGTTATAAAGGTGCATATATACATATAGAATCTGCGTTGAGAGCCCTGCAGAAAAATATTTGTTTTACAAGTAAATTTTCGAATGCTAAATTTTAATATTGTTTATAGAAAAACCATGTAGCGTTATGTATATTGGACATATTATGAAAAATAGACGCTACAAATTCAAAACTAAAGTTTACAGTAATGATCTCTAGAATGAATAATAAAAAAATGTGGGAGTAAATGGCACCGACCAAAGAAACAACGTGCCGAATAGTGACTTATTGTAATTACGTACTTCGAACTGTCCGAGAAAAATAACGGTTTACAATTAAATGACAATATTTTTAATAGGTAATTTTTCAAGAACTGGAGTTTGGTATGAACTAATTTATTATAATTGTGACGAATCTCTCGAATTTATGAACCTACAAGCACAAGAGGAACTTTCTATAGACTCTTTTTGGTTTCACGAAGTATGTGACGACAATTATTTTGGCTTGTCACCTTCTCAACATCAAGTTAGTAATTGTAGTATGTCAGATTATTTCATAATGCAACAAATGTTACTTTAAACTGTGAACAAAAATCATTAATTAAATTAACAAAACTCATTCACAAAATTTTGAGGAAAGTAACGTCTCTCAAAATTTAAGTATAATTGATGAAGATTCTAATTTAGTAGAAAGTAGTTCAAATGAGCTACCTTTAGCTGGAAATAACCTAAAAATTAATGAACTCTTGTCAGATAGTTTTGACAGGGAGCTCATAGATAATAATTCTGACGACTTCGATGGCATGTCAATTCCCTGTGGTCAAATTAGATAACCATTTCCTTTATTAAATTCAAATTTTAATATGGTATCGCAAGATAATTCTAATCTTCTTCTCCTCATTCTCTTGAGATCGGATTTACTCCTACTTTTAAGGCGCATTTCGAAAATTTAGTCTCAACCTAAATGTTAAAAATTATGACTGTAAAGGAACCCAAACTGATAAAAATTTTTCGTTTGCAAAAGCTATCCTTCAGTGTAAAAGAAAAAATTAAAAACAAAAGAAACCAAACAACTTTCTCGAAATTAAAGACTTTGGGTTCTGTAGTAGATTCCCTGTATAGTATTTAAAGTAACAACATTTCAAAAGAAGAGGAGGAAAAGTGGGACAGAATTAACAAGTTGTGGACGAGCCAATGAAGTCTTTTTTCTGATTTTAAAATTAATATCCTCTTCACCCCTCCAGTTCATCAACCTATTAATGAACGGTTTATTTCAATTCGAAAAGAGACAATTAAGAGATAAAATAACACACTTGTACTGTATGCCAAAAGACTTTTACCAGGAAAGTCAATTAAATTCGTCATTCGAAAACAGCATGTACCCCAAAAAAGTGTAAAAAGCTCTTAAAAACATTTCAAAAATTCAATGACGCAACATTTATTAAACAATCACGTAAGACTTAAAAGTAACCATACACTAGACATAACGAAAACCAAAAATATGTGACTCCTATTCAGCACAAAGAGTTTAACTAATATTTATTTTTCGTTACTTCCAGAACAAACCAAATATTGTGACGATTTTAAAAAACTATCCAAAAAAATTATGGTGTATCCACATGCGATCAAATACATACAAATTATAAAATCTGCTTTTCAAGACTGAATACTTTCATATAGAATTTATAAATGTTGGTATTTCATATGGAATATTTCGAGTTTCTCCACACTTCTTCCTTTTTTATGGAGTATACTTCTGCACACAAATATTTTCGTGGTGTTGTGAACCCTAACTAAAACTACTACAAACTACATTTTTTTCATTGGTGTATACTCCTCTTGCTGCTTCAATTTTCCGAAATATTGAAACTACTTCTTGTGAAGGTTTTGGTCTTTAGTTTTCTTCCTGTTTAGATTGTTCCTTAAATTCTGCATTTTTTATACTCTGATATTTTTGTTTAACAGCTTTTCGTGATCTAACAATTTTTTTTGTCAATTATTCGTTCATAATTAATATTTTGTCAAGAGCTCGCTTACCCTTCTCGATACCCCACCCCCAACATTATATTAGAATTCTTGTCTATCATCAAAAATTCAAAGCTATCTTTCCACCTTAAAACGACATATCAACCTTAACATTATCGTCATAAATACGTTATAAATTTGTATTATCTTACTGAAACATCACAATTAAATTTGCATTATCACTAATCAGTTGTTTGACATAAATAAAAACAATCTGTATTATTATGTCTTCCGAAACAAAAATAATCCTTTACTATATTCTGGTTTCAACAGACTATAATCAAATCGGGTCGCCGTATTTGGCTCGGCGGTAATACATATGTTAGAAGTAATATACAACAAATGCCAAATGCCTTACCAAAGCACGAGGCCCCGGAGAATAGAACAATGCCATAAAGATATTGTTATAAAAAAAAAAAACAGGAAAAACAGGCCTATATGTTTGTTATCAACTCTGAATAAAATATTTACAAAAATTATAACAACCAGGCTAACAAATAAGTTAGACAGCTACTAGCCAAGAGGGCAGGCAGTGTTCCGAGGAGGCTTCAGGACTTGTGACCTACATGCCGTAAGAATGTTTATCTACACAGCTAATGGTACAACATCTCTTTGTAGGTAACATTAATAGACTACGCCTTTTACTTAATCGAAACATGGGCAGTTCTAAATGCATTGAACAATTGCCGAATAAATCAACTATACGCAATATTAATTCGTAACATCTATGAGAACGTCACATTTCAGGTATTACTGGAAGAAAAAACAACCAAAATTAAAATAAAAAGAGGAGTGCGATAAGGCGCTTCAATATCATCTAAGTTGCTTACATTAACTTTGAAGGAAATATTCAAACAACTTAATTTGGACAATAAGGGGATATCCATAGACGGAGAACTGCTACACCATCTAAGATTTTCAGATGATATCATACTGATCAGCGCAACCACCAAAGAACTTCAACAAAAGCTGATTGAACTGGACGATAAATTGAAACAAATTTGTATGAAGATCAATATTACCAAAACCAAATATATGACTAACGTTACAGAAAATAACAGCCTAAACCTCGAGCAACAAACAATAGAAGAAGGTACAGCATATGGACTCCTATATCTAGGAGAGCAGGTTCAAATTGGTAAAAAAAATTTAAAAGCATATTAAAAAAAAAGGATTTGGTCTAGCCTCAGCAAATTGCAAAAGGTATTTGAAGATTTACCTTACACCATCAAAGCTAACGTGTTTGATCAGCAAATACTGCCAGTCCTGACATGGTACAGAAACGTGGGCCATGAATAAAAGCATAAAAGTAAATTTTCAGATTATATCAAGGGACATGGAAAGCCGAATTAAAACTGAAAGATCCCGTAAAAATGAAAAGATAAGAAGAAGTTCCAAAGTAGCAGACCTAATCGAGCGGCCCTAGAAGTTAAAATGTAATTGGACAGGACATGTGGCCCGTATAACTGATAATAATTAATGGACCAAGAAACTTGTGGAATGGAGACCACGAAGACACAGAAGACCTGTCAGAAGACCACAAACTCGTTGAACAGATGATATTGAACGTTTGATAGGCACTAATTAGATGACACAAGCTCAAGACAAAAGACATTTGAGAAGCCTGGGGGAGACCTACGTCCGAGGATAGATCAACGACCGAGGATGATCATATTATCAAATATTACATATGGCCACAAAAAAAAGGTGTTGTTCTTGGACAAAGACCATATGGAAGACACGTATTTTGATGCTCTGAAACCTACCTTACCACCAGAATGCTCAAATGTTTTCAATTTTTTTTTGTGAGACTTAATCGTTTTTTTTTTGAGGTTATAGTAAAATACTGATGTCTTAGATCAAAAAATATTTACTCTGTCTCGGTTTTTGTAAAAACATGCAATCCATTTATTTTTTAAAGGTATTTTCAAACACTTAAATCTTAAAAATTTGAGGACGCATTCTGGTGGCAATGTAGGTTTCAGAACATCAAAATACATGTCTTCTATATGATCTTCATCCAAGAACAACACCTTTTTATTTGTGGACCTGATGGTGTAACAATTAACCCTCTTTTTTTATTTCCATCAAACAATCTTGTTTTCTAAAATAATTTACTGAAGTGTCATAATTTTTATTTGTTATAGAAAACGGTTGCTTTTCGATTTTCATATTGTATATATGTAGTTGATTTCTATAATAACACTAGTCAGTTGACATAAACGTTGGTAATATATATAATATCTAAATCACATCATAAAAGCTATGTTTACAAAATAACGAAAGGAGGCCGTGATCTTTTAAATACTTTAATAAATATATTACCATTACATTTTTTGTAGACCTGGAACCAAATTAGAAAAAAGACTTAGAGGTGATAAAGAAATAACTTTATCGGATGAAGCATGTAAAGAGAATATCATTGCCGACTCACAATCAAATGGTATAAAAAGAAGACATCCTTCTGATAAGTTATTATATGAAAAAGCTCTGGCTAATTTCCAAGTGAACTACGCAACTTTTGGAAAAAAAGCAGCTGCCCTAGGAATAAGTGCTGCAATCAATGTTACAAGAAAATTAGGTATGGGGTTTAGAAAAAGAAGGAAAATTACAAGAAATAATTGTGTCTGGAAATGGAATATTTTTATATCGAGCTATCACACAAGCTAGAAAGGGAATCGACGGAAAACATTTACAAGTTTATAAGATACAAATCGTTTTAAAACTGCATTAAAGTTAATAAGAAATAGTGGTACAGCAGAAAAGAGATATACTGCTTACATCCTTATTTGCTGGCTTGTCGGATTTGAGTACTCTTGGAAGAGGAGCTGCGGGCATCGCAAAAATTGTGAACGATGCAACATCCGCAAAGAAATAACTAGTAGAAGATAAAAGAGAAAATGAAATGATGGAATCAATTGGAATCGAAAAAATCAAGTAATCTTTATCTAAAATGTTATGAAACAGGTTGCGGTTTATATTTGAAACCATGTTAAAAAAACTGCTAAAGAATATGGCTCAAAAACCACTTAGGAATTTTGACCTAATTAAATATGCCAAGCTTTTATGAATTCCCAATTTTCGAGGTGTGTTTATGAGTGATAAATTACCTTAAAGAATTAAGAAACATGAATGGGTTAATATTCAGTTATGTTACCTTTTAGTGTATAAGCAATATATATACTTATTTTACACAATTTCTAATTAATAAAGTGTTCTTATGTAATCCTAATAATTGAAACTTTAATAATAATTTTGAAAAATTTTTGTTTTGAAAACTGTTTAGACACTTGTGCCGCTGTTTGACATATGTGCTTCAATTTCTTCATCGGCAAAGAGTCATATTAAAAATACATACATAACAAACTCCTCATACATTTTCGTCACTAATCCTCCATTGTAAGAATTTTACACGAAAGTCCTAAAAGTTCTCGTTCAACCACACTGATAAGGTTTAACACGACGAAAGTTCTAAAAGCGCTTGTTTAGCTACAAGTAAGTGCTAACACAATAGGATTTTGAATATAGCTTTTCAAACTTACAACTTCTGCAAAAAGTTCATTTTTGGTTAATTCTTTAACAAATTCCAAAATAAAGCTCACCGCAAAAAGTTTTATGCAATTTATCAATTTGTTAGTGCCAATGACTAATAGATTATATTTAGACATTATATTCTTATGTTACTAAATACACATAACAGTTTGACGAATCTCCATATAATTCTTAGCTCTTCTCCCTACTTTTCATAATGGTGGGATTTGACCTATAACACAGGGGAACAGCTGTTTTGGTGTCGAGGTTTTTTTGAGCTGATTCTATATCAATTTGATGTCCTGAATTCAAATAACGTATTCATTTGTACCTAGGAGCTCAAATTATTGTAACTCAAATCCGTAAGTGTAGTAAACAAAAGTAGATACGAAATTTTTATTTTAGTTATACAAAATACAATATTATGTCGTACTTACAAACAAAAAAAAACATTGAAGAAATGAAATAGTCACTCAACACTTGGAAAGCTTCTTTTCCGCGACATTCTTGAATGTTTTTTTAAACAGTCCCTTTTTAAACTCCAGCAGTAATCTGCCATCATGTGTATGTCCCATCTTCCTTGGTAGCGGTCCTCCATAACTTTAATATGTTGGTGAAATCTTTCACCTTGTTCCCCACTCATGTCCCCTAAATTTTCTGGAAAACGGTCTAAGTGGCTGTGTAAATAGTGTATTTTAATACTCATATTGCACCCTAAGGATTTGAAACTATTAAGCATCTTGTTAACCATTTCAACATAGTTTTGAGCTTTATGTTTGCCTAGAAAATTTTCTACAACTGCAACAAATGATGTCCAAGCTTCTCGTTCAACTTGATTCATTGAATTTATGAAGGCAGGATCCTTAATTAATTGTCTTATTGGTGGGCAGTCAAATATCCCTGCTTTGAGTTTTTCTGTGCTCAACTGATGCATTTTTTACCCCTATATATGCAAAACAAGACCCATTCTTATCAAGAGCCTTTACAAATTGCTTCATTAAGTCCAACTTTATATGTAACGGAGGAAGTATGATTTTTTCTCTTTCAACCAAAGCGTCGTTAATGACATTCTTTTCCCCAACGTCCATGTTTTCTCTCTGAGGCCAATCTTTTCTAACCCAGTGGTGTGTTTTGTCCCTACTATCCCAGAGGCACAAGAAACACGGATATTTCGTGTAACCACTTTGCTGCCCAAGAAGAAAGTTTACCATTTTTAAGTCTACACAAATCATCCATTGATGTTCGTAATACTTTATCTTCTGCAAGACCAAAGCTATGGTATTATATTCTTCTTTCAGTTTCGTTGAGTGAGCTAGTGGTATTGAACCGTATTTATTCCCATTCTGTAGAAGGACACATTTTAAACTTCGCTTTGAACTGTCAATAAATAGGCGCCAATCATCTGGAATATATTCAGAAAGTCCCATTTCTTTCATGAGTCCCCTAATTTCGTGACAAAATACAAGATTGTCTTCTTGAGAAAAGAATGGTAGCAGATCTTTTTCTCTTCTACGGTAAAAGGTAATTTTGGTTCCTTGTTCCAGTAAATTTTTGTCGTTCAACCTAGAAGCCAGTACTTCAGAAGCTTTTTTCGATAAATTGAGATCCCTGGTGAGATCATTTAATTCATTTTGATTGAAGCGTTGAGGAACTGATGACGTCCCCTCATAGTCACTGTTAGTTTCATTAGTATCAGAACTTTTATTAGCATCAGAAGAGCGATCAGAGGGAAAATATTCGTCATCAGAGATATGTGGTAGCTGATGAAATGTTGGAATCAGTATTTCATCTGAGTGCGGGATAGGGCGTATTGCCGAGTCTAAATTGGGATAAGTCCACTTACTGCGGTTATTTCGATTGATTCCATTAGTATTTACTAAACAGAAATAACAATCATTGAAGTGGTTTTTTGGTTCTCTCCAAACCATTGGTACGCCGAATTTTAGACATTTTCTTTTCCCGGTAGTCCACTGCCGTAAATGCTCTGTACAAGTTTTACATACGAGATGCGGGGCCCACGTTTTGTCCTGATCACCAAGCTTAACTCCAAAGTATCCAAGATACACTCGCTTTACAAAGTCAGTATTAGTTTGTCTGTTTTGTTGAAACATGTATTCTCCGCATATATAGCAAAACACATCAGGTTGATTTACACAACTTCTTCTTGAACTGGAACCTGAACTCATTTTAATTCTGTTCAATAACACAAAAACACTCTTTTCTTAACATAAAATAACACGCCGAATTCGATCTACTCTCATTAGTAAGAACGCACAAACTGACGAGACTTACCCGAGTTAGGTGATTAAAAGGGTCAGTTCAGGTACCTGATAGGCAATGGTTCCACTATTTATAGATTTACCTGGAATTTACTCAATTACAGACTGACAATAAAACCATTGTACCTACATTAATGAATATATAATAATTTTAGAACTCTCATAAATGAATATACTGAATAAAAACCACATTGGTAGATAAGTTGATGTATCTAAAAAAGTAGAGCTGATAGAGAAAAAAACGGATTGCATGTATAGATTTAGCGTCCCAAATATAGTTAAAATCAGATCTAAAATCCCAGGCACCAAAACAAAAATATTTTTTTGCTGCCCTGTGTAATATATATTCAAGATTTATATATGAAAATATTTCGGAGGAATGGATGAAGCAAATTATAGTATGTAAACAATATATTTGTATCCTGGAAGAAGGAGACACACACAAATTGGAAGGAGGGGGCACTATGTGTGTTGAGAGGAAGCACTCTGTGTGCTGAAAGGAAGAGGCGGATGAGTTTTGGTAGCATTGCCACAGAAGTGGGGTGACAAGGTAATTAGTCCTATACTGATGTACTTAGCATAAACCCTACCCGAAATATTAAAAACACCACAAATACTTGAAACAAGATAAATAAAAATAGTGGGGAGGGACTACGTTGGACAAACATGCAAAATATATATTATAAATGCGATGTTAAACAGAAAGATGAATGAAACAGACATATAGATAGAACAAGATAAAAAGGAATAGCAACAAGAGACAGATCATCACCTTTCCAATGGAAAACAAATGATGATAATATTATCTTATTATCTACCTATACAAAGGAGAATGAGTAAGAAAAATTAATAATTATCTCCAATTCGAGGAAAGAACCAAAAATTAATTTCAGTAAATAGCGCTGTTTGTTCTTTTACCGATAAATACAACGTAAATAATTTCTTCAATTTCATAATTTATACCTTATTATACAAAATATTCCTGCACACACACACACACACAAACAAATTTCGTCTCATACCATCCAAAATACTTTAACTCAAATAAAGGTTCTACTGCGTCGGTGAATGAAATACTTTATCCTAAAATATTTTGAAGGAGCTCTAAAGGTTTTCACCTTAGAAATGCCTTAATCCTTAAATCTTAATAAACACTGTCTAAGGATAAGATATAAATGGTTAAAGTTTCTAAACAACCTTGTCTGGCACCAAGGTCGCTGCTCTTTTTGTCCGCCTTTTATCCTGTCTTATTTAAATATAAGGTTAACAAAAACTTTGAAAAGAAACAAGTACAGATGAAATATTATACCTAAATTACCTTAAGATTTATTGTTAGTTTCTCAAATTTTATATCAGCGTTGTTAAACTGAAGGAATATAATAATAATAAAATAAAACATTAAATACAACTATGCATTACACGTTTTGTTTTATACTGTTCGACAAAAGTTTTTCTCCTTGTCAATATCTATTCAAGGCAATTGTCGGAAAGCCTTTGATATTTACAGAGAGAAAGTCTATTCTCTGTCGCTTTTAGGTTTTGAGAGTTTTTAACATACATGGAGATTATCTTAGTGTTAACACAAAAATGATAAAAATATTAAAAATACTGACGTTTTTGAACAATGGATTTTTAAATATTATTGGCCTGCCACGTTCTAGAATTTCTAATTGTTTTAAGACTCAAAAAAAACACATTTACAATCTAAAGCAAAAATATTGGAAAAGCTGGGTTATGCTACTAAGTAAACTGGGAATAAATCTAACGTTGAAATCCAAAGAAACTAGTAAATTAATGTAAGTTTCTTGATTCATGATACGGAAAGCAATAGCAGAACAAATGTTTCAGAAAAGAATAAAACTTAAGAAGATTGGTAATTAGCATTTGAGTGAATCTCAAATACTATATGAAAAAATGCACGATATAAACAATAAGCAAGATCTACATAGGATATCGGGTTCGAAAGGTTGTTTTGACGTTTTCTAATGCCTAAATTTTATATATTTTTGATATTTCTTTAACTGCTTGGTTTCCTTGAGCTCATTGCTCTGGATATTTCTTTTTCAGAACTCTTTTTTGTTTCTTCTGTTTGATAGTATTAGTTTCTGAACATGACCTCTGATCATTTTATTTGTTTTGTTTCAATGTCTGTCATTAAAGAACCATCCTCACCCATTCATTGTGATACATCTTCATTTTGAATTCGGTTCTTTTTAAATACTCTCAGAGATTTTCCAAGCCCATCTACTTTCACAATAAAACTACTTAATTACTTTGTTAACTGTCACTAAATATATTTGTAAAGATTTTACAATTGCGTTGTCGCGATTTCGTAGTACAACTACATTGCCAAATAAAACAGATTTTTGGTATTTTATGTTTATATTTTGGTCCCATCTCGGATAAAATATCCCAAGTTCTCACGACCGAAAAAACAAGAATAGCATTAACACCCGCTCAAAAATTATCCAATATATTTTTTAATGCCAAAGATAAAACTAATAAATACAATAAACCAGGAGTTTACAAACTTAATTGTCAAGAGTGCAATAACTGTTACGTAGGCCAAACGGGACGGAATTTCAAGACAAGATTCGCAAAACACAATGCCTCTTATAGGCTAAAAAATGAAAAATCACACTTTGCTAAACATTTCTTAGAAACAGGCCATACTTTTCCCAATATCAATTGTTTACAAATACTCCATATGGCACCTAAAGGGTCAAAACTCAATTTCTTAGAATCTATAGAAATTTACAGACATTCAAAGGACCATAATATAAATTTACCGAATAGTCAATTAGACGTAGCAAATTTTCTTTTGTTCCAACTGTTTTAACATACAATAGACCCACATCTGTTCATCATATAAACATAAAATACCAAAAATCTGTTTTAGTCTTAGTTAAGCGTTTGACAATGTAGTTGTACTACGAAATCGCGATAACGCAATTTTAAAATCTTTACAAATATATTTAGTTAACAAAGTAATTAAGTAGTTTTATTTTTAAAATGTACTGTCGCAAAGTAACGGACCAATCAATCAACTCTTCTTTCGTCGACTCAAGTTTTCTTCGGTTCTTTTTCTTTATGTAGGCCTCCTGTAACTTTGGCACAATATCTTTACTAAACAATTTTTGTATTACCTCAACACATTGACCTGTCAATTAACGACCGTGGTGAATATTTTTTACAAAAAGAAATCCTTTCATACAGTAGAACATTAAAATTTATAGCTAATTTAAAAATCGACAACCATGGGAAGAGATCTTTCACAAAAGGGAACCCTTTCATTCAGTGAAATTAGAAACCGAGAGAATATTTTTGATAAGAACCTTTTTATTTAGTGGAACTTTAAAAACTTACTTGTATATTATATATACATTAAGATTTTATGAACTTGAACCCATTTTAAAAATATATGACCGAGGAGTGAAGATTTTTTTACAAAAAGGGACCCTTTTATACAATAGGAATTTAAAAACTCCTCCCAATAAAAAAAGCTCCGTTTCCCTATTTTCTACATCCATGAATTGTATTAAAAACACTACTAAAAACTGACAAGTCCTCTTTATTCTAATTAAAAGTTTCCAGAAATTAAATTCTCGATTTTGTAATTTAACAAAAATTAATGACTGGACTGCTGTTGCGTGACCTAAAAGTAACCGAAAAGTTACATCCTTGTGTCGTATTTTAACGATTATGAATATTTTATCTAATCTAGCTTATCAGCTACAAGGGGATTTTTTTTGATCATATTAGTTTCAGTTTCCAATTTATTTATTGTTTGTTGTGTTTATTAACAATTCTTTCAAACAGACAGGGTTTTCTTCAGAAGTGTATTAAGAGTAACTAAACTATTTTAAATTACTTACATTACCACTTAAAATAATTTAGTTACTCTTAATACACTTCTGAAGAAAACACTGTGTGTTTGAAACAATTGTTAAGTTGTTAAAATAAATAAATTGGAAATTGAATCTAGAGTGCTTCTATATCTCTCTGTCTGATCTGTCTTCCTGGAGGAAGTGCAAACTGATTAATGTACTTAACAACATTGTAACACAAGCTATTTATATAGGAGAATATCAAATATCTTTTACCCTTTTTTGCCGGTTTTAGTACTTATCATTATGTTTAGTTCTGTGGCTGTTACATTAAAAAACATTTATAAATGTTGAAGAAGGTCCAAACCTTTTACTACGGAAGTTAGGCCTCCTAGCAGTATTAGTTTGCTTTTTATCTTGCACAAGTTGAATCGTTTAGAGATGCAGACATACGTCTTTACGCAGAATACGTTGTAATGAAATCCGGTGCAAATTTAAGGCACTTGAGCGTTTTCGTATTAAGAGATCGGGATTGTCGCGAACCTACTTCACATTTGTATCTCTTTTTGATGTTCATTGTCGGCTTGTTCAAAGTTTATTTAAGGTCCAACCAAGTTTTTAAAACTTTTACATCTACTCGTGACTTCATTCTTTGCAAATAATATTCAGCGATAAATATTTGCGTCGCGCTAGGTTGCAGAATAATTTATTTTGTAAAACACTCTTACACCAAAAGTACTTACTTTTTCAGGAAAGAGGTTGCGCTGTGCTTTCAACTCCCGCTAGTGGCGTTCTTGGAAAATGTGATAAATTAGTTATTTTAATTGATCATATTTTTCATTCCTATTTATTATAGCAGATGAATTATCGGATAGCCAGGATAGGTAGGATATCAGTTGCTTAATGTAAGAAAAAATCGCCCAGAAAATATTTTCTATAAGATATTTTATTCAAAGCTTCCACAAGTCCAATTTAATATTTTAAACTTCCTGCTTCAAAATTAACGGAGAACAATTTTATGAAATGTAATGCTTAAATAAGATATTACAATTCGAGAGAGGTTGGTCGTTTTAAGGTTAAAAAAAGATTTTTTCTCAAATTATCAGGTCCTTAGGCTCCTTAGCTTTATACAATTCTCAGAATAAACTTGTTGGAGTGCTCATATATATTTTAGTCTTTATTAGGCTTATTTTGTCTCTAATAAGTGCCATAAAGGTAATTTTATTGAATTTTTGTTAGAAATATTCTTATCGATATTTATAACTGCATATTAAAAATCTACATAGCTATAGCAAAAAATTTGTTTCATAATTTTATTCCTTATTTTAAGATGAGAATATTTCCAACAACAATTCACTAAAATTACCATTTTGGAATTTATTAGAGACAAAATTATATATATATATATATATATATATATATATATATATATATATATATATATATATATACTTAAATATGAAATTAATTGGGAAACTCGACAAAGGGCGCAACAGGTGTTCACACAATATTCATTTAGCCAATATTTCGGTCCTAGGTTGGGACCTTCATCAGGGCACAAACTAAAAAAGAGAACGAAACGACAATTGAAGTAGTCGGGCATATAAACAAAAGTATAAGTTATTTTCTTTTAATATATTGAGACCACTCACATGAGGGGTGTGATATTAATTTAACAAAAATGGACATAAACAGCAAGTACATAAATGCGAGTAACAATTAAGTAAATCTTTTACTACACACTAACATATTAATTCGATAAAAAGGCATTTACAAAAGGGATGCCATTAAAAACTTTGGATGGTAAAATCAATTCAAAATTAATTCAATTTTTAATTAACCACCTGTGACCTGCAATTTGTATGACATATTTGATACAACGTTGACAGAAAACAGCCATCTGACAGAAGTAAGGCATCATTTAACCTACAGGGCCAAAGCCCATCGAATACAACCAGGACAGGACCGGTTTTAGTACAAAATATAAATATATATCATCAAATTGAACAATCAGTAAAGTGGAAAAAGTACAAATGGAACACGTTTAAGTCCGGTATGGGAATTAGGATAATATAACGAACTGGAATTTAGAATAGTTAAAAACAATTTAGAGAAGGACCAAATGATGAACAAAACATTCCAAACATTGATATTTAGCGACCATAATTAATGAAAACAGGCCAACCGATAATTAGTAAAGTGGCGGGAGGGGACATTAACTGGTGAAAAGTAGAGACTAAAAAGATGAAAAGGAAAGTATTATGCAACATGATTTCTCTGTAGAGATAAGTTTCTTTTTCGCTTTTTCACTAAGAGAGGAGGCCTTGATTGCGGGTTTAGTGGTTTTCTCTAGGTGTGTTGTCGGATCACTTGTTATAGCTTTATACACGATGGATCATTTAAAAGGCTGAGCATCTTTTGGTGGTAGTCGTCAGAGTTGAGAACCACGGTAGCATTGCCCTTATCGGCTGGTAAGACAATAATTGATCTGTCTTTGCGCAGATCGCGCAGTGCTTGGAGTTCTTCACCAGATATGTTTTTCTGGGGCAGCTTGGATCTGCGTAGAATGCTAGTTGTTTCTTGACGAAGAATTTCCACAGTGTCTGCATCCAGTTCGGTGATTGCCCTCTCAATTCCACAGTTTACGCCGGGATGTGTGACAGAGCAATAGCGAAGTTGAAACCTTTGGCTAGTGCTTTTTCATCTGCTGGAGTGAACAATTTGTGACAGGTTGTGTACTAGGGTGGGACCATCTTGAAGTCTTTCTGCTAATGTGTATTAGCGCAGAAACTTTGGCCTTTTGCCTTTCAGTCCTAATGGAGGAATCTGTTTCTGATCTGAATTCGGATAGAGTATCTATGGTAGTCCAAGGTGGTGGGTGAATGTGGTTGCTGAGGCAAACACGTAGTTTGTACAGTGGATGGTCGTTGGCGTTCAATCTCTCCTTGATGTCACAGATTCGTTCTCGGATGATAGCATAGCTAGCGCTGTTCAATATTTTGTTTAACTTGCTGGTCTTTGTATGAAACCTTAACTTGTAACAGACGGGAATAGGTGTTTATCTTGGCAGTTTTCTAGAATGACTAAGTCACAGAACAATCTCTTTATTTTTGTGCATACCTTTTCGAAAGTTTTTGTGTCGTGGTGAATTCCTTCCCCATAAAGGTATGTAATGTTTTAAGGAATGTTCTCACGGGTGTGAAATGTAGAAGTAGTTTTTCGGGTACCCTGTGTTAGCTTGAAGTCCCTTAATGGACGATTTCGCTGACGTTTTGATGGAATCTCGTCCATCTTTTTCAAAGCGTTGATCAATAGACGATGTCTTGGCGTTGAATGTTGAGACTGGCTCCGAGAGCCCGGGTTTTATATACTGGGGGTGTGGTCATATTGGTCGAATGCTTCTGGCCAATGGAGGTTCGGCTTTGACTAGGCGTTTTTGGTCCTATGATTCTTTGTGAAGTTTGTGTTGGAGGAATAATATAGGGTTGACTTGTTGTATCTCATGGTTTGACTTGATACGGAGATAGGATATGTTTTCAAGAGTTTGGTAAACGTTGGCTATCATCCCAATTATTGCTGGGCCTCTTCTCTATTGCTATGGCTTCTTTAATTATCCTAATAGATAAGTTTTCACTTTTTTGTAGGGTTTTTCAAAATCGATTTTGTGGCCGGTTTTAAGTGCATGTCTTGCTAGGGAAGAGGTGGTGGATTTTTGTTTAACGGCATTTTTGTGCTCATCTCTTCTAGCGCTAATATATGTGTATATATATATATATATATATATATATATATATATATATATATATATATATATATTTTTTTTTTTTTTTTTTTTTTTTTTTTTTTAATGGGTCTAGCATACGTGCTACAGGGAAGTCCCTAAAGCGCTACAGGAGCGACACGTGTGCGGAGAAAACGATTCACGTTGTTCTTGAATCGCTGTAGATTGTACTCGATGGGAAACACAGTCCTGGGTAAACCATTCCAAAGGTATGATGTTCTCCATATAAAAGACTGCTTGAAAAGCGTTGTACGAGGAGTAACAAGCTGAACCTCATACGGATGTGAAGCATCAGCGCGACGTGTACTTCTAATATGCACCGCTCTGGGAGGAATCAAACGGGCCACATCTTTCGAACACTTTCCATGAAAGTACTTGTAGAAGAGGCTCAAGTCGCCAACCGTTCTCCGATGTTCCAGCGAATCAAGGCCGTCGGTCAATTCCGGGTGTCCAATCAGACGAACAGCTCCTCTCTGGATAGAATCCAACAAATGCAGTGTATGTTTGGGAGCGGAGCTCCAAACATGGGGGCAGTATTCCATAGTTGGTCGAATTTGAGCTTTGTAAAGAATTAACAGTTGTTGTGGAGTGTAAAGCTTTCTGGTTCGAAACAATATTCCCAACTTTTGAGAAGCTCTTCTTGCTATGCCTGCAACATGTTCATGCCAGGACATTTTTGCTCCCAAATTAACGCCTAACAGATTGAGTGACGATGTTAGAGGGATGGAGTGCCCCGACATAACTATGTCGGGTTCTGCAACGTTAACTTTTTTTAGAAAAAACTGCCGCCTGGGTTTTTGTAGCGTTAAATTCCACTTGGTTACTGTCACCCCAAGATAGAATTTCTTCCAGGTCTTTGTTAAGTTGAATGACTTCCTGCTGTCTGCGGATATTCGTCTGAGTAGTCGATGTCCAAGCGTTCAAAGTGAATGAAGAGATAAGTGTACTGTCATCTGCAAAGCTGTAGATTGGATTCTCGGTCTTTTCCAGCAGATCGTTAATATAAATGAGGAAGAGAGTAGGAGACAATATGGAACCTTGGGGCACACCGGCGTTGATAGTGAAGGTGTTAGAAAGAAATCCGTCAACTGCCACTCGTAAAGAACGCTCTCTGAGGAAACATGAGAGCCACAAACAGAACTTTTCAGACATACCATAAGAACGTAGCTTAGCCAACAGCCCATCGTGCCAAACACGGTCAAATGCCTTGGATATGTCAAGAGCAACCGCTCGAGATTCTCCAAAGTGTTCAATTGCGTTGTTCCAAACATGTGTTACATAAGTCAGAAGATCTCCTGTTGATCTATTTTTACGAAAGCCATATTGGTGATCACTAATAATGTTGAATCCTTCAAGATATTTTAGAAGATGCTGATTGATAGCCTTTTCCATGACTTTCGATATTATTGAGAGTAGTGCGATTGGTCGGTAGTTATTTGGCAAGGTCTTCTTGCCTTTTTTAGGTATCGGCTGAACTGTGGCACATTTCCAGCAGGAAGGAAATATTCCCTTTCTGTAGGATAGGTTGAAAAGTCTACAGAAAACTGGTGTTAGTTCCCTCGCACAGTTCTTGAGAACTATGGCAGGTATTCCGTCAGGGCCTGAAGCCTTTTTGGTGTCTAGCTTCATCAAAATACGTTTTATGATACGCTGTCTGAAGACAATATCGGGCATCCTTGACTGCACTATGGGAATAGTAGGTGGTGTTTTTCCTTGGAAATCGACAGTAGAATGTGAAGCAAAGAGTTCAGCCAACAAGTTCGCTTTCTCAACAGGTGTCGTTGCAATAGAATTATCTGGCCGTGTGAGTGGTGGTATGGTGGATTTGGTGAAATTTTGACTAACTGCCTTAGCGACTGACCAAAAGGACCTGGAATTGCCGGGACAAGCGAGAAGTTTGTTTCTAATCCGTTGATTGTGTACCTCCTTGGTTTCGTCGATAATTTCTTTGCATCTGTTCCTGGCACGAACAAAGATGTTACGATTTATGGTGTTAGGATCTTCACGCCACTGTCGGTATGCAAGATGTTTAGAAGCAACAGCTTCTTTGCATTTTAGGTCAAACCAAGGCTTGCCGTTGGAAGGGCATTTCTTCGAAAAAGGGATGTAAGCATCCATACCGGCCAAAATAACATCGGAAACCTCCCTGGCGCAGTCAGATGGGTCGTCGGATCGAAAACAAACGTCCAACCAAGGGAAAGTTCGAAAATATTCCATGAGATCTTCCCATTTAACAGATTTGTAGTGCCAAATCTTGCGCGGTTTGGGCGCCTCTCTGTCACTGATTGCTAGAATACTTGATGTCGAAAGTAGTTTATGGTCGGAAGAACCTAACGGTGGATTTACGCTGACCGTGTAAATCTCCGGATTAGTGGTTAAAAACAGATCAAGAAGACTGGCGAACCCTCCGTCTCGATCAGGGATCCGTGTTGGTTCATCAATAAGCTGAGTCAAGCCACAATTGATTGAAAATGATTCGGCTTCACGACCTTGTTCGTCGGTAGTATTTGAATATTTAAGCCAGTTGATGTTGTGGACATTAAAGTCACCATCTATATATATATATATATATATATATATATATATATATATATATATATATATATATATATATATATCGACAAGTGTCGATGGTGGGAAGGCTCAGTAACCTTCCAAATCCAGGGAGCGATGCCGGCGGTAGTGTAGCTACTGGTAGGACCACCCTTGCCGGTAAGGTCTAGGAGAGATGAAGGCGAAGCCAAGAGAGTCCACAACAGGCAGCGGCTGCCAACAGCATTTGTTCTCCAAGTTAGGGGCGGCTGAATTTCAACTCGCTAACACGTCGCCAGCACGACCTTTTAAGGCTAAAATACCCTCAATGAAACGCCAACTTTTAAAACAAAAATACCTCAGTTGAGTAAGACTAAATATCTAGAATCTCACACTGATATAGCTTCAGTCGGTCCCAAGGATTCTGGGGGAGGACGAACCTATACATTAAATATAGGAACATATAATGTTAGAAAGTCCACAAACGATGAAATTTTGGAACTTGAAGAAGAACTAAGACACATAATATGGGATATATTGGGACGACTGCGAAACTAGAAGGAAGGAGGAAGATTTGACAACACTGAAATCAGGACATATTCTATACTACGTAGGAAACCAAGAAAAAACCCAAGGAGGCATAGGTTTTTTAATACATATAAAACACGCCGAAAATGTTTTGGAGGTAAACAGTATATCCGTGCGTGTGGCTTCTTTGATACTTAAGATAACTGAAAGATACAACATAAAAATTATCCAGGCATACGCCCCCACAACGGAACATCATGATAATGAAATGCAAATTTACGACTACGAAAATATTACTTACGCGCTGGAACATCAACACAAATGCCATTTCAATTTAATTATTGGAGATCTAAATGCTAAAGTTAGCAACAATTTGGACGAAGCCGAAACATCAGTCGGAATGTATGGAATAGGCAAAAGAAACCCAAGGGGACAAACGCTAGTAGATTTTATGCAGCAGCGTTAACTTTATTTAATGAACAGTTTCTTCCAAAAGAAGACAAACAGAAGATGGACATGGGTAAGCCCTAACGGACGAACTAAGAACGAAATAGACAACAACATAACTAATAAGAAATAGATTGTTCAGGATGTCACCGTATTGAACAGCATATTTGTAGGTAGTGATCACAGATTAGTCATTGCAAAAATATAAATAAATGTGCGAAAAGAAAGAAACAACAGAAACCTCCCAGAAAGTGGAACAATCCGGCAAATGCCCAAGCATTTGAAACTAAAATTACAGTGATTCTGGAAAATTATAATAACCAACAAACGAACATCAAACAAGAATCTGAAACGATAACAAATGCTTTAAAAGAAGCTGGAAGTAAATGCTGTGTTAAGACAAATCAAAGGCGTGAAAAACTTAGTCAAAACACGAAAAAACTTAGGGAAAGAAGAAGATTGCTTCTAAAAAAAACGATCTAAAGAGGAAAAAAGTTAAAGAACTTAATAAAACCGTAGCGAAGGAACCTAGAAAAGACATACAAAGTTTCAACAGTCCAAATATAAAGGAAACAATAGAAATGAACAAAAGTATAAACACAATATCTAATGGGAGAAAGGAAATATTTAAACTGAAAGATAAAAAATGGACAGATTACAACAAATAAACAGAAAATGCTAACAATAACCTAAGAATTCTACCGGGGCTATATAAGAGTAGATGGAAAAAAGAGGAAGAAAACCATGCACAAGGTAGAAGGGAGGCCTTAATAAATCAAGGGTCCGAAGAGGTGTCCGATATAACAAAAGTAGAATTAATTGCAGCTATTAAAGAAATGAAAAATAGAAAAGCACCCGGAGAAGACCAAATAGATATTAAAGCTATTAAAATCGGAGTGAGTAAGCTGAAAGATAAAATCTTAAATCTATTCAACTTATGTTTGCTAAACAATACCACTCCTAGTGCATGGAATAATGCTCTAACCATCGTCATACACAAAAAGGGTGACATTTCAGACCTTGCAAATTACAGACCAATAAGTCTCCTATCCCATATGTACAAATTATTCACAAAAATAATCACTAAACGTCTAGAAGCAAAACTGGATTTCTACCAACCTGGAGAGCAAGCCGGTTTAAGAAAAGGCTCTGGGACGAATGACCATCTTCAAACAACGAAACTGCTAATAGAGAAAAACTATAAAATACAACAGACTACTCATACTAATATTTATTGATTTCCATAAAGCTCTCGATATCGTTGAACTATCAGCATTGATGTCTGCACTTGAGGAATGCAAGGTAGACCATAGATACACAAAAGTAAAAAAATAGTTACATTAAAATGCAATAGCTAGTGTAAAAAGGCATCAGTCAACAGGTAAATTCAGAATAGAACGAGGTATTCGACAAGGCGATACTATGTCACCGAAACTATCCTCTGCGACATTAAAGTACATCTTCAAAACCTTGGACTGGGAACGAACGGGAATAAACATTAACGGAGAACACCTACCTCACCTACACTTTACCGACAATATTGTAATCATGTCAGATGATATCGGGTATGCAACAAAAACACTAAATGAACTTCAATTAGCGGCAAATAAAGCCGAGCTAGAAATAAATTTTGGAAAAACAAAAGTCATGACAAATCCAGTCTTGGGCGGAAAAATCTCAATAGGACGAGAGGCCCTAGAGCAAGTTCATAAATACAAATATCTTGGTCATGAAATCAGAATAGGGCGAGACAATAAGATGTGCGAAATTCAGAGACGAATTGGTCTTGGATAGGTTGCCTATGGAAAGCTAGAGTATATACTTAAAAATAAAGACATACCGATAGGTTTAAAAAAGAGGGTGTTCGAGCAATGCGTAATTCTCATTATCATATAATCGGCAGAGACGCTGACTTTAACGAAGAAAACAGTGAACAAGGTTAGAGTGACACAAAGATCTATGGGAAGATCCATGCCTGGAATTAGGAGACGAGATAGAGTGCCAAATATAAACATCACTCAAAGAGTTGGAGCGGTGGATACTGTGGAGAGAATAGCCTAACTTAAGTGGAGATGGGCTGGACACATAACAAGAATTCGAGATAAGAGATGGACAAGAAGAATGATCAAATGGAGGCCTAGACAAGATAGAAGGATCAGAGGAAGACCCTCAAGTCGTTGGACGGATAATATTAAAAGAGTAGCGAGAAATTGGATGAACGAGGCCAGTGATAGAAAAAACTGGAAGTTACTTGAGGAGGCTTATATCCAGCAGTGGATGTGAAATAGCTGAGAAAGAAGATATATATATATATATATATATATATATATATATATATATATATATATATATATATATATATATATATGTATGTATATATATATATATATATATATATATATATATATATATATATACTATATATTATATATATATATATATATATATATATATATATATATATATATACTATATAGAAATCTGGACAGTTTTAAGAGCTATAAATAACACTAGACACCAGTTACTCGAGTCTTATTAAATATATGTATGACAGTGTACACCTCCGAATATTAATAAACGAAGACACGAAGATTTGAACTGACTGACTCCAAAAATATCGACGAAAAGAGGAATACGCCAAGGAGATACGATCTAGCGAAAAACTGTTCACGGTGGCATAAGAAGACTGCAAAACTGGCAAAATAAGGGGATTAACATAGACGGAACACGATTTAATCTACCACGATTTGTGGACGACATCGCCTACTCCATACTACAGCCAACGAATTAACAACTATGTTGGAAGCGTCGTCACGAGTTCGATTGGAAATAAACCTGAGCAAGACAAAAATAAGGAGCCCAGAGCAAATAGAGATTACCATCAAAAATTGATCATTAGAGAACATAACCGAGTAACATACCTCGGACAAAAAATTCAACTAGGAAAAATAACCAAATAGCAGAAATTTCTTAAAAAGTGGGTCTTGATTGGGCAGCTTTTGGTAGCCTCAGGCCAATCTTCATATCACGGGATATCCCTGTAAATCTCAAAAGGAAAACTTACGAGTAGTGTGTACTACCAATTCTCACGTGCGGTCTTGAAACGATGTTGCTAACACGTAAGTCAATGAATAAACTTTGAGTGGCCGCCGCGTGCAGTGGAGAGAGCTATGCTTGAAATAAGTTTGAGAGATAAAATTCCAAATAAAGAAATCCGGCCAAGAACACGGCTGACAGATGGTATGGAAAGAGCAGGTGAACAAAAATGGAGATGAGCTAGCCACGTAGCCAGATAGGACAACGACAGATGGGCCTACAAACTTCTAGTATGGTGTCCGAGGGAGAGTAAGAGGAGTGTGGGAAGACCTCCGAGAGGTTCACGAGACGACATGTGTGTGTATAGATATATATATATATAAATATATATATATATATATATATATATATATATATATATATATATATATATATATATATATATATATATATATATATATATGATTTTTGAAATAATTAATTAAGTTAGTTCAGGTGAGTTGTTACAAATTAGCTAAAAGAGCTATATATAATGTAAAATTAAGATAGTTTTTCTATTGTTAATAATTTTTCAATACGTAAGTTTCAGCTTCCGGTAGCATTGACAACTTTACAAATTAAAATCACTAGATTGTTTCAAAATGGCCGAGCACGTGTCAGCTGGTACAAAAAGTAATGTAACTATTAAATTTTAAAAAATTTTTAAAATTCTCTTAATTCCTAACTATGAGTTTTATCTAATTTAAAAATAATTTTAATTGAGAAACTTATGTGTAGTGTTGTGAATTTATGGGTAGAAAAATAAGTTCTATGGCAATTATTGTTTTTAAAAATCACGTGTCAACATGTCAATTCCCTCAACTGCATAGATCTTGTTCTCCTTTGACAGAGAACCAACTGTGATTATTCAGTAAGTAACCTTTCTAATTCAATAACTCTATTTTTAGAAATATGATATATTCTTTCAATTGGCTCTTTGCCTGATGAAGATTCTTTCTGTGTCTCCTAGGTCCTGAAGACGATGTACGAATTGGCTTCGAAAGCCCGATTTTAGGATAAAACTACAGTTACTTGGTTTGTTACCAGTTGCTACCAGTAGGCCCTTTTACTGACCTTCCTCTTCTATATGTGTATATATATATATATATATATATATATATATATATATATATATATATATATATATATATATATATATATGTATATATATATATATATATATATATATATATATATATATATATATATATATATATAAGCCGTTTTTATTGAGTATCACATTTATCTAAGATAAGCTTCTCAGTAAGAATTATACGATGTTCTTTAAGAGTTTAATTAGGGCATAAACATAATAACAAATTAGATGGAAACGCCCTAGAATTCGATGGTGCCCTAAAATTTTACGACACACTTAATATTTTAGAACATTTTGTAAATGTTAAGTGGCAAAATACAATAAGTAAAAAGGAATTTAATTTGTAGTTAATGTACCTTTAAATTAATTAGAAAACATAAATTTAATTATAACATCAAAAAGCTGTCAATCATTTTAGTCATCAACCCATGAAATAACGCTGCACAAAGGTTTAATCTAACTGTGATGAGATAGGGATTTTAAATCTTTTAGGGTTAATTCTGATTTAATATTTACCAGTTTTTATTGTAACCTGTACTTGCAAGTATAGGTTTTCTAAAAATACCAAGCTGATTCGTCCTAGTAATGTTTAAACATAAAAAATTGATTGCGCTTTTAGTTTCTATTTGTATTTTGTACTGAAGAATTTAGTTACTAATTTATTAAATCCAGGAACTACTTTAATTGTCTCTCCAAACCTGTCCAAATACAAAATTCAACCATATAACTCATAACGTATTTCATCACGAGCCAACCATAAAATCAATTCAATATATTCTTCTTTTTAGCGAATGTTGTGGTTTTCTAAAAATGATCAAGAATTACTTTATAAAAAGTTTTTACTCTAATAATATCATATGTTATATCGGATGTTAGTACTTAAAAAGCTGGGTAATCTACATAAATAAATAAACCCTCACTTTTTGAATTTTCCTGAGAATAACATGAATATAGTTGTAGATTATTGTCAGGAACAGCATAGTCGACATTGAAAATAGTTCTGGATAGTGAAAACATTAGCTCCCGTAATGGTTAATGTCGTTTTTGTATCTCGCATTTTTGAAGTTGATTTCTCGTAATCTAAACAACCTAATCTATTATCATTTTATATGTGTAGAAAGTTTGAAGTTTAGCGAACACGTTTTGCGTATATTAACTTTTATTTTATGGTACCAAATTTTAAAATTTGTTTACAAACAAATTAGACTTTGTATTAGCAACTTTCAATTCGGAAGATGACAATTATAGTGACCTTTTTTTCCAGTTTTTAGGTTACAACTTTAAATTTCGTAAAAAAATATTTGTTACTGGTTGTATTTGCTTGGTAAGGTTCAATAGTTTTAAAAATCTGTTTCTTCAAGAATTAATCATAAGTAGAGAATATTTGTAATTTCATCCCGTTATGTTATAATCGTTCATCATTTCTAGAACAAATTGGGACAAGAGATACAAAAAAATAAAAACCGGTCAAGTGCAAGTTGAACTTGCACAATTAGTGTTCCGTACGTTGATTGTTTTTAAAATAAAAAATTTTGTTAGGGTGGTATAAAATGATCAGTGACTTCACAAAACACACCCCAAATGAGTTTTCAACAAAGTTTGTTTCCAATCTTTGCTGAAAACTGGTGACCTTGAAATTTTGGTTTTTTTTATATACCAAATAAATTATTAAAGGTAATGCACTCGTGATAATTTTCGTTCAATCTATACCCCGTGGAGAATATTCCAGAATTTTTTCAAAATTTTTTATCAGTACTTTTCGAGATAAGGTAGGGGCCAGCGATTTTTTAAAAGTAATACGAAGAAAAGTGTGCGCAAGTATTACATTATATACGAGTATATATGTATATATATATATATATATATATATATATATATATATATATATATATATATATATTTACTCGTGTTTTCACAAGCTTTCATTTGACACCACACTCGATGACCTAGTAAAAAAATTTTTTCACTTCCGATTTCACCCCTCAAAACGAACCCCTTAAGTCAAAATTTATGTTACGGTGGTATAAAATGATCAGTGACTTCACAAAACACACCCCAAATGAGTTTTCAACAAAGTTTGTTTCCAATCTTTACTGAAATCCGATGACCTTGAAATTTTTGTTTTTTTTATATACCATATAAATTATTAAAGGTAATGCACTCGTGATAATTTTCGTTCAATCTACACCCCGTGGAGAATATTCCAGAATTTTTTCGAAATTTTTTGATAAGTACTTTTGGAGATAAGGCCCGGGACAGCGATTTTTCGCGAATTTTTAAAAATAATACAAAGAAAAGTGCGCGCAAGTATAATATTATATATATATTTTTTACTCGTGTTTTCACAAGCTTTCATTTAACACCACACTCGATGACCTAGTAAAAAAATTTTTTTTTCGCTTCCGACTTCACCCCCCAAAACTAACCCCTTAACTCAAAATTTAATTCTCAAAACTACATGGCTCTAATGAGGCCATCATTTCCTATATTATTACCAAATTTCACCTTTCTATGTCAAATAGTTTCGGAGAAAATCGGGGTGTGACAGACAGACAGACAGACAGACAGACAGACAGACAGACGGACAGACAGACAGACAGACAGACAGACAGACAGACACCGAAGTGATCTTATAAGTGTTCCGTACGGAACACTAAAAAGGTTTATTTACTTGGCTACAAAAGGCGAAACCAATAGTTAGATACAAGTACGGTCAACTTCCACACACATTTCTAAGTGGTGTTGTACATATGGTAGAATTTTAAAGGAGTAAGTTATTTCACGTTACTGCTAATCAATCAAACGATTAATAGTGAGATTTATTGATAATTTGATTAAATAACATGACGAATCACAGGAGATATTCATCACGTTTTAAGGATCAGGAACCAGTACTGGTCAGTAGAAAGTGTGTAATTCTTTACATACAGGACGAATCAATGTAGAGAAAACTTGGTAGAATGATTTAGTTAGTACGTCTCTTGCAAATACACAGCTATAAAATAATCTATTGTTGATATTGATATATATATATATATATATATATATATATATATATATATATATATATATATATATATATATATATATATATATGTATATATATATATATATATATATATATATATATATATATATATATATATATATATATATATATATATATATGTGTATATATATATATTTATATATATATATATATATATATATATATATATATATGTGTATGTATATATATATATATATATATATATATATATATATATATATATATATATATTATACTACTCTGATCAAAAAATAGTAAGACTTTTGAAATAAAACGCAAACGAGTTATTTATTTTTCCAAATTTATTTCGTCCCCTTCAAAGTAATCCACCTGGATACAATGCATTTATGCCAACGTTTTTTTTCCAGTCTTCGAAACAGTTGTTGAATTCGATTTTTGGCCTTTAAAGCCTTCTTCGATTCAGTTTTAATCTCCTCAATAGACTCAAAACGATGTCCTCGAAGCGGTTTTTTTGAGTTTAGGGTATAGCCGGAAGTCCGACGGAGCTAAATCAGGTGAATAGGGCGAGTGCGGAATGATATGAGTTGAATTTTTAATGAAAAAGTCGCGAAGAACCAATGCTGTGTGAGAAGGCGAATTATCATGGTGAGAAAACTAAGATTTATCGGCCCATAATTCCGGCCTCTTGAGACGAATAGCGCATAACACTCAAATACTATTCCTTGTTGACAGTTTTTGCCCGGCGGAAGGAACTCATAATGAACAACACCACGATAATCGAAGAAAGCTGTTAACATCACCTTGCTTTGGCGTGATTTCTTCGGTCTGGGCTCACCTCTAGCACTCGACGACGATTTTTGAGCACCAAATCCTTGATTTGCTTGACGTGGTTCTCATCGGTAGATGTTGAAGGACGACTAGGACGTTGATAGTCCTCCTTACGTTATCTACCTTCTTTAAACAATTTGTATCAATCAAAAATACTTGCTCTGGATAGAGCATCATCACTTTTTTTTTTATCATTTCGAACGTTTGGGAAGCCGAAAAAAACCATTTTTAAAACAAAATTTAATGCAACTTCTTTGCTGAATTTTTTCACTCATGTTAAAAATCGAAAAAAACGCACTTTTGTTGTTGAACGAATGCAAGCGAATCTTATTAACTACTGACGCTATGGTCTTAAAATTTGGCACAGATGTCAGTTCAGGTCCTACCAACCTAACGAAAAAAAATTAATCCGATTTGGAAATGCCCGGGCGATTTAGATTTAAAAGTCTTACTATTTTTTTATCACAGTAGTATATATATATATATATATATATATATATATATATATATATATATATATATAAATACATTAAAATTCCAGGTTTCAATCCGTTCGTCTAACAATGAATTTGCACCACATTTCGCCAAAACATCATTGGGCATTTTCAAGTGCTCTTGCTGCTGTTTCTATTCGATGCTGTGATTTTGCTGCTACTGCCGCTCAAAGCTAACTGAGAGACCGAAGTGGGTCGCCGTCTTTTATAGGACGGTGTCTTCGTAGATTGTAGGTGGGGGGTCGGGAGTATTTCTCCGGGCATCGGTGTTTGCCGGCTGGGTGCCCTTATCAGTGGCAATTACGGGTTCTGGCGCTATGCTGACTGTTGTCTTCTCGATGTTGTGGTTATTCCTTGGTTTAGCTAGTAGACCCTTCCATGTACTGGAGATATTTAGTGCATCATCCCGCTTATTTAGTTATCCATTCTTTTCGATTTCCAAGGCTTCTCTGACTACGCGTGTTTTATGATGTGAAATCGAGGCTATTTGTTTAGATCCCTCAAAATTGATGTTGTGACTAGTACCATGATGGTGCTGAAAAAGAGCTGAAGTTGCTTGTTTATTTTTGACACTTATTTTATGTTCTTCGATCCGAGTGGAGATTCTCCTGTTTGTTTGCCCTATGTACAATTTGTTGCAGTCTCCGCATGGGATACGGTAAACTCCATGGTTTCCCATTTTTCTCTTGTCCTTAGGGTTGCCGAGGATGTCTACCAGAGTGCAGGAGACTGCCATGTGTAAAACACTATATATATATATATATATATATATATATATATATATACATATATACTCCACCTTTCTATTTACCTGACATACACTTATCTCTTACTATAAAAAATTATGTTAAAAATTTGTCCTTTATGTGACCAAAAATTAGGAAAAATGATCATATTACCACAGACTAAGGAATTACTTCCTATCTCCTTAATCTATGACAGTACTAACATCATATAAGATTTAAGGACCATCCTTACTGAAATTGAAACTATTGAAAAAATATAAAAATTTTAAATTTGGTAAGTTCAAAACCACCCTTTTAACTCTTTCCCCACCCCTATATTTCCTAATATGATTTACTAAACATAATTATGATTCAAATTGGTCCATTATCGCAACCCAAACTAACATTTGCTACAATATTGTAGAAACTATACAGTATTTACCAACACATTCCTTTCACAACTTTACCCTGTTAGGAGTAAAAATAATGAAGAAATAATATTATGTTACCTGGACTCCAAAAAACCTGAGATTCAGTATAATTCGATAAATACAGTACTCGCTAATTCCTTTTACAGTCTTTTAACCCCTTATCTGTTTTACGACAAATAGATATTGTTAAAATTTATTCAATATATCAAACAAAAATCAAAAATAATTCTATCGTACGATGAAAACATAAAGCATTTTGGGCACCCATATTTTCTGAAGATTATAAGTTATAAAAAAAAAATATGATTATCAGATCGTTCAACTCTAAGAACCCTGGAAAAAACGTATTACGTGTTAAGAAATTCACTGCATATACTGAAATGGGTAACTCATGGGGCCATGTAGAAGAACATTCAATATTTTTTTTTTAATTAAAAAATTTTTGAAAAATTAAAAAAAGGGGCAAAACTTCTTTTTACCAAATATTTACAAAATCAAGCCTATGGAAAGCCGACCTTGGCCTTGGCCAGTAACAGCTGTTTTCAGGTAGGTAGAGTGGAGCAAATTGACACCCATCTTAAAAAAATCGTAAATGAAAATAAATTTTCGTCTACAAGTATATTTAACGTTGAAAAAAGTGGATTCTTCACAGTTTAAAAAAAAACGGAAAAAGTTAGGGTTAAATATTCAAAAAAAAGGGTGGTCGCTATTCCAGGTACTGACTATATTAATCAAAAATTTATTTGTAAAATTGACGAAACATTTTATAAGCATCGTAAAGCCAACCTCTGAAAATAGAGTGTCACTTCTGCTTGGAAATTCAACGCATTCGAAGAACCTGGAAGCGTTTAATATAGTAAAGGCTAATGTTACAACTGCCAGGCCTTACTACTCACCGTCTTCAGCAAATCGACTTGTCTTTTTTTTTAAATCTATGTATCCTCTTAATACCTTGCTCCCTTGCACTATTATTACGTAGTTGATGCCTTTCTTCTATAAGTTGTACTATATGTCGACATTTTTTTTTTTGTGGATTATGTGACGGCTGATTTTTTTTTTAATTGTTGATTGTATCTGTGATTATTCTAGTGATCTCTGAGTTACTGTAGTTCACCGATTAAGTTGTGACATTTGGGATTAGCCGCATTGATCTTCTCCATGTAGGCAATTTTTCATGTGGATCTGAAGATTTTCTAACCATGTTATAGCGAGATTTCCTAAGGTTGACAATTATTTAAGCCCTTGCCATGTGATGGTCGCTGCAGGTGGAAATTTTATTTATAACAGAGATGTCTCTGATAATATTTTTACAATTGGATATAATAAAGTCATATTAGTTTTTGTTCGGCCATCTGGGCTTCTCCATATCCACTTCCCCACGGGTTTTTTGTAAAAGAACGTATTCATGGCATAAATAGTGCATAATGTTTGTATACGGCCCCGATCGTTTCAGACTCCTAAGCTAAAGGATCCAACACAGTTATCTTCTGTTTCTTTTGGTCCAAGCTTGGCGTTGAAATCGTCCCTCAAAATTGTATATTTAGTTGGAGAGGTTTGAAGTGCCTTCCTTTTGTATGTTGTCATAGAATTCTTCAACACTTTCATCCTCGTATGTTGTAGGCGCGTAAACCTGCATGAAAAACAATTTTTAGTACTTATTTGCAACCTAATAGCAATAACTCTGTCACATATCGCTATGAAATCTGATGTATACTTTATGATGATATAGCGATTTTCTTATTAATCATAGCATAAACTAATTTATAGTTTATACAATAAAGCGTAACAAATAGTGACTAAAAGGAATTTCTACTACAATATGTAAATAATTCAACAAAAACTCTTAGTATCACTTAGTAAAGTTTTAATATAAGTATAAAAGCAAAGAGTCTAGACTAGCATATAGATTCCAAATGCTCAAAAGGAACTTTCGGCATGTACTCGTACTTTGAAACTAACAAACAAGATAATGTTAAGCGCAAGCAAAGTGCGTATTGTGTAGCATAATATTAATTATGAATAATATTACCATTAAAATTTTCCAAGTGTCTTGTCCTAAGTTTTAATTAACTTAGGGTATCTAGCTAAACTGTAACTTTATCCATAACTTAAAATTTCTGTAGGTTATCTCAACGTATAGTACGCAATACCAATTGACATAAGTAATAATAGTATCATTTCATTATTTGTTGACTAAATAACATTACCTAATGCTCTTTCCTAAGTAAGAATTTTGCCAATAGCGATAAAATCAAAACAATTCCTTTATATGGAAGTGTTCTACGTAGAAGCGATCCGCTTTTAGCGAAGTATGAGTGACTGTAAAGCATCTGCTAAAACCAAATTTTTGGACGTTATCGCTCGACTTATGTCAACTGGCAATTGGATTAACCAAAACTTAAAAAACTGTCACAAATAAATAGCGTGTAATTAAATAAAAAAAAGTAATTAGACCAGTGAAAACTGTAGAATTTTGTGGAATAATAATAAAAGTATTATATTTGCTTACTAGTCGATACAAATTGGATCCATATTGCGATAGATTTGGAATGAACAAGTAGACACTTATAATATTAGTATTTTTTCAAATTAATATTATATACATATTCATACTACAAAGTATATAATTGCAATTTCTTCCCCTTTCTGTTGCACTATAGAGGTGCAATTAGTACGTACAGGTCTCTGATCATAATATCCACTATATTATTGACGATCAACAAATAACTAAATCATATTTCTTTCCACTTATGAATATTAAAGGTCTAATATCCCATTTAGCTATTGTAGTTTATTCTGGTTTGTTGGACGACAAAATAAAAATATTGCCCTCGTAAAAAAATTATTAAACATAAAAAAATAAATGACATAGAAGATCCACTGTTTCATGTATACATTCACCAGTTGATAACACAGGTCAACATTTGATTTAAAAAAAAACACTTGGAGCGGTATGGTCCTTATGGGGTTTTTGGGGTCGCTGATTACGTTGAGCGGGTTGGTTTACCTTCATCACATCAGATTCAAGATAATTTGAAGGTCAAATAGAGAAAAAACCATAGGAAAAATCTGAAAAAATTAATGCGTATGTTTTTGAGATCCCTGAGTCCGAATCCGTAGTTTGTTTGACCTTACGCCTTTTCCCAGAGGTCATGTGAAGGTCATTTAAAGGTCAAATAGAGAAAAAAAACCGTAGGAAATATCTGAAAAATTTCATGCGTATGTTTTTGAGATCCCTAAGTCCGAATTCGTAGTTTGTTTGACTTTGCGCCTTTTTTCAGAGGTCATTTGAAGGTCAAATAGAGAAAAAATCGTGGAAAAAATCTGAAAAAATTCATCTAGTATTTTTTCAGATCATTCAGTTCAAATCCTGCATGATCTTATGCTCAAAAGATATACGGTGGTCATTTTAAGTATCTTTGTATATATATTTGGAGATTTACTTTGACTATAAAATGCTTTTTCATTCCTCGCGAAATTATTTATTCTCTTCTTTTTTATAAATTTATCTCAGTGTCGCCTTAAACTCCAGTATTAAGGTGTAGTTGCATCCAGGGCACCTCCACGTGGTGACGGTGGGCAACGGAGTTGTCTCACTATCCGGCCAAGTCCCTGGGTTACGGCGTTTATGCCGTCATGGCAACTACTCCTAAAAAAATTACGAGACAGGGTCCCGGAAACCCAGAATCGGCGGCTGGTCGGGGTGGGAAAGCGGGTCCGCAGACGTCATCATACGACCGTAGCTCTACATTGGTGGGAAACTTGGCCTCTGTAGAGTCAAATGCTACAAGAAATTCGTCATGTTCCATTAAACTCGACAATTTTTGTGTTGTTTGTGGGGAGTATATTCCACAAAAGAAATTCATGTTTTCAGATTCGTTAAAAGTAAAATATCACCAAATTTATCATATTGATACAAGCTCATTGGATAACTCTTACATACCAAAATCTATATGTGATAAATGCCGCAATGTTCTATATAGAATTAACAACCAGGTATTTTCTCGGCCAATGATATGGAGACCCCCAACAGACCATACCACCGACTGTTACTTCTGCTTAACAAACTTGAAAGGGTACAACCGAAAGAATAAGGATTCTATTTCATATGCACGTGTAACATCTGTGACTTTACCAGTTCTTACTGAAACAAATTCTGATCATATCATGGAAATTAATGTATTGGGACAAGAAGTGGTAACTGATGAAGATATGGCAGATGAAATATTCGAACACGAAGAAAGAGAA
>CM032446.1:163011053-163073553 GCA_019049505.1 Pachyrhynchus sulphureomaculatus
TATATATATAATATATGTATATATATATATATATATATATATATATATATATATATATATATATATATATATGTATATATATGTATATATATATATATATATATATATACATATATATACTTATTTCTTTTTCATTTTTGATGCGCCAGACAATAAAATTTTTAACTGACGATTATACTTGCAATGAAGGTGTGCGATAAGTAAGACGCTCTGCCCCGATTTATGTAAATTTGTCGTATATTTATTTAATTTTTTTTTAAATATAGAATGATATAGTGCATATCAAAGAGTATACTGACCTATTTGATATTTAGCAGTGAAAACGACACTAGGCACCGAGACGCCAAACAACTTTTTTTTCATTGCCTTACCTTTTGTACAACGGCCCTAGTTTTTTTTCAGCATTTTTTCCTTAAACTGTTTTATTTTTCTCATTTGTTTTGCAAAAAAGTTATGCACCAAAAACCCTCTAAAATATTACTTCTTAGTTATCGCGGTTGCCATGGATCATATGCCACGTTTGGCGATTTTTAAAAAATTTATCTAGTAGGCGGCTGTCATACTTTAATTTGACATTAATTATAATAATATTAGTTATTATGCTGTTGAGGTTTTACTTTATTAAAATATTTTTGAACAATAAAAAACAAGAATACATTATTTTTATTAAAACCACAAAAAACTACATACATAAGTTTTAACATTACATAACTTATTACATATTTATAAAATTAAATGTTTGAAACTTACAAAATAAAAAAAAAAACTTCAGAAGAAATTTTCTATATGTCTTCCTTCTCCTCTTACGCATTTTTTTATTCTTTTCATTAAGGCTTGAAAAGTGGCTTTGTAAATAGTTTTTCCGGATATACTATTGGACTCATCTAATATTTTTGCCTTTGCCTTTAAGTGCTCAGTGTCATTTGTCGCAGTTTTGCATAATATATCTTTAAGAGTCTCCCACAAGAGCAAAATCTAACTGCGTGAGGTGTGGTAACTTAGGTGCCCACTGAATAACTAGGCTACGAACCTCTATCCATCTTCTTTTCATTCAAATACTCTCTAACAGCCGCAGATGAAGGTGGTGGTGCTCTGTCGTGTTCATACCACATACGCCACCATATATTAACGCCATAATGGACTTAATTCTGAATTCGACTAAGGTTGTATAGATTCTCGTCACGAGAATTTTTTCTGTTAGATTTGCGGTTGTTGACAAAATGACTTTCATCTGTCCATGATATTCATTCAGATTCAGAAAATAACGTTCTTCGTCATATATAATCATCATTTCTGCTACAAAATTTAGTTGTTGGTCGGAATCAACTGAAAATTATGCATTTTATAGTCGTCGTATTTGTTAGATTTAAGGTACATTCAATTCCCTGCTTGCTTGTCTGATTGAATTATATGGATGGTTTTGAAAATATTACATAACTTCGGCTACTTTTTCATTTGTGAAAATAGTCATTCGTTTAGAAATACCTCTCTATCCAGAAAATGCATCCATATTGCTCCTTAAATTTCGTTCTAATCAACAAAACATAGTTCAAATCGGGATATACCTATCGGGGTAACGTTCTCGATACAGTCCAACGGCTTCCCGAGAATTTCTTGTTGCTTCTTCATAAATAAGAATCATATCTACTTTTTCAGTGTGGGAAACCACTTCAACCAGAAGCTATTAACACACTGTTTACTTAGTTTAACTCTATGGCAGTCAGATTAACATATGACAGCCACCTACTAAATAAATTGTTTGTAAACAGCCAAATGTGGGATACGATTCATTGAAATCGCGATGATCAAAAAATAATATTTTAGAGGGTTTTGCTTCATAACTTTTTTGCAAAACAAATTAGAAAGAAACAGTTATGAAAAAAATGTTGAAAAGGATTGGGGCTTTCGAATGCCGTTTTACAAAAGGTATATCGACGGAAAAAAAAGTTGTTTGGCGTCGCGGCGCCCAGCGTCCTTTCACAAACAAATACGTCAGTATACTCTTTGACATGCACTGTACCATTCTACATTTTAAAAAAAATAAATATGCAACAATTTTCCATAAATAGGGGCCGGGCGTCTAAAAATGATCACCCTGTACACATGTATTTAAGTTTAAGAGTTTTTCTATTTTCTACTGGTTGATTCTAGGAAAAGAGTACTTATTTAAAGAAAAATTAAATTTTTATTGAATTCTTAATAGAATTACAGAAGAATTGAGCCGTTTATTTTGAAAGTGGCCTAAGTCCATTTTATATTTGAATTGAGATATTTAAGGGTTTGTGTTTCAATGCAATTAAAAATATACGTACAGGATACTAATGAGTCATATTGCTTAAGTGTATCTAAAGGTGTTAAATTTATAGTTCCTATTAAAATTATTAAGTGAATAATATGCGTTTTCTTACCAA
Source organism: Pachyrhynchus sulphureomaculatus (assembly GCA_019049505.1). Classification (NCBI taxonomy): domain Eukaryota; kingdom Metazoa; phylum Arthropoda; class Insecta; order Coleoptera; family Curculionidae; genus Pachyrhynchus; species Pachyrhynchus sulphureomaculatus. Next base: position 163,013,465 of record CM032446.1, read on the forward strand.
GAATGGAGTTAGGCCACTTTCAAAATTAACAGCCAGATTCGTTTATAAAATTTGAAGGAGCCCAAGTCCATTTAACAGAATTTAGGATGCTTCAAATTGAAAAAAAAAAATACTCAATTTATTTTACATATCTTTACAACACTTCAAAAACATAATTTATGCGATTCAAAACATTTTTTAACTACATAACGTACAATATTACAAACATAAATTATAACGTACGGACATAAATTACAAAACAATTTACTACTCATCTACATTTTGTGTGTGTTAAAGGGATTTGAAGAAATCATGATGTTCCGGTGGTATATATCGTAATAGGTCATTTATGTCCTTGAATTTTGCTGTTGTAATTTGTCTTATATTTTTATACAGTGGTGTCAATACAATATTTTCGAACTTTCTTGGTCTACCCCGACGTGGTAATAAATTCAGGACTTTAAAATTTTCATTCTCATTCATTGATGTCTTATAGAAAATTGTATAGGGTTCATTTCTGACAAAACGCATCCAACATATTTTTAACCAGTTAATTGATTCTCCGTTAGAATTCTTTACCCTTTTAAAAATTGCGTCTTCTAATAATTTTATTGATACAAAATGTTCTTGTTTCATTTCATTTACAATAAAGTTATTAACTTTCCGACACTTTTTGATAATATTGTAATAATCTTGGGGGACAAACAGTAAATTATTTTTTTTTAATGACATTTCTACCACGTTAAAATCTCTATCATTTGGTAAAAATGATGTCCTGATATTAAAAATTTGTGATCTATGATTTCCACATTATTTTCAACAGTTTGGACAATCTTTAGCCACATGAAAGCTACTTAATGTTTCTATTTTGCCCTGCACACATGTCACTGTAAGCTATAATGTGTCTTTCACTTTTTAAATTTTTAACATGTTTTAGGATGCATGAAGCTACTTCTTGAGCACCTCTTGATGCAATAGTTTCATCCCAAACGTACATCTGAACATTATCGTTATGAAAATTGTGAATACCCAAATTTAGAACGTACATATTGCGTTTATAATATGCTACTGAAGTAGTCAACTTTGGATAAGGTAATGCTTTTTGCAAGTCGAACGAAAAAGCGAAATAATAATCTGAATTACGTGATACTTGTTCCTGATCTTGTTTTAGTGACTTTCTAGCTGATTCTGCTAGTCTTAAATGAACATCCTGTTCTTCTGTAAGTTTATTCTTTTCTTCATCATCATTCGATGCTTTATTTTTGATGTTTAATAAGTCGCATTTTTGATATGTATTTTTGCGCGGTTGGTGGAAATGTAAATCAAAATCTTTTTTGAATATTTTTCTATAAGTCCACTCATTAACGGCTTTTATTTTATTTTCCTTCATTGCTCGTATTAATTAAACATTTTCCTAAGAGTTAGATCAGGATGTAGATATCTTCTATTAGGATTATGAGATCTGGTATAATGGGATTCAAATTTAGGAAAACTTTTAATATGGTTTTGAACGTGCTTTTTCTCTTCCTCAGAAATTTTTCTTGATGATCCAACCATACGCCCACGTAAATCATTTCCTACATTTGCAGAGTTTAAAACACGTTTTAAGCGTCCTTCACTTACTTTAAAGGTATCCAAAAAGATTTTTTTACAGACGGAAACTTTTCCGTTTTTAGAATTTAACAAATACCTAAAACTCCAATTTCTTGGCGAACCTCTTCCGTTTTTTTGACGTCTTCGTTTCACAGTTTTGCTCTCGGTAGCTTCGTAAAGCAATACATTTTGTTTATTAAAATCTCCCAAATACCAAAACTTGTCAAAAATATTCTTTCTTTCTTCTTCTTCGTAATTTTTTATGCAAGCTGTTCGACAACGGCAATCTTGGTTTTGGAAAACTTTTGAAGGTACAATATTTCCGGTTTGAGTACATATCTTTTTCCTGAATTCCGTTTAATCTTTCGCACTTTTTGGATGTATGTTTCATCAATCTTTTCTCCATTGTTATCTGTATCTTCATCCCCTAAACACGAATATTGTTCTATAATTCTCTTTCTTTTTTCGATTTTCTTTGAAATCATTAGTTACTAATTCTTCTTCCCTATCTGATTTGAATGGTCTTGTCGTTTTGTTCTTCCCCATGGGTGAAATAATTTTTTCTAAAATTTAATATTAAATTTTAAGTTTTATATTTAATTGTAAGTACATATGTATATTACGTAAATTTTGTTTCACTGCATTAATTAAACGTACTGATTATTCAACTAATGCAATTGTTCAAAAACTGAGGTTAACTTGTTGAATACTAATTAATAAAAATTACCTTCATCACTGCCTTCGGACATTATCAATAATAAATATCTTCATTTAAGTATAAATGGACTTAGGCCACTTTCAAAATGAACGGCTCAATTATTGAAATAACTCTGAAAACTTATGTGTCCAGAAATATCGTATTTGCTCGGAATATAAGTAACCTCAAATGCTTTATTGATAAATAACCTGAAGTTATACATGTAACCGCAACCGGAAATAATTGACAAATGGACTTAGACCACTTTCAAAATAAACGGCTCAATTAGTCTTATGAAAAAACGAGAACAGTGTTATCAAACAACTTGAAACTAATTAGAGTAATAAAGGTATCACGTACGAAACACGTGCATGGTTGGTAATTAGGGATATCTCCAATCTTAAGATATTAAGGAGAACTTAGTCAAATTTGAATCAAAATGTTCTTTAATTAGTTGCAAAGTTACAAAAAATGAAGTTTCCTTATTAATTTTCTTATTTTCAACTAGTGCATGTCGCGGAAAAGAAAGAAACAAAAGGAATTTGTGTTTTTTAGTGTTCCGGATGGAACACCTATAAGATCACTTCGGTGTCTGTCTGTCGGTCCGTCTGTCACACCCGATTTTCTCCAAAACTATTTGACGTAGAAAGTTGAAATTTGGTATTAATATAGAAATTGATGGCCTCATCAGAGTTGTATGGTTTTGAAAGTTAAATTTTGAAGTGAAATCGGAAGTCAAAAAAAAGTTTTTTTACTAATCATCGAGTGGGGAGTAAAATGAAAGCTTGTAAAAACACGAGTTCAAAAATATATATAATGTCTTACATGCGCACATTTTTCTTTGTATTATTTTGAAAAAATCGCGAAAAATCGCTTTCCCCCCTCTATCACCAACTGATTCAAAAATTTTGAAAAAATTCTGGAATATTCTCCACGAGGTGTAGATTGAATGAAAATTATCACCAGTGCATTACCTTTAATAATTTATCTGGTATATAAAAAAAAAAAAACAAAATTTCCAGGTCATCAGTTATCACAAACAAACTTTGTTGAAAACTCATTTGGGGTGTGTTTTGTGACGTCACTGATCATTTTATATCTCCGTAACAAAAAATTTTATTTCAGAAGCAATCAACGTACGGAACACTAATTGCGTAAGTTCAACTTGCACTTGACCGGTTTTCTCTTATTTCGTACGTATGTTAGTCAAGGTGAATCCGAAGTGTTATTTAGTTGTTTATAATGTTGAAATAGATAAAGTCACATTATTATTTTTTCAGTTGTCGATTGTCTGGGCTCCAATCCGTTATTGTTGAATTTAGATTCCTAGAACCATTTTTTTTTTATAAAATTACAAGTTTTTCGTTCTTAAAACCATGCTATGGGAAAAATTTTTACTGAAATAAAAAAAGATGATTCCGCAACTGCTTTTAATATAGCCCTAAATTTACTGAAATAAACTCTTTCGATTTATAAATCTGATGATTTAGTAACTTTTGGCGACTTATATTAAAAAAGCACTTACTCAGAAAAAACGGATCATATTAAACAACTTCGCCAGTATATTCAGATGTTCTCTCTGCCAGTCGAATCCTAATTTGGCATTATCAATTACGATACTACAATATTGTAGTGCTTGTCAACATTTCGGATTTAGCCGAGGAATTCTTATAAATAAGTAATAAATTATTTATCATATTTTTATTATAATTATTTTTCAATACCGAACATAAATGATTATTTTTTAAGATGGGCCATTTATTTTAGTCGATTATATTTATCACCAAAATAAACCTTTAGCAAATATAACAGTTAAAAGGGTCATCCCGTAATTACATTCAGTCGGGCCCCAGAGAAAGTGTCAAACAGTTCGAATCTAGCTGACAGGATGTCGATGGCATAAAAATATTTTTCATAGGTAAAATTCTCCTTGATTTCTCCTGTGTCGATTAAAAAAGCGATGCTGACGTTTCGCCGATAATCCTGCCGGCTGCTTTAGAGCTGGCTTCGAGAACTGACGTCTTCGGAAATTAGCACAAAGCAGTTCTGTGTAAGTAAGAGCATTGATCTCCCTTACATTGACGCTATGTTCTGTAGAGTGTTCATATTCACTTAAGCTGACTAATTTGAATTTTGTTTCATTTTTCATGTTCTTCTAGTGGATATTGATCTTTCAGTTTCTTCTACATACACCGTCCAACTTGAACACCACTGTTTTTAAATTAATTCTATCTTTTGAGTATCTCAAGAATTCTCTAATTTTTTAGAAGCGTTGAAGATTTTGTGAATATTCGATCTTTTAAATGATTTGGCTATTTTGTCTTTAGTGCAATATAAGAAAAGCAAAACTGCACTATTTACTGGTGGATCTTTATTACTTCTTATCTGGGGGCCTCATTTCTATTAGGGTAAACGAGCGTTTTAGTTCTTAAAGCACTGGTCAGTTATCTGTTTTTGTTTCGTATAATGATGAAGCACAAAATAGAAGAGAGTTCATAGCAGATAGTAGAAGAAGGATGCTGATGTAAGTTAGCTGTTAGTAGATTCCTCTTGGTTTGGGTTGGCTTTCTGTAAAACGAATGTTCCAAGATGCTGCGACATTTCCTTTATACCAGTACATATAGAAATAGAAGGGCAGCATTTGTTTCCATTTTCCATGATAAACGTTATCTCTAAATGTTGTTGATCGTGGTAATTTAAATAAAGACTAACATTTTTTTGCCATATCACCAGGCAATAAACTATTTACATTCAATTTTTGATTTTAGAGGAGTAAAAAGCACAAATACAGGATATAGGGCAGAACTCCTAGATGAAAATAAGTTGTATAAGCAAATGATAAACTTCTATCAAATGTATTATAAATATATATAATCGTATATCCCTTAGGGCAGTTATATACTTTCCTTTTTTTCCCTCTCATTCTCCATATATAAACTTTTTTCATCTGTCTCTATTCTTTGCCATTTTCACTACTTCTATCCAGGCTTCTCCCTTCTCCTTAAATATACTTCCAATACTCCAATTCCAGGTCTGTCTAGGTCTTATTCGCTTCTGTTTTCCCTATATTCGGGCTTCATACACTTGTTTCACCTGTCTATCACCCTTCATTCTCTGTTTATGTCCCTACCATCTCAGCTGTCTTTGTTGTATATATTCCATAATTGCTTGTACTCTCAGACTTCTCTTTATTTCTGTATTCCTTATTCAATCCTTCCCTGTAACTCCCTGTACTGCTCTCAGGTATTTCATTTCGACGACTTGTATCTTGCTTTTCTGCCTGTCTGTTAGGGTCCATGATTAACATCCATGTTAGGATTGTCCTATAAATTGCTTTGAATACTTTTATTTTTTTTCGTTTCGTCACTTCTTTCTTCCTAACGAATTTATTACTTATTGCATAGTAAAGTTTGTTCGTTTTTTTGATTCTTTCATTAATTTCTTTGTCTTGTTTTCCAGTTTCATCCATTATCACTCCCAAATACTTATACTGTTCGTTTGTTGGTTTTCCATTGTCATTACTCTTGTTTTACTTATATTAATTTTCATACCCTCTTCTTTAAACGTTTTGTTCTAAATATCGAGGTTTCCTTGTAATTTTCTCTCATTTTCCTCCACTAGCACAATATCATCAGCAAAAGCCGTTTCAGATATTTCTATTCTTTTTAGCTTCCAGTATCCAATTGTCATTCTTTTCACTTTTATTTCGCGTTTCTTGCTTAGTTCATCCATGTATACAGTGAACACTGTTGGGCTCAAACTTTCTCCCTGCCTCAAACCTTCCTGTTTGTTTATTCCCTTGCTTTCTAGGCTTTTCTACACTTTATTTCTCGGCACACTGTCAAATGCTTTTTCTAAGTCCATGAAAGGAAGGTGTAGATTTTTATTTTGTTTTAATCACTTTTCGATAATCTGTTTCAGTGTAAATATGTGGTCTTGTGCACTTCTTGCTGGTCTAAATACACTTTGCGATTTCGATAGTTGTGGTTCTATTACTTTCTTTATCCGATTATTAATGATGCCCTCATAAATTTTGACAATTGTGTTCAGTATAGTAATTCCTCTGTAATTATTGCAATCCTTGTGATCTCCCTTTTTATAGATTGGTGGAATAAACGATATTCCCCATTCGGCCGGAAGTTTTTCTTCTTCCCATGCGTTATTAATTATTTCTAACAATATTGTTTTTCCTTTCTTTCCCATGTATTTAATCATTTCAGACGTTATCTTATCGCTGCCTGAGACTTTCCCATTTTTCAATTTTCTTATCACTTCCCCAACTCTTTCTCTCTCTCTCTCTATTTGCTCCCTATTTTCTGTTTCTTCCATATTTTGTTGTTCCAATTCTTTATAATTTGTATTATCTTTTTCTTTATTACCTGCCAGTAGTTCTTCAAAGTATTCTTGCGATCTTTCCATTATTGCTTTCTCTGTTATTAGAATTTCTTGGTTTTTGTTTTTCACATATAATTCGGTTATAGGTTGCTCCTTCCTGAATGATTTAAGAACTCTGTAGAATAGCTTTTGATTTTCTTTACTATTTTCTTCCATTTTATCTCCGAATTCTTTCCATGACTGTTCTTTTGCTTCCCTTACCAATTCTTTAACTCTTTTCCCTTTCCCTTTATAGTTAGTTAGTTTAGATTGTTCTGGTGTTCTTGTTTTGAGATATTCTTTCCATTCTTTCTTCTTCGCAATAATTTCTTCTTGGATATTACTATTCCACCAAGCTATTTGTCTTTTACTGTTGTTTACATTGCACACTCCGCATACTTTGGTAGCCCCGTCCAGGATTATATTCTTGAAGATGCTCAATTTGTTTTCCAAATTTGCATATTTCTGTATCCTTTTCCATTTTCTGTATCCTTTTTTTTTTCCAATTTCTCATCAGTTATTTTTCGATATTTGATCATAATTTCTTAGTTTATATGTCCTCATTGATTTGTATTTTCTTATTGTTGGGTTTTCACCTTTTGGCAACCTTTCTTTGATCACTGTATATTTGGGCTCCTCTTCTTATTCTTACGTTTTTCACATATTTTCTTTTGCTCCTTTGTATCAGTATATAGTCTATAATTGACCTCTCTTATTTTGTATGTTGAACCTTTGTGTAATTATGTATGTCTCTATGTTGGTAAAATGGTGTTTGTTATGATGAGATCATGTATTTGGCAACAACCTAGCATCCTTTCTCCATTATTATTTCTAAGTTCTTCACCGTGCTGTCCTATTGATGTTGTTTTTGTATTGTTTCTTCTGCCTACTCTAGCATTAAAGTCCCTGGCAATATACAGCCTCTCTCTGGCTTCTTCCGTTATTGTACTCAATTCTTCCCAAAATTTGTTCTTTTATTCGGCCTTTTCATTTTCATCTGGCGCATATACCGCTATCACTGCAATTATCTCTCCTTTGCCATTTTTCAGTCCTACTGTGAGTACTCTTTCGGACACTGCTTCCCAATGTATTATTTGTTTGTTTATTCTTCTGTGTATTATGCATCCGACCCCTGCTCTGTTGCACTCCACTGTATATCAATGTATGTTCATTATTTATGTACTATAAATAAATCAAGGTAATTAGGCCTAATATGTCTGATATTATAGAAAATGACTCGCTAATAATAATATGGTGTTTTATTTGCCGATTTTTACAATATTCAACTTTACGTAATAAAAAAATTATTTACATGTATGTACCTACACAAAAGTCAAAAAGAAAATCTTGAAATATTAAGATGAAAAATTAAAATAATTCTGACTTGACAATTAACGATAATTCTACAACACGGTACCGAATTCATTATTTTTATCATTCTCAATAAATTTATTTACTTCTATATTTTTCTGCCCTACTATTACAATTTTCACAAACATCTACTATAAATGTGACTGCAGATTTATGGAATTAACATTCCAGGTGTGTCCGCGTGCACCGATTAGATTCTGCGGTCTACTCAGTCTGTCTAATGGTCACGATGATAACATGACAAATTTCTCAATTAAGATTATCGTGGCCTCTAAACTATTGTGGCGATATGGCCGGGATTAATTGCAACCTAATCTTATTAAGGCGTGTCGTAATTAAACGCTCCATTTGAACATTAATTTGCTAAGAGCCAATGTACAATATAGCAATATATTGCTTGTCAGTTGGCAAAGTTTATTCTATTAATTTAATAGTTTTGGTGGCGACTAATTTTGGGCACTAATGAAATTCTCGTGTAATTATTTATGACTCTAGAATATTAAAAAGTTAGTTTCCCTTCAGAATTAGTCAATGGTTAGATTTTATTTAATTTGGGATAATGATGAAATTTTGAGAGTAGGAGATTAAAAGGTTAGAAGGGGGTTCCTTCGGATATATCGTGCTACACGTCCTTTTCACGTTTTATGGAGTCAAGGAGTATGAAAAATAATGTTATTTTTTTCATTTCAGCAGAAACAATATTTGTAATATCTCCATCACATAAAAAAATGGCGTAATACATTTCATCTTATTTCATCGTATTTAGCAATTTAGTATTGCCAATGTCACTTACACAGAGGAAGATTGTTTGACATTATTATACTCGTACCTATACTGCCTCAACGCCTGTGACGTTTAGACAAGATTTTTATAAATTATCCCGCATATAATAATAAACAATATAAAAGTAAAAACTATATCAGTCCAACCACTCTTTACAAAATAAAGTTTAGTTTTATTTACTTATTAACAGATTTTTTTCTGCAAACCTGAACAGTTTTTAGTCACTATTATAAACAGTTGAATTTTATTATTTTAATATACACACGTATTTCCTTCATAAGGAGCAAACGCGTGACTTATTTTGATGTGATTTTAGGCCAAATAATTGTAGTTTTTGATTATTTATTTAACCAAGATAAGTTTCAAAATTGTCATTTTTGATATATATTGTATATCATACTAAAATAGCAATCACTAAAGTTTATACTTTCTTTTAATCGCTATCAATATTTTTTCTACATAGTATTCATTTGAAAGAAAAGAAGTCTTGAAAAGTTGCTTTTAGAAATTTATAAACAGACTTTCATCGAATATATTATGTAATATGTCCTTTTCGGTTTTCGTGAAATAGAGAAACTGAAAATTACGTTATTTATTCGTTATTTTTTATTTTAGTAGGAACAATATGTAGAAGAAAATATCAGTTTTGATTCTTAAATATCTCTGAAACACTTTTTGTATTAAATTTTTTCTTGTAATTAATATCTCGCTATAAATTTTTAATTTTTAGTGATTGCAGTAAGTTATGATAAAAAAAAATGTAATTCATTATTTTATAACTGTATAACTGCAAGGAAATTATACAAAGTTAACGTACTTTACAAATGATACCTAACAATTGCTTTAAAATTATTTGCTTTTGAATATAAAATTTACCCAATTTGATAGGCTTCATCGTTATGTACATAATAATAGTAAGAAAACAGAAAAGAGCAAAAAATCAAAGCATAGTTTTTATTGTTTTAAGTTTTGGAAATTGTATAATGTTTACATTTTTTTTTTCAAATTAATTGTAAAACATATTGTAATTAAACGCTCTACTTGAAACAATTTGATAGTTTTGGTGCAAAGTAATTTTAGGCAGATGTTCTAATTGAATTCTAGAGTAATTATTAATGACTTTACTAATTAGTTTCCGTTTGAATTTTATGAAAATTTAAAGAGTAAACTTAATTATTATGGATTTTTCCGTTGGCAAAGCAGTAATGTACATATGTTTTAAAATTAACGCTTATATAGCTGCGTTCTCGATTCAAATGAATAACAGTTAAATTTAAATGCACTTATTACTACTCTCTCTAGTACCTCTTAAAATACCTCGTAATATTAGGTAGGTTATTAAGTAAAAATTCACCTAAGCCACAAGATTGTCAAACTAGAAACAAGGATCGTGTCAACCAATACAGGAATTAATTTTTATTTGTAATCATGCAGTGGGATGTTTTCCTCCTGTGTCCACCTGCACCAAGATCTAACGGTCCAGTTCAGTTTAACGCTTCTGCGTTGCTGGAGGGTCAACCCTAGAACAGACACAGTTCTAGGGCTCGACCGTGTTCTGGACACCTTTTCTGGCAGTATTCTCCGTAGCATTCTATCACTCAAGGCAAGGTTTTCAACACGTTATATGAGGTGCATAAACAATCAGCAGCAGTCTTTCTTCCATCCACGACACAGGCAACTTCTGGATTAAACACTACTCCAAATTCAAGCTCTAGTGACCTAAGACAGCTCGACAGAAGCACCTACTAGCCGAGGAAGACCGTCGTCTTTAAATTAAACTAGACCGAATATTTACCATAAATTTAAAATTTTGTCGAGATAGGATGGAAAAAGTGTCTAAATTTCCAAAAAAAAAAAATTTCAAATCTTTATTTTAAAAGTTTTATTATGAGTTCTTTGCAATCGCAATAGCTTATTCAATCATTTTCAATTTTTACCAGTGGCTGTATCTCTGCCAAAAATCATATATATTTTTAAAGAAAATGTTGTTCTGGGTTTTTCAGGCCGAAACTACAGGCAAAATGTCATTAAAATTGGATGCGTTGAATGCAAGTATGTCGGAACTCCGAGGTTCCACGTATTAAGTAAATAATTGATTTAGTTGCGATTGGTACAAAAAATATATATAAATATTATTTGATAATAACTTAGTTATGTAAGACCGTAGAGCAAACTAATACTGATATGAAGTGCATGAAAACTCGTGAAAACTCAGACAACTATAGACAAAGAAGAACTTTTAACATTATACAACGCACAAATCAGACATCTCCAGTAACTGATAAATAACAAGTTACAATTACAATTGAAAAAGTTTAAATTTCAGGTTAGTTCAGGCCAATTTGGATTAGTTAAGAGAAGTTGAACATTGGTTGCAAGAAGAATTTTTAGGTTGATAATTTATTTCCAGAATCACCATAAAAAAACTAGAGTATTTAAAACTCTTAAATTTAAGAAGATAACAAACGAAGTGCTGTAAAGAATTTTAATACTTACACTGCCCTTATTACCAAAATAGATTCCATCTCAAAGAATAATGTAACTTAACCTTGAGTCCATTCCATCGAATCAGGTGGATCTGAACCGAATAGCCAAGTTTCACTTGTAACAACTGGAGAAAAATATCACCGATAATTTTTTGAAGGAACGAAATGTTCTGGAGAAATCTCTTTCCTCACCAGTTTCTGTTTGGGTTTGAGGAGTTTGGAAGATATATCGTACAGAATTTTTTTTCGTCCCTATATCTTCGTGTACAATCTTTTGAAAACTGTAGTTTTGGATATTCTAGCACTTTTAGCAACTACTGAGTGCTTTATTCGTGGATCTGCTAGTAGCAAATGCTTAACAAGCCTGATTACGTCTTATTCAACCGAACTTCCTAATTTTCTTCAGTGAATACCGGTCACATCGAAACTATTTAGATCAAAATTTCGCTTAATAATAAGATAAGCTTTTGTTGCCGTGCACCTCGGGTACTCTGAATAATTCTTGGTCCATTACTTTCTTTAGTAAAAAATTTTATCACTGTGCAATGCTTCAGGTTACTTTCACTCATTTTTCGGAAGAAACAAAATCCTTAAAACCAAAAAACGCAAAGAACTAATACCAAATTTCGTCAACATGCTTCGAACAGTGACAGCAATTTGACAGCTAAACAATTTTTTGTATATGATATCATTTTCCTGACTAGATAGGTTATTTGAAAACATCCTGGCATTTAGAATGATAACTTAGTGTATATTTTATACGTCTACTATTTGCGGAAATATAGGGATTGTTGGGTGTACGAAGTTACAGCTGTGAAATCTCAGCCTAAACTTTACCAGAACAGCCAACAGATTATTGTCCTCAGAAAATAAAATATCTTTAAATTGTATCCCATCAAACACATAAAATGTAAAAAAATGCCAAGTCTCGCAACGCAGTCCTTCCACCACAAAAAGTTGTGAGATCTCATGTAAAACCAAGTCAGTTATTTTAGTTAATATCTATGGAAGCACCTGTTCCACAACTTTGTCATAAATTGTTATCTAATTAGTTACCTACCAACATTTATAGTGACCGTATCAATATTAGACATGTTTACTTCTATAACAAATATAATGACTTGGCAATCGCACGGCAACATAATCACATAAGAATAATCTACTATTTCGATTGCTAAGTAAGTCTAAACAGTGCACTTAAGAATAAAGTATTTTAAATAGTAGATTATTCTTATGTGGTGATACTGACTTTTGTGTATGGTAATAGCATAGGCTATACATATCGGAAACTGTTCGCGATAAACATAAGCTCTATTAATAATGTCAAATTTAGTTTTGACAGGACCAAGCTCGTAAAGATGTTCATTATTAAATGTAATATGTATTTTTTTTTTTATTTTATTTGTATTTTTAGGATTAACCTTTACTCCTTGTACTATACCGATAGAACCGTTGACTAAGCTAAGACTCATGTTAATATTTTGTCTTAACATGACTTTTGCTCCTATTTTAATAACTATATTCTCTTCTAGCCCTGCCGTCATGGAAGCATCATCTTCATACTTTTTTATAATTAAAATATACTTAAAGTATTTCACTTAACAATTTTTTAATTACACGAAGTAGGTAATTATTATTAAATGAATATATTTGATACATTAAAAAATGTTATTAAATATAATATACTAATTAATAAATAATACAAATTATTCATAATTATGGATTTTTGAGTGATTAATTAACTTTATACGACGTATTATTTACCGGATCTCACGGTTGACCTTGCATAATGCTACGTATGGCTGAGCGCTGCGCGCTCTCCGCGCTCTGTCTCAAAACCGATTAAGCGTATAAAAAATGTTTAGAACAAAATTTGTAGAGAATTTTATTCTCTATAATTTTTATAATATATGCAAATATCATTGAAACCATAGGAAGCGAGATATTTGCGAAAAATCGATTTTTGTGACCTTTGACCTTGAATATTTTAAGACGCGGACACGAGATTTTATGAGACTTATGAGACAACTTTTAGAATGTCAAAATAAAGGTTTATACAAGTTTACAGCTTATTATCTCTTATTCCGAGGTTGACCCTCTTTTTTGGCTTAAGTGACTGTACAATTTAGAAAACGGGACTGAAATATCCGGATGTTTCACTTTTTCCTTCCTTTATAGGCTAAATGCTAACTAAATTCAAAATTTGAAGTTTGTGTGTCTGCTAGAAGTACCTTAGAATTTTGATGATCGGTGAGTGAGTCAGTGACAAAATTAAAGAACTTCGACTGGCGATAGTTCGTAAACTATAAGGTATAAATAGTAGGTAATTTAGGAATATAGCTAGTATAGTATGTCCTCTGGGTCACTGAAAATTCAGGCTTCTAGCTTTATCTACAACTAAGTTACAGGTGGGTCGAAAGTGCCGTGAGTGGCTTCGAGAAAAGGATGGTACAGCTGTGCTTCATGCTCGCCTTGATGGGGCCATTGCCGTGCCCCCAGATACATGTATTTTTATTTATCTTTAGTATATCTTAGTATAAATTCTACGTATTATTAACAGTAACATTAAATTTAATATCATGGATTATATAAAATTTAATAAAGTACCACACACTTCAAATGGAAATTGGGTTTCCTTGAAATTACTCCAAACTTTGTGCAGAAGTAGATCTTATGCGTCTGAATAAATGTCTCAATAGGTACAACTCGCGAAAATGCTTCCTACCCCCGCTATTTACCGAATTAAACTTAATCGAGCCCAATCGATAATTTACTGACAATTGAAAAAAAAACTATGTTCCAATGATCAAAACAGGATAATAATCTCACCTAATAGTTAAAATTGGATTCCCTTTCAGATTACGCTATCAGTTTTTTTGCTACAACCCTTACAAACTCCGAAAAACGGGGTCGTAAGGGGATGAAATATTAAAATTCATGTATAAGATCTTATACATTCATGTGTAAGGTTCTTTTTACCCAAACAGGAGGCTATGGAGTTTTCGGATAAGCCGAGTTCAGTTTTTTAGACAATAAGGGTCTTCCCCCCAAGAGATGAAATATGCGAAATAATCAATTGATGCGATTTTGAAAAAAATAAAAAAATAATAAAAAACTAAAGAGTTAAAAAATATATAAAGTTACAAAACGTAAAAAAAATATTAAAAAAGAGAAAACCCAAAAAAATTATGAAAAGATGAAAAAAACCAAAAGGCTCTTTTTACCCAATCAGGGGGAATTATAAAATTTGATTTTTCAGGTATTGAAGCTTTTTATCCCTCCGTAAGGGGATGAAATATTAAAAATCATCAATATTACATTATAATATTAATTATATATTATCTACTGTTAGTATTAACTAGGATAAACGACGAGGACGTTGCAGATACTTACCCTGCTTTTTTTTGGATTCTTCATCTTTTTACAATCTTTTTGGGTATTCTCATTTTAAATTTTTTTTATGTTTTTTAACTTTATATTTTTTAACCTTCTAGTATTTTATTTCTTTTAACTTTTTTATTTTTTTCAATTCAATTGATTATTTCACGTATTTAATCTCTTGGGGGGTAAGGCCTAAATAATATCCTTAATGTATAAGGGGTTGTAGCAAAAAACTGATAGCGTAATCTGAAAGAACATCCAATTTTACTGATGAGGTGAGATTATTATCCTGTTTTGAGCATCGGAACATAGTTTTTTTTTTTCAATTGTCAGTAAATGATCGATTGGATTCGATTGGGGTTGGTTCTGTGAATAGCGAGGGTAGGAAGCATTTTCGCAAGTTGTACCCATTAAGACTTCGGTTCAGGAGCACAAGATCTACCTCTGTGCAAAATTTGGAGTCATTTCACCGAAACCCAATTTCTATTTAAAATGTGGGTGGTCCTTTATATTTATTTGTAGAGTTACTTCAAGAAGTAATGCGTAAAAATAATTCTATTAAAAACATCTGACATGGAACGGTATCATTAGCGGCTTAAGGCAACTAAGAAAACAAAGTTTTCACGACCGGACTCTGTCAAGTTGTAGTACCTTTCTGACGATTCGACTACAACTAAACTCGGCATTTTCTGAGAATTTAGTGAAAAGTAAAGATCTGCAAAGATATATCGCATATTTATAGGTAAACGTCGGGACGTTATTTCAGTTTTACAAAGTCTAATTCCGAGAACTCCAGTTTTTCTTATGAGAGCTAGTTAGCTCTTATAAGTAACAAATTTGAAGCCTCAGTGCCTATTTCGAGCCTGTCGGATCGAAGTTCCTTCAATAAAAAGCGGCCAAGTGCAAGTTGAACTTGCGCAATTAGTGTTCCGTGCATTGATTGCTTTTAGAATAAAAAATTTTGCTACATTGCTATAAAATGATTAGTGACTTCACAAAACACACCCCAAATGAGCTTTCAACAAAGTTTATTTCCAATCTTTACTGAAAACTGATGACCTTGAAATTTTTGTTTTTTTATGTACCAGATAAATTATTAAAGTGATAATTTTCGTTCAATTTACACCCCGTGGGGAACATTCCAGAATTTTTTCAAAATTTTTTGGTTGGTACTTTTCGAGATAAGGTGGGGGAACAGCGATTTATCGCTGTTATATATATATATATATATATATATATATATATATATATATATATATATATATATATATATTTATATATATATTTATATATATATATATATATATATATAATAATTTTTTTGTTGAACCTTTTGTTTACATAAACTTAATTGGTTTTTCTTGGGTACTTAGGTTCTTTTGGAAAACATAAACTAGTTTATTTGACGTTTCGCCTTATTTTTTTTAGGCATTTTCAAAAATTCTTTATTTTTTAATATTCATTGTGTATATACCCTGAAAGGCAACTATTTGTATGTTTGTGAATTTCAAATTCTATATTTGTAATATAGAATTTGAAATTCACAAACACACAAATAGTTGCCTTTCAGGGTATATACACAATGAATATTAAAAAATAAAGAATTTTTGAAAATGTCTATAAAAAAAATAAGGCGAAACGTCAAATAAACTAGTTTGTGTTTTCCAAAAGAACCTAAGTACCCAAGAAAAACCAATCAAGTTTATATATATATATATATATATATATATATATATATATATATATATTTATATATATATATATATATATATATATATATATATATATATATATATCTATATATATTACTCGTGTTTTCACAAGCTTTCATTTGAAACCACACCCGATGATCTAGTAATTTTTTTTTTTCACTTCCGATTTTATCCCCAAAGGGTCCCCCCTTAAGTCAAAATTTAACTTTCAAAGCTACATGGCTCTGATGAGGCCAACAATTTCTATATTATTACCAAATTTCAACTTTCTATGACAAATAGTTTTGGAGGAAATCGGGTGTGACAGACAGACGGACAGACAGGCAGACAGACACCGAAGTCATCTTATAAGTGTTTCGTACGGAACACTAAAAAGATAACAATTAGATATTAGACTGACAAAAATATGCGAAATTTTCTATAATAATTTATTAAATTAGGAATAGTCTTTTTAGTGTTCCGTACGGAACACTTATAAGATCACTTCGGTGTCTGTTTGTCTGTCTGTCCGTCTGTCATACCGAATTTTCTTCGAAACTATTTGAAGCAGGAAGTTGAAATTTGGTACTAATATAGAAACGTGTAGTTCTGAAAGTTAGATTTTGACTTAAGGGGTTAGTTTTGGGGGGTGAAATCGGAATTGAAGAAAAAAAAAATTCTGGGTCATCGAGTGGGGTGTCAAATAAAAGCTTGTAAAAACACGAGTTTAAAAATATATATAGTGTCTTACATGCGCACACTTTTCTTTGCATTATTTTGAAAAAATCGCGAAAAATCGCTGTCTCCCCCCTCTATCTCGAAAAGTACTGATTCAAAAATTTTGAAAAAATTCTAGAATATTCTCCATGGGGTGTAGTTTGGACGAAAATTATCACATGAGTGCATTACCTTTAATAATTTATCTGGTATATAAAAATAAACAAAAATTTCAAGCTCATCAATTTTCAGTAAAGGTCGGAAACAAAGCTTGCAAAATTTTTACTGGGTCATCGAATGGGGTGTCAAATGAAAGCCTGTAAAAGCACGAGTTCAAAAATATATATAATGTCTTACATGCGCATACTTTTGTATTATTTTGAAAAAATCGCAAAAAATCGCTGTCTCCCCCCTCTATCTCGAAACGTACTGATCCAAAAATTTTGAACAAATTCTGAAATATTCTTCAAACGGTGTAGATTGAACGAAAATTATCACGAGTGCATTACCTTTTTTATATAAAGAAAAACAAAAATTTCAAGGTAATCACTTTTCAGTAAAGATCGGAAATAAACTTTGTTGGAAACTCATTTGGGGTGTGTTTTGTAAAGTCACTGATCATTTTATACCTCCGTAACAATTTTTTTTATTATGGATTAGCAGGGTATTGAGGAAAGTTTTAAAATAATTTAAATAAAAACTGAATTTTTTTGTTTTTAATATCTCAAGAAATACTAAATAAAAAAAAGAAAAAAATACTACGGTTTACACATGAAATATACAGAATAGCGGAAAATCTAAAACTTTTTAATGAACTCTACACAAACTTCCCATATTCCAATTTATTATCGAACATAAAATATATAAAAACTTTTATAAAACGAAACTTAAAGGAGTAAAGAATAACTGCTATAAATATAAAGTAATACGAGATGCACATAAAATTCAACACTGGTAAATAATTATGGAAAATTGTGATTTACAAAATTATACAAATTTTATGACCAATGACTTGGATGTAACTGAGGACAACGAGTATTTGGTAATATTTCAGTGAGTACAGTACATAATATACAAAATTCATTCCTGAGTCAAAATTGTTTATCTGCTTGCAGATAACATTTCAAAGTTTAAATTATCAGTGTCGTACAACATAGTACAATAAATTTTTGTTGTACTGTGTTGTTGTCTACCTATAGGGTCGCATAGAGTTATTTCAATAGTATTGTGTGTGTGTGTGTGTGTGTGTGTGTGTATGTGTGTGTATGTCTGTGTATGTGGGCGTGCGTGCGTACGTGCGTGCGTGCATGCGTGAGCGTCCGCGTGCGGGTGCGAGTGCGGGTGCAAGTGCGGAAGTTTTCACGACTTAAATTGGATTAAACACGGTTTTAAAAAACATTTACATTCTAGGTTCAAAATAATGAAACGTACACATGCAAATTAGAGATAAATATCCAATAGCAAGCAGGACATAATAAATTTAATGCTACATACTTTTATATATATTTCTTATAGCCAATTTTAATGGCTATGTATACACCGTGAGGTATTTTTCAAATCCTCACGTCGAGAGTATAGTTCCTCGATTCGCTTGTCAGATGAGATACTCGGTATACTGTAAATTGTTATAGATCTTAGCATATATTGAATAATTGGTTTCCATATTTTAATTGCTTTACTGTCTTTCAATAAATAACCATTAAGCCCTTATATTTCTTATATATGTTTTTAAATATTAAAATATTCGGCAGATATACGAGGATGTACGCTTGAAATTCGAAGGACCTTACGTTGACAAATAATTCAGAACAATTAATTGATAAATAAATTTAAATCACTTTATCTTACATATTTAAATTATTAGTAATGACACGTAAAATTAACGTGTCTAGCCGAATATTGCGAGGCCGTTAGCGTTGAAAATAAATGATTACAGGAGCATTCAGTAAAGAATTCTTCGATTTCTCTTTAATATTTAATCCTTTGCTTCGCTTTTTGCATAAGGTTGAATATCTAACCATATTTTTGACCTCAGTTTTCGCAATTTCAATCACTTAAAATCCCTGAAATCAAACGGGATACAGCTATATATTGTACCGGTTAGTATAAAAGATTTGCCTTGCAAAACATCTCAAGTTAAATTAAAATACATTACTGATTCCACCAGCTAATCTAAAAAATAAATATATTTTTACAGGAAATTTACCAAGCACTTGAACTGTCTAAAGTTTTTTTCAACTCATGCAAAGTATAATTCAATGCCCAATAATTATTGTACAGTTTCATTGTCTCAAAACTATTAGACTAATATAAACTAAGCTAATAACTTACTATTTCAGAATTTACCAAAGCAATAAACTTAATTTGATTATAATAACTTCTATTTAAAATGTTTTTTGTATCTATTTTTATATTTGTTTATTTATTTATTAAATTTTATGTTCATGTTAATTTTTGGAGTTGTCTTAAAAACAAGGTTATTTAAATATGAATAACTTTTTATAATCTTAAGTAGGAGAATCCGGGAGACTTGCTCAGGTGGGAGAAATGCTCCACATCGCATAAATCTTTTTAAATTTCGGGCTATCGGGTTCGCTGACAGGTCGCTGCATGCTCGCTCATTGTTTATCACATGCTCGACGCCATATTGTTTGCCATTACGCCGGTTCGACAGTGAGCGAAGCAAATACGTTTTTAGTGGTCGCGACAAGAAAAAAAAATTGTGTTTTTACGTTACTTCGACAAATATTAAAGTACGTAATGACTTTCTTATTAGTTCAATTATTCAATTAATATAGTTTTAACAATCTTGCGTGTTTTAGTCCTTCGATTTAACCAATTTCTACAAACATGCAATAAAGTGAAGAAGGTTAGGTTAGAGAGATTTAATCCGTAACGCGGAATGCATTAGGGACTACGCATAATGGACTTATCGAAGAGCGGCAGATAAATATATCAGATAAAGAATTAGTGTTCGAATACTATAATACGAGGTGAAATCCAGAATATGTGCCATGAAGTCCAGTCCTTGCTTTTATCAGCAAAATTTCTGTATTTTTAATGCAAAGCTTAAGTTATAAACAAATTGTTTTTCTTTATTTGCATTATTACTTAGCTATGATGCATGAGTTTATATGTCTTTTGACACGTTAAAGTCGAATTTCTAATCCATTTTTCCTAAAAATTTATTAATTTTTGTTACAAATAAATAATTTTTTTCTGTAATAATTTAATATAATATAATTTAACATGAACAGCGGTTCAAGTGTCCCTCAGATTTGTCTAACAAAAAGATAATAATATTTTTATTTGCTTTTAGGTACTGATGTCATGCCGTTTCAGTATAAAACAAAAGAAGGTTCTACCCGCAAAAAAGTCACCAAGCAGGAATTACAAAACACTATTCGTGAAGTGACATCTGGTGCTTCTCTTCGAAAAACAACGGTCAAATATACGATGATAGGACCACTTTACGTCGATACATTAAACATGAAGAAAAACTGCAAGTGTTTGACCAAAAGGGTAGTTCATATAAAGCTTCTCAGATTTTTACAATTCCAGAAGAGAAGCTTTTAGTAGAATATTTACTAAATTGCAGTAAAACGAACTATGGCCTGACTCGGATAGAAGCGATGAAATTAGTTTTTGAGTTTGCTTCATCAAACTCTAAAAAAATTCCATACAGTTGGTTAAAAAATAATTCAGATGGAAAAGATTGGTTCCTCGGATTTCTTCGTAGAGATTTTGAAATAAGTCTTCGTGGAAATTCTCAATAAGTTTTTTGAAACTCTGAGATCTGTTCGAGAAAAGTATAAGTTTGAACCGCAAAATATTTATAATTGCGATGAGACCGGATGTACCACTGTCTAAGACTGCCCTAAGGTGTTAGCAAGTAAAAAGTCGAAACAAGTGAAACAGGTTACTTCTGCTAAGAGAGGAACTCTGGTTACACTCTGTTTTGCAGTCAATGCAATTGGAAATGTCATACCACCATTTTTATATTCCCTCATGTGAAATATCGGCAAGATTTTGTGTCCGATGGGCTAGAATGGTCAGATGGTGGCGCATACTTCCCTGGGTGGATGACTACGAAGAGATTCTTAAAATTTATGGAACATTTCAGAAAGTATTTCTGTGCATCAAAAGAAAATCCCGTCTTGTTGATTCTTGATAATCACGAGAGCCATGTAAGGCTAGATTTGGTCAAGTTTGCCAAAGATAATAGTATAATAATATTGACTCTTCCTCCACATTGTAGTAACAAATTGCAACCATTAGACATTGCTGTTTACTCTTCATTTAAATTAAGGTACAACACTGTGATGAATAACTGGATACTATCAAATTCTGGGAAAAGATTTACAATTTGTAACATTCATTTGCTCATAAAAACTATGATGTCACACACATTCAGTCAGGCAAACATCCTAAGTGGATTCAGGAGTACCGACATTCATCCATTTAATCCTGATATACTCGGAGAAAAAGACTTCATGTGCTCTGCAGTCACAGACAGACATTTATCGAATGATGGTCAGTTACTCCCTGCAGATTCCACGTCATTTGAAAGCCGTCAAGCTCAAATTATCTTCTCCATTGATATGGAAGATCCATCATCTTCACAGCACGATTTGGATAGCATTCCTCACGTTCCTCCTGAACTAAACCGTTCTGGTAATTGTCAGCCATCTCTAAGCATACTCCAAACCGAAGCAAATGATCTGCAAATCTTAGATATTCCTCAGCCTTTACCGTTACGAGAGAAAAATTATGATGATGTTGATTAAGCTCCACCCGTTCTTCAGGAGGTTTCGGTTATTGCTGAATCAGCTATAAGTGACCAACGTAAGGCTGACGTTGGCTCAACCTCATCACTTGTAAAGAGATCTCAGTCGTAACTTAAGCTTCACCTTTACGCGACCATAATGATGCTGGTGGTGCTGAGACTGAAGCCTCATCCACTTGTCAGAAGATCTCAGTCGTAACTCCAGAAACAATAAAACCATACCCAAAAGCTGCACCCAAGAAGACTGCACGGCGTGGCCGCCAAGCAGGAAAAACAAAAATACTAACGCAAATTCCAGAAAAATACGCTCTAGATGATTCAACACCCAGTGAAATATCTAATAAAAGAAAAATTAATAAAAATAACCAAAAGAAGGGAAAAAGCCTAATATAGGAGAGGCAAAAAGAGAAGTTTTGCAGGATAGTGAGAGCGAAACAGATTTTGAAAATGATTGTACCAAAGATGTTGCAGTCAAAAAGAAACCAATGAAGAAGAAAACGAAGAAGAGAAATTTAGAAAGTAAGATAGGGAGTGAAAATAAAAAAAGAAAAACATGTAACGCAAAGATCAAAAAACATGTGTGCCGTTCCATATGCTGATAGCTCTAATGATGGTGATAGCCGTTGATATTGTTTCGTATGTCAAAGAAAATAAGTTTTAGACATGAGACTCTGTATTTCCTGTAAGAGATATGCTCACAAAATATGTGTTGGGTTGACCAATAAAGATGACCAAAATTTCATATGCCATAAGTGCGAAGCTTAAAGACTAAAAAAATTTAAAAAATGAACGTGATTTTGCATGTGCTTTTACAAAATTAGAGATTGATTATTGATCTCTTTAACTAAGTAGCTCAATTAGGGTATCATTTCTTTTTTATATATTTTTTTTTTAAAAAAAAAGGGTAAAATGTCTATTGTTTATTTTTTATATTTTTATTTAGAGAGCAATTTGTTAATAAAACGACAATATTGACTGTTTTCTTTATACCTACTGTTCCTCTTTTCAATTAAAAATAGTTGTTGTTGACGTTTTATTAAAATATGTGGCATTTACAAAGTGTTTGTCATTATTTCGCTATACAAATAGATATGGTTAAGTCTCTCCACTACTATGATCAACTCTCCCATGCGTTGAGGAGATTTGAACCAAAAATCGATTTTTTAAAAAAAAGAAGTTAGTGGTTTACGGAACCTTTGACATTAGATGACGGTACCTATTTACCAATGCTTTGTATACATTATTGAGCTGTCAAGTTTCAACTCATAGTTACCATTTTTTGTATGTTAGAGTAAGGGGGGGTTCCACTCCCTGGGCCTTCTCCTAGTTAATTTCGAGACAAGATAGCATCGAGAATACCTCATTATTAGATAGTGTGCAAAGAAACTGCGCTAGGTTTGTGATTACCAAAAGATACAATTTCTTAACAAACTAGCCGTATTTAAAGTTTCCTGTAACGTGTACAAGAAAAAACTGGAAGACCAATATCCTCAAGAAAAAGGGAACATGAACGATGTCGTAGAAAAACATTCAGAATCGGCTGTATCGGAATTTCAGCACTCTACAATGGAAGACAATTCCAAGTTCCTGCTTTAATCTCTGATTTCTATAAACAAATAATAATTAAAATTTACTAATATCCTAATAATATTATAAGAATTACGATTTACAGCTGGACACCGAGCATTACGCTAAGTTACGGCCCCGTGCATACTAGTGGAAATGTATCCCTCCGAATTTATTTAGCTTCCCGACCTTAAGGAGTAAATACTCTTGATGAGGCCCAGTACAATCGTAGATGAAAAATTGGTAGGCTGCTTGAACTTAATACAGTATAAACCTAAGAACCATTATTGCTCGTCAAGTCCCAAAGTAAGATACGGTGATTTTATTTCTATTAAGTATACTAGTTTGTTGCCTGAAAACCTTTTTCAGACATCAAAGTATTTCTAGTTGCTCATACTGAGTCCTGACCACCTTATTTATCGAACCTCAAGAAAGCGACAACCATGTATCCGAGTAATCTGATAGAGACAGAATTTATAAGTAAAAATAAATACAACAGAAGGCAACCCTGGTTGTGTGATACCAGGAGTGGCGCAGCCAGGTTCAAGAGGCGGGGAAGATGCAGATAAATGCAAAAATAATTTCTTTAAATATGAAGAATAATATTAAAGGTAAATCTGCTAACAGAAGGAGATGCAAATCAATAATCGAGGCTGGAGCCTCTCTACCAAAAAAGAACTCTTTTTACTGAAACTCTAAACGCTTATACCCTTCCTAATGTACTTAACTCATAATTGTCGATCAATGGGGAAGAGAAATTTTTCACAGAAAAGAACCCTCTCTTTGGAGTTAAACTTCAAAAGTTTAAACTCTACCTAACCTAATTAAAAATAGATGACCAACGAGGAGATTTTCTCACAAAAGTGGACCTTTCCTTCCATACAATGGATCTTTAAAAGTTTCAAGTACTTCCCCAATAATCAAAAGTCCTGTCTCTAGAAATGCACTATTTTCAAACTCCATACGAGTGATTTTTAGAATTTCAGCGCCAAAATCAGGTCTCTCTATAGGTCTTCAGCCATCAGTATAAATATGTTGTATCGTGTTAACTTGCCCGCACTTTGTGGCGTCATTTTTTGTACCCTGTGAAAAGTTGTTTGTCCCACGCTTGAGCGCAATTTTCTTGCAGCCCCTTTTTAATTTCTGAGAATGAATTGAGTGAATAAAGATTTTAAAAGAACTAAAGAAATTAAACAAACACTAGCTCAGTTTTCCTTGGTAGAGAAATATGGGTAAGAGATAATTGTTGTACGTCTTTTTGGAATTATTTTTTTATGGTTAAAAACTTTAATTGTACTATTTTTTTTTGGGCACCATTCATTTTAAAATAGAAAGGATCTAACTTCAGCTAAAAAAATGAAAAAAACACTGAAGTGTTATACAGTTATTACTAAAAAGAATTAGTCTAGTACAACCCTTCTTATCCTGAAAAGAAAGATAGGTGTACAGTGAAACACTAGCTTTAATCAACAAAAAGAAAATTTATTCATGATTTTAAGATAAAAGTTCCAACCCTTGCAAGTTTAAGAATTACAAAAATTCTAGCCTAAAAAGTAGTTATTAAGAGTAGAGTTCCTAAATCAGGCGTTTTATTTCTAAAACTTTACTACACCCGAAATCGAAGAGTCGTGATATTCACTTCACGATTTATCAGTTCAAATTGCTGTTAAAACACTTATTTGCGGGAAATAGATCTACTGATGTATGTTCTGGTGACTTACGGTTTTCCTACGGGCTTCTAGGCCTTAAATTGAACACAAAACCGTTTTCACACATTCCATCACTTATGAGAAGAGCCTACTTTGGCTACTCCATGTAGAAAAAACACACTAAGCCCACTACGGCTTTACGTTAAAAACTCGTACTTAATTTGGCTCTCGAAAATATTGTCAGAAGCCTCTACTGCGGCTTGATGGGCAAAGCCTGGCTGCGGCTTCGTTGTAAAAAGCCTCTCGGCGGCTCGGTGCAAAAAGCCTGGTCTGCGGCTCGATGGAAAAAAGCCTTCTCGGCGGCTCGATGGAAATAAGCCTAGAACTGCGTTCTCCGGACCCCTAAATAAGCCGTGAGAACTCTGTCTCTAATATGGCCTATTTCCGGGAAACAAACATTTCACCAATCGCGGCGTACTACGAATTCGATAGATTCGGTCGGAAACCCGCACTGCACCTGTACCATGAGCGGCTAGACGTTCCAGTGTAATACACTGCTCGATACAAAGATGAAAAGAAGTACAATATAAAGCGAAAAATCAGTAACATTACATACTCTTAAAATCTAGGAAAAAATGAATGTTACATTTACCCCCTTCCAAAAAAAATAGACTACACTAGTCTATTAAACTAAGCCTATTCATCAAAAAAAGGTACAAAGTGCTACATTGTCACTTAATACTAAGGTCAAAACTTAAAACAAAATTACAATCTTCGGACCTTACTACTAGACTTAATTTAATTAAGCACTAATATTAAGTACAATGAAAACCAAATGAAAATCTTTGCATGATCACAAGAATCTTATAACTAGACTTAACTTAATTAAGCACTAAGGTTAAGTACAGCAAAAAGTAAATAAAAATCCTTGCATGAACATAAGAAATACCTTTCCAAAGTAACAATAATGGTCTTCTTATATAAAAGAATCAGCTCTATTATTGTTACCAAAACAAAAAAAAAATATAACTTTGTCTAGACTCTTGTCTAAATCAAAAAAAGTGAACTGAAACAAAATATGAACACCCCCCTTAAAATAGTTTAAGGATTGTCAGAAAATTTTCTATTTCAGCAAAAGAAATTTAGAAAAATTCTTGAATAAAGAAAAATAAAAAAATGATTCTAGTGCAATCATTAACACTAAAAGGAAAAAGTTTTGTCAGACCATTTAGCACAAGGCCAAAAAAAATATCTGGATAAATATCCAGGCAAACGCTCGGGAAAAATCGCTATCAATGCTCTAGCTCATCGCTAAGAGAACATTCTAAATCTAGTATCACTACTAGTCGCATCAGAAAATAATCGCACTCTACAGCGCAATGTCGACGTCCTAAGACATCCAGACATGCTAAAATCGCCAGGGAAAACGCTCTGGTTGATCGCCAGAAAACACGTCAGCTCATCGCCAACAAAACACTCTGGTATATCGCCAGAAAAAACCTCGGCTCCTCGCCAAGAAAACACTCTGGTATATCGCCAGAAAAAACCTCGGCTCCTCGCCAAGAAAACACTCTGTAAATAGTCCTCGACTAGACAAAGTCTGCGTTCTAAAAGAACAATCTCGCCATTAACATAGTGAGCAGCTATAAAAGCTAACACTATCACTATAGGCACAGTGAATAGCTATAAAAACTAAAATTCACTCTAAACACAGTGAATAGCTATAAAAGCTAAAATTCACTAAACTGAATGATCCTGCTTCAAAAAGCAATGTTCACTAAGAACAGAATGATTAGTCCGCGCGCAACTAACATTCAAGGAAACATTCCCAGATATGAGACAGCAAGTCTCGAAATAGGACCTCCCTAAAATTACAATTTTATATATAGGAGTCCATAAACAAAACGACTCAAAATCACACATTTTGAGCACATGCCCTCAGGCAACCAATACACCGAAATATATACAGAAATATATACAGAAATATATACAGGAGTTCAAATCCCCAAACTCTTGGTTATGATAACTCCATATCGAGCTTGGTGAAAGCTCTTAGCAAAAGCTAAACAAATCTTCGGCACATCGCACCAAAGTGACAAATCTGCCTAGAAACATGAGCCAGAAAAAACGCCCTCCGTCATTCTTCAGGGTGGCTACACAGAGATATAAAACTTAACCAGCATTGCGCCTCTTCAAGTTGCATGAAGAACTGTGTCTCGCCCTAGAACAACAACGAAAAACATTTAATCCATCCCACATAACAGGAGACAAACACCTCACCACGATATACTGAAAGGTGGAGACAATAATATACGGAAATGGTGACCCTGGTGTCCACCAACAAAAGGGAGTAGATTATAGCATCCACTAAACTAAAACGGTGTCTACCACACCACCATAAGTCAAAAAAAATTAATCAATAGGGTGTTCCGAAACACACTACTGCCAACAGCCTGTCACCACTAATAGGCTAATTGGAGCTGAGGTTGACTACAGTAGCTAGGCTCTCCTTTGGCTCAAATAGAAATAACCATTGAGTAACAAAACCTTTAAAGGTCCCAAAGGTCAAACGTTCGCCCTCCATAGACTACCCTTCCAATCAGTCTGTTCCTCAAGAAGACTAACTTCCTGCCAAACGTCGTAACGGCATCTGTTAGCACCCGGTGCATCACAGTCTGTAAAAAACAGATAACTCATGGGATACAACCTAAAGGTTTACAAGGTTAACTTAACCAAGCTTCTAACGGAAATTTCCAAAAAACGAAAATGAGCTTAAAAAGCTACATGAAGCAAAAAATTTCTCTATTTTTCGGTGGCAATGCAACAAAACTTTTGAAGACGACAAGAGCTTTTCCAGCTTAATCAGAAACAAGAAGAAAACATCGTTGACAGCTAAAATATTCGATCATGGTGTTAATCGTCTCCCTAGACAATAGCCTCTAGAAGAAACTGCTACAGGTATCAGGCATAACCGTTTTCTGTCAGCCCAAACTTCTAGATTACCTATTGGAAATCTAAAAATTCGGTTAGGAATCTTCCTTCACTGCGCTTAGCCACTCTTGACAAGGTTCTCATCTCGGTATCAGATTTTGATCATTTCTTTGTGAAACGACTGTCTTACTCTGCTCTCATCTCCTGTAAATGATCAGCCTTTAGTTCTCCTGCAGGACTTCAATTTCCTATCAATCTGATAGTAGACCGAAAAAACTCATCAGACGCCTATGAGTCTATGCAAAAAAATTTTTAAAAAATTTGTGACTCAAAGGTAACGTTTAAACGGCCCTGAAAAGAATAGAAAATACCCTCAGTTTGTCAATTCAGAAGAAGATCTAAATCAAATTAATCCAAGTCTTAGACTTACTGGATAAACCAAAATCAATTTACTCTTAATTGCACCCAAAATATACCATTAAGGTAATAAAAATACACCCACTCGGGTAACAAACTTTGAAATTGCTCATAAAATCTTTTGACTCAACATCATACCACACGAGCTCCATCTTGCGCTTGTCCTAACTCAAGATCACCTTGGATTGCCTCTTATCAAGATTTCGCTCCCAAGTGTCAAGAACTGGATATTATTTGGGGTCATAAGCAAATCAAATCCCGCGACCACCGACATACCAGTCTTATGATATATCCTGAGTGTGACTCTTTCGCAAGCTCGCAACAGCTGAGTCAATGCTAAACATCAACTACAATCAACCTAAGTTTGGATATGATCAGTACCCAAAACCTTAGCAAAAAAAATTATATAAGTGAGCTCTACTCTGCTCAACTTTTATAACAGTTAAAAAAAAAAACGAGGTCGTCACCTGTACAGAGCAACATCAAAAAAAATAAAGTAAAGCAATTAAGATAATGTAAATATAAATTATTCTTCTTCTGACAAACTTTCATTAGGGTTAGGTCCATTGAATGGTTTTAAGTCTTTAATATGCCATTGTCCTACTTTAGTCCCATCTAAATTAACTAAACCATAAACTAAGTCTGAAATCTTTTCTCTTATCACGCAATGCACATACTTAGGTACCAACTTAGATGTGAATTTATCAGCTGCACTGGAAAGAATTTTATTTTTTCGCCAAACGTGATCACCTATATTAAAGGAAAAATCCCTTTTTCTAAGGTTGTAAGACTTACTGTTCCGTTCATAAGCCTTATGTATCCTACTACGCACGTCGGTGAAAATATCTTTTAAACCCTTTAAATTTTCGGCGTACGCACCCCTGTTACCCGGAATTATTTCGCTGTCAACATTGACATCCAAATCTAAATTTTTTATAATACGATCCAGATAGAGGTATATGTCTGCCGTAAACTAAGAAAGACGGTGTGAACCCTGTTACTTCGTGTCTTGCGGTATTTATAGCTTGTTGAATTTTGGAAATATCTCTATCCCAAGTGTCATGTGAATCAACGTAACTTCTTAAAGCGGTCCCGACTGTTCGGTTATTACGTTCAACAAAATTACATTGTGGAGAGTACACGGGATTAAAACGGATGTTAAAACCATAAGTTTCACTTAAGCTCTTAAAACTCTTAGAGGTAAACTGAGTACCGTTATCGCATATCAAGAGCGATGGAACACCGTGGATTAGAAAGACATTATTTTCCAAAGTTCTCTCTATATATTCTGCTTTAGAGCTTTTCAAAGGAAATAGCATGGTATACTTTGTAAACCAGCAAGAAACCACGAGAAGCCCCTTTTTTGAACGTGGGAATGGGCCTACTAGATCAGCTGCTATGACTTGAAAAGGGTAATTAACCGTTTTCTCTTTTCCCATCAGTCCCATAGGTAGTGTATTTGGCGATTTCTGCGCTCCACATACTTCACAAGTCCTCACAAACTTTAAGATATCAAAACGCATTTTTGGCCAATAATACTGTTCCTGAACCCTGTGAAGAGTTTTATAAAAACCAAAATGACCAGAAGTAGGAGGAGTGTGACACATGTCTATAATTTCCTCTCTCTGTGGTTTAGGAACTAGTATTTTCCACTCGGGTACATTAACTTTTAAAGGCAACTGGTTTGGGATAAACTTGTACACGAAATCATTTTCCACCTTCCACTGCGGAAAATTTTGAGGAAATTCTTTAATTTGCTGCCGTAAATTATCGTACCATGGATCAATGCGATCTATATCAACTGTATCAATTCTTACGCCAATCTGTGCATTAAGACTGTTTTCGTCCACTGTATGATCTGGGATTCTTGACAAAGCGTCAGGAATAACATTGTGGACTCCTTTTCTATGAATTAAATTAAACGTATGTTGTCTCAACCTAATCGCCCAACGCGCTAGTTTGCCACTAGGGTTTTTAATAGAATTAAGCCA
Source organism: Pachyrhynchus sulphureomaculatus (assembly GCA_019049505.1). Lineage (NCBI taxonomy): Eukaryota > Metazoa > Arthropoda > Insecta > Coleoptera > Curculionidae > Pachyrhynchus > Pachyrhynchus sulphureomaculatus. Next base: position 163,043,877 of record CM032446.1, read on the forward strand.
CAATAAACTATAATGATCTGTTATGACCGTGAAAGGAATACCTTCTATGTAAGGTCGAAACTTTTCGATGTTAAAGAGTACTGCTAAACATTCTTTTTCAACAACCGAATAGTTACGTTCAGCCCTTGATAAAGTTCTACTGGCATACGCTATCACTCTTTCCTCACCATTGATTTTCTGTGTTAGGACGCCCCCTAAACCGGTATTAGAAGCATCACTAGAAAATATAAAACTGTTGGGAAAAATCTGGTTGGGATAAAATTGGAGCTGAAACCAATAGCTCTTTAATCTTGATAAAAGATTCTTCTGCTGCTTTTGTCCAATCTATCGATTGTCCTTTTTTTCGTCCTTTCAAAAGATCATTAATAGGCGACAACAAGGTAGAAAAATTCTCGATAAAACGTCTATACCATGAACACATTCCTACGAAGCGCTTAACTTCCGTAGTATTAGTAGGTCTCGCATAATTAACCAAGCTTGCTACTTTATCCGGATCGGTAGGCAAGGAATTTGAGCCTACAATATAGCCTAAAAACTTTAGAGAAGTTTTGAAAAAATCACATTTGCTCAAATTTATCGTCAGTCCGGCCTCTTTCAATTTATCTTTTACTTCTTTAAGTAAGCGAATATGCGATTCGAAGTCTTCCGATGTTACTAAAATATCATCGAGATAGGTAAAAATATGTGGCTCATATTTCGGACCAAATATAGCGTCCACTAAACGTTGCTGAGTTTGAGCAGCGTTCTTTAGACTAAACGGCATAGTGACGAACTGAAATAGACCTCGGCCTACTACTGCAAAAGCGGTCTTTTCCTTAGAGGATTTGTCTAAAGGAATTTGCCAGAAAGCCTTTCTAAGGTCTATCGAGGATACATACTTAGCATTCCTGAGTGATGTCAAAATTCTGTCGATGTTCGGTAATGGATAGTTATCAAATTTGCTGACCTCGTTGAGCTTTCTTCCGTCAAAGCATAGACGATACTGTCCATCGGCCTTTTTCACCAATAAGATTGGAGAACACCAAGGACTGTTTGATTCTTCAATCACTCCGAGTTTCAACATTTCGTCTAACTCTTTATTTAATACTTTTGACATATACGGAGACATGGCGAAGGGCCTTGTCTTTACAGGACTGGCATCAGCCGTATCTATAGACATGGTGATTTTATTCGTTCGGCCTAACCTATCTTTACTACTTATTTCCTTGAAAGAGCTTATTACTTTTTCTGCCTTTAAGCGTTCCGTCCGCGAGAGATCATCTAGGGTACATAGACGCGAGAAAAGGTTTTCTAAAGAACTTTCTGAATAACAATCTTTAAAACTTGTATGAGAATTGACTCCTAGGGACTGTGGATACCACGAATTATCTTTAAAATTTACTAAAATTCCGAATTTTTGTGCAAAATCACATCCTAAAACCAAAGTATGTGATAGAGAAGGTACTACTAGAGCAGAGATTACTAAACAATGACCATTGCAGACTAGCGGCAACTCAACCGTACCTAAAACTTTTAGACGGCTGCCATCTGCAGTGGTAACACTTCTATTTTTGACATGGCATATTTTTATACTTAAACGACTTAAAATTTTAATACCATTCTGACCTACAACGGAGGCATTTGCACCAGAGTCAAGTAAAGCCGAGAAATGGACACCTAATAGATTTATCTTGATATGCGGTCTGTTATCTAAATATTTATGCACGAATAAAGGAGACATGTGACCATTTGGAGAAGCAGGAGTTTTAACTTGAGAAGGAGAATTTTTATTAGACTTTAAAAAATCAGAAACTTTTTGTAACCATCTAGTCCAATCTGATCTATTGGAATATTTTTGTCCATCCGTGTTTTTAGAACGTTTTGGATTAGGGGCTATACTGCTAACGTGAGCTTGTGACTTAGCCGAATGTTCAGAGGCTTTTTTGTTGGACTTAGTATATCCGCCTCGGTAATATACCGTCCTTACTCGTTTTTTGTACATTTGGGGCATGATGCTAGTCTCACACCAGTTGTTCCACATTTAAAACAAAATACCCTCTTCGGTGCTGTACAACTTTGGTAAGTGTGATTCGGACCTTTGCAATTCCAACACGTGAAAATTGCCTTAGGTGAAACCGACCTGTCATTCACTTTAGCTGCAGTGTCGCTAATTTTAGAATCACTATCTTTTCTTTTACCCGTTTTCTGGTTACTCCTAGAGTTCCGATTTACATTCCCAACTTTATTTGTCGAGACTCCACTTCGGCCATTTGGATTATACTCTACTTGATGTATATTAGTTTCGCCCTTTGGTCTGCTCTTTTCCAACAAATAATCGGACTCTTCAAGTTTTCTACATAACCCGGCGAGTTCGGCTACCGAATTAATATCTAGTAGAGCTAACCGATTGACGAAGCTAGGCAGAATATTCCTACGTATAAATTTAACTTTGGTACTTTCCAAAGGCTTGGTGGATAACCTACCAAATAAAGATTCCATGTGGGCAATAAAAATCACAGTGGACTCATTCTTCTTTTGTAGCCTCCTCTTTATTTCCGACCACAATTCTTCATCTTCATCACAGTGCAAGAAATCCTTCTTTAGCCTATCTACCAAGGAATGCCAGTCGTTGACACTTGATTTTATGCTTCTGAACCAAGTGAAGGCATCGCCAGTGAAGAATTCAACAGCAGAGCCGAAAAGTTCATCTTCCGATACTTTCCTAGCTTGAGCTATTTCAGTCAGCCTCTCCAAAAAAGGATAGAGTCTTTTTGAGTCTCCATTAAATTTCAATTGCCATTCGCTGACAGGAATATTTCTGGCTGCGCAATTCACGATTGGAGCTGGTATGTTTATGACGGGGGTTGTAATAGGCAACTGTGGTAACTCATGGCCAGGAGCTATCTTTTCTGCAAGATTTGCTTCCATGAGTACACATGTAGCTATTGTTTCTTGAACATATTTGGAAAACTTCGACGCTTCCTCTTCGTCATCCGGCATGGGAACTCTTTGTACGCGACCCGCTACATGCGATAAACGTGACTTAACCCGGTGTACAAGTGAATCATTTGGATCGCCGTCATAACTATCGATTAAGTTTTGGATAGAATTTAAACTCTTTTAGATACCAGCCGTTTCCTCTTTAATAGACAGAGTGTCATCCCCTATCTTTATCGTTTTTCCGGGCTCATTAATTTCTTTACTTAAGATCCTCGTTAGAATCTTTCTTTTATCCGCGACCGGACGTTCTGAGAAAGTACGACGGATTTTCAGTTCATAGTCTAATTCATACTCCAGTAGGTGATTGACTGTAAAATTGAAGGCTTCCATGATAAATGTATAAAATTTAAAAGAATTGTTTGAAAAGTCGTGAAAATATTTCTCCTGTGCTCCCAATAGTCAAAATAAAATCATGTAAAGACAACTAAAATATGTAAACTTCTTTACCAAACATTTAAAAAATCTTCAACAATTCCAAAAAAAATTTCTAAGTATCGCCTTGTATTAAAATTCCTTTGCTAAATATTTTAAGAATTTCCTATAAAAAAATCTCTAAATACCGTTTCGTATAAACAAAGTATTTCTAATATTCATGCAAAACATCGGTGAGAAAAAAGTACAGTTTTTTCTTCGGTTAACCGCAAAATAAATCTAACTGTGCAAAAATTAAAGTAGACCAGCACGTCCGCCAATCTGAACTATAAAGGTAGCTTTTAAGAAAAAGGTAGGAATCACCTAAATTAGAGTCAATTAACAAAATTCAAATATCTATACCACCATCAGATAAATTGAAATAAATAATCCTTCAAATTTCCTGCTTTTGTCTTATTGCTATAGTGTAGTTTCGTTTAATAAACCTTATGAAATAAAAAATATCTGAAAAGTTAGAGCTTTTACTTTGTTCGAAAGCTAGTACACTGAACCCCTTAAAAAATAAAATTCCAAAAGCCCCGCGTTGACAGCGTCATTTTGTATCGTGTTAACTTGCCCGCACTTTGTGGCGTCATTTTTTGTACCCTGTGAAAAGTTGTTTGTCCCACGCTTGAGCGCAATTTTCTTGCAGCCCCTTTTTAATTTCTGAGAATGAATTGAGTGAATAAAGATTTTAAAAGAACTAAAGAAATTAAACAAACACTAGCTCAGTTTTCCTTGGTAGAGAAATATGGGTAAGAGATAATTGTTGTACGTCTTTTTGGAATTATTTTTTTATGGTTAAAAACTTTAATTGTACTATTTTTTTTTGGGCACCATTCATTTTAAAATAGAAAGGATCTAACTTCAGCTAAAAAAATGAAAAAACACTGAAGTGTTATACAGTTATTACTAAAAAGAATTAGTCTAGTACAACCCTTCTTATCCTGAAAAGAAAGATAGGTGTACAGTGAAACACTAGCTTTAATCAACAAAAAGAAAATTTATTCATGATTTTAAGATAAAAGTTCCAACCCTTGCAAGTTTAAGAATTACAAAAATTCTAGCCTAAAAAGTAGTTATTAAGAGTAGAGTTCCTAAATCAGGCGTTTTATTTCTAAAACTTTACTACACCCGAAATCGAAGAGTCGTGATATTCACTTCACGATTTATCAGTTCAAATTGCTGTTAAAACACTTATTTGCGGGAAATAGATCTACTGATGTATGTTCTGGTGACTTACGGTTTTCCTACGGGCTTCTAGGCCTTAAATTGAACACAAAACCGATTTCATACATTCCATCACTTATGAGAAGAGCCTACTTTGGCTACTCCATGTAGAAAAAACACACTAAGCCCACTACGGCTTTACGTTAAAAACTCGTACTTAATTTGGCTCTCGAAAATATTGTCAGAAGCCTCTACTGCGGCTTCGTTGTAAAAAGCCTCTCGGCGGCTCGGTGCAAAAAGCCTGGTCTGCGGCTCGATGGAAAAAAGCCTTCTCGGCGGCTCGATGGAAATAAGCCTAGAACTGCGTTCTCCGGACCCTTAAATAAGCCGTGAGAACTCTGTCTCTAATATGGCCTATTTCCGGGAAACAAACATTTCACCAATCGCGGCGTACTACGAATTCGATAGATTCGGTCGGAAACCCGCACTGCACCTGTACCATGAGCGGCTAGACGTTCCAGTGTAATACACTGCTCGATACAAAGATGAAAAGAAGTACAATATAAAGCGAAAAATCAGTAACATTACATACTCTTAAAATCTAGGAAAAAATAAATGTTACAATGTGTGTTATATGTTTCAGGTTACATACCTTTACATACCTCAAAAATATCTTAAATAGTAACACATTCATTTTAAAATGAAATTTGGCAGTAACTAGTATTTATGGAAGTTCAGTTGTTATCTTACAGAAAGATTCAACGATAACTAACTTAATAAATGAAATAATGCTTATTATTAAGATGATTTTAGTATCACGAGCAGAAAGCAGAATGATAATTACTGGTGCAAAAAAAATAATGTCCTTTTTTGACTGTTAAATATTATGGGCTACGTAATTTTCATTAAGTTTTATTAGGTAACAGACAGGGAATCTTTTTAATTTTTTTACCAAATACTCTTTAGTTTCATGTGAAATAAATCAAAATTTAAAAGCAAAAAGATGTTCTAATGTCTGATATGTTCAAAGATGACCTCAAAAAAACTCTTATATACCTTATTGATGTTACAGGCTTAACTGTTTTACACAATACACTAGATCAATGTAGATCTTGACTGGCTATTATGGAATGTCATAAATAATTTATTTTTTGTTGTTAGAGATTAATAGATCATAGACACTATTTAATTTGAGTTACAAATATTACGATATTTTAAAATTTGTATGATGTTTTATCTTAAATTTAGTTAGTTCATGTTTCTTACTTTCTTTCATGCAAAGTTATAAAATCGATATTGCTATAACGGATGAAATCTAACAGAAAGGCATAAAAGTAAATGGGAACATTTGCTACTTTTTTATTCGTTACATAAAAAATTCTAATAAAAAGAATACAATAGACATTTCTTTAAATTATTTTTTATTGTTTTTGGTTAGAGAATGTTACCTATAAATGTTAAAAATGTGTTGTGCAAGTAATATTATAATTATTAGTTTTAGGATTCGTTCCTCAAATTTGCCACTTAAGTCGGACGATAACGATTGTAAATGTGTACATATTATATGATCTATAAACAGTAAAGGAGGTAATGGAGAATCAACTCAAAACCCGTGGATACGATGCGGTCACCAGCTAAAATACCTCCGTCAACGTCATCGACAAAGTAGGATTGGTTCATCATCAAAAGATCACGAGTTACAATCAGTCTACTTCGATAACTAGGGAAGATCGCAGAGATCATGGTAGGGATACTAAAAATCAAGACAGAATAACCATGACCAGCTTGAATGAACAAGGTGGATTCCAGTCACGAATAGTACAATACAGCATACAATAAGACTGGCATGGTCGACTTCTTAAACAATATCGGACGTGTCCGACAAAATATTGCACTGGAATCTGGTGCTAAAACTCATAAGATTCTGGTATTTTGATTTGTATATGCATAGTGTAGAACTTTTAGTAATCCAGCTACCTACCGATATTTGTTGGCAACATATTGGACAATTCCTGTGTCAACATGTGGCCTTGAATAGTCTCCGATATAGGGCACTTATGCTTTTAAATTTGAGGTTTTTACCAGCGAACCGTTTTTTGTATCTTACTGCGATGTGACGCCAGTACAGCAATAAGTGCTCTGAGATCTGGCCGCTCAATGTTATTATGTCAAGACTTTTGTTTCATCATAAATATGTTTTCAAATAAGCTTAAATTTAAAAAATATGGATGATACTGAAATAAAAGTGGGCTATATTTTAAATCTAAGTGAAACATCTAACAAAGATATATTTTAGGAAGCTAGGTGCCATTGAAAACACAAATTTATCAGTAATTCGAGGAAAACATTTTCTGTAAGTAAAAAATTCGCTTTAAAGCAAAAATGTGAGTAAAATATAATATTATTAGTACTTTAAGCTTATTAACTTTAGTTAAGCTCCAAATTAGTGGGTGATTGCAGTGTCGACAAAGAAGCCGCAGAAGAACAAGAGCAATGTATTCTTAAGTCTGAAGTCAGGAAGGCTATTCAAAGGTTAAAGGAATAGATAGGCAACAGATACTGATGAGATCACTGCGGAAATAACAAAGATGATGGGAGAAACCGCGGTGACTATGCTACATTAACTGTGTCATGAGGAATGGAAGACTGTAAGATGGCCGAAAGACTAGTGCGAAGTTGCATTTATACCCTTGCATAAGAAAGGATCCCCTTCGGATTGCAGCAACTATAGAATAATCGCTTTAGAGTCACATGCTGCTGCCGCAAATATCTGCCGAACAAACAGGCTTCATTTCAGGAAGACGAACTAGAGAACAAATTCTCAACATACGCCAGATAATAGAAAAAGTCAGGGAATTCCAGATAACAACCCATATTTGTTTTAGAGACTGCATACAATGGAACAAACTCTGGTAGGTTCTAATCAGCATGGGAACACCTGTACATCTTGTAAAGCTTATCCGATCCTTGCATGAGAACAGAAATAGCAGAATTAAACTGAATAATTCTTTTTTCGATCCCTTTATTCTAGAAGCCGGCGTCAGGCAGGACTGTATTCTATCACCTTTACTTTTTAACATATAATGAGTTCTGTTTTGGATGGCTGGAGTGGGGGTGTGACAATCGGTGGAAAAAAGCTAAGTAACCTTAGATATGCGGATGATACTGTTATATTTGCAACTTCAATACAAGACCTAGAATCAATTATGGAGCGCCAGGAAATCACTAGCAAAAACTATGGATTGACAATTAATAGAGCGAAGGCCAAAATAATGATTGTTAGTCATAATGAAGATCTGTCACACATACCATAAATATAATTGTTGGTTTCACCGTTGTAGACCATTTCAACTATTTGCGATCTCTCATAACTAACAATGGTGTTTGTGAAGCGGAAGTAAGAAGACGTTTGACAATGGCTAAAAATTCGACCATCAAACTCACTAAGATCTGGAAAGATCCAGCTGTCACAAAAAATGCAAAGTTAAGATTGCTATCCAGCTTTATATTCCCCATAACAACTTACGCATCGGAAACATGGACCAATAAACAAGCCGACAAAAGACAAATCTATGCGTTTGAGATGTGGGGATATCGAAGAATTCTCAGAGTATCATATACCGAACATCGTACTAACGTATCTTTTCTTAAAGAGCTTGGTATAAATGACCGACTTTCAAATAGAATTAATAGACAGTACCTAAAATATTTTGATCACATTGAGGAAAGTGGATGCCATGGAAAAGCTTGTGGTAAGGGTAGAAATTAAAAGATAAAGGGGACGGTCTTTGACAAGATTGCCCGACCAAGCAGATCTCTCCTTGGGATGAGTATGCACGAGTCAAGTCAAGTCACGCAGGATCGAGATGCCTGGAGATTGACTGTTGAGGCAGCAACTGCATAGTATCACCGATACTCCTATTGGTGTGAAAGGAATGAGAGAGAGAGAGAGAAGCTCTAAACCTAGAAATATTTTGCCAAAAATTGCGAATTAATATTTGCAACAAAATACTTAAAAAATTTGACAACGAATATAAAGAAAATAAACTTTAACTATATATCAATTATGCAAAAAAATACAAAACGTACTAAATGATTTTAATTGCAAACACAAGTTTTGTGTTAGATTTCGAAGAAGTGAGTTCTCGGAGCAAGCTTTGGAGAAACCTAAAGGTTAAACGACAAAACCTTAGCATCACTTTATCAATTGAGATAGAAGAAATCCTGAAGAAGTATACATATAGCCTATATTTAAGTTAGTTTACTATATAAACAGAACAACACACAATTCTTTTCTTAGAATTGTTACCTTTCAATTTGAGAAAATAAAATATTATAAAAAAGAGATGTAATTCTTTAATTTTTGGAATCAATTTTCTAAAAAAAAAACAGTTTCTGTTAACATCCTCTTAGATCACGTAATAAAATTGTCCAATCCAATATATAGTATCACAAGAAAGCAATAAATAAAGCATAAAACGTTTAAATTAAATTGCTACCCAGAAAACCTAATAAATTTTATCATCAATCATCTTAGCTAGCAATACTGGTGGTTATATAAAGGATATAACCTATTAAAAAGACGTTTTAAGGATTTAAAATCTAACTTTTCTAATAACAAAAAGAAGTGAAGTAGTATATCAAATACCTCCTTCTCTGTCTAGATATATATGTGTATATACACCTATAGTAAATTACTTTAAGTAGGTCAATTATAAATTTCTGATTCACTTCATTCTACAATCAACTGCTCCAATTAAATTACGCTCTTCTTATTCAATCTATTCAGTTATTTTAAACTATTCAATTATTTTATTATAGTTCAGACGCTCATATAGATACATTTATTCGGATGACACTTTATAAGAAAAAATTAATGTAGGCGCCTTTGGAAATTTCATTTAAAAAAAAGAATTGTAAATTTTCAGGCAAAAAATTGTATTTTTAGCGAACTCTAGTAGAATGAAAGTGAATAAACTCGTTAAGGAAATTTTACTCTTCCGTTTTTTTTATAGAAATCTAGAAAAGTACTAATAATGAGACAAATGCATTCAACTTTGAGGTTATATTTTGGGGCAGTAGAAACTGGAAATGCTACGACTGTGGCTTCTCATAAATATTAATAAAATAAGAAATTTGATAATTAGAAATATAATAAATGTGTAATTATTTTTTCTCAATCCAAACAAGCAAGATAATAAAAAATCAACATCAATTAATAATAAACTAGTTGTAAAACGGAACAGAAAAGACCTTACGTTTAGGTACATACACCTTTACTAGAGTCCTGATGGTTATAATCACAAAAGCAGCAATCTGACTTTTCATTTTTTTTTTAAATTTTCTTCTATTTTATTTTTAATTAACAACGAATTGAGGAATTGTTATTTTATCATGACTTCCAATTTAAACAGACACAGTATGTAGAAGGGATTGACGTAATTAACAGAGTGGCCCCCAAGAAAAATCAACAGAAATATTTGGCTCTGTTTTTGGTTGTAAAGAAGTTCATTTTATGCGTAATTGCTTTTATTTAAACATATAAAAAGAAAACAAATAAAATGCAAAGTACTGGGTAAATAACTTTTCCAATTTGAATGTATTTTATTCTATGGCTTAAATGTTTTTATTTCCTTAGGTAAAGATATGTATTTACAAATGATAAGTAGCACCAGTTTTGTTATTTTTATTTAATTTGTGTCCGTTTTGTTACCTATCTATTTCTTTGATTGTGTTAGCCGATACTTGTTGAAAATTCATAATAAAATTATATAAAAACAACACTATGTTTTAATTTCCAATATATTTAAAGTCACTTGACAATTGTTTCACCATACAATGGCTTCTTCAGAAGTAAATAAGAAAAAAAATATTTGGTGGTTAAATAGTGCTTAAAACTATCCTTAATTACTTAAGATTATGCTAATCATTTTATTATATTATTTACAGACAGAATTATTTTAAGAATGCAAATCTGTGGTACTATTTCCGAGAACTAATAAAGATTAAGTAAGGGTGAATGGTTTAAGTCTACCTGTTCGTTTAATAATTGATTGGAGTTTTTCCGTTTGTTAATTTCAAGACATTCAAGCAAATTTAATTTTTTAGATTTATTTTCTACGTGTAGGATTTTTAACGTATCATCAAAATTATGAGATTCGTTTATTATATGAGTTGCGTAATGTGAATTGTTCTTATTTTTTAAATAACTATGTTTATGTTCTTTAATGCGAGTTTCAAAAGATCTACCAGTTTGTCCTACGTAGGTTTTAGTACAAGATCCACAATTTAATAAGTAAACTCCTGATTTTAAGGAATTCTTAGATTTGGTTTTGCTATTCAAAATTATACTCCCTAAGGAATTACTGGTTTTGAATGCTATTTTATTGTTCTTTTTTATTAAATGTTTGGAAATTGTTCTAGTTATTTTCCCTGTGTATGTGAGTGTACTAAATTTTCCTTTTTTGTCATTAATTGTGGGATAAATTAGAGAGATTGCTTGTTTAAAGGATTTTTTATTCAAGATATTATCTATAATGTTGGAGTCATATCCATTATTAATTGCTATTTGTTTGATTATGTTGAATTCTTTGTTAAAATTGGATTTAGTCATAGGGATATGTAACAATCTATGTATGAAAGAGTTAAAAGCTGCCATTTTGTGAGGATACGAGTTGGATGAGCTATTGTGTATGACTGTGTCAGTATGTGAAGGTTTGTGAAAAATCGAGAAATCGTGTTTATTCTTCACTTTTGATATAGATATGTCTAAGAAATTTATAGAGTTATTGGTTTCTAATTCTATGGTAAATTTAATATTAGGATGCGAATTATTTAGGAAGTTCCTCTAAAAGTGAGAAATGGTGAAATATGGCGCACACAAACAGAAGGCTAACTTACCTTGGCTAAAAAGCTCAAAATATTCGATTTCTTCCTAGTTCCTGCTTGCAATTCTTTCTCGATTCTCTTGGACACAACCTTTTCAAGTTCCTTCTCGGACTTTGCTTGTTTCTTTCAATCACGCTAAACTTGATTAGCTAATTTCTGCACATTATGTAATTTTGTGTTTGTTTCGGATTTTCTAAAACTTTCAATCATCTTTTAGTATAATCTTGATTTGTCTACATTAGACAGCATCTTAATTGATTTAGTTCACAGAAGTGGACCAACATGAAATATTTTTTTTTATAAAGAGCATTAGAACACGTCCGATCAATTAGATGTGTTCAGACCATTGAACTCAGAAGTATTCAGATAAGTGAATACATGAAAGTTGCGATATACATGAAAGTACTAAGTCGGTACTTCCCCTCAATCCTCACTTTTCCATAAAATATCACATGAGAGCGAGTAGGCAATATAAACAAAACAAAAGTTGCTTATAGACGGGGAATCCCCAAACATTCGTTCCGATTTCGATCATAGTCAAGTAGGGTTGCCATATATTCAAATCACGACCAAATCATTCGGGGGAAAATGTGAAAGTTGAGCAAATATAGCAAAATCTACCTAACAATGTTTTCCTACCAAAGCCGAGTAAAATTATAAAACACTTATTACACTGCTAATCATTTGTCTGTTGACGTAATCACCATTCAAACCCGCCCGCCCCCGTTGTCATCAAAAATAAGCAAAGCAAAAACACTCCACCCCCCTTTGATGCTTATGTAATACTTGAATGGCTCCTATATTTAAACGGAGTAAATTAAGGAGAAGGAAGGGCGACAAGAGATACCAAGGGATTCCGTTCAGGCATGGTCTGTCCAAAAAGATCCGGTGCCTTTCCAAGTAGAACTAGTTTTTCCAGAAGTGTTCTTATTTGTTGGATTTCTCTTTATTGCTCATGATATTTGTTTGTGAAGCTGAGGAATGATTAAACTAGGAAAGCTTCGTTTAGTGGTAAGAGGGGAATTTTTTCTTTGGAGGGTACCGCTTAAAGTTGAAGGTTTAAAAGTAGGATAATAAGAAAATGTTTCTTTTTTAGGATAGCTCCACCCTCCGGTTAAACATTTTGAATGGTGGCAAACTTTTTTAAGAAAATCAGATTTTTTGCAGTCGCTCTATCTGGTCATTGTGGGATGTTTCTTTTTTATTAGAAACATTTCTTATTGAGGGTGCTAAAATTTTCAGATAAATAAAGGATTTTTTGTAAAAAGTCCTCTTTTCAGTCATCGTGTAATGATAGAAAAGCTCTTCTTCCTCTAAATATTTGAAATATTGAAACAATACGTTTGTAGATATCTGGAAGAAGGTTTTAGTTTTGACGCATATTTTTTGTTTCTAAATTTCACACGAATTTTGAGAATACTTGGACATTTAAAGACTACATAAGCTTATTGTAACTCTTTCTGAATAGTAATTAGAACATATTATAAAATTTGTTATTAGTTCTAAAAAATGGCAGATCCACTGAAATTAGTATCAATATCCCAGACATGTTTATATTCTCAAAATGATCCATATTGAGCTGGATAAAAAGCTAATTCTCCTAAAATAATGTAACTTTGATAAACAAGACTTTTAAAATTTAAAATAAAATATAAAATCTTTCATTCATTTCATCCTTGTAGATAAAAACAGGCCGTATTTATTTCGTAATTAATTTTGGGATTTTTATTCGTAGATAATTATGCTTCTTCAAATGGGCCAGTTTAAAATTTGAATGCACATTTAAACCGAAATCAAGACGAATTATCTAATTTACCGTTTTATTCTGTTTAATTATACTCTTCGAATAAAATGTTCTTTTAGTTAAGATCCACATTTATCTTATTTTCCTCTTTCTGCTTTAGTACTTTTAGTCACGAATGTTCTATAAAATATGCACCCTTAACAAATAATTTATGGAGAACTTTCCAGTATTTATTGAGATTTGAAAATGTGTGTCACTTTTTATAAGTAGGTCAGATTTATGAATAATAGGGATGTGTGCAAGTCTTTAAAGGAATAAATATGTGACACGCAGAATTTTTATTTTACGATGACTGAATAAAATAACACAAAACAAATATTATCTTGAACAATTTTGTAAATAATCATCTAATAACTATTACTTATTTATCAAAATATGTTATCAAAAAAAAAACACCATTTTTGTTCCTGGAATCAGGACAATGCAGAAATAATTCATTTTTATTAAAGTTACAAAATAAAAGTATTGATATATAATTTTTATTTTGTTATCACCTTTGCTCACTGTATTCTTAATTTTATGACAATTATCTCTGTACGTATATAGATTTTTTTTTCGTTTATCTCCCCACCCGAGTAGGGATTTTACCCTTTTTATTTCCTAAAGATATCGGAGAGGATGTCGTAATACCCGTCAACGTTGTCCAAGTGCCGAAACATACATTTTTGTATTTCACAACACCTTTTAGACAACGCGGTAGCGTTGCCGTGGACGGTATTGCATTTCTACAAACACTTATAGTAGGGGAGCCCAAGGGGCTAAATGGGGATTTACTCGAGCGTCGTGGGGACCTAGTAGATTTTAAAGATTAGGTGATAAAGAGAAAAAAATGTCATATGGCTTTTTTCTTTTCAGCGGTGGGGGAAGCGTCTACAGGTTTTCGAAAATGTAAAAAAAAATAGTTAAACTGAAATACTCGAGCGCGTCAGATATTAATAGTATATAACTCCCACGTGTCTTTGATAACAAAGGTATGTTAATCTGCCGGTTTGCACGATGGGGGTGGCCGTACGGAAGGGTTGAAAATGGGGTAAAAAAAAATTTATTCGAGCGCGTCAGATTTTTGAAGGGGATGTTGAGTGAACCCAAAAAAAAACCTCCAATTGCTAAGACTGACGATTCCGACGTGACGCAAGCTCTTGGAGGCTTTTTAAAAATGTAAAAAAAAAACAAATTTCGAAAAACTTGAGCGCGTCAGATTTTCATAGAGATGGTTCAGCTTGATGTGTAAGATGTGCTGACCAATAATCTGACGATTATTTGGAGGGGTTTTCTTCATCTGACAGTTTGAAAGATGGTTTTTGTCATAAATCGATTAGCGTACAAAAGTTTCAAGTAAAATAGCATGCAAATAATAAAAAACAAAATCAATTTATTTTCATTTTTATTTTATAACAAAATTTCAAAATAAATAAAATGGTACAAAGAATTTTTTTATTAATCTTCTTCTTCGTCCGTGGAGTTATTGTCATCCTGCAAGTCTGGCTCGATTTGATCATCAATTTCATTTTCAGCTGGCACATCTGTAACAATAAATTGTCGTAATGCTTAACATGAACTTATTTACTTCATGAAAAGTGTGTTATGAAAGCATTGAAAAAAAGTATACCTGAGTTTGGAGTTTCGCAGAGAATATCAGGCGTAATGACAATATCTTCATAAGCTTCTGGTAATTGATTACCAACGAACCAGGTCAATTCCAATTTCCCGTTTACATTTGTCCATCCGTAATCGGTTGGTGACATGTCAATTAAGTTTCGTTTGTGTGCATTCCTCCACAAGCATAAAATGTATCTTGTTCGTAACAAGTGCGGCAGCAATTTTAATTGGCATGGTGGCAAATAACAGGCATCATAATTACGCACATTCAACAAGAAGGGCTGTGAAGTATCTGCGACCTCGTATGTTTTATTGAAGATTTCAATTCTTGCTCTGTTGACATCTCCAATTTTTTTAAATCCATATAAGTGGCAGACAAAAGATTGTATTGCGCTAAAAGATTCATCAACATTATGATCCTCTGATCCTAAGTCTGCAAATACTTTTTGAAACATTTCGTACTTCAAAAGTATTTCCAGAGGTTTCTTCTTGCCTTGACGATAAAGTGTCGGGTTGAAATCACAACCTGTTAGCGCATGGAGAGCTGGTAGCGCTAGCGAAACCATTGGCCCAAGTTTGACAGAGAGAGCAGAAATATTGATATATCGGCGTGCATTACTGACTCCGAGATCCATCCATACTTTCATCGAGGGTTGAAGATGTTCCATATTAGATAACATGATAACTACGATATCGGTATCCGATGTTCTGATTGCAACAGTGGTGTCTTCATGATCAGGACACGACAATTTGTGATTTATGGTTCGTGTTACTTTATTATCGGTAACTGAATATTCGTAACACAAATCATGGCTCAGAAGTATTGTTTTATTACCGATAATCGTAGCCATTTCCTGATCAGCCCAATGATCGATAAGAAATTTGACAAGAGCTTCTTTAAATTTGATGTTTTTCAAATCTTTCGCGAATTCTGCAGTTCTTGTTTGCTGTAGGCCGGAGATGTTGAAATCTCTGTCATCCACCTCGAAGAATGTGCTCATTATCTTTGATGGAAGGTGTGAAATAGCGATCAAAAACAATGGCTATTCGACTTGCTGAGTTTTTGAGAAGACATTGCAAAATCTTCTTTGATATATCTCCAAAGCTGCGGGGCATTTCTTTGAAAGTGTTTAAAAAGAAAAAAACCATCTACAATTATAAAATCTAGATAAGATGGCGGTTGTTCCATATCTTCAATTTGTTTTTCTAATGCTTGAACCAGTACCGATTTAACAGTCTTGTTAATAGAACCATCAATATGGCACAGTGAAAGTGGAACTGGAGTTATTGGAAAAGAGAGCACTTTCTCAAGATCGACGTTCGTGACCAGCGATAGAGCCAACAACCGACAAAATAAATCCCGCTGCAATTTTACTTCATGTGAGTGAGAGATAGAGGAAGAGTGAAAGGGAAAGAGAGACGCGGAGTGGGAAATATATGTTTTACTGCAGCAACACGCGTTCGACTTTAATAATAATTTTTAATACTTCGGCTTATGGAAATCGTCAGAATATACTTTTTCCATAATCCTTAAACTATTTCGTTCAAATTAAAAAAAAACAAGACTGCGCTCGAGTAAGTCAAGGTCACGTTTTTTTTTTACAATTTTGTGACCCTCCCACCCCCTTGCGTCACGCTCAAATCGTCAGATTACACGTCAGATTTGAAATACACACTTTTTTGATTATAATTAACCTACATTACCTTAATCTGACGCGCTCGAGTATTTCTACCTATCGATTTTTTTTTACTAATCTGATCGGTTATCCTGGACGCACGTTCCAGGATAAAGTGCTAATATTTGCTGGAGGTACTCAACAGGGTACAAGGATGCCCCCTGATGTTAATCTGCCGCGCTTGAGTAAATCCCGAAATCCCCCCTTGGGCTCCCCTACTATTATGTGTGTGGCCAGGCCAAATATACTTAAATAAATTAATAAATAATTATATCGACCTACCGAGATGGGCACCTGGGATTTTCTGCACCGCAAGCAAGTACTACCCCGCGGAACCACCGGCCGTCATGTGTATACATATATGTGATTTTAAATTCAATTAAAATTATATCTTGAACAATTTAGAAAGGACCATCCTACGAGTTACTAATTACACAGTACCTTAATATATGCTCAGAGTATGGTAAATTTTTCATACACATTTTTTATAGTTCAAGGAGTTGTTAGCCCGTTTAGCTTCATCGTGTCCAAAAAATTTCATACAATATAGATTAAATGAATTACATATATAAGGGCAGTTTAAAAAATTTCAATGCTGTAATGTGTTATGAATATATTGTAACGCGATAACTATATATATAAATCGGTTTTAAAACGTGCAACGACGTTGTCCGATGTCTAGATTCCATTGTCTTCGATCTTCCCATTGTCCTTCTTCTAGATTTCGATCGCTCATAGCTTTTCTAATTCCTTCTATCCAGTTTTTCTTCGGTCCTCCTATTTTCCTTCTCAAATTCGGTACCCATTCTATTGTTACTTTTAATAGTCGTATTTATACCATTCGTTGAACATGGCCATACCAGGTTAATTGCTTTCTTTCAATATCCTTCATAACTGTGTCCACAAGTCCCATTTGCTGGCGAATCTCTTCGTTTCTTATTCTTTGCATTCTCGATATTCTGGCTGATATTCTTAAAGCATCCATTTCAGTAGCTTCTATTATTTTCTTGTTTTTTCAGTAATTGTCCAGGTGTTAGATCCATATACTTATAAATTACTCTTTATCATTGTGTTGTAGATATTAAATTTTCGTTTTTGTGTTATGTGTTTACTCCATAGAATCCCATTCAAACATCCTATTATTTTTCTTGCTTGTTACTCTTGTTCTTATTTCCTTTTCGTCGGTATCACTTGTGTCTAACGTTATACCTAAATACTTATATTCTTCGCATGCTTTTATATCTTCTGTATAGTCAATCTCTAGATTTTTTTTGTCTGCGATACAAAGATATTTCATTTTCTCTGTATTTACACCTTGATGTAGGCATCTTCTGCCGGGTGGGGAAGCTTGCGTGCTTCAGTTATCTTAAGAGCTATACCGGCGGTAGCCTAGTTACTGTAGAGTCATCCTTGACGTTGATCGTCTTTACTTACTACACTACGGGGATAAGTTCACATATTGTTTTCCTAGAATTTTACTTCCCATTACGATTTAGGACCGCTGAAACTCGAAAAAAGCAATTTCTATTCTCCATCGGTCTGCCGATCTCGTTGTTTGTATATCTGTCTATTTGATGACCTATCAGTTTATCAAACTATTAACGCGATAATTTCAGAACGAAATCTAATATACATGCAGTACCTCCAGTAAGGAAGTTCCAGAACTTATAGTTTAAGGTTTATGCACGAAATAGATTACACGTTTGAGGGTTGTTAACAAACTTTCAATGCCTCAGTGTGTTATACATATCTTTTCACAAGAAATAGAATATGTACGTCATAAAATTAGGAACTGCAAGCTGATAGTTTAAAATGAAAAAAGGGTATTTTAAAAATCTATCAATTTACAGAACCCATGAATTATCATGTATCCAATATGATCGTTTTTACCTACTACACTACAGGAGTTATTTCGTATATTGTTTTCCTAGAATTTGATTTCCCATCACGTTCTGGGACCCTTAAAACTCGAAAAAAAAACAATTTCCATGGGTCTGCCGGTCTCGTTGTTTATGTATCTGTCTATTTGATGATCTATTCGTTCATCAAACGCGATAACTTCGGAACAAAATCTAATACACGTGCAATACTTCCACTAAGACAGAAACGTTTAGGCTAAAAAGGTGTGGCCGATAATTTTGAAGACATGCAATGAAAATAAATCATTTTTTCTTAGTCGAGAGGATGAATAAATTTTACTGAGGCAATACTGCAGCATGAAACTTTTTAGAGTTCCTAAGATAGAGAAATCTGAAAATAATTTTATATACCCACTATTTCCAATCTCAACAGAAACTGCATGTCGAGAGCTCAGCAACGTAATTACAGAATGTCTTTAAAAATATATATCTACTTTAAGACTTATTTTGCGACAGAAATACTGAGTAAATACCATTTTTTCAAGAAATAATTGTTCACTGTTATCAAAAATATTTCCCGACATTTTGCAATTTTCAAGAAATCATGATGTGATAAAATATAAGGGGGCTATTATCTCAATTTTATTTTTAGTCCTGTATTATTTTCTAAGTGAGCATATTAAATTGATAAGAATAAATATCGATGATTCTCAAAAGTTCTACAGAACCTTAGATAATTACTAAAGAACTTACTGAGAATGCTTAGAAATTGTATGAACTCTTTAGTCCTTTTTTTTCTATCTAAGTAACGTTTAATAACGAGCATCAAATATATTTAACGATCTTTTTGATACCAACAGTTCACGTAATATTCTCTACAATTCTAAAACCTTAATAAGTAAAGATTCTGGACAGAAGGACATGTCATGTTTTGTATGAAACATGTAGCTGATCTTTTGAATACCCCTCTAGAAGATATTGCCAGGACCTCATTTTTCAAAAAAAAACATTTGCAACGAAATTCAAAGTTGTTAATATTATACCAATATATAAAAAAGGTAATCTAAAAATACGAACTTGGTTCAAATTTACGAGTTTTTTTCTAAAATTTTCGAGATGGAATGGTTAGAATTAGTGTTATTGTTTTATGTTTAGGTGGTATTTCAGAAATTCGGTCTGTGATATTCTTAGTGCATGGAAGAACCACAATCCCAAGAGATAGATCTGCTTGACCTCCAGTATTCGTAGAAATCTGGGGAGATGTATGTTATGAAAGAACTGATACTGGCAGTTTGTTTGTTGAAGGATGCATGATTTAGTTCTCATTGAAGATATTATGGTTGGGAGAGTGATGTAGCTCTATGAACAAGCGAGTTAATCAATAAGTGTTTATGGGTAAGATGGTAATACGAGGAAGTATTTAAATATATATATATATATATATATATATATATATATATATATATATATATATATATATACATATATATATATATATATATATATATATATATCCGTGTGAGTGGACATTCTGTGAACTAAATTGCCCAAAATTATACCTACCTTTCAACTTTTCTAGGAAAATGAAGTGGTAAGAACAAGATTTCATTATGGCTTTTATTTCTTAATAAAAAACCGATTATGATAGCCAGCTATTTCGAAATGATAGGAAAGTTTAAGACACTAAGCACATGTAAGGTATATCAAGATAAGGTTATTATTCTCAATATAATTAAATTATTCCGATTTTTTTTCTAAAATATTTTCATAAATTTATTGGGGAATACTAATACCTCGGCCACATTATGAGGGATTCCATCTGTTACAGAATATACTGCAAGGTAAAGTGTGGTGAAAGAGAAGTGTGGGGAGAAGAAAGATTGCGTGGCACAAAAATCTTCCCACTTGGTTCTTAATAACAACCACGCAGCTATTTAGGGCAGCAGTCAACAAGATGATGATAGCTAATATGGTTGTCAACATCTGGAACAGATAAGAACCGAGAGAAGCAGATTGGGGAAAGCCTCTAAAGTAATAAATATTTTTAAACTCTAACATATTATTACATAATTCAACAAAAGAAAAAATATCTAAATATTTTTATTTTTAGTAATTTCAAATTATTTTGAAAAGAAAAAAAAATGCTTCTGAGATCCTGCAATCGCTTAAAAGATTTTACGAATTTGCATTTTAATCCATACAGAATTTTATGCGAGTTTATATATTCACTTTTAAAATGGCTAGGCATTTCGATAACGTAAATATTTAGTGCATTAAGATATTGCTTGTCGACTTAGAATATCGAGTATTTTTAGTGATTTTATATTTTAATGTAAGATTTTTGGGTTTAAAGGTCAGCACTGAGTACACAACGTAAACAAAATCTCTGAAATAGGCTGTAGCTCTGAATTTATTAATAAAATTTCTCTAAAGTATCTTGAAATTTTCATCAAAATTTCAGAAAACACTGATCATATGTCAAATGAAAATACCCAGGCAAGATGTAATTATAAAACACCATCGAATGATAACAGATATATACTTCAACATATGTAAAATAGTATATTCTTTACTCATAATAATACGAGTATAATTGAATTTATTTACATAAATCAAATTAAATAACCGGCAATAGTGCAAGTCGGACTTTTTTTTTTTAAATGATTTCACAAAACACACCCCAAATGAGTTTCCAACAAAGTGTTTTTCCGATCTCTACTGAAAACTGATGACTGAAATTTTTGTTTATTTATACAGTGTGACAATTTAAGTCCGCATCATATGTGATTTTTTTTAAATAGTCGCTTTAGCCCAGATCTGGTTATGGCATCCAGTTGTGCTTCAAATAATATCAGAAATAAAGTATAGTAAGTCATTTTTACGCATGACGTCACCTGTCAAAAATGGCATTTTCGTAAAAATTTTTGAAAAAAAAAACGTATAATTTGGCCAAATTTTAAAAAAAGTTATTAAACAAAATGGTTTATTTTGTGATTCTAGATCTGTCTGTCAAATTTCAACGGCCTACTACGATTTTAAATTAATTTTTGGCAGTTTTTTGACATTTCGGCAATTATTTTTCATCTTGATTTATTGTAGCCTTATTTAAATCATTTAATTTGTCAAAAACTAGACACCTATAATCTATTTAAGAACAAAATAAAGTCGTGTCCATAATTTTTTTATAGAATATTAAAATTCACACATTATCATGAATCATATTTGATGCCAAGTTCGATTAGCTTTTGTTTTTAAATAGAAAAATGTTTCTCGCTTACGTATTTTGATAGTGAACACACTTAAACGTTTGAAAATTAACACAAATCTTACATTTTGATCGTTTTAGTAATGCATCTACATTTTTAATAATGTAATGTTTCTTACTATAAGCACCAAATTAACAACTTTCTGCTTTATCCTATTTGTTTTTTGTTATACTTCAGCTAAAACCACTTTTTAGATCAATAATATATTTTA
The DNA here is from genome assembly GCA_019049505.1 of Pachyrhynchus sulphureomaculatus. Lineage (NCBI taxonomy): Eukaryota > Metazoa > Arthropoda > Insecta > Coleoptera > Curculionidae > Pachyrhynchus > Pachyrhynchus sulphureomaculatus. The sequence continues at coordinate 163,065,740 of CM032446.1, forward strand.
GATTCTAATTAGCAACCGTAATAAAAATATTACACATATTCTAGTTATTAATTTGGCAGTTAGGCGTTAATAATACCACCGAAAAATTACATTAAAATGCTTTCGGTGTCATTGTTGACGTAACTGCTAATTTAAAATAAATCCAGCCATATTTTAGTCGTGGCTATCAAAATTAATGTTCTCAAAATTAGAAAGGCCGTTTATGGTTGTGCCGATTTCCTCGTGAAAACTAACCTTCTACAGGAAAAAGAGCTAAACAGAGAAATTAACACGCTAAGCAAAACCCGATATTTCTATGCGTTTATTAATAGTAGGCCCTGGAAACAATTGAGAACTAGAGATTGCAATATGGTGTCGTAAGCTGTCAAATATTTAGTTAGCAATTCAAACTAGAATGGAAAGAAACAGATGGTGTTACAACATGCTTTCTGTTCAAGAAAAAATTGAAATTGTTTTATTGTGTGGGGAAAATACACCTCATTGCATCGTTGCAAATATTTTTAACGAGCGTCATCCTGAAAAAAACTTGCAGCAGTCTACTGTGAACCGAACTATAAAAAAATTTAAATCGACTGGATCCGTGGGAAATGTTTTCCGAAAAAATCGTGTTGCACATAAACATACCGAAGATACTGAGTTAGATGTGTGCTTAAGTGTAGTGGAAGAAGGCAAAATCAGTGTTAGAACTATTTCGAAGTCTAAACCGGAGATCGACAGGGAAAGTGTACGTAAAATTTTACACAAAAATAAATTTAAACCATACAAACCGAAATTGATAAACACTCTACAGGATAGAGATTTTAATATTCGGTTGTTATTTTCATTTTGGTACCAAGGAAAAATAGAAGAGGACTTCAAATTTCCGTACAATGTTTTATGGACTGATGAAGCCACGTTTACTTCTAACGGAGTAGTAAGTTCACAGAATAGTCGATGGTGGGACCAATACTCGTATAAAACCAACGTTTGGTGTGGCATTGTAAATGACCAAATAATAGGGCCATATTTTTTTAGATATATTTTAAATTTACAACGATATTTCGATTTTTTAAATAACGAAATTTTAGAAGTTCTGGATAACATGGCTGTGGATCTAAGATATGCTCTATGGTATCAATTAGATGGTGCACCAATACACAATACTTTGCAAGTACGAAACACTTTAAATGAACTATTTCATGACAGGGTCATTGGGCGAGATCAGGATAATTGTTGGCCACCTCGATCGCTCGACATCAGCCCATTCGATTTCTATTTATGGGGTTATCTCAAACAAAAAGCATACAAGTTTAGACCATTTAGAGATATCGATCATCAAGAAACTGTAATTAGGCAGAGTGTTCAGGAGATACTTCCGAGTTTGTCAAAAATTCCGTCAAAGAAATTTCTAGAAGAACCATTCGTTGTACTGAACGAAACGGTTCTATTTAAAAACAAAAGTTAATCGAACTTTGCATCAAATATGATTCATCATAATGTGTGAATTTTAATATTCTATAAAGAAATTATGGACACGACTTCGTTTAGATTATAGGTGCCTAGTTTTTGACAAATTAAATGATTTAACTAAAGTTTTAGTAGGCCGTTGAAATTTGACAAACAGATCTAGAATCACAAAATAAACCATTTTGTCGAATAACTTTTTTTAAAATTTGGCCAAATTATACGTTTTTTTCAAAAATTTTTACGAAAATGTCATTTTTGACAAGTGACGTCATGCGTAAAAATGACTTACTATACTTTATTTCTGATATTTATTGAAGCACAAATGGATGCCGTAGCCAGATCTGAACTAAAGTGATTATTTAAAAAAAAAAATCCCATATGATGCGGACTTAAATTGTCACACTGTATATATATATATATACATATATATATATATATATATATATATATATATATATATATATATATATATATATATATATATGTATATACCAGATAAATTATTAAAGGTAATACGCTCGTGATAATTTTCGTTTCATCTACACCCTGTGGAAAATATTTCAGAATTTTTTTGTGAAATTTTTTGATCAGTACTTTTCGAGAAAAAAGGGATGTAGCGATTTTCAGAAAATTTTTCGCAATTTTTTTAAAAGTAATATAAAGAAAAATGTCCACAAGTATTACTTTATATATATTTTTAAACTGACATTTTTACAATGACTTGGTAATTTTTTTTCTTTACTTCCGATTTCACCCTCTAAAACTAACCCCCTAAGTCAAAATTTAACTTTCAAAACTATATGGCTTCAAGTTTCTACGTCAAATAGTTTCGGAGAAAATCGGGTGTGACAGACACACAGACAGATACTGAAGTGATCTTATAAGTGTTCCATACGGAACCCTCAAAATTTACTTATGATTCATTTTAATGTATCTTTATATATAATTAGCACTATCAAAAGATTTCACGTTAAATTTTTAGTCTAAAATAAGTCTTTTTTTAAACTTTAAAAAAATAACGCAGTAATTTTAAGGCTTAGTGATTTTTTTTTTTTGGTAAATTGCTGGTAATTTAGCTAATAAAATTAAAAAAAGGAATTATAAGCGAATTTGTAACCATGTAAGTTTAGAACTTATAATTATTATTCCAAATTTTTAAGCGAGTTTGAAAACTCCCTTAGGCAAAAAATAGACCCATAAGCGTAAAATGATTTAGGTGATTTTTAGTTAACTGAATAACATCTTTAAACATTGTGATATCGTTAAACAGTTACTTACTTTAATTTAAATACTTATAGTGTTTGAATTTAAAATTGTAATAACACTGATACTTTGGTTTGCAATATACCCTTTTACGTCTTTATTGGTTGTAATAAATAAATAAACAAATGACTTAATTATTTTGTTAAAATATCGTTAAATCTAAATTTGGCTTTCTCTAAAAAACTTCTTAGATACAAGGGAAACTTTTATGGTTAGACGATAATGCGTTGCTTAATGGAGCGAACACTGTTGTCGCGTTTTCAAACTTTAGTGCGGCTTATCGAACCGCACTTGATTTAGTACGGCGCGTTAAAGTTGCCCTATGTACAGTTACTTGCTATGAATTTACCGTAATTTATTTGGAATGTTTACAGCTTTCAGTAAAATTAATAAAATTATTATTCAGGATAATTATGGTAAAACCAATATTTTGAGCAGGGCGAAAAATGATATCATATATCGATATATTATGTTGTAACTATAGATAAATCGATGCCCATTAACACAGTGATAGTTATCGATATATTGATAGATAGTTATCAATATATCGATAGTAATTCATATATCGAAATTTACTGATATATAAATATATCGAAAATTGTTGGATTTATCAATATAGGTTAGATTAAAAATCAGTATGTCGAAAAAAGCACCTAGACCTGTTTAAATTAAAAATTCCTCAAAATTGTTTGTGTGTGAGACAGAATACACCATAAAAATACAAGAAAAATATCGGTAAAATGATTTATCTAGTGCTTTTCTTACAAACACATAGTCTTAACATAAGTACTGAACTTGACTTTCTCACACTAGACAATAATTTACTCTAAATAGTCTAAATAGTGAAGTTGCTATTTTACATAATATATATTTTATGATATGTTATTGATCAAAAAAAGAAATTGAATGGAGATAGAAGGAAGGACTTCATAGATATTTACAACTAAAACAGGGTAATTCCATCTAAATACCATTTCTGTTGAAATTAAAAATATTTAAAAATATCACATTATTTAATCCTTCGTTGAAAAGGGCTTAACAGGATATATTTAAAGCCACCTCTCTGACTTTCTCTACCATCTCATTAACCTCTAATATGTTTGACCATAAATATTGAAAATGTTAAGAAAATAACACATTTTTCGGACTTCTCTGCTCTGACAACCTCACAATTTTGAGTTTTCTTAGGTACAAAGACCCTAAAAAGAACGTATGTTAGGTTATATACGAAGAAACTCTCACTCCCATACCTCATTAAGCTCATATATTTGACCGTAAATAATTAAAAATTATCAAAAATTAAAATAATATTCGTAGTTGTCGACTCTAAAATGTACATATATTACGACATGTAAGAAGCCTTCTAACACCTCCTCCTACTCATTTAACCTCTTATATGTTTGACATAAATTTGACACGGACATAAATGATAATGATTATGATATTAAACTTAAACAAAAACTTCTTCCAAGCAATATAACGTAAAAACTATTATAAGTTTCATTTTGGCTGCAGATAATAAATGGTTTTCGATATCTCATTTCTTTCAAGAGTTGTCTTGCTAACAGATAAACAAATAGTCAGATGGATCAACGGAAATTTGAACCAGTTTTTCATCAGATAGGTATTTCACAGAACATAAAAGAAGCAAACGTGACTCATGAAAAAATTAGCTGCCAGAATGAAAAAAAATCAAAAATTTTAAACTTTTGAAGCTAAAAAAAATTCATTCATGTTCATTTTTGGATTTTTTTCTGTTGGCAAGAAATCTACATTCTACCCTCAACTAGTAAAATTTATCGCTTCTTGCTTTAGAGTGGTTCCTGTTGCTTCTGCTGGGCAGCACAGTTTTCTTAGGTTCGCTGGCAACTTAGGATGTTAAGCTTGAGTGATAGCCATTGAAGTAAAACGACTGAGACTGCCTGATTTATATCTAAAGAGATCGAATAGATCAAAATGCATCCCTGATTGATATCAGGGCCGGAGCGATCTCGTACTTTTTCTATTTCCACGCTTTTAATACAGTAAAACATGTTAGCAACACTTTTTTGTTTACACTAAATAATGAGTTTGATATTCACTTTCTTGCCCGTAACTTATCGTACAAACTTTATATTTTTAAGATAAGGAGCTTATAGGTATTGAAAATAACATATGCATAGAACAACTTTTTTCACCCCTACAAAACACTAGCAAAACAGTGAAAATCCTTGGCTCCTGTATGGTTCTGTGACAATAGTAAAAGTTACATACCTGTAGTATTTTAGAAGTATTAACGGGAAAAAGCGCAGATGGCTACAATATTTGCTAACAAAAGAATCCAAAAATATTAGTAAATAGAACTGATATGCTAACAAATTGGGTAAATGTTCAAAGATCAACCAAAATTCGCAACTTACAAATTAAAAAATTTATGCTAATAATCGAACATCTATACAGACTGTATAAATTCAAAAAGGTAAGAAATATTTTAGATTTTCAAACGAGGTTTTGTTTTTGAGAATGACAAAAAATATTTGCCCTTTGAGGGGCGTACAATTACGTCAATGTGGTATTTGATGTTGTTTTGAGAGAAACAATTAAAGCAGGTCTAATCATTTACGTCAATGATAACCCCTTTCGATATGTCATCTTATTAAATTTACTATTGGACTAAACTTGCAAGGACTGTATGATTATTTAACATTACTTTGTATTACTCTTAAGTTAGCATTCTATATTCAACACAAGACCAGTTACTCGTATATGAGCAGGATTTGGAAAAAGGTTAGCATTCTAAAGAAAATGTTGAGGTAGGTTCTTATGTGTTGTTGAACATATTTCACTGCAATTAATTTTCACGAGAAATACACCGAGTATTTTACAATAAATGTTAAAAAAATACTCATACTTGTACAAGATATACTGTAAATCTGCAGCATTAATAATATATTGCTCTATATTCTTGAATTATTATCCGTTAGTAGAACTATTACGTAACTAATAAGCAGCTTATATTACTGTGCGCTATGATTTACACCGAATTAAGAATAAAACACTTTTATTGCTATTCCTAATGCTTCCTATATGACACGCAGAAGCTATTTACTTTGTTTAAAAATTTAGCTTGAAAATCAAAAATAAGCTGCAATTAATTTTCTAATTAACCTAGATCTTTTCAATGAGCTGAACTTAATTATTTAGAAAGGTGCATTAAATTAAATTCATCTACAGTTTCTTACGCGTGTTTAATGATTTACGAACCTTAATGCTTTTATAATGTTTAACAGGGAAATATTATTAATAACGTTGATTTTGGAAGGAATGGATTATAAACTCTTTTCTGCATTCGTCCGGGCAAGTATAATTAGATGACCAATTTTGCATCGAAACTAGATTTTTACATGTCTGGATCAAATTTGCAATTTTTTTATTGACACAGCAGGAGAGTCTAAATGGCAAGGTGCTTGCGTAGAAGTAGCAGGGTGGTAGGTCAAAAAGTACATTAAAAAGAACAACTTAAATTACACAAGTTAATTATTTATTATTATCAAGATAAAACAGACAAACGAAATGATGTTTTAGAGGTATATATTTTACAGCTTATTCTAGCTAAGCAAAATTATATTCCTGGTACCGGTGATCTGGTTCCCTTCTGTAGTACTGGGACGGGATTTTGAGGCGTGAATGAACTGGAGTAAAACTTATAGCAGATACTCTGAATACGAATGTGATTTTCATATTGTCCATTCTAATTTAAATACGAGAAAATTATCAGAGTAACAACATCAAAGCTGATTTGTAGCCGTTTTGAAGAGCATTTATCTAACTTATTGGATGGAATGATAAATTTGCATAAAACATGGGTCCATTATTATGATGATGATTAGAAACATACCGGTTCAGCTCACATCCAGAAGTTTCATTTACAGAAATCGTCAGGAAAAGTTTACTTTTTACTTAGAACTTCACCAAAAAACTATAGAAGGAGGCCGAAAAAAATATCTAAAGGGTTCTGTTTTGCGTCTGCTCATAAATCTCTGCTAGCTTTGCAAAAAATAAACAAATTAGGCTCTGAACTGATTAACCACCCCCTATTTCCCTGATTCAGTACACTTAGACTATTATCTGTTCCTAAAATTGAATAGACATTTGAAAGGGTGTAAATTTCATTCAAAGGTAGAAGTAATAAGAGCGTCGGAAAAGTAGCACTTTTTTAAATCCCTTGTTTGCATGTAACAGAAAACTTTAGGTAGGTTTTGTTTTATAAATAAAGATAATTTTAAAATGCACAGCTGACAAAAAAATATTTTCTAAAGTTTTTAAAACAACGTCTCTTACTTCAATTCCCAACAGTTATGGATTTCGATTAGGCAGGTACCGGCACAGTTTTGATCGGCACGAAATTAACTCGAGGTCGTCAATAAATCTTCATTTTTCTTTTAATTTTCTGGACTTCAATATCCATTGTACTTTCAACAATTTTAAGGATATTTCAAACATTCTTGTTCTGCAAAAGTTGGAATTCACAGAGAGCTTTGTAATTAATTTAAGTTGTGTGGGCATTAGCATAAAGAAATGCTTTATTGCTATCTTCTTTGCATATATTCAGAAAGTATGATGTAATTAAAGTGTGGTCTATTCATTAGGGATAGAGTAATTAGAATGTAGAAGTATGGATTTTAATGTCTTTACTGATGGGCGTGGTCAAAGGTAATAGCTATAATATTCAGACTTAACGATTGATATTTTTAAAGTGTATGTGATTTGTTTTCCTTCGTTATTACTCTCAAGTTTAATTACCTTTTAAAAGTATAGAATATTTTTTTGCACTGGTGCAAGAGAAACATTATTTTTTTAAAATGTTGACATATATTGGGTATTTTAAAAAAGAAATCATAACGTTTCACTATTGAGTTTTGGAAAGTATTTAATTTAGAAAATTTCAGGTGCCATGTCGATTTTTTCTAGATTTTCAAACGTAAATTGGAAAGATAAAGTACATTGAGTTACTAGTGATTAAAAATGATTAAAGTTCTAATTTGATGTAATCTTACTATGAGCTGCTTACAATTTTTTTTATAATTTTCTAATTTGTCATTTAAAACTAGCTGATTACGAATTAA
>CM032446.1:163076053-163111958 GCA_019049505.1 Pachyrhynchus sulphureomaculatus
GCGAAGATGCTGTAATTATTATACATTATTGACTAAGATAAAACGTGAAAATGCATGTTGAAGCTTAAGATGTCCAGAACATAATTAACTCGGTAAGGATTCCATTTTATTTTAAAGCCAACCAAGGTACGGAATACTAACTGTGCAAGTCCAATTTGCACTTGACCGGCTTTTATTTAAATAGCTTGCTTATATCGTGTCGTAACGACAACCTGGCTAAAATCGAAGACCTCAGTTAATAGCACTATGAGGTTTCTTAGTGTTCCGTACGGAACACTTATAAGATGACTTCGGTGTCTGACTGTCTGTCTGTCCGTCTGTCTGTCACACCCGATTTTCTCGCCGAAACTATTTGTCATAGAAAGTTGAAATTTGGTAATAAATATAGGTATTGATGGCCTCATCAGAGCCATTGCAGTTTTGTTAAAGCTAAATTTTGACTTAAGGGGATAGTTTTGGGGGTAAAATCGGAAGTGAAAAAAATTTTTTTTTACTGGTCATCGAGTGAGGTGTCAAATGAAAGCTTGTGAAAACACCAGTAAAAATATATGTATAATGTAATACTTTACATTACACTTATCTTTGTATTATTTTTAAAAAATCGCTGTCCAGCCGCCTTATCTCGAAAAGTACTTATCAAAAAATTTTGAAAAAATTCTGGAATATTCTCTACGGGGTGTAGATTGAATAAAAATTATCACGAGTGCATTACCTTTAATAATTTATCTGTATATAAAAAAAACAAAAATTTCAAGGTTATCAGTTTTCAGTAAAGATTGGAAACAAACTTTGTTGAAAACTCATTTGGGATGTGTTTTGTGAAGTCACTGATCATTTTATACCACCGTAACAAATTTTTTTATTTTAAAAGCAATCAATGTACGAAACACTAATTGCGCAAGTTCAGCTTGCACTTGACCGGTTTTTTATATTCCTTCAGATTAAGTAATATGAACAAATTTTAGGAAAATCAAATCAGTTTATGGTAACAGTGAAGCAATAATGAAGCAACACCTAGCGAAACGTACTTCTTCCATAATGCTTCATATTTTCATTTGCTCCTTGTGTAGGTTCCAGGTTCTTTATTCAATTTTAACAGAAACGAAAAGTCTTTAATATTTGTTAATCACGTGGTACGAACATCAATTAAAATTTAAAGTATAAGTGCTTTTGACCACAACAGCCGTTAATTTGTTCATATCGTTCATCAATATCTATGTACTTGATATGTCTGTGATATCAAAATCGTACGAAATAAATGCTGTTCAGTAATCGGTATAATTGCACCTTGAGCCATTTTGGTTGATCAGAGAAATGTCACAAAAATGTGAAATTACTGTTTCTATTCTTTAATTATTCTTTAACAAAACACTGCTTCAATGTATTTTTCTATTTTACTTATGGTTTGTTAATTTACTTTGTCTTAAAATCATTAAATTATAAGCAGTAGAATGTATGTGTACTATGTACGGAAACAACAACTATGACGGGCGTTGAGAAAAAATATGAAGCGCTAGGCGAACTCCGCATATATATATATATAATATATATATATATATATATATATATATATATATATATATATATATATATATATATATATATATATATATATATATATATATATCCGCGGCGTGTTAGGTAACAGAAACGGTTAGAATGGGGGTATAGCCAGAGCTAGTCAGAGAAAGCCGCTGTTGAGTTTGCCCTTCGTATCCGCTTGTCTATCGAAGATTTCAGAGCACACCAGTTACCTGCTATGGAGCTATTTTACCAATTTTAAAAGAGAAAAAAGGTGAATTCAATCATAATATTTTTTAGGAACAATCATGAAATCCTTAAGAATGGAATGATGAAAATTGTTTTGTCTCGGTAATTTCGATGAAACGTATATTATTAGGGCAAACTTTATGAACATTTTTTCCTATTTCTATGCCAAAATCAAGCCACCCAATATCCGGCATGGGGAGCGGAACAGTTTGAAAATATATATTATATATTTTATACGCAATATACCTGTAGAATAAGTCGTATTCTGAAAGTTTAACAATAATGCTCTTGAAATGTAAAATGTAGGAAATGTAGAAAAAGCGGAGATATTGACGTCCTATAATATCTTATTGATACAATAAGATACTGAAACAGTTTCTCTTCCATTTTCAATACCTGATTTCATTTAAAGAATTAAGTTTTAGGATTTCTTCCAATGGTTGGTTAATTGGTTCTAGGCTGACGTGATTGTGCCTGTTTGTGCACTACCAACTCTTGGCTTATGCTGCTCCTCTTTCTTGGTTACATATGAGTCGTCTCTTCAAGAAAATTTATTAAGATTCCTTCCTAGTCCTTCACCTGGTAATTTATTGCCACAATGTAAATCTTCGGACAGTTTTTGTCTGTTCTGAGTAGAGCCCCACATTCATATAGGATGATAGAAGTTTCTTCCTCTTCACAATATAGTGTGTGTGGGACCATTCTGGCAGCCCCGTTTGCTGTAAATGTTTCTGCGGGTAACAGTGGCGATGATCAATCCCATCACTAATTTGGATTTTGTTAAACAAAAGATGTCAGTTGTTAGTTTCTTTTAGGACCGCCAATTACGTTCCTTGCTTATCTACTGACCAGTTATTGTGAGCCAATGATCTAGATGTTGCTGTTTCCGGGTCCTGCGTGGTTTTAATAGCTATCCTTCATTATCTGTTATCCCTTTATTTCTTTCAATACTATTTTAATTTGGTGTAAAAAGTTGTTGGAACTAATTATCGCAACCAAATTCTTATAATATTTAATAAACTTTGGCTAAAGGTGCAGTTTTTAGTTTTTTTTATTGAAAGTTACCGGTCCAGCAGCAAAAGTTGCAACTACCCACTTTTTATCGTGATTTTTTAGGTGCACAAAAGTAACATATAGTTAATCAAAAACTTTATTAAGTAGAAAGACAAGTATTAAATTATTCTTCACTACAAATATCAATTTACTAGGTTTCTCTTAAAATAATGTTATTGGCAATTCATTAAACCTGCTGAAATCTTATTTAGTTGGTCGTCAACTAATAGTAAATTATCGTGGTTTTGAGTAGGTCATTATTAATGCCTCTGGTGATCCCTAGGACCGTTATTATTTAACATATTTATAAATGACATCACCAATGACCTTGCCTAGTCTTCTTTACTTTATGCTGACGATCTGAAAATATACCGACGCATAGACTCTCTCCAAGATTGTGTAACCCTTCAGGATGATCTAGATACTTTGAATCGATGGTGTATTCGTAATAACTTATATTTGAACACAAAGAAATGTTTTTCTATGTCATTCACTCGAAAGAAATTTTTTTATATAATTTAAACCATAATGATCTTGAAAAATGTTATCGTTTCAAAGATCTTGGTATAACGTTTGATGCTAAACTCAGTTTTTTGGATCAGATAAATAAGACCATTGCTTCTTCTTATAAGTGCATGGATTTCATCATGAGGAATTCTAGAGACCTTTCAAACATTGTAACACTTATCACTTTATTCAATAGTTTGGTTCGTTCTAAACTGGAATATGGTTCCGTTATCTGGTGCCCAACATATGAGATCCACAGTAATCACATTGAAAAAATCCAAAAACGATTTGTGAAGTTCCTCTGGTTTAAATTAAATGGTATTTATCCACCATTGGGTTTCCCTAATGATGTTCTATTGAGAAGATTCAGTATTGTTAGCCTTTCTCAGCGTAGAGAATATGCTACAACCTTGTTTTTATATATAAATCTTTAACAACAGAATCGAATGTCCTTGCACCCACTCAAGTATTAGGTTCCGTGTGCCATCTCAACACGCTCGCCTAAGCCATTCCCTTGTTTACATGCCTGTTCCAAGAACAAACTTGTTGATGTACTCGCCGCTATACGTTATGTGCATGAATTATGAAAGGGTCAAATATATAGTTGATATTTTCTGTTGCAGTATAACATCTTTACGTAGGTCATGTTTAACTGTGGATTAGGTCTTTCTTTTTTCTTGTTTTTTTTTGTTCTTCTTAGCTTGTAGAGTAGTTATTAGAATTATTTTAAAATACTAATTTGACAGATACTTATCTACTTGTATTTGTTATATTTGAATGTTCCTATCCTATAATTGGATTATTTCTGTAGGATAGTTGTATTAAAAATAAATAAATAAATAAAATAAAAATTTTAAAATCTTGTCTGAGGTAGAGCAAGGAACTATTCCCCGAAACCGTCTTTAATTAATTGAGCCTACTTGCTGCAATATTTGTATTTGAGAATCTCCACTAGTAATTAGAAAATAAAATTTTTCAGGAAGTTCATCTGTTATTTTTATAAATAGAAGTTTTATTACATTTATTGACTCACTTTCGCAGCAATGGAACTAGTATTAACATATACTTTAAAGAATTTATTTCTGTCTGCAGAACTATATTCATTGTAGGCAAATTTTCTTAAATAGAAAGCCATTTTCATTTAAAGAATAAAAAAATCTTTTAACATCGAATTACGATGAGGAAGCATAAATAAATAAAATCATCAAATTTTCTTATTCTATTAAGCCTTCTAGGTTTCACAAATGTATTTTTTTTGTTTATAAACATTGATATTTTTAATATAGGTAATTTCGAGCATGCGTCGTTCCTATAACGATTTAGGCATTATTACTAATACTCGATATTTAGGAATACTCTTAAGAAAATGGTACAGAAAAGGCTAGGAGTCGATATATTTTGTGTGACTATGAAAAAATTTTATGTACAATTGGTAATAAATATACAAGAGCTAAAGTATCAAAAAAGTGAAAAATTTTCAGTACCGTGTATGATATTTTTCAGTATCTGTATTAACTTCATTCTAAAATTTACATATTGGGACATCATGTATGAATAAATACGAATAAGTTACAATTATCAGGCTGCTATTTTAATTATCATATCACTTCTTTAGTTCTTGTTAATTTCACAAAATGAATCTGCCTTATAATAGTTAATTTTTGTTTTATCAGCAATTAATATTGCACATAAAATCCAAATATTATCGATATAAAACAGAAATCATTTCCATATTAAACGAATTGGAAATGCGCTATAGAAATAAACATTTCCAGTAGACTCACTGCAAGTGTTTCGAATTTTATTTTTTTAATCTTCCATGGTACTGTTACTTGCATGCATATTAGTCAATATATTTTTTCGGAATTAAAAAATAATTAAAAATAAATTAACACAATTAAAAAGTAATATTGTTTTTCTGCTGCAAAGGCACCTTTTTTTAATTTTCTCATCGGTATCGTATTCAGTCAAAAACAAATAAACGAATTTCCAAATAGTGCTTGTTTTTACACACAGTGTGAAAATTACTTTTCTATACTGGTGCTTTGTGGATGACCTGAAACCACTGTTTTCAGTATATTCTTTTTCTTTATTTAACCGATTCGTCTTGAAAGCTTTTTTAAAAAAACATTTTAAAAGTATATTAAATTAATTTTGTAGTTCATTTTCTAGGAATGACTGCAAAGCATGTGGAGAAATGTCTTGAGTGTTGTCTACGTCCTCGAAAAAGCATCATCTTAACATAATTCAAATTTCAAAATACTGGGTGCTAAATGAGGTGCATGGTACAACACAACGACTTAATTGGCGAACAACGAGTGAATCGTGACTTAGTGTATTATCGCATAACAAGTAACAGATTGGACACATTAAATGTTACTCAGGCAACCTTTCGATATTACCGAAACAAATAAACAAAATTATTTGATCCTTTTATTCGCATTTTTCTAAGTTGCGATAATAATTTTGATTTTCATTTGCATTTTGTAAAAATTTCAGAAAGTTTATATTGCTTCTAGAGCATTTTGTAAAATAATTGCCCCTATCGCAACGAAGAATCATAATTTTTAACAACCGTATATTATATACTATATAATTAAATAAATCAGTACATTTTTTTTAGAAACTGGCCCGCCTACACATTCTAAATTTAATATATGCCCTCTGTTTACCTCTTTCTAGAGGCTGGTTTAATTTCCGTCGTATGTTGCAGGAAAGTGTGTAAAACAAATTCCTTGGTGATGCATTGCATTGCATTCACGAACTCATTGCACCATTTCTAGTTTTCGAATTGATATTGGCCCTTTTAAAAACTTCTTTTTCATTATTACGAAAATTTCTATGATATTTTATGCCAAGTTTTCCTTGAAATTTAATTACAGTTTATTGTTCCATATTATAATTTTTACAATGTATTCTTTTACTTTTCAAAAAAATATTTTTTCTGTGAATTTTTCGCAAAAATTATAACTGATAATCATGATAGGGAACTGGTCTAAAATGACACATTAAACTTGTAAATAAGGTTATTCCTTCATTATTTACAGAATTGATCAAGGAAATTAATTGTCTTGCTATTTACAATTTATATTTAAGAAGAAACCGAACACATGAAAGTAGTAGCAAATGGTAGCGCCAGTTCTGGTATCTGTATTGTTTGTTATCCCAAGCAGTAATTTTCATTAGATTTTTGTCGTTGTTATATTACATTTGCTCCATAATATAGCTAGTTAGAGCAGTAATTTTAAAAATGTGTTTTAACGAACAGCGGGAACGTCGGTTTCAAATAAACAGCTGCAACTGAATTTTTTGTTAAAATGAGTAACCGAAACGAATCAATATCAACCATTCAAGCATAGTTCAATAAAAGTTCTCGTAAGATACTTGAAGACGTGGAAAAGTGGAGTAGTAACTACTGTAATTGTTGAGCGAAAACCAAGTTCGTGTGTTGGATCATTCACCGTAATTATTTGATTTATACGCTGTAACTTTCGTCTACTTCATTGACTGATGAAAGAAAACCTATACGTCAATCCTAGCCCTACGCAACGGTATCTGCAATATATATATATATATATATATATATATATATATATATATATATTATATATATATATATATATATATATATATATATATATGAATGAACTAAGAAAATTGGAGGAGTCTGTCTACTTATACATGAAAGAATAGTAAAAAATATTGTTCAGTTCAAAGCCATATCGGAAAGAGTAACTTCAGTAGATGAACAGAAGATGCAAATGTAAGACCATTCAGGTATACGAACCAACATCAAACATCGAGGAAGAAGAAATTCTACGATAAACAAAGCATTGCTTCACTATAAAACAAGATATATCAAAATAATCGGCGACTTTAATGCCAAACAAAATATATCATAATAATCGGCGACTTCAATGCAAATAGTGAAACCAGCGTATACAAATGCAAAGGGTGTCGGAAAATTTGGTTTGGGTAGGATTAACAGCAGATGAGAAATGTTATCAAATCTTGTAAACGAAAATAACTTGTAACGTTATGAACACATTTTTCCAAAAGCTAGCTCCAAAGCTAAATAAAAAAAACATGGCAAAGCCCAGATGGTATAACAAGAAACGAAATTGATTATGTTCTGTCAAATGACAAGAATATTGTAATCGACACGACAGTCCTGAACACAATAATTATTGGCAGTGACCATCGGATGCTCAGAGTAAAAATAAGAAAAAATCTGAAGCAGGAGAAACTTAGATTGATAATGCATATAAAGATAAAACACCATCAGAAATAATCAAGCAAAATACAGACGAATATCGACAAGCACAGGAAAATAATATAAAACACATAAATTACCAAACAGAACTTAATGAACTAAACGTACAAATAACAGCCTACTCATGACTACAAAACAAACAGGAACATCGAAAAAAGACAAAACATAAAAATTATTAAGAAATGATCGTACATATGACAGATTAGAATTGGCAAAAATAGACAAAAAAATAAAGAAAGAGATCAGAGAAGATGTCATACAATACAGGAACTCGAAAATAAAAGAAACCCTGAAAGAAGGAAAAAGTTTGAAACATCTCTTGAAACTCTATTTAACAGGTGCCTTATAGAAAGTAAAATACCAACACCTTGGGTAAACACCTTGACTGTGCTTATTTTTAAAAAGGGTAACAAATTTAAATTGGAGAATTACAGATCCATCAGCCTGTTATCGGTACTATACAAAATACTGACCAGAATTATAATATATAGATTAACGAACAAATTAGACAGTTATTAACCACGTGAACAAGCGGGATTTAGACGGAGATACGGCACTTTGGACCATGGTTCAAACAATTAGAATACTAATGGAAAAAGCAAATGAATATAAGGTTACCTCGTGGATAATAATGGTTGACTACGAAAAAACATTTGATTCGGTAGCGATATGGGTAGTCCTTAACGTCTTAAGTAACAGCTAAGTCGCACATACGAGCACAACTCTTCTTGAATACATGTACAAAAATGCCACTTCACAAATAATATTTGAAGAAAAAACAAATAAAATCAAAATTAAAAAAGAAATTAGACAAGGCTACTCGATATCTCCGAAGATTTGACTCTAGGAGACATGTTCAAATCGTTAAAGTGGGAAAATAAAGGAACACTAATGGACGGTGAACGATTATATCACTTAAGGTTCATAGATTCATCGCCAGCACAAAAGAAGAATTACATGAAATGCTGATGGGATTAAATAACAAATTTCGAGAAATAGGTCTAAAAATAAACTTCACCAGAACCAAATATTTGAACAATGAAAATGAAGATACCAACCAGGAACTATTAGTAGAAGGTGAAAGAATAGGAAAGGTACAAACGTTCACATATTTAGGGCAAAAAATCGAAATATCAAATAATATTTCAAAAGGCTGTCTTGGATAGAAGAGTTTCCTTAGCCTGGTCTGCGTTCGGAAGTTTATAATCTACATATAAATTAGATATCCCAAATACAATAAAAGTCAGAGTATTCGATCAATATGTTCTGCTGGTATTAACATATAGCCCTGAAACGTGGGCATTAAATAAAAGTATAATAAATAAACTCTGGTAACCCAAAGAGCAATTAAGAGGAGAAAGCTAAATATTAGACTCCAAGATCGTATTCCTAACATAGAGATTCGAAGAAGATCAAAAGTGACAGATGTAATACAACGAATATGTACTGAATGTTAACAAATGGACACGCCTTAGAGTTGAATGGAGGCCTAGAGAACACAAAAATGCAGAGGTAGATCACATATAAGATGGACGGGCGACATAAAAAAATTAACAGGACACGATATATATAATAAAGACGTAAAGTTTACATGTTTGATTGTTTGTTTTTTGGAGGTAATCTGTGAAACTACCAATCGGATGTAAAAATTTTTTATTTACTGATATGTAACCAGGACTTCTGGGGCGAACATAGGCTACACTTTATAAGGTTGCTACAAAAGGGAACTAACGCGTTGGAAAAAGAAACTTTCCACGAGAGAGCGCAGGGTGCCTTGCTCGTGGAGTGGTGGGAAACGACAATCGACAGATAAGCGCTGGCGGGGTGTAGTGTTTGCCTTGCACTTATATATAATTTGATTTTCTCAAAGTTTAGTGACACGATGACTTCATATCATTTTTTGAAGAAGTTCGTTATTTATTCGTAGTTTTACGATTCAATCAATCTTTTGTAGACACATTGTAGGTACTTTGTTGGAGTCAATAGGCACCAAATAACAATAAGAACACTTATTTATTGTTATTAATGTATTTTTGTTTAATGACTAAGTTAGTAATCATCCTTAATTTAGGTATGCCTACCTACTTCTAGTTAGTTTTAAATTCTCTGCTATATAGTAGGCATGTTCTGGAATTTCTACTAAAATTGTGAGGAATTATTACATTTCCTTTCACTATTATTACGTAGTTAATTTCAGTTTGAGGTATATGATGCAACTGTTTAATTATTATTAAGTAATTTTTTAGTGTCCTGTACGAAACACTTATGGGATTATCTTGGTGTCCGTTCGTCTGTCTGTCATATCCGATTTTCTCCTACACTAATTGACACAGAAAGTTGAAATTTGGAACAAATATAGAAATTGATGGCCCAAGAGCCTTGTAGTTTCGAAAAGTTAAATCTTGACTTGAGGGGTTGGTTTGGGGGGTGAAATCGAAAGTGAAAAAGAAATTACCGGAACATCGAATAGAGTGTCAAATAAAAGCTTCAAAAATAAATGTGATGTAATACTTGCACACATTTTTCTTTGTATAATGTTAAAAAAATGGTCAAAAGTCATTATCCCCGCACCCTGTCTCAAAAAGTACTGACTAAAAAATTTTGAAAAAATTCTAGAATATTCTGGGCGAGAATTATCACAAGTGCATTACGTTTGATAATTTATCTGATATAAAATAAAATTCATTATAGTTTTCAGTACATTACTGCTACCACGTCGCGAGTCATAAAAAACCAATTTATTTTATTTGTTTATAATTAAAAAACTATTTAGGTAGTAAATATTTGTTTTACACTTTTTACTAGATTCCAGATTGAGCTAGATTGGTTTATTGGCTCCTAGGTAGCTAAGATGTTATAACTGATATATATCATTGACTAAGAAAAAAACGTGAAAATATGTATTGGATCTTAAGATATATACATGTCAGGGACCTAATTAACTTAGCTTAGATAACGATTTTATTTTATTTAAAGGCAATGGAACACTAATTACGCAAGACCATCCTGCACTTGACCTTTTTTTTTTACTTTTAGGAAACTGAGCATGTGTGGCTGCCATTAAAGATCAAGTAGTATCTAAAGACAATATTATGCTTAAACGAAAATCGCAACTTTCTAGAAATACGTCTGACGCGGTTCCTGGTATATATATATATATATATATATATATATATATATATATATATATATATACATATATATATATATCTATATATATATATATATATATATATATATATATATATATATATATATATATATATATATATATATATACATATATATAAATATATATATATATATAATATATATATATATATATATATATATATATATATATATATATATATATATATATATATATAAATATATATATATATATATATAATATATATATATATATATATATATATATATATATATATATATATATATATATATATATATATATATATATATATATATATATATATATATTATATATAATATATATATATATATATATATATATATATGTATATATATATATATATATATATATATATTATATATATATATATATATATATATATATATATTTATATATATATATATATATATATATATATATATATATATATATATATATATATATATATATATGTATATATATGGCTCAACAGTATTTTCAGAATATTCAGCGCGTAACGATATAAATACTCACTAATTATGCTGAAAAAGTACTGTTGAGCTAACAAATCTAACTGAAAAAAAATGGCTGAAAAAGGACTGTTGGAGAAACGATGTAAATGCTCGCTAACTATCAAATGACTTTCAAATGACTTTGGAATGTGATCACTATATCAACACCATGGTCATGAGTAGATTATTTGTTTTGAACTCTATAATTTTCACTATGAACATTTTTTCGAAAAATATCTTCTTCGAGATATATGTTATTAGACCTAACTTTGTGGCACTTTGTACGTGCATGACCGCCACGTTAACCAAAAGTAAACTTGTTTCATTAAAAATTGACCGCAAGACCAAGAACAAAAAACTATCCTAAATTTTTTCATTAACGGTCAGGAAAAAAGAAAAAACATATAACAATAGGCATGGTTGAAAATGCCACTACTACATCTAAAAGAAGAAATCAAAACTTACCGAACCTCTTAAAGAAATTTGAACAAACTAACAAAACTATTGCAAAAGAAATAAATCGAACCAAAAGATCCAACTAGATATAAGTTCTGAAGATGGTTTAAATAAAATAAACCGAAACGTTAACCAAAAGTAAACTTGTTTCATTAAAAATTGACCGCAAGACCAAGAACAAAAAACTATCCTAAATTTATTCATTAACGGTCAGGAAAAAAAAAAACATATAAGAATAGGCATGGTTGAAAACGCCACTACTACATCTAAAAGAAGAAATCAAAACTTACCGAACCTCTTAAAGAAATTTGAACAAACTAACAAAATTATTGCAAAAGAAATAAATCGAACCAAAAGATCCAACTAGATATAAGTTCTGAAGATGGTTTAAATAAAATAAACCGAAACGTTAACCAAAAGTAAACTTATTTCATTAAAAATTGACCGCAAGACCAAGAACAAAAAACTATCCTATTTTATTCATTAACGGTCAGGAAAAAAGAAAAAACATATAACAATAGGCATGGTTGAAAACGCCACTACTACATCTAAAAGAAGAAATCAAAACTTACCGAACCTCTTAAAGAAATTTGAACAAACTAACAAAACTATTGCAGAAAAAATAAACCGAACCAAAAGATCCAACTAGATATGAGTTCTGAAGATGGTTTAAATAAAATAAACCGAAACGTTAACCAAAAGTAAACTTGTTTCATTAAAAATTGACCGCAAGACCAAGAACAAAAAACTATCCTAAATTTATTCATTAACGGTCAGGAAAAAAGAAAAAACATATTTATATATATATATATATATATATATATATATATATATATATATATATATATATATATATATATATATCGTTTTTTAGTAATGTCATTAAAACTTAACAATGCGACAAAAAAAACTATTAAACTTCTAAGATTAAATCTAAACAACTCCTAATGACTTTGTTTGTAAGGAATGTATTACTTCTAAATTTAGAGCAGAGCATCGTTTGCATTCCAGTTTAACCGTCGAGCTGCTTTATTAATTATAAATGCTAAACATTTAGAGCCGAAGTAATTGTAAATAGAGCAACTTCAAGTCGCTGTACTAAATCAAGTGCGGTTCGATGGGTCTCTCTAAAGTTTCTAGGCGATAACACTATTCGCACCATTAAGCGGAGCATTATTATCGAGGACATAAACTCTGTCTTGTATCTAAATAGTTCCTCAAGTTGAACACTCATCACACGTCAAATTAACGAAAGACCTAGTTTGATCTGGATATAAAGAGAAAAGAAGGGAAAAAAAGATTTATTTACTGGAACTCATATTTAATTTTAATTGATAAAAACAAGAAAATTTAGGAATATAAAAAGGAGAATTGTGCTAAGTTTTGTGTGATATAAAGATAAGTTTAAATGTATTTCTGCAGAAAAACATGGGCACATTTCAAAGGAAAAAAAAGAATATAAATAAAAACATAACCAAAAGAAGATAAATAAAAGAGACAGGAATAAAACAATTTACAATCAAAATGTAATATACAGAAGGCCAACGTAAGAACATATCAGTAAACAATAGAAATAAAATAAAGAAAATATCGAGATTCACGGTAAATAATGTAACATTCTAAGCAACAAGAAACAAGAGGGAGTGAAACTATCTGAAATATTGTTGTTGTTTGTTGCGTTTACAGTTTTTAAAATTTATTGTTTTCCCGAAAAATAAGTGAAAGTAGTTTGGAAGGTTCAAAAAGAATTACCGAAGATAACACTGGAAAAAGTAAGGCTTTCTCTCTTAGAGAAATGAAAAATCACAAAGCCTCCGGAGAAGATCAGATTATAATTGAAACTGTAAAAATGGGTGGCGAAGGCTTATTGAGGGTTGTAGTTTCTCTTTTTAACCTTTGCTCTAAAAACAGCATAATCCCAAGCAAATGGAATAACGCAGTGACGGTCCTAATACATAAAAAAAGGAGGCATAGCCGACCTTGAAAATTATAGACTGATAAGTTTGCTCTTCCATTTGTATCAGGGGTTTATCAAAATCATAACAGAACGCCATAGCGAACACTAGATTTTTATCAAAGACGCGAACAAGCTGGTTTTAGAAGTGGATACGGTGCTAACGATCATTTATAGACCATCAAAATCCTTATAGAGAAATCTATAAAATACCACAAACCACTCGTATTAGTATTTGTGGATTTTAAAAAAAAACTTTTGACACCGTGGAGTTAACTGCGATACTCTCTGCCTGCAGCAAATGAGAATAAGCTACAGATATAATCATTTAATTAAATTCATTTATAATTATACAACAGCAAGTATAAGACTCCATAATTAGTACAAGTAAATACCGAGTAGAACATGGAATCAGACAAGGTGATACATCAATCCTAAACTTTTTAAGGCGGTGTTAGAATATGCTGTTAAGGAAGTTAATTGGAATGGAAAATACATAAACATCGATGGTGAATATCTAAATCATCAGCACTTTGCTGAATATATTGTCATAATAGCCGACAATCTAAGCGATGCCCAACAAATGCTTACCCGAATTGCAAATAACATCGGCAAATATTGGTCTAAATATTAACTTTTAGAAAACAAGTTTTGACTAATCTAGTTACGAAGAGTAATATGAAATTTAACGAAATCGATTGTGGAGCACGTCCAAAATTACAAGAATTGGAGTCATAAATTACAAATTGGCAAAGATAACAAAACCCGTTTGGGATGCTGAGAGGTAAGCTGCTAAGTAGTTTGCCAATGTACTTAAAAAAGAAAGTTTATGAACAATGCGTTCTGCCGGTAATCACATATAGCGCCGAGACACTCACATTAACAAAACAGCAAACAAACTGGGAGTACCGTAAAGGGTAATAGAGAGAGCTATGTTGGGTATATAAAGAAAGATAGAATAACTAACATAACTGTCAGATAACGAACAAAATTGAAAGAAGATATTATCCAAAAAATTAGGCAATCTAAATGGAGATGGGCAGGTTATATATCCCGAAGGGATGACAAGCGATGGTGTAGCAGACTAATGGAATGGAAATCCAGACAAGGACAAAAGGAACAGAGGTAGACCACCAACAAGATGGAGCGATGACATCAAAAGAGTGGCAGAAAATTGGGCTAATACCCTCAGAACAGAAATCAGTAAAAGTTCATAGAGGAGGCCTATATCCAGTACTGGGTGAGGATGGCTGATGGATAATAAACTTGGAACATCGAGCAGTGAAAAAGTTGCTCACTAAATAAGGAAGAAGTTATTCATAAGATGTTACAGGAATACGGCAATGTTTCAATAAACCTGAAATGAATGATAAATTTATAATAATCTCAATGCAGAAAAACCGATTCAGGTCAAATCGGAGGAAACTATCAGGTTTGTTAAAGATTTGCTGCTGTCAGATCGACGAATAGGATCCCAGTATTTGCTAATGAGGATGGTGTATCCTAAGCCATAGCTTTCAAGATCGTACACGAAGAGGTAATGGAAAAAGTGTCTGTACTATAGATCTCCAAACTTTTTACACAAAAACAGAATTTGGCTGGGTAACAAATTTCTTAAAAATAATTAGCCTCCTTAAGAGGTCCACAATTAATGTAAAGATTTATATAAGAATGGTCCAAACCTGAAATACAACCATTAAAGATGTTGAATTCATGGAAAAGCATTTCTTACATCCTCCTTGTCTCATAATTTTTTCATAATATAAAGTATTTTACATTGCAAATCAAAATACGAGATGAATTACTGACATAATACCAAATTATAAGATCATTGATACAGTGTACTTCAAATAGCGCAAAATAATTATTATCTACTAATTTTTTACAATTAATTAAAATATGTTTTTGCATAATTTCTTTGATAAAATTTAAACATAGCAATTCCAGTCTAATTTTGGATCAAAATACATGCTCAAACATTCTACACTTTGAGCGTCAATACTCTAATATTTTCGTTTCTGTTCCTTTTTGACTGTAGAATCTTTGGCAAAATAACACTATACATATTGATCACCACTATATCAAACACTTTATATTGCATTCAACTCGCGATTCGATAACTATTATTAGAAGCGATGATTGACTGGGACTAAAAAAATATTAAGCAGGTGGTTTTATTTCCATCTAAGGCAAGTTATAAGTACCTTTCATTTTTAATTTACTTTTATATATTAAAATGACATCTACTGCAAATGATGCTATCAATATCCTCATTGCTGGCCCCCAAATCATTTAGGTAAGATTAAAATAAAATTAATCCGAGATAAAACCTTACGAAACACTACTTGAAATAGTTCTTGTGTTTATTATCAAGGGATGGAAATTTACTTTTACTACTTTTCTATCCTCAACACTGTTATAAACTACGGGCAAGATGGCATAAAGAGTAGATGCTGAGGAATGATGAATTGGGAATTGCATCATGTTGGTCAATGTCGCTTCATAATTAACTTCATTCAACACAACGACAACGCTTGCAATCAAATACTGTACTCGCTCTCTGCGAAACCAACGTCAGTTTATTGTCCAGCACAGACGACTTCCTCTATCCTGGGTACGACTTCTATTTCTAATTTAGGCATAACTTTGAGATCTATGTTTTTTGTCAGAAAGCGATCCCTCTTGGCAATGAAAGGATACTCTCGAGCTCCGAAACTTTATTGTTATGTACTTAAAAATAACTACTCAACAAATCATAAGATTTATTTACTGCAGTAAGTTTCTATCAACCACCAAGTGATGCCACCTTTAGAATACTTTTCGCTTCTCTTGCAGAAACCACAGATCATTTAGAGATTAATTATCCAAGTGCCGAAACTGCTATCCTGGGCGACTTTAATGTCTATAACATCAACTGGCTTACGTATACGTCCGACCAACAAGGTCTTGAAGTTCAATCACTCTCAATTAGTTGTGGTTTTACTCAGCTTATCGATGAACCAACACGGATCCCTGATCGAGACTAAGAGTTCGCCAGTCTCCTTGATCTGTTTTTTAACCACCAACCCAGAGATTTACACTGTGACAGTAAATCCGCCATTTTGTTCTGTTTTCCGATCACATACTATTTTCGACATCGAGTATCCTACTGATTAGTAGCAGAGCGACGCATGAACTGCGCCAGATTATTGGGATCTACTGGGAAGATCTCATGGAATTTTTTCTTGGTTAGACGTTTCTTTTACATCCGACGCCCCATCTGACTGCGCTGAGGAGACTTAAGAAGTCATTTTGGCCGGTATGGAAGCTAACATTCCTTTTTCAAAAAAATGCTCTTCCAACGGCAAGACTACCGATATTGACGTGAAAATCTTAACGTCATAAATTGTAACATTATTGTTCGTGCCTGAAACCGATGCAAAAAAATTATCGACGAAACCAAGGAGACACACAATCAATGAATTAAAAACAAGCTTCTAGCCTTCCCCAACAATTCCACGTCCCTATGGTTAGTCGCTAGGACCATCAACCAAAATTTCGCCAAATCCACTATACCACTATCCATATGGCCAACGACAACTGTTGAGAAAGTCAACTTGTTGGCTGAACTCTTTGCTTCATATTCTACTGTCAATTTCCAAGGAAAAATACCAACCACTTTTCGCGCATCATAAAACGCATTTTAGAGACGTTAGACGTCAAGAAACTTCTCGCGCTGATGGAATACCTACCACAGAATGCACAAGGGAATTAGGGCATCTGTAGACTTTTCAACCTATCCTGAAAGGGCAATATTTCCTGTTAAAAATATGCTAGTTCAGCTGGTACCCAGAAAAGGCAAGGAAACCTAATAATGATATCGAAAGTTATCAAAAAGGCTACCAATCGGCATCTTTTAAAATATCTAGAAGGATTTAATATTATTATCGATCATCAATATGGCATTCGCAAGTAAGGTTCAACAGGAGATCTTCTAACTTATATAACACATATTTGGAACAACGCAATTGAATATTTTGAAAAATCTTGTCTGGTATGACGGATTGTTGTCTAAGTTACGCTCATAGGGTATCCTTGAAAGATTTAGTTTATGGCTCTCAGGTTTCCAGCATTCCTAACAAGTGACAGTAGTTGAATTTCTTTCTAATGCCTTCACTATCAGCGCCGGTGTGGCCCAAGGCTCCATACTGTTTCCTACTTTCGTTCTCATTTATATTAACCATATGCTGAATTTATAGATGATAGTACGTTGAACGCTTGAATATCGCCAGCTCATGCAAATATTCACAGACAACAGAAGGTCAACTCAACAACAAGATTTGGAAGAAACTCTATCTTGAGGTGACAGTAACCGAGTAAAATTTAATGCTACAAGAACTTAGCCGGCAATTTTTTCTAAAAAAGTTACCGTTGCGGAAACCGACTCGCTAGAAACCTCTATATTTTGGAACACCGAAGAACAGTTGGTGAATGAAGTCTACTCTACAAATATTTACATGTGTTCAATTCATGTAGACCGCTTAATTCCGTCCAGAGCGGTGCACCTTCTAATACACATAGCGCTAATACATCAGATCCGTATGAGGTACAGCTTGTTGCTCCTTGTACGAGTATAATACTTTTCAAGCAGTCTTTTACATGAATGATTAGGACTGTGTTTTCCACCGAGTAGAACTTGCAGCGATTCAAGACCAACGTGAATGGCTTTTGCACACGCATCGCTCCTGTAGCGCCTTAAGGATTTCTTAGTAACACGTGTGCTGTACCTATAAAAAAATACATTAATTGTGAGAACTCAAGAATTGCTATTATAACTGAACCATTAGATACATTATTGGGTTTAAAGAAGCAAGGAACCTTGTTGATTGAGTAAATGCCACATTTTACAGTATTTAAATTTGTATTGATACGATACTTAATACTTTTCAGTTAAATTAATTTTTCTTTCCAATTAAAATAGCGGTTCTAACAGATTCTTGCTTCTTTGATTCTGACATAATACTTTGGCAGCAATCTAAAAATCAATAATGTATACAAGTACGTAAGGCTCTTATTAGTCACATTGCCAGAAAGTGTCAGTTTTCACAGTCTTAGAACATTAGTTAAATCAGAAAAATTTTTTAAAAAAATTATGTTTACTGAAACCTAACTTAAAAAATTGGTTAACGTTAGAACTTGATTCGATGTACCGAACAGTTTTGGCAAATATTAAAATAAGCACAGAACAGGCCTTGTAGTAATTACTACATTTATATCAAATATAGTAATTCCTAAATCTAACAATTGCAGAAAGCTGAAGTATTGAAATTGGTTTATGGATTTCAAAAGCGAGTGAAATTTAGAACGAATTCTACTAGTCTCTGTTTGTTAGGACTCCAGCTTCAAAAAATTTCACGTATTGTAAATTCCAGGATATAAGATCCTGCCTTTTTGCTTTTTTAATGGGGCAATAAACGACCCTATTAAGGTTTTGTGCGTAGTTGTGCAGGTATTACGATAAACCTATTTTTATTTTACCTGCTTTGTATACCGCCCTCACTTGCAGCTGCAATCATATTGGATTTATTTTTACCTATATATTTACTACGTGGCAACCCGGTTTGGAGCCCTTTAAGTAATTGATAATATAGGCCTAATGACCACAGGTCCCCATTATGATTCGAAAGATACTTTTTATTATTTTTGTTTTTAGTTTTGCTTACAACTTACAACGTAACGGCTCCATTTTAATATAGTGGCTATCGTAAGAGAAAACATTTATCACTTGACGCTAAGCAAATGGTGAAAAATGTTTACGACAGTTTGGTAAAAAGAAATTTGAATAAACAAAGTGCTTTGTAAGAAACCGATGAACTAACAAAAACCCCAATTTGTACAATTAAGGGTATTGTAGGAAAACTATCAATCAGGAACAGAAAAAAAAAAACGAAAAGAATTTTCAAATTCATCATGTAAACAATTGTGGAAACGACGTCATCAGGAGAAAAATATATTTATGTATGAAGAGCAGTTGGTGCCGACACTGGACAAAATAAAATTAAGGACGGGTGAAGAAACGGGACCAATATACATTGTGGTCGATCAACCCTTCACAGAGTTCTCTTAAGAATGAAATTCACGTTCCGAAAAATCAACAAAAGGCAAATAGTGATGGAGTCACAAAGATTACGAATCTTGCGACATACTTATTTACAGGAATTAAAAAGCATCGATCAGAGATTGGCCAATAATTTACCTTGACGAAACATGGTTCGATAGCCATGACATTGTGCAAAAAGGGTAGGTTGACAGCAGTACAAAATGTCAGATTAACGCATCTTCAAATAAAGATAAACGAATAACCATTTTGCATGCTGGATTTGAAAAGGACTGGGTTTCAAATTGTCTAACTATTATCTGCAAAAAACATAAAAGATTCTAGTTTGGACTATCACGAAGAGACGACCGTAGAACTTTTTGAAAATTGGTTTCAAAATTCCCTTTAGCCAAATGTTCCCGAACAGAGTGTTATAGTTATGGACAATGCAAGTTACCATAGTCGCCTACTAAATAAGGTTCCTAATGCAGCCAACGCCAAATCGGAAAATACAGGAATATATGTTAGAAAATGACATTTTATGTTGACTTTAGTTATAAAAAAAGTGATCTTTTGGACGTTTTGAAAGACTATAAACTGAAAAGAAATATGTTTGTGATAGTATGGCTAAGAAAATAGGACACACTGTTTTGCGGCTTCCCTCCGTTTTATTGTGTGTTTTGGCATCAAGTTAAATCAAAAATAAGGGCACAAAATGTTTCTCCTACTTTAAACGTGTCAGTGGTTGAATTAGTAAAAGAGTTATAATTGATATACCTTATGGAAGCTGGAATAATTCCATTCAGCACGTTGTTAAAGTTGAAGATTCATATATTTATCTAAATAATATAAAACCACTGATAATTACCTCAGCTGATGACAGTGATAGTGAAACCGAATTAGGCTTAAGTTAAAATGTATTTTTATTTATACAATTTGTCCCCTCTTGTAAACCCCATTCATTCAAACTGTATATTTGTACTTCTTATTCCATTTGTTTTTACATGCATCTATAAATAAACATCTCCAAAAACACTTATAATTTTATATATTTGCATTAATGAATAAAATTCTTAAGTCCATCTCTGCAACCGATCATAAACAAAAGGTCAGAATTTTTATATTGCCCACTTAAAACTGAAAAATCAGGATCTTATATTTTGGGACAGGCTATAATACCTGCTTGTCTGTTTCACCATTATTGTACATGTTTCTGTTAAATAGTGTATCAAGTCTGGCAAGTAAAATGACGAGACAAATATTTAAAAATCAGTTACAAAGAATTACTAACAAAAAAATTAGAGATTTCATGGACCACTAAAGAGCTTTAAGTTTATGGTCAACTTAGAGTCATCGCAAGAAATGGAACGTTCTCAATATTATTAATACTATTAAGGAATATATTTTGTGGTATACAAAAAATATTTTAATCAATTTTAATTTTATGTAACCTTTACGTCACACAGCGTTATTTCTAAATATTTGGATGAAAGTGCTATTTTAGCGCATAAAACAGAACATAACAAATCTTTCTTATTATATATTGTATTATATATTTATATTATATTTAGTAACAATGAAATATATCTTTTAAAAGTGTATCAACAATAGAATTCATAGCCATATTTAGTTTTAAAAGACTACATATACTTTATTAAAGTGCAAAGTTAGCAACATAGGAAAAATATAAAAAATATAAAGTCCTTGCTGCTGACTTCACAAAAGGAAATGATAAGGTATTTAAGTGGAAATTGACACAATGGAATCAGGCTATCAATTTTCTAAAAGCGTCAATACAGCTTTTAAGGGTAAGTGTGAATTGGATAAAATAGTGTAAAATTTAGAGCATCGAAAAATTATTAAAATATTATATATATATATATATATATATATATATATATATATATATATATATATATATATATATATATATATATGTATATTTCTTATTTACTTACTTAATCCTTGTGCCTTTCTACCCTTGTTAGGAATATAAGGTGTGATTTCATACAGTGTAATATACCAGGGTAAAATTTAAAAAAATATCTATATAATTTCTAATATTTAATTTTTAAAACAGACGCTACATTGACGAAGCCCAGAAATAGTTAATAAGGCACGTGTGCCACCCTTATAGATGTAGAAAATGGAGACGTCTTAGAAACAAGGCTGTTTTATTGGTGTTTTTCGTTGAAATTATAAACATATAGTAAAATTATTTATATTCAAACATATAAGGAGTGAGAATGGAAGTGGATTAAATAAAAAATATTTTAATATATATTATATATATATATATATATATATATATATATATATATATATATATATGTATATATATGTATATATATATATATATATATATATATATATATATATATATATAATATAATATCGTATTATAAGGCCTGTTTGGTTCTCTGAGCAGAGGAGTCCGAAAGGAATGTTATTTTTTCATAATATAAAAATATTATCTGTGAATATTAACTTTAAAACTTGTACTTGCAGGTAAAGTACTAAGTAAAATGTCTTTATAGCCTGGTCCCAAAATATAAGATCCTAATTTTTGCCGTTTTAAGCGGCAATATAAAAAAAGACTTAAGAATTTTATTTATTAATGCAAATAAATAAAATTATAAGTGTTTTTTGGAGATGCTTATTTTATAGATGCATGTAAAAATGGATGAGCAGTTTGAATGAATGGGGTTTACAAGAGGGGACAGATTGTATAAATAAAAATATATTGTAACTTAAGCATAATTCGGTTTCACTATCACTGTCATCAGCTGCGGTAATTATCAGTGGTTTTATATTATTTACATAAATATATGAATCTTCAACTTTAACAACGTGCTGAAGGTATATCATTTATAACTTTTTTTACTAATTCAACCACTGACACGCTTAAAGTAGGAGAAACATTTTGTGCCCTTATTTTTGATTGATATGTTCAATTGGATTAAACACACAATAATACAATAATACGGAGGAAGCCGCAAAACAGTGTGTCCCATTTTCTCAGCCATACTATCACAAACATATTTCTTTTTCAATTTATAGTCTTTCAAAACTTCTAAAAGACCACTTTTTTTATAACTAAAGTAAAAATAAATGTCATTTTCTAACATATATTCTTGTATTTCCGATTTGGTATTGGCTGCATTAGGAACCTTAGTTAGTAGGCGACTATGGTAACTTGCATTGTCCGTAACTATAACACCCTGATCGGGAACATTTTTGGCAAAAAGGAAATTTTGAAACTAATTTTTTAAAAAGTTCTGCAGTCGCGTCTTCGTTATAGTCCAAACTAGAATCTTTTAAAAATTATATAAAAACACAACACTATGTTTTAATTTCCAATATATTTAAAGTCACTTGACAATTGTTTCACCATACAATGGTTTCTTCAGAAGTAAATAAGAGAGAAAAATATTTGGTAGTAATCCTGGTTAAATAGTACTTAAAAACTATCCGTAATTACCTAAACTTATGCTAATCTTTTATTATATTATTTACATACAGAATTATTTTAAGAATGCAAATCTGTGGTACTATTTCCGAGAACTAATAAAGATTAAGTAAGGGAGAA
Source organism: Pachyrhynchus sulphureomaculatus (assembly GCA_019049505.1). Classification (NCBI taxonomy): domain Eukaryota; kingdom Metazoa; phylum Arthropoda; class Insecta; order Coleoptera; family Curculionidae; genus Pachyrhynchus; species Pachyrhynchus sulphureomaculatus. The sequence continues at coordinate 163,099,416 of CM032446.1, forward strand.
TGGTTTAAGTCTACCTGTTCGTTTAATAATTGATTGGAGGTTTTTCCGTTTGTTAATTTCAAGACATTCAAATAAATTTAATTTTTTTAGATTTATTTGCTAGATGTAGGATTTTTAACGTATCATTAAAATTATGAGATTCGTTTATTATATGAGTTGCGTAAATATGAATTGTACTTATTTTTTAAATAACTATGTTTATGTTCTTTAATGCGAGTTTCAAAAGATCTACCAGTTTGTCCTACGTAGGTTTTAGTACATTCTCCCTTACTTAATCTTTATTAGTTCTCGGAAATAGTACCACAGATTTGCATTCTTAAAATAATTCTGTCTGTAAATAATATAATAAAATGATTAGCATAACTTTAGGTAATTAAGGATAGTTTTAAGCACTATTTAACCAGGATTACTACCAAATATTTTTCTCTCTTATTTACTTCTGAAGAAGCCATTGTATGGTGAAACAATTGTCAAGGGACTTTAAATATATTGGAAATTAAAACATAGTGTTGTTTTGATATAATTTTATTATGAATTTCCAACAAGTATCGGCTAACACAATCAAAGATAGAATCTTTTTATGTTTTTTGAATATAACACAGGTCAACATTTGATCTAAAAGAAAACACTCGGAGCGGTATGGTCCTTATGAGGTTTTTGGGGTCGCTGATTACGATGAGCGGGTTGGTTAACCTTCATCACATCAGATTCAAGGTCATTTGAAGGTCAAATAGAGAAAAAAATCGTGGAAAAAAAAAAAATCTGAAAAAATTCATCTAGTATTTTTTCAGATCATTCAGTTCAAATCCTGGTCATTTTACGTATCTTTGTATATATATTTAGAGTTTTACTTTGACAATAAAATGGTTTTTCCTTCTTCGCGAAATTATTTATTCTCTTCTTTTTTATAAATTTAGCTCATTCTCGCTTTTAAACTCCAGTATTAAGGTGTAGTTGCACCCAGGGCACCTCCACGTGGTGACGGTGGGCAACGGAGTTATCTCACTATCCGGCGAATTCCCTGGGTTACGGCGTTTATGCCGTCATGGCAACTACTAAAAAAATTACTAGACAGGGTCCCGGAAACCCAGAATCGGCGGCTGGTCAGGATGGGAAAGCGGGTCCGCAGGCGTCGGTCATCATGCGACCGTAGCTCTACATTGGTGGGAAACTTGGCCTCTGTAGAGTCAAATGCTACAAGAAATTCGTCATGTTCCATTAAACTCGACAATTTTTGTGTTGTTTGGGGGAGTATATTCCACAAAGAAATTCATGTTTTCAGATTCGTTAAAACTAAAATATCACCAAATTAAATCATATGATACAAGCTCACTGGATAACTCTTACACACCAAAATCTATATGTCATAAATGCCGCAATGTTCTATATAGAATTAACAACCAGGTATTTTCTCGGCCAATGATATGGAGACCCACAACAGACCATACCACCGACTGTTACTTCTGCTGAAAGGGTACAACCGAAATAATAAACTTGAAGGTAACATCTGTGACTTTACCAGTTCTTATTGAAACAAATTCTGATCATATCATGGAAATTAATGAATTGGGGACAAGAAGTGGTAACTGATGAAGATATGCCAAATGAAACATTCGAACACGAAGAAAGAGAAAATTTCAGCACAGAAGAATCAGATGTTGAGGAAAATTATATATCGGAAGCCGAAACATTTAATCAAAACGAATTAAGTGATCTGTGCAGACTCTTGGAACTCTCGAAGATAGATCAGAGCTTTTAGCATCTAGGCTAAAAGAAAAAAATTGTCTAGTCTATCCACAGGAACCAAAAATGATCTGTCTATCGTTCGAGAGAGAACGTCCATTCAGAAAAAATATTTTACTAAAATGAATAATCTAGTCTATTGCCATAATATTGAAGGGTTAGTGCAAGAATACGGTATAGAATACACAGCAAGTGACTGGCGGCTGTTTATAGATTCTTCAAAAAGAAGCTTAAAAGCTATCTTGTTACATAATGGAAATATTTATGCCCCTTTACCAGTCGCTTCATTCTGTTGTATTAGTTGAAGAATACCATAATTTTGAGTTGCTATTGCAAAAATTGAATTACGATCAAAACCAGTGGGAACTTTGTGGGGACTTAAAGATATTTACAATATTACTGGGACAGCAATCTGGAAACACTTCTTATCCGTGCTTTATTTGTGAGTGGAATAGTCGGGCTCGAGATGAGCATTATGTGAGGACAGACTGGCCGTTGAGACAAGAATTAATTCCAGGTGAAAAAAACATCATAGGTCCAAGTTTGATATCAACCAATAATGTCCTACTTCCCCACCTTTGCATATCAAACTAGGTATTGCAAAGCAACTAGTCAAGGCCATGAACCGAAACGAAAGTCCTGCTTTCATGCATATTTTTAAAGTACTACCTAATCTTTCTGAAGCTAAAATAAAAGAGGGCATATTTACTGGACCACAAATAAGAGACCTCCTAAAAAATGATGCATTTGAGAGGAAAATGAATGCCAAAGAAAAAGCAGCATGGCAAAGTTTTAGAGAGGTGACGACTAATTTCTTGGAAATCATAAAGACCCTAATTACAAAAAATATTGTTTGGAAATTTAGTACAAAATTATAAAGAAATGGGGGTGTTTTAATGAGTCTGAAACTGCATTTTCTCCATTCACACCTTGATTGGTTCCCTGAAAATCTCAGAAGAACATGGAGAAAGGATGCACCAAGACTTGAGTGAATTTGAAAAAAGGTATCAAGGTGTTTGGGGGATAAACATGTTGGCAGATTATTGCTGGAGCCTGAAGCGAGAATCAAAATAAATGTCATAAAAGAAAAGCAAGTCGAAGATCATTTCACGAGAAACGAAAGCGTTCTCGTTTAGAGTAGTACTTCAAACATGCTTTGATAAATACTAAAAGAAGCAAACTCTTATGCTTAATTCATGTTAAATACTAACTGCGCGATTTCGAAAATCTACTTGGACACTCGAGACTCTTTACGAAGTATGAGCCGAATCCTTTTAGTAGTTAACTTACGCATTGAGGTATTATATAAGACAATATGAGAGTATAAGTAGATATAAGGATTTACTGTACAAGTAAGTTATTGGGTTCAAAGGTATTGGGTATTAGAGTTTCTTTGTCCGACAAGGATTAAGTATTGAAGTTATACAGATTAAGGGTTACTTGATAACAAGGTTGTTCGACATTAGAATTATTAATTTGAAATGTATTGGGAATTGAAGAATAAAAGTTTATAAAACGAAATTTAAACATAACATAGCGCACAATGTTTCATTTATACCTCAAGAAACACAGTCGGGCTGGACTTTAAATTTACTAGATATATGGAAACGAACATCGAGAGTACAAAAATTAGGTTAAATTTTTTTTAGATTTGAAAAGTCTATTTCACAGTCACAAAAACTAGTCAAAAATATTTGTATAGTCTATTTTTGATATGAACAATATTTTAAGTTTTACTAATAAGTACCTTTAAACAGTATTAAAACATTTGCTTGCATCAGTCTACCTGCCATTATTTAGCTTATATTCCACATATTAATTCCCTTGTAATGTCCGAGCAGCATAAAAGACAATTTTGATTGTGATATATTAACGTAAATGTAAAATGCTATGTATAAGATATAATCAATAAAAATGTACCGTAAATTAACCTTTGTATGCTTCGCAAGTGTATGATAAAAACAAAATTAAATTTAACAACGCAAAATGACCATACATATTTTTCAATAAACATAAACTGATGATGAAATGACCTATAATGACCTCTGAAAGGCGGCTTGAGTCAAACAAACTACGTGTCCAGGACTCAGGGACCTCAAAAAAAAAACATACGCATGAATTTTTTCAGATTTTTTCCACGATTTTTTTCTCTATTTGACCTCAAATGACCTCTGGGAAAGGCCGTACGTAAGGTCAAACAAACTACGGATTCCGACTCAGGGACCTCAAAAACATAAGCATAAATTTTTTCAGATTTTTCTACGGTTTTTTTTTCTCTATTTGACTTTCAAATGACCTTGAATCTGATGTGATGAAGGTTAACTAACCGCTCATCGTAATCAGCGACCCCAAAAACCCATAAGGACCAACTGCTCGAGTGTTTTTTTTTGGATCAAATGTTGACCCTGTGTAATAGTAGACAATTTGAAACCCAATACTTTTTAGATCCATCATGCAAAATGGGTTATTCGTTTACCTTTATTTGAAGGTGCGTTATTCTGACATTTTGTACTGCTGTCAACCCCCTTTTTCCACAGTAATCATGGGTATCGAACCATGTTTCGGTAAATTTTTGGCCAATTCTCTGAGCAATACTTTTTAATTTCTTGTAAATAAGTATGTCGCAAGATTCGTAATCTTTGTGACTCCATCACTGCTTGCGTTTTGTTGATTTTTCGGAACGTGAATCCCATTCTTAAGAGAATTCTGTGAATGGTTCCTCGAACGCAATGTATATTGGTCCTGTCCTGCACCAGTCTTAATTTTATTTTGTCTAGTGTCGGCACCAACTGCTCTTTATACATAGAATATATTTTCCTCTTGATGGCGTCTTTTTCACAATCGTTTTTTCCTTTGTTCCTGAGTGATGGTTTTCCTACAATACCCTTAATCGTAGAAATTGGGGTTTTTGTTAGTTCACTAGTTACTTGCAAAGCACTTTGTTTATTCAAATTTCTCTTTTTACCAAACTGTCGTAAATATTTTTCACTATTTGTTTAGCGTTAAGTGATAAATGTTTTCTCTTGCCATAGCCACTATTGCAATTTTCCCATGGAGGCCACATAATTAAAATAGAACCGTTACGTTGTAACTTGTAAGTAAAACTAAAAATAAAAATAATAAAAAGTATCTTTCGCATTTTAATGGGGACCTGTGGTCATTAGGCCTATATTATCAAATATTTAATGGGCTTCAAACCGGGTTGCCAGGTAGTAAATATATAGGTAAAAATAGATCCAATATGATTGCAGGTGTAAGTGATGGCGGAATGCAAAGCAGGTAAAATAAAAATACGTTTATCGTAATACCTGGCAACTATGCACAAAACAATAATAGGGTCGTTTATTGCCCCATTGAAAAAGCAAAAAAAGGCAGGATCTTATATCTTGGGATTTACCATACCCACTTTTACTTTCCTTGCTAGGAAGAAATATTATATTACGAAAAATTATTACTCCCAAGATGTTGGCATTTCATCACACTTCAGGATCTGTAGACACGAAAACATAGGTTTTTGTTTCCGTCCGTATGTCTGCACGATAAAAAATAGAGATATCCATTTTAAAATTTATTATACATACATTATTTGAAGTAGGAATGTAACTTTTTTTTAATTTTATTGTTTCAAGGAACGTAACGTAAAGGGTAAAGGTTAATAAATTGTTTTATAGTTTCAGTTTCAGGTAGTACTACCATAATTGTTCCTGGATTTTGGCTACATAAAACCTAGCTTAAAATCGCAGTGGTGCAAAATTAAAAAATGTCATTTCCTAGGTCAGATAGTCAAGGATAACTGAAGGTCTTTTTTAATATAGCACCACTCACTGACCGTTATTTTTCTCTCACGAAAGAAGCAGTAAGCGCCCTTGTTGGTATTTTTATTTTTGTAACTAGATGTGACAGTTTAACATTTTTGATACATTGAAAAAATCAAGACAAAAAAGTTTCGGCTAATATTACAATTTAAGTAGTTTTTATTAAATCTTTTAAGGGGGGAGGCCTGTGTAAAAAAAAAAAAAAAAAATTACGATTTTCTTTTCCATAAAAAAAGTTAGTTTAACATCTGAAAGAATGTCCTCGCCAAGTTTTAAATCGAAATTCGAACTCTGAATGCACTTATTGTGTCATGAAAACGATCGTCTCTGACAGGTTTAGTCGCTTCACGTTTTGGGCTTTTCATTTGTTTATAGTGTTGACTCGGAAAATTGATAAAAATGAACCTAATTATGGTCCGTGTCGCCGTCATTACTCAGGTAATTAGTCGAAGGATATGCAATATACTGGATCAGTTAAGAAATTGACGCGAGGTTTTACTAAAAACTTTTAAACTCGTTTTTTCTCAAAACGTAAAATTTCGCATGCCTTGCAATGTAGCTCAAAAAGTAATTCACGGATTCACTTGAAATTTATACAGATAATCATTAACCTATTAACCATTGAATGATTGTGCAAAAAAATATAAAAAGTAATTTTTAACATTAATTTTTGACAATAGTTTAAAAAAAATGGTTAATTTTTTCAAAATGGTCCTAAAAATTCGTAAATTTTGTTTTTTTTTTTTTTGGTAAATTTAAATTCATTCAAAGGGAATAATCATATCCTAATGATTTTTTTTTAAAAATTTTTTTCTAATTAACTATATCGTCCTGGGCGTTGCAAGATGCAAATTCAGGCTGCTCTGGAGTCAACTTTGAGCAGCTGCTGCTCCGCCATTTTGATTTTTTTAAAATAGTCGAAGTTCCTTTTTTAAAGCTAAATAAAAAAAAAAGTTGTTCTTTTTTCTGTAGTTTTTCATTTTTTGTGTAAATATTATTGTTTCTCAATAAATGATTCATAAAAAAATGGTCGTCTATACAGGCCTCCACCCTTGCAGTGAATGTAATTTTAAGAATAATAATTATTTATTGAAAAAATGGCGGTCCCGATTTGTTGTGGGGGGGAGTTTGTCTGGTATTGAAGCTTCACTAATCATAGAGTAAACTCCAGATCATCATATGAACAGATTATTATTTTAATATAATCCAGAGTAATTCACTATTGATTTTATTAAAATGTAATCTATTCAATCTGGAGAAATGCTGTTTCAATAAGTAATTCAACTAAGAAATTTTTTATTTATCTAAATTCAAAGAGTTGTTTGGGCTGCAATGAAGTAAGTGATTCCAAACTGTGTTATTGGAAAAAACTGAACTATAGGGTCTATTTTTTTTAGTGTTCCGTACGGAACACTTATAAGATCGCTTCGGTGTCTGTCTGTCCGTGTGTCTGTCCGTTCTGTCACACCCGATTTTCTCCGAAACTATTTAACGTAGAAAGTTGAAATTTTGGTACTAATATCGAAATTGATGGCTTCATCAGAGCCGTGTACTTTTGAAAGTTAAAATTTTGACTTAAGGGTTTTTTGGGGGTAAAATCGGAAGTGAAAAAAAAATTTTCTCCTAGGTCATCGAGTGGGATGTCAAATAAAACCTTTGTAAAAAACATGAGTTCAAAAATATTTATAAATGTCTTGTATGCGTACACTTTTCTTTTCATTATTTTGAAAAGATCGCAAAAAATTGCTATCCTCCCCTCTATCTTGAAAAGTTTTGTAAAAAATTAGATTGAACGAAAAAATTATCACGAGTGCATTACCTTTAATAATTTATCTGGTATATAAAAAAAACAAAAAATTCAGGGTCATCAGTTTTCAGTAAAGATCGGAAAACACAAACCTTGGTGAAACTCATTTGGGGTGTGTTTTGTGAAGTCACTGATCATTTTATACCTCCGTAACAAAAATTTTTATTTCAGGAGGAATCAACGTAGGGAACACCAACTGCGCATGTTCAACTTCCACTTGACCGGTTTTTTATTTCAGATATTACAAAGTGCAAAGTTTAAGATCAATATCTATTTTTGATTTAGAGCTATTTTGGAGATAAATCGATTTAAAAAAAAACATTTTACGCGCCATCTGGAAATCCTAAAAATCTAAAGATTTTTGTAGGGTTATTTTTTACGAATACAATAATTTTCTCAACGAGCAACGTAACGAGAACGTTTTTAAAGCAATCTATTTTCTACTACCCTCTTTGCTTTGGGCTCTGCTCCCAAACATGCATTGTATTTATTGAATTCTATTTAGGAGAAAGCCGTTCACTTACCTGGAAATCCAGAACTCACCAGTAACTCGATTCCTTGGAAAACATCAATGAGTGGTTAGCAATTTGATCCTATTCTACATGTATTTTCATTAAAAAGTTTTCGATGAATGTAGACCGCTTAATTTCTCCCAGAGCAGTGCATGCTAGGAATATACGTGGAGCTAATACATCACATCCGTATGAGGTTCAACTTTTACTCTCTCATACAACCATTTTCAAATGGTCTGTTATAAGCAGAATCTCATCCTTTTAAAATGATTTGCTCAGTCATGTGTTTCCCACGGGTAAAATTTACAGCAATTCAAGACTAACGTGGGGTAGGGATTTTTCTTTGAAACATATAAGCTATACCCATCCTAAAAAATATATAAAAAAAACAACATCTTAGCAAGTCGACTATAATGTTCTGCTGGTAATTTAAAGTTACTAATAAAAAATGTATAGAACAATTAAGAAATGTCTTACCAAACAGCAGAAAGTGAACAAATTCTCTCCTGAAACAATTAAACTTATAGAAGAAAGAAAATTTAAGAAGAGGTACACATGAGTATGAAACATTGAACACAGCTATAAAGAAAGAAAAAAGAAAAGACGTTAGAAAATACAAACTTAATAATTACACCATTGAAGGAAACAAAAATATGAAAGTGTTGAAATCCGAGATGTCACAAGATAGAACTAAAATAATAAAATTACGAGATAAAACAAACAAGTAACTGACAGGAAGGAAATAATGGATGAAATAAAGGAAATTCTTCACAAAACTCTATTTCTCGACTATACCTAATCCAAATATTAGCAGCAAAAAAACAATATTCTTAACGTTGGCGCGGAAGCAATTCCTGAGATAAGCCGAAGTGAATTGGAAGGAAACTGCATTAAAACAGATATGAGAATAAGAAATCTCCAGGTGAAGATAAAAAGACATCTGAAATATTGAAAATGAGAGAAATAAAACTATTTGAAGCGATACGGATATTACTCCACAAATGTATTGAAGAAAAAAGAATACCTATTACATTGGCAAAACAGTTAGGTCATACTTTCATTTAGAAAGGCGATCACGAAAACCTTGAGAACTATCGCCCCATCAGCTTGTTATTCCTATTTGTGCAAGCTTCTTACTAAAATTCTCACAAACCGTCTAACAAAGAAGTTAGATGACTACAACACTAGTCAAATAGGCGAGCTTTCACAAGGAATTTGGAACAACTGATATATCATCTATGAGTGTGTTTAAATTAACAATAATTTTATTAATAATATTTATTTTTAAAACATACCAATTTTAGTAGTATTACATTTTCTAAGGCAAAACGTAAATTTTTAATATGGTTATTACAGTGAAAATTGTAGGTTAACATTTGTTGATAAATTAAATTTTAGGGAAACCAATATTATAAACACCCTAAATTTGTCAAAGTCCTCAATATCATTTGAATTAAATTTGATAACCAAATTTTATTATAGCAAGTTTTTACCAGAACTTTTTCACTTCCAATCACTTCTTTAATAAAATTTGTCACGTTTTCATAGGGTAGATTACTAAAACTGAAACTGTTCCATTCCACACCCCATGTATGCTTTTGAGTAGTCCATTCCATATGATTTTTTATCGGTATCATTAAACCGTTCATAGTTTATGGTTAAAATTAATGTATATCTTTATGTAGTGGAAAATATTCTTCAGTGTTAATACTTTATGATTGCAATTTCTTTACACATAAAATCACTATGTTAAACCTGGAAACCCTTGCACATCAACTTATAAACATTTTGTTTATTTTTTTTACTTGTTAAAAAATTTGTATTGTATATGTTTTAAATTATATAATTGATACTGATTATATCGTTGTTAAAAGTCAGAGAAGAATTTATACTAGTTGAAAAATGTTTTAGAATCATGAAAAGACGTTATTAGGATACTTAAAAATGTAAATTTAGGAAAAGGTGTGTGTAATGTGAATGTAAAATGCATTCATTGCATAAGACTAAATCAAGGTTGTTGAAATATAAATTATTATTCTATGTAGAGTTCTTGTTTTTTTATTGTAAAACAATGCAGTTATTCTCATCATTTGCAATAAATAATACAAAAAAGCGACCGAATTTTAATATTAAGCTGCACCGAGCCTTTCATCGATTCTAAGAAGGGTTTCGAACTCTCTGAACACTGACAATATGCAGATCTTAACTCATGCCAGAATAGACTCAAGATATACAAACTCCTAAAATCATAATGAAATCCGAATTAACAGTTAAATAGATGAAGATCGAAAAACAGAACCCTTAAAGGTGCAGAGAAGGGTGTTTAGGCAGGGCGAATCATTTATCACCACCAAAACATCTGTTTTGAGCTTTGGAGGAAAATCTTTAAAAGCCATTGAGTAGAAAGAGAACGAAATTTAAAATCGCTTTTATATCTTACAATCACTTGCTAATTCGCAGTGATTTATTACAGATTACGTCGGAATAATCTTAGAAGAATCTCTAAATCATGATCAGAATAACTTAATCAAGCTTTACCGAAAGTCGGACACGGAGATGAAACATCCATAAAATACCACTTTCCTCAGCCCACAAACTACAAAAATTAAGATCTGGACTCCACATATCCCAGAGAGAGTGGAGGAGTATATATACTTGGGGGATATACAACATGACTAACAAACAGACCTCTCCCCATGACCTTAACACGAAAAGTGAAACTAGAGCTGCCTACTTCCCATAAAGTAACAACAAGGGCAGGCAACCAAGACCTATACAATGGGTGGGGGCAAGTGGCCATAGACACTTATGAATGATGGTAGATGGGACCTTAAATGGAGCCCTTGGACGATCAGACCGCAGTGTCTCGCAGAACGAAGGACGAAAGCTCGACTGATGATATCAGGTTTAGATAGCAGGTAGTTGTAGAATTGGCTCCATCTTGCATCACAGGACGGACAATTCGTCGCAAAACTTATAACGCCCTAGCTCCTTCAGTTTCGGTGAACTAGTGGCTTTTCTCCTCGCCGAACTAGATACACCTAAACTACCGTCAATCAAAGCCATAACCCCCAAAATAACATATACAGTTACGAAAGGCCACTGTAATGCAAGGTGCAGGCACTTACAAATAAGCAGTTTCATTTCCCGTAATTCTGAATTAAACCATCCACCACATAAATGTTTAAACGCTACAGTAAGCATTTCCTTTTTATACCTTTCCCGTATATATGTTCAATTCCCACGGAATCCAACTTTCACAACACGTATTCTAATATCATGAAATCTATCGAAGTATTCGTCACAAAAATCGCCAGAAAATTGATTGTGTTTCTTCATGTTTCCAATGGCACGGATCAAGATCTCTAAAAACATGAAAAAGATAGTCCACGCTCTTCCGTTGGTCGTCTGTTGCAAACGGTAACGAACAGAGATATGATTTTAAAAGGAGACTGTTTGAAAAAAGGTGATATATTTTTTTTTGAGTATGTGTACTTTGACTTACTTGGAAATCAAAAACAGTTTTAAGTCCAGGAAAACTACGGGAACATGACGAAATTCGTTTCAATTCCTGAAGAAATCGTTATGAAAAAAATCGTCCCCTATTGTCCTGTACCCTAGAATTTAAGTAGTCTTTTGTAGACTTTTTTTTTGCATTTTGACCTATTGGGAAATGATGTTATGTGAATATGGGGTACCACATAAACCGACCCCTAACATTACCAATTTTTCTACCCTTTAAATTTCCTCAAAAAACACCTCAAAAATGGAAAAAAGCTTGAAAATAGGTAAAAAAGGGTCTTGTAACAGTTAAAACACTCAATTATATACCTTTTATATATTTTGACCTGGGTCAAATTAATTACAAAATTCTTTAACCAAACCTTAAATGTTATTTTCCTAACCTTAAAATATACCTCACACATGGAAACAAAGGGAAAAAAGCAGGTTAAAATATAAAAAATAATATAATAATAGTGTTCCAGTTCAAGGCCTATTTTAATCTATTTTCAAGGTTTTTTTTCATTTTTTGAGGTGTTTTTTTGAGGTTAAGGATAAGAATGAACGTAATGGGTCGGTGTGGAGCACCAAAATCAATTTCAATATGTCAAAATGCATAGAGATACACTAATAAATTTCGAGGTACAAGACAAGACTATTTATCATCTGATTTCTTTAGAAATGTAACGATTTCGTCATATTCTCGCGGCTTCCTGGACTAACGGCTGCTATTTTCCAAGTAAGTTAAGTACACATAACTCAAAACTATTTGATTTTTAGGTAGATGTTTGGACCAAAAATCGCCTTTTTTCGACATTCTTCTTTCCTTATAATTTAGTTACATATATTTTTTGAGTGACATAGTTTCAGGGGAAAGGGATGATAAATTCGTATATTTTAAATATCTACTAGATTTTTTTAGATTTCTGGTTCAGGTGTTGAGCAGGTTTTAAATTTAATTATTTATAAGCAAAATATGTTAAAGTGAAGCAGGTCCATTTCAGGGTTCTTATAGACGAGGAGTCTAAATGTTTAATTTTTTCTATTATTTTGGCATATCTATGGTCTAACAAATGAGACTAATGTAGTAGGAAGCAGAGTTAGAGGTTTGCTTTCAAATATAGCGTGTTATACGTCTATTTTCAGTGTCCTTAGAGTCGAGAAA
>CM032446.1:163112058-163162058 GCA_019049505.1 Pachyrhynchus sulphureomaculatus
AGCAGGACACGAATATATATAATAAAGACGTAAGTTTAGATGTTTGTTTTTTGGAGGTAATCTGTGAAAACTACCAATCGGATGTAAAAATTTTTGCTACAAAAGGGAACTAACGCGTTGGAAAAAGAAACTTTCCACGAGAGAGCGCAGGGTGCCTTGCTGTGGTGTGGTGGAAACGAAATCGACAGGTAAGCGTGGCAGGGTGTAATGTTTGCCTTGCAACTTATCTATAATTTGGTTTTCTCAAGTTTAGTGACACGATGACTTCATATCATTTTTTGAAGAAGTTCGTTATTTTATTATTCGTAGTTTTACGATTTCAATCATTTGTAGACACATTGTAGGTACTTTGTTGGAGTCAATAGGCACCAAAAACAATAAGAACACTTATTTATTGTTATTAATGTATTTTTGTTTAATGACTAAGTTAGTAATCATCCTTAAATTTAGGTATGCCTACCTACTTCTAGTTAGTTTTAAATTCTCTGCTATATAGTAGGCATGTTCTGAAATATCTACTAAAATTGTGAGGAATATTACTTTCCTTTCACTATTATACGTAGTTAATTTCAGTTTGAGGTATATGATGCAACTGCTTAATTATTATTAAGTAATTTTTTAGTGTCCTGTACGAAACACTTATGGGATTATCTCGGTGTCCGTTCGTCTGTCTGTCATATCCCGATTTTCTCCTACACTAATTGACACAGAAAGTTGAAATTTGAAACAAATATAGAAATTGATGGCCCCAAGAGCCTTGTAGTTTCGAAAGTTAAATCTTGACTTAAGGGTTGGTTTAGGGGGGTGAAATCGAAGTGAAAAAAAAATACCGGAACATCGAATAGAGTGTCAAATAAAAGCTTCAAAAATAAATGTGATGTAATACTTTGCGAACATTTTTCTTTGTATAATGTTAAAAAAATGGTCAAAGTCATTATCCCCCACCCTGTCTCAAAAGTACTGACTAAAAATTCTAGAATAGTCTGGGCGAGAATTATCACAAGTGCATACGTTTGATATTTATCTGATATAAAATAAAATTCATTATAGTTTTCAGTACGCTACTGCTACCACGTCGCGAGTCATAAAAAAACCAATTTATTTTATTTGTTTATAAATTAAAAAAGACTATTTAGGTTAGTAAATATTTGTTTTAGACTTTTACTTACTAGATTCCAGATTGAGCTAGATTGGTTTATTGCTCTTAGGTAGCTAAGATGATATAACTGATATATATCATTTGACTAAGAAAAAACGTGAAAATATGTATTGGATTCTAGATATATTACATGTCAGGGACATATTAACTTAGCTTAGATAACGATTTTATTTTATTTAAAAGGCAATCTGGTTATGGAACACTAATTACGCAAAGACCATCCGCACTTGACCTTTTTTTTTTACTTTTAGAAACTGAGCTTGTGTGGCTGCCATTAAAGATCAAAGTAGTATCTAAAGACCAAATATTATGCTTAAAACGAAAAATCGCAACTTTCTAGAAATACGTCTGAGGCGGTTGCTGGTATATATATATATATATATATTATAGATCTCTATATACATATCTATATATTTATATATATAATATATGTATATTTATATATATATAAGATTTATATATATATTATATTTATAATATTATAATATATACATAGTATAATATATATATATAGAAATATATATATATAGATATATATATATCTATATAGTATAAATCTATATACATTATATATACATTATATATATTATATATATATATATATATATAAATTTATATATATATATATAAATATATATATTTATATATATATATAATATTACATAAAATTATAGATAATATATAATATATACTATTTATATATTAAATATATATATTACTATTATAATATATAATATATAAATATATATTACTATAGATATATATTATATATATAGTATATATAATATATATATATATATATCTCATTAATATTTATAAGGCTCAACAGTATTTTCAGAAGTATTTAGCGCGTAACGATATAAATACTCACTAATTATGCTGAAAATAGTACTGTTGAGCTAACAACTATCTAACTGAAAAAAATGGTCTTCAACTATCCTAAAAAGGACTGTTGGAGAAAAAACGATGTAAATGCTCCGCTAACTATCAAATGACTTTCAAATGACTTTGGAATGTGATCACTATATCAACTCCATGGTTCATGAGTAGATTATTTGTTTTGAACTCTATAATTTTCACTATGAACATTTTTTCGAAAAATATCTTCTTCGAGATATATGTTATTAGAAACCTAACTTTGTGGCACTTGTGTACGTTGCATGACCGCCACGTTAACCAAAAGTAAACTTGTTTCATTAAAAATTGACCGCAAGACCCAAAGCACAAAAAAAACTATCCTAAATTTTTTTACATTAATGGTCAGGAAAAAAGAAAAAAACATATAACAAATAAGGCATGGTTGAAAACGCCACTACTACATCTAAAAGAAGAAATCAAAACTTACCCGAACCTCATAAAGAAATTTGAACAAACTAACAAAACTATTGCAAAAGACATAAATCGAACCAAAAGATCCAACTAGATATAAGTTTCTCGAAGATGGTTTAAATAAAATAAACCGAAAAAAACGTTAACCAAAAGTAAACTTATTTCATTAAAAAATTGACCGCCAAGACCAAGAACAAAAAACTATCCTAAATTTATTCATTAACGGTCAGGAAAAAAAAACAATATAAGAATAGGACATGGTTTGAAAACGCCACTACTACATCTAAAAGAAGAAATCAAAACTTACCGAACCCCTTAAAGAAATTTGAACAAACTAACAAAATTATTGCAAAAGAAATAAATCGAACCCAAAGGATCCAAACTAGATATAAGTTACTGAAGATGGTTTAAATAAAACATAAACCGAAACGTTAACCAAAAGTAAACTTATTTCATTAAAAATTGACCGCAAGACCAAGAACACAAAAAACTATCCTATTTTATTCATTAACGGTCAGGAAAAAAGAAAAAACAATATAACAATAGGCATGGTTGAAAAACGCCACTACTACATCTAAAAGAAGGAAATCAAAAAACTTACCGAACCTCTTAAAGAAATTTTGAACAAACCTAACAAAACCTATTGTAGAAAAAATAAACCGAACAAACAAAGATCCAACTAGATATGAGTTCTGAAGATGGTTTAAATAAAATAAACCGAAACGTTAACCAAAAGTAAACTTGTTTCTTAAAAATTGACCGCACGACCAAGAACAAAAAAACTATCCTAAATTTATTCATTAACGTCAGGAAAAAAGAAAAAAACATATTTAATATATATATATATATATATATATCTATATATATATATAATATATATATATATATATATATATCGTTTTTTTAAGTAATGTCATTAAAAACTTAACAATGCGACAAAAAACTATTAAAATCTTCTAAGATTAAAATCTAAACAACTCTAATGACTTTGTTTGTAAGGAATGTATTACTTCTAAATTTAGAGCAGAGCATCGGTTTGCATTCCAGTTTAACCGTCGAGCTGCTTTTATTAATTATAAATGCTAAACATTTAGAGCCGAAGTAATTTTTAAATAGAGCAAGCAACTTCAAGTCGCTGTACTAAATCAAGTGCGGTTCGATGGGTCTCTCTAAAGTTTCTAGGCGATAACACTATTCGCACCATTAAGCGGAGCATTATTATCGAGGACATAAACTCTGTCTTGTATCTAAATAGTTCCTCAAGTTGAACACTCATGCACACGTCAAATTAACGAAAGACCTAGTTTGATCTGGGATATAAAGAGAAAAGAAGGGAAAAAAATTTATTTTACTGGAACTCATATTTAATTTTAATTGATAAAAACAAGGAAATTTAGGAATATAAAAAGTTTTTTAAGGAGAATTGTGCTAAGTTTTATGTGATATAAAGATAAGTTTAAATGTATATCTGCAGAAAACATGGGCACATTTCAAAGGAAAAAGAAATATAAATAAAACATAACAAAAGAAGATAAAATAAAAGAGACAGGAATAAAACAATTTACAATCAAAATGTAATATACAGAAGGCCAACGTAAGAACATATCAGTAAACAATAGAAATAAAAACAAAGAAAATTCATCGAGATTCACGGTAAATAATGTAACATGGCTAAGCAACAAGAAACAAGAGGGAGTGAAACTATCTGAAATAATGTTGTTTGTTTGTTGCGTTTACAGTTTTTAAAATTTATTGTTTTCCCGAAAAACATAAGTGAAAGTAGTTTGGAAGGTTCAAAAGAAATTACCGAAGATAACACTGGAAAAAGTAAGGCTTTCTCTTAGAGAAAATGAAAAATCACAAACCTCCCCGGAGAAGATCAGATTATAATTGAAACTGTAAAAAATGGGTGGCGAAGGCTTATTGAGGGTTGTAGTTTTCTCTTTTAAACCTTTGCTCTAAAAACAGCATAATCCCAAGCAAGTGGAATAACGCAGTGACGGTCCTAATTCATAAAAAAGGAGGCATAGCCGACCCTGGAAAATTATAGACTGATCAGTTTGCTCTTCCATTTGTATCAGGGAGTTCATCAAAAACTCATAACAGAACGCCATAGCGAACACTAGATTTTTATCAAAGACGCGAATCAATGCTGGTTTTAGAAGTGGATACGGTGCTAACGATCATTTATAGACCATCAAAATCCTTATAGAGAAATCTATAGAATACCACAAACCACTCGTATTAGACATTTGTGGATTTTAAAAAAACTTTTGACACCGTGGAGTTTAGCTGCGATACTCTCTGCCTGCAGCAAATGAGAATAAGCTACAGATATAATCAGTTAATTAAATTCATTTATAATAATACAACAGCAAGTATAAGACGCCATAATTAGTACAAGTAAATACCGAGTAGAACATGGAAAAAAAAAAAAAAAAAATCAGACAAGGTGATACATCAATCCTAAACTTTTAAGGCGGTGTTAGAATATGCTGTTAAGGAAGTTAATTGGAATGGAAAATACATAAACATCGATGGTGAATATCTAAATCACCAGCACTTTGCTGAATATATTGTCATAATAGCCGACAATCTAAGCGATGCCCAACAAATGCTTACCGAATTGCAAATAACATCGGCAAATATTGGTCTAAATATTACCTTTTATAAAAACAAGTTTTTGACTAATCTAGTTTACGAACAGTAATATGAAATTTAACGAAATCGATGTTGGAGCACGTCCAAAATTACAAGAATTGGAGTCATAAATTACAAATTTGCAAAGATAACCAAACCCGTTTGGGATGCTGAGAGGTAAGCTGCTAAGTAGTTTGCCAAAGTTTATGAACAATGCCGTTCTGCCGGTAATCACATATAGCGCCGAGACACTCACATTAAAACAAAACAGCAAACAAAAACTGGGGAGTACCGCAAGGGTAATAGAGAGAGCTATGTTGGGTATTATAAAGGAAATATTAGAATAAACTAACATAACTGTCAGATAACGAACAAAATTAAAAGATATTATCCCAAAAAAATTAGGCAATCTAAATGGAGATGGGCAGGTTATATATCCCGAAGGGATGACAAAGCGATGGTGTAGCAGACTAATGGAATGGAAATCCAGACAAGACAAAAGGAACAGAGGTAGACCACCAACAAGATGGAGCGATGACATCAAAAGAGTGGCAGGAAATGGGCTAATACCCCTCAGAACAGAAATCAGTAAAAGTTCATAGAGGAGGCCTATATCCAGCACTGGGTGAGGATGGCTGATGGATAATAAACTTGGAACATCGAGCAGTGAAAAAGTTGCTCACTAAATAAGGAAGAAGTTATTCATAAGATGTTACAGGAATACGGCAATGTTTCAATAAAACCTGAAATGAATGATAAATTTATAATAATCTCAATGCAGAAAACCGATTCAGGTCAAATCGGAAAGGAAACTAATCAGGTTTGTTTAAAGATTTGCTGCTGTCAGATCGACGAATAGGATCCCAGTATTTGCTAATGAGGATGGTGTATCCTAAGCCATAAGCTTTCAAGATCGTACACGAAGAGGTAATGGAAAAAGTGTCTGTACTATAAGATCTCCAAACTTTTTACACAAAAACAGAATTTGGCGGGGTAACAAATTTCTTAAAAATAATTAGCCTCCTTAAGAGGTCCACAATTTTAATGTAAAGATTTATATAAGAATGGTCAAACCTGAAATACAACCATTAAAGATGTTGAATTCATGGAAAAAGCATTTCTTACATCCTCCTTGTCTCATAATTTTTTCATAATATAAAGTATTTTACATTGCAAATCAAAATTACGAGATGAATTACTGACAATAATACCAAATTATAAGATCATTGATACAGTGTACTTCAAATAGCGCAAAATAATTATTATCTACTAATTTTTTACAATTAATTAAAATATGTTTTTGCATAATTTCTTTGATAAAATTTAAACATAGCAATTCCAGTCTAATTTTGGATCAAAATACATGCTCAAACATTCTACACTTTGAGCGTCAATACTCTAATATTTTTCGTTTCTGTTCCTTTTTGACTGTAGAATCTTTGGCAAAATAACACTATACATATTGATCACCACTATATCAAACACTTTATATTGCATTCAACTCGCGATTTCGATAACTATTATTAGAAGCGATGATTGACTGGGACTAAAAAAAATATTAAGCAGGTGGTTTTATTTCCATCTAAGGCAAGTTAATAAGTACCTTTCATTTTTTTAATTTACTTTTATATATTAAAATGACATCTACTGCAAATGATGCTATCAATATCCTCATTGCTGGCCCCCAAATCATTTAGGTAAGATTAAAATAAAATTAATCCGAGTTAAAACCTTACGAAACACTACTTAAAATAGTTCTTGTGTTTATTATCAAGGTGATGGAATTTACTTTTACTACTTTTCTATCCTCAACACTGTTATAAAAACTACGGGCAAGATGGCATAAAGAGTAGATGCTGAGGAATGATGAATTGGGAATTGCATCATGTTGGTCAATGTCGCTTCATAATTAACTTCATTCAACACAAAACGACAACGCTTGCAATCAAATACTGTACTCGCTCTCTGCGAAACCAACGTCAGTTTATTGTCCAGCACAGACGACTTCCTCTATCCTGGGTAATTACGACTTCTATTTCTAATTTAGGCATAACTTTGAGATCTATGTTTTGTCAGAAGCGATCCCACTTAGGCAATGAAATAGGAATACTCTCCGAGCTCCGAAACTCATATTGTTATGTACTTAAAAATAACTACTCAACAACAATCATAAGAATTTATTTACACTGCAGTAAGTTTCTATCAACCACCAAGTGATGCACCATTTAGAATACTTTTCGCTTCTCTTGTCAGAAACCACAGATCATTTAGAGATTAATTATCCAAGTATGCCGAAACTGCTATCTGGGCGACTTCTTAATGTCTATAACATCAACTGCGCTTACGTATACGTCCGACCAACAAGGTCTTGAAGTTCAATCACTCTCAATGAAGTTGTGGTTTACTCAGCTTATCGATGAACCTAAACTAACGGATCCTGATCGGACTAAGAGTTCGCCAGTCCTCCATTGATCTGTTTTTAACCACCAACCCAGAGATTTACACTGTGACACGTAAATCCGCCATTTTGTTCTTCGATCACTATACTATTTTCGACTAAGCGAGTATCCTACTGATTAGTAGCAGAGCGACGCATGAAACTGCGCCAGATTATTGGGATTACTGGGAAGATCTCATGGAATTTTTTCTTGGTTTTAGGACGTTTCTTTTACATCCGACGCCCCAATCTGACTGCGCTGAGGAGACTTAAGAAGTCATTTTGGCCGGTATGGAAAGCTAACATTCCTATTTCAAAAAAATGCTCTTCCAACGGCAAGACTACCGATATTGACGTGGAAAATCTTAACGTCATAAATTGTAACATTATTGTTCGTGCCTGAAACCGATGCAAAAAAATTATCGACGAAACCAAGGAGACACACAATCAATGAATTAAAAACAAGCTTTAGCCTTCCCAACAATTCCACGTCCCTATGGTTAGTCGCTAGGACCATCAACCAAAATTTCGCCAAATCCACTATACCACTATCCATATGGCCAACGACAACTGTTGAGAAAGTCAACTTGTTGGCTGAACTCTTTGCTTCATATTTACTGTCAATTTCCAAGGAAAAATACCAACCACTTTTCGCGCATCATAAAAAACGCATTTTAGAGACGTTAGACGTCAAGAAACTTCTCGCGCTGATGGAATACCTACCACAGAATGCACAAGGGAATTAGGGCATCTGTAGACTTTTCAACCTATCCTGAAAGGGCATATTTCCTGTTAAAAATATGCTAGTTCAGCTGGTACCCAGAAAAGGCAAGGAAACCTAATAATGATATCGAAAGTTATAAAAAGGCTACCAATCGGCATCTTTTAAAATATCTAGAAGGATTTAATATTATTATCGATCATCAATATGGCATTCGCAAGTAAGGTTCAACAGGAGATCTTCTAACTTATATAACACATATTTGGAACAACGCAATTGAATATTTTGAAAAATCTTGTCTGGTATGACGGATATTGTTGTCTAAGTTACGCTCATAGGGTATCCTTGAAAGATTTAGTTTATGGCTCTCAGGTTTCCAGCATTCCTAACAAGTGACAGTAGTTGAATTTCTTTCTAATGCCTTCACTATCAGCGCCGGTGTGGCCCAAGGCTCCATACTGTTTCCTACTTTCGTTCTCATTTATATTAACCATATGCTGAATTTATAGATGATAGTACGTTGAAACGCTTGAATATCGCCAGCTCATGCAAATATTCACAGACAACAGAAGGTCAACAACAACAACAAGATTTGGAAGAAACTCTATCTATGAGGTGACAGTAACCCGAAGTAAAAATTTACAATGCTACAAGAACTTAGCCGGCAATTTTTTCTAAAAAAGTTACCGTTGCGGAAACCGACTCGCTAGAAACCTCTATATTTTGGAACACCGAAGAACAGTTGGTGAATGAAGTCTACTCTACAAATATTTACATTGTGTTCAATTCATGTAGACCGCTTAATTCCGTCCAGAGCGGTGCAACCTTCTTAATACACATAGCGCTAATACATCAGATCCGTATGAGGTTACAGCTTGTTGCTCCTTGTACGAGTATATACATACTTTTCAAGCAGTCTTTACATGAATGATTAGGACTGTGTTTTCCACCTGAGTAGAACTTGCAGCGATTCAAGACCAACGTGAATGGTTTTGCACACGCAATCGCTCCTGTAGCGCCTTAAGGATTTTTTAGTAACACGTGTGCTGTACCTATAAAAAAAATACATTAATTGTGAGAAACTCAAGAATTGCTATTATATACTGAACCATTAGATACATTATTGGGTTTAAAGAAGCAAGGAAACCTTGTTGATTGAGTAAATGCCACATTTTACAGTATTTAAATTTGTATTGATACGATACTTAATACTTTTTCAGTTAAATTAATTTTTCTTTCCAATTAAATAGCGGTTCTAACAGATTCTTGCTTCTTTGATTCTGACATAATTGGCAGCAATCTAAAAATCAATAATGTATACAAGTACGTAAGGCTCTTATTAGTCACATTGCCAGAAAGTGTCAGTTTTTCACAGTCTTAAAACATTAGTTAAATCAGAAAAAAAATTTTAAAAAAATTATGTTTACTGAAACCTAACTTAAAAAATTGGTTAAACGTTAGAACTTGATTCGATGTACCGAACAGTTTTGGCAAATATTAAAATAAGCACAGAACAGGCCTTGTAGTAATTACTACATTTATATCAAATATAGTAATTCCTAAATCTAACAATTGCAGAAAGCTGAAGTATTGAAATTGGTTTTTTTATGGATTTCAAAAGCGAGTGAAATTTAGAACGAATTCTACTAGTCTCTGTTTGTTAGGACTCCAGCTTCAAAAAAATTTCACGTATTGTAAATTCCAGGATATAAGATCCTGCCTTTTTGCTTTTTTAATGGGGCAATAAACGACCTATTAAGGTTTTGTGCGTAGTTGTGCAGGTATTACGATAAACCTATTTTTATTTTACCTGCTTTGTATACCGCCCTCACTTGCAGCTGCAATCATATTGGATTTATTTTTACCTATATATTTACTACGTCGCAACCCGGTTTGGAGCCCCTTTAAGTAATTGATAATATAGGCCTAATAACCACAGGTCCCCATTATGATTCGAAAGATACTTTTTATTATTTTTGTTTACAAACTTACAACGTAACGGCTCCATTTTAATATAGTGGCTATCGTAAGAGAAAACATTTATCACTTGACGCTAAGCAAATGGTTGAAAAATGTTTACGACAGTTTGGTAAAAAGAAATTTGAATAAACAAAGTGCTTTGTAAGAAACCGATGAACTAACAAAAACCCCAATTTGTACAATTAAGGGTATTGTAGGAAAACTATCAATCAGGAACAGAAAAAAACGAAAAGATTTTCAAATTCATCATGTAAACAATTGTGGAAACGACGTCATCAGGAGAAAAATATATTTTATGTATGAAGAGCAGTTGGTGCCGACACACTGGACAAAATAAAATTAAGACGGGTGAAGAAACGGGACCAATATACATTGTGGTCGATCAACCCTTCACAGAGTTCTCTTAAGAATGAAATTCACGTTCCGAAAAATCAACAAAAGGCAAATAGTGATGGAGTCACAAAGATTACGAATCTTGCGACATACTTATTTACAGGAATTAAAAAGCATCGATCAGAGATTGGCCAATAATTTACCTTGACGAAACATGGTTCGATAGCCATGACATTGTGCAAAAAGGGTAGGTTGACAGCAGTACAAAATGTCAGATTAACGCATCTTCAAATAAAGATAAACGAATAACCATTTTGCATGCTGGATTTGAAAAGGACTGGGTTTCAAATTGTCTAATATTATCTGCAAAAAACATAAAAGATTCTAGTTTGGACTATCACGAAGAGACGACCGTAGAACTTTTTGAAAATTGGTTTCAAAATTCCCTTTAGCCAAATGTTCCCGAACAGAGTGTTATAGTTATGGACAATGCAAGTTACCATAGTCGCCTACTAAATAAGGTTCCTAATGCAGCCAACGCCAAATCGGAAGTACAGGAATATATGTTAGAAAATGACATTTATGTTGACTTTAGTTATAAAAAAAGTGATCTTTTGGAAGTTTTGAAAGACTATAAACTGAAAAAGAAATATGTTTGTGATAGTATGGCTAAGAAAATAGGACACACTGTTTTGCGGCTTCCTCCGTTTTATTGTGTGTTTTGGCATCAAGTTAAATCAAAATAATAAGGGCACAAAATGTTTCTCCTACTTTAAACGTGTCATTGGTTGAATTAGTAAAAGAGTTATAAATGATATACCTTGTGAAAGCTGGAATAATTCCATTCAGCACGTTGTTAAAGTCGAAGATTCATATATTTATGTTAATAATATAAAACCACTGATAATAACCTCAGCTGATGACAGTGATAGTGGAACCGAATTAGGCTTAAGTTAAAATATATTATTATTATTTATACAATATGTCCCCTCTTGTAAACCCCATTCATTCAAACTGTATATTTGTACTTCTTATTTATTTGTTTTTACATGCATCTATAAATAAACATCTCCAAAAAACACTTATAATTTTATATATTTGCATTAATGCATAAAATTCTTAAGTCCATCTCTGCAACCGATCATAAACAAAAGGTCAGAATTTTTATATTGCCCACTTAAAACTGAAAAATCAGGATCTTATATTTTGGGACAGGCTATAATACCTGCTTGTCTGTTTCACCATTATTGTACATGTTTCTGTTAAATAGTGTATCAAGTCTGGCAAGTAAAATGACGAGACAAATATTTAAAAATCAGTTACAAAAGAGATTTCATGGACCACTAATGAGCTTTAAGTTTATGGTCAACTTAGAGTCATCGCAAGAAATGGAACGTTCTCAATATTATTAATACTATTAAGGAATATATTTTGTGGTATACAAAAAATATTTTAATCAATTTTAATTTTATGTAACCTTTACGTCACACAGCGTTATTTCTAAATATTTGGACGAAAGTGCTATTTTAGCGCATAAAACAGAACATAATAAATCTTTCATATTATATATTGTATTATATATTTATATTATATTTAGTAACAATGAAATATATCTTTTAAAAGTGTATCAACAATAGAATTCATAGCCATATTTAGTTTTAAAAGACTACATAATACTTTATTAAAGTGCAAAGTTAGCAACATAGGAAAAATATATAAAGTCCTTTGCTGCTGACTTCACAAAAGGAAATGATAAGGTATTTAAGTGGAAATTGACACAATGGAATCAGGCTATCATTTTCTAAAAGCGTCAATACAGCTTTTAAGGGTAAGTGTGAATTGGATAAAATAGTGTAAAATTTAGAGCATCGAAAAATTATTAAAATAATATGTATTTATATATATATATATATATATATATATATATATATATATATAATATATATATATATATATAATATATGTATATTTCTTACTTACTTACTTAATCCTTATGCCTTTCTACCCCTTGTTAGGAATATAAGGTGTAATTTCATTACAGTGTATAATATACCAGGGTAAAATTTAAAAAAAATATATATATAATTTCTAATATTTAATTTTTAAAACAGACGCTACATTGACGAAGCCCAGAAATAGTTAATAAGGCACGTGTGCCACCCTTATAGATGTAGAAAATGGAGACGTCTTAGAAACAAGGCTATTTTATTGGTGTTTTTTCGTTGAAATTATAAACATATAGTAAAATTATTTATATTCAAACATATAAGGAGTGAGAATGGAAGTGGATTAAATAAAAATATTTTAATATATATATATATATATATATATATATATACTATATATATATATATATATATATATATATATGTATATATATATATATATATATATATATATAATATATATATATTATATAATAATATCGTATTATAAGGCCTGTTTGGTTCTCTGAGCAGAGAAGTCCGAAAGGAATGTTATTTTTTCATAACATAAAAATATTATCTGTGAATATTAACTTTAAAACTTGTATTTGCAGGTAAAGTACTAAGTAAATGTCTTTATAGCCTGTCCCAAAATATAAGATCCTAATTTTTGCCGTTTTAAGCGGGCAATATAAAAAGACTTAAGAATTTTATTTATTAATGCAAATAAATAAAATTATAAGTGCTTTTGGAGATGCTTATTTATAGATGCATGTAAAAATGGATGAGCAGTTTGAATGAATGGGGTTTACAAGAGGGGACAGATTGTATAAATAAAAATATATTGTAACTTAAGCCTAATTCGGTTTCACTATCATTGTCATCAGCTGAGGTAATTATCAGTGGTTTTATATTATTTACATAAATATATAAATCTTCAACTTTAACAACGTGCTGAAGGTATATCATTTATAACTTTTTTTACTAATTCAACCACTGACACGCTTAAAGTAGGAGAAACATTTTGTGCCCTTATTTTTGATTGATATGTTCAATTGGATTAAACACACAATAATACAATAATACGGAGGAAGCCGCAAAACAGTGTGTCCCATTTTCTCAGCCATACTATCACAAACATATTTCTTTTTCAATTTATAGTCTTTCAAAACTTCTAAAAGACCACTTTTTTTATAACTAAAGTAAAAATAAATGTCATTTTCTAACATATATTCTTGTATTTCCGATTTGGTATTGGCTGCATTAGGAACCTTAGTTAGTAGGCGACTATGGTAACTTGCATTGTCCGTAACTATAACACCCTGATCGGGAACATTTTTGGCAAAAGGAAATTTTGAAACTAATTTTTAAAAAGTTCTGCAGTCGCGTCTTCGTTATAGTCCAAACTAGAATCTTTTAAAATTATATAAAAACAACACTATGTTTTAATTTCCAATATATTTAAAGTCACTTGACAATTGTTTCACTATACAATGGTTTCTTCAGAAGTAAATAAGAGAGAAAAATATTTGGTAGTAATCCTGGTTAAATAGTACTTAAAACTATCCGTAATTACCTAAAGTTATGCTAATCCTTTTATTATATTATTTACAGACAGAATTATTTTAAGAATGCAAATCTGTGGTACTATTTCCGAGAACTAATAAAGATTAAGTAAGGGAGAATGGTTTAAGTCTACCTGTTCGTTTAATAATTGATTGGAGTTTTCCGTTTGTTAATTTCAAGACATTCAAGTAAATTTAATTTTTTTTAGATTTATTTGCTACATGTAGGATTTTTTAACGTATCATCAAAATTATGAGATTCGTTTATTATATGAGTTGCGTAATATGAATTGTACTTATTTTTTAAATAACTATGTTTATGTTCTTTAATGCGAGTTCAAAAGATCTACCAGTTTGTCCTACGTAGGTTTTAGTACATTCTCCCTTACTTAATCTTTATTAGTTCTCGGAAATAGTACCACAGATTTGCATTATTAAAATAATTCTGTCTGTAAATAATATAATAAAATGATTAGCATAACTTTAGGTAATTAAGGATAGTTTTAAGCACTATTTAACCAGGATTATTACCAAATATTTTTTCTCTCTTATTTACTTCTGAAGAAGCCATTGTATGGTGAAACAATTGTCAAGGGACTTTAAATATATTGGAAATTAAAACATAGTGTTGTTTTGATATAATTTTATTAAGAATTTCCAACAAGTATCGGCTAACACAATCAAAGATAGAATCTTTTATGTTTTTTGAAGATAACACAGGTCAACATTTGATCTAAAAGAAAACACTCGGAGCGGTATGGTCCTTATGAGGTTTTTGGGGTCGCTGATTACGATGAGCGGGTTGGTTAACCTTCATCACATCAGATTCAAGGTCATTTGAAGGTCAAATAGAGAAAAAATCGTGGAAAAAATCTGAAAAAAATTCATCTAGTATTTTTTCAGATCATTCAGTTCAAATCCTGGTCATTTTAAGTATCTTTGTATATATATTTAGAGTTTTACTTTGACAATAAAATGGTTTTTCCTTCCTCGCGAAATTATTTATTCTCTTCTTTTTTATAAATTTAGCTCATTCTCGCTTTAAACTCCAGTATTAAGGTGTACTTGCACCCAGGGCACCTCCACGCGGTGACGGTGGGCAACGGAGTTATCTCACTATCCGGCGAAGTCCCTGGGTTACGGCGTTTATGCCGTCATGGCAACTACTAAAAAAATTACTAGACAGGGTCCCGGAAACCCAGAATCAGGCGGCTGGTCAGGATGGGAAAGCGGTCCGCAGGCGTGGTCATCATGCGACCGTAGCTCTACATTGGTGGGAAACTTGGCCTCTGTAGAGTCAAATGCTACAAGAAATTCGTCATGTTCCATTAAACTCGACAATTTTTGTGTTGTTTGTGGGGAGTATATTCCACAAAAGAAATTTTCATGTTTTCAGATTCGTTAAAACTAAAATATCACCAAATTTATCATATCGATACAAGCTCACTGGATAACTCTTACACACCAAAATCTATATGTCATAAATGCCGCAATGTTCTATATAGAATTAACAACCAGGTATTTTCTCGGCCAATGATATGGAGACCCACAACAGACCGTACCACCGACTGTTACTTCTGCTTAAACAAACTTGAAAGGGTACAACAAAGAATAGGGATTCTATTTCATATGCACTGTAACATCTGTGACTTTACCAGTTCTTATTGAAACAAATTCTGATCATATCATGGAAATTAATGAATTGGGACAAGAAGTGGTAACTGAAGAAGATATGCCAAATGAAACATTCGAACACGAAGAAAGAGAAAATTTCAGCACAGAAGAATCAGATGTTGAGGAAAATTATATATCGGAAGCCGAAACATTTAATCAAAACGAATTAAGTGATCTGTGCAGAGACTTTGGAACTCTCGAATGATAGATCAGAGCTTTTAGCATCTAGGCTAAAAGAAAAAAATTGTCTATCCACAGGAACAAAAATGTCTGTCTATCGTTCGAGAGAACGTCCATTCAGAAAATATTTTACTAAAATGAATAATCTAGTCTATTGCCATAATATTGAAGGGTTAGTGCAAGAATACGGTATAGAATACACAGCAAGTGACTGGCGGCTGTTTATAGATTCTTCAAAAAGAAGCTTAAAAGCTATCTTGTTACATAATGGAAATATTTATGCCCCTTTACCAGTCGCTCATTCTGTTGTATTAGTTGAAGAATACCATAATTTTGAGTTGCTATTGCAAAAATTGAATTACGATCAAAACCAGTGGGAACTTTGTGGGGACTTAAAGATATTTACAATATTACTGGGACAGCAATCTGGAAACACTTCTTATCCGTGCTTTATTTGTGAGTGGAATAGTCGGGCTCGAGATGAGCATTATGTGAGGAAAGACTGGCCGTTGAGACAAGAATTAATTCCAGGTGAAAAAAAACATCATAGGTCCAAGTTTGATATCAACCAATAATGTCCTACTTCCACCTTTGCATATCAAACTAGGTATTGCAAAGCAACTAGTCAAGGCCATGAACCGAAACGAAAGTCCTGCTTTCATGCATATTTTTAAAGTGCTACCTAATCTTTCTGAAGCTAAAATAAAAGAGGGCATATTTACTGGACCACAAATAAGAGACCTCCTAAAAAATGATGCATTTGAGAGGAAAATGAATGCCAAAGAAAAAGCAGCATGGCAAAGTTTTAGAGAGGTGACGACTAATTTCTTGGAAATCATAAAGACCCTAATTACAAAAATATTGTTGGAAATTTAGTACAAAATTATAAAGAAATGGGGTGTTTAATGAGTCTGAAACTGCATTTTCTCCATTCACACCTTGATTGGTTCCCTGAAAATCTCAGAGATTTTAGCGAAGAACATGGAGAAAGGATGCACCAAGACTTGAGTGAATTTGAAAAAAGGTATCAAGGTGTTTGGGGGATAAACATGTTGGCAGATTATTGCTGGAGCCTGAAGCGAGAATCAAATAAATGTCATAAAAGAAAAGCAAGTCGAAGATCATTTCACGAGAAACGAAAGCGTTCTCGTTTAGAGTAGTATTTTAAACATGCTTTGATAAATACTAAAAGAAGCAAACTCTTATGCTTAATTCATGTTAAATACTAACTGCGCGATTTCGAAAATCTACTTGGACACTCGAGACTCTTTACGAAGTATGAGCCGAATCATTTTAGTAGTTAACTTACGCATTGAGGTATTATATAAGACAATATGAGAGTATAAGTAGATATAAGGATTACTGTACAAGTAAGTTATTGGGTTCAAAGGTATTGGGATTTATTTCTTTGTCGACAAGGATTAAGTATTGAAGTATACAGATTAAGGGTTACTTGATAACAAGGTTATTCGACATTAGAATTATTAATTTGAAATGTATTGGGAATTGAGTTATAAAACGAAATTTAAACATAACATAGCGCACAATGTTTCATTTATACCTCAAGAAACACAGTCGGGCTGGACTTTAAATTTACTAGATATATGGAACGAACATCGAGAGTACAAAAATTAGGTTAAATTTTTTTTTAGATTTGAAAAGTCTATTTCACAGTCACAAAACTAGTCAAAATATTTGTATAGTCTATTTTTGATATGAACAATATTTTAAGTTTTACTAATAAGTACCTTTAAACAGTATTAAAACATTTGCTTGCATCAGTCTACCTGCCATTATTTAGCTTATATTCCACATATTAATTCCCTTGTAATGTCCGAGCAGCATAAAAGACAATTTTGATTGTGATATATTAACGTAAATGTAAAATGATATGTATAAGATATAATCAATAAAAATGTACCGTAAATTAACCTTTGTATGCTTCGCAAGTGTATGATAAAAACAAAATTAAATTTAACAACGCAAAATGACCATACATATTTTTCAAATAAACATAAACTGATGATGAAATGACCTATAATGACCTCTGAAAGGCGGCTTGAGTCAAACAAACTACGGGTCTGGACTCAGGGACCTCAAAAACATACGCATGAATTTTATCAGATTTTTTCTCTATTTGACCTTCAAATGACCTCTGGAAAAAGGCGTAAGGTCAAACAAACTACGGATTCGGACTCAGGAACCTCAAAGACATACGCACGAAATTTTTCAGATTTTTCCTACGGTTTTTTCTCTATTTGACCTTCAAATGACCTTGAATCTGATGTGATGAAGGTTAACTAACCCGCTCATCGTAATCAGCGACCCCAAAAACCCCATAAGGACCATACTGCTCCGAGTGTTTTTTTTTGGATCAAATGTTGACCTGTGTAATAGTAGACAATTTGAAACCCAATACTTTTTTAGATCCATCATGCAAAATGGTTATTCGTTTACCTTTATTTGAAGGTGCGTTATTCTGACATTTTGTACTGCTGTCAACCCACCCTTTTTCCACAGTATCATGGGTATCGAACCATGTTTCGGTAAATTTTTGGCCAATTCTCTGAGCAATACTTTTTAATTTCTTGTAAATAAGTATGTCGCAAGATTCGTAATCTTTGTGACTCCATCACTGCTTGCGTTTTGTTGATTTTTCGGAACGTGAATCCCATTCTTAAGAGAATTCTGTGAATGGTTCCTCGAACGCAATGTATATTGGTCCCGTCCTGCACCAGTCTTAATTTTATTTTGTCTAGTGTCGGCACCAACTGCTCTTTATACATAGAATATATTTTTCTCCTTATGGCGTCTTTTTCACAATCGTTTTTTCCTGTTCCTGAGTGATGGTTTTCCTACAATACCCTTAATCGTAGAAATTGGGGTTTTTGTTAGTTCACTAGTTACTTGCAAAGCACTTTGTTTATTCAAATTTCTTTTTACCAAACTGTCGTAAATATTTTTCACTATTTGTTTAGCGTTAAGTGATAAATGTTTTCTCTTGCCATAGCCACTATTGCAATTTTCCCATGGAGGCCATATAATTAAAATAGAACCGTTACGTTGTAACTTGTAAGTAAAACTAAAAATAAAAATAATAAAAAGTATCTTTCGCATTTTAATGGGGACCTGTGGTCATTAGGCCTATATTATCAAATACTTAATGGGCTTCAAACCGGTTGCCAGGTAGTAAATATATAGGTAAAAATAGATCCAATATGACTGCAGGTGTAAGTGATGGCGGAATGCAAAGCAGGTAAAATAAAAATACGTTTATCGTAATACCTGGCAACTATGCACAAAACAATAATAGGGTCGTTTATTGCCCCATTGAAAAAGCAAAAAGGCAGGATCTTATATCTTGGAATTTACCATACCCACTTTTACTTTCCTTGCTAGGAAGAAATATTATATTTACAAAAAATTACTCCCAAGATGTTGGCATTTCATCACACTTCAGGATCTGTAGTCACGAAAACATAGGTTTTTGTTTCCGTCCGTATGTCTGCACGATAAAAAATAGAGATATCCATTTAAAATTTATTATACATATATTATTTGAAGTAGGAATGTAACTTTTTTAATTTTATTGTTTCAAGGAACGTAACGTAAAGGGTAAAGGTTAATAAATTGTTTTTAGTTTCAGTTTCAGTACTACCATAATTGTTCCTGGATTTTGGCTACATAAAACCTAGCTTAAAATCGCAGTGGTGCAAAATTAAAAAATGTCATTTCCTAGGTCAGATAGTCAGGGATAACTGAAGGTCTTTTTTAATATAGCACCACTCACTGACCGTTATTTTTCTCTCACGAAAGAAGCAGTAAGCGCCCTTGTTGGTATTTTTATTTTTGTAACTAGATGTGACAGTTTAACATTTTTGATACATTGAAAAAGTCAAGACAAAAGTTTCGGCTAATATTAAAATTTAAGTAGTTTTATTAAATCTTTTAAGGGGGGAGGCCTGTGTAAAAAAAAAAAATTACGATTTTCTTTTTCCATAAAAAGTTAGTTTAACATCTGAAGAATGTCCTCGCCAAGTTTTAAATCGAAATTCGAACTCTGAATGCACTTATTGTGTCATGAAAACGATCGTCTCTGACAGGTTTAGTCGCTTCACGTTTTGGGCTTTTTATTTGTTTATAGTGTTGACTCGGAAAATTGATAAAAATGAACCTAATTATGGTCCGTGTCGCCGTCATTACTCAGGTAATTAGTCGAAGGATATGCAATATACTGGACCAAGTGCATTAGTTAAGAAATTGAAGGCGACGGAGGTTTTACTAAAAACTTTAAACTCGTTTTTCTCAAAACGTAAAATTTCGCATGCCTTGCAATGTAGCTCAAAAAGTAATTTACGGATTCACTTGAAATTTTATACAGATAATCATTAACCTATTAACCATTGAATGATTGTGCAAAAAAATATAAAAAGTTAATTTTTAACATTAATTTTTGACAATAGTTTAAAAAAAAATGGTTAATTTTTTCAAAATGGTCCTAAAATTCGTAATTTTTGTTTTTTTTTTTGGTAAATTTAAATTCATTCAAAGGGAATAATCATATCCTAATGATTTTTTTTAAAATTTTTTTCTAATTAACTATATCGTCCTGGGCGTTGCAAGATGCAAATTCAAGGAGTCAACTTTGAGCAGCTGCTGCTCCGCCATTTTGATTTTTTTAAAATAGTCGAAGTTCCTTTTTTAAAGCTAAAAAAGTTGTTCTTTTTTCTGTAGTTTTTCATTTTTGTGTAAATATTATTGTTTCTCAATAAATGATTCATAAAAAAATGGTCGTCTATACAGGCCTCCACCCTTACAGTGAATGTAATTTTAAGAATAATAATTATTTATTGAAAAAATGGCCCGATTGTGGGAGTTTGTCTGGTATGAAGCTTCACTAATCATAGAGTAAACTCCAGATCATATGAACAGATTATATTTTAATATAATCCAGAGTAATTCACTATTGATTTTATTAAAATGTAATCTATTCAATCTGGAGAATGCTGTTTCAATAAGTAATTCAACTAAGAAATTTTATTTATTTCAAAGAAGTTTGGGCTGCAATGAAGTAAGTGATTCCAAACTGTGTTATTGGAAAAACTGAACTATAGGGTCTTTTTAGTGTTCCGTACGGAACACTTATAAGATCGCTTCGGTGTCTGTCTGTCCGTGTGTCTGTCCGTCTGTCACACCCGATTTTCTCCGAAACTATTTAACGTAGAAAGTTGAAATTTGGTACTAATATCGAAATTGATGGCTTCATCAGAGCCGTGTACTTTTGAAAGTTAAATTTTGACTTAAGGGTTTTTTGGGGGTAAAATCGGAAGTGAAAAAAAAATTTTCTCCTAGGTCATCGAGTGGGATGTCAAATAAAACCTTGTAAAAACATGAGTTCAAAAATATTTATAATGTCTTGTATGCGTACACTTTTCTTTTCATTATTTTGAAAAGATCGCAAAAAATTGCTATCCTCCCCCTCTATCTTGAAAAGTACTGATCCAAAAATTTTGAAAAAATTAGATTGAACGAAAATTATCACGAGTGCATTACCTTTAATAATTTATCTGGTATATAAAAAAAAAACAAAAATTTCAGGGTCATCAGTTTTCAGTAAAGATCGGAAACAAACCTTGTTGAAAAACTCATTTGGGGTGTGTTTTGTGAAGTCACTGATCATTTTTTACCTCCGTAACAAAAATTTTTATTTCAGAAGGAATCAACGTAGGGAACACCAACTGCGCATGTTCAACTTCCACTTGACCGGTTTTTTATTTCAGATATTACAAAGTGCAAAGTTTAAGATCAATATCTATTTTTGATTAGAGCTATTTTGGAGATAAATCGATAAAAAAAAAACATTTTACGCCATCTGGAAATCCTAAAATCTAAAGATTTTTGTAGGGTTATTTTTTACGAATACAATAATTTTCTCAACGAGCAACGTAACGAGAACGTTTTTACAATCTATTTTCTACTACCCTCTTGCTTTGGGCTCTGCTCCCAAACATGCATTGTATTTATTGAATTCTATTTAGGAGAAAGCCGTTCACTTACCTGGAAATCCAGAACTCACCAGTAACCTCGATTCCTTGGAACATCAATGAGTGGTTAGCAATTTGATCCTATTCTACATGTATTTTCATAAAAAGTTTTCGATGAATGTAGACCGCTTAATTTTTCCCAGAGCAGTGCATGCTAGGAATATACGTGGAGCTAATACATCACATCCGTATGAGGTTCAACTTTTACTCCTCATACAACCATTTTCAAATGGTCTGTTATAAGCAGAATCTCATCCTTTTAAAATGATTTGCTCAGTCATGTGTTTCCCACCGGGTAAAATTTACAGCAATTCAAGACTAACGTGGGGTAGGGATTTTCTTGAAACATATAAGCTATACCCATAAAAAATATATAAAAAAAACACATCTTAGCCAAGTCGACTATAATGTTCTTGCTGGTAATTTAAAGTTACTAATAAAAAATGTATAGAACAATTAAGAAAATGTCTTACCAACAGCAGAAAGTGAACAAATTCTCTCCTGAAACAATTAAACTTATAGAAGAAAGAAAATTAAAGAAAGAGGTACACATGAGTATGAAACATTGAACACAGCTATAAAGAAAGAAAAAAGAAAAGACGTTAGAAAATACAAACTTAATAATTAACACCATTGAAGGAAACAAAAATATGAAAGTGTTGAAATCCGAGATGTCACAAGATAGAACTAAAATAATAAAATTACGAGATAAAACAAACAAGTAACTGACAGGAAGGAAATAATGGATGAAATAAAGAATTCTTCACAAAACTCTATTTCTCGACTATACCTAATCCAAATTAGCAGCAAAAACATATTCTTAACGTTGGCGCGGAAGCAATTCCTGAGATAAGCCGAAGTGAATTGGAAACTGCATTAAAACAGATGAAGAATAAGAAATCTCCAGGTGAAGATAAAAAGACATCTGAAATATTGAAAATGAGAGAAAATAAACTATTTGAAGCGATACGGATATTACTCCACAAATGTATTGAAGAAAAAAGAATACTTATACATTGGCAAAACAGTTAGGTCATACTTTTATTTAAGAAAGGCGATCACGAAAACCTTGAGAACTATCGCCCCATCAGCTTGTTATCCTATTTGTGCAAGCTTCTTACTAAAATTCTCACAAACCGTCTAACAAAGAAGTTAGATGACTACAAACTAGTCAAATAGGCGAGCTTTCACAAGGAATTTGGAACAACTGATATATCATCTATGAGTGTGTTTAAATTAACAATAATTTTATTAATAATATTTATTTTTAAAACATACCAATTTTTAGTAGTATTACATTTTCTAAGGCAAAACGTAAATTTTTAATATGGTTATTACAGTGAAAATTGTGGTTAACATTTGTTGATAAATTAAATTTTAGGAAACCAATATTATAACACCCTAAATTTGTCAAGTCCTCAATATCATTTGAAATTAAATTTGATAACCAAATTTTTTTAGCAAGTTTTTTACCAGAACTTTTTTCACTTCCAATCACTTCTTTAATAAAATTTGTCACGTTTTCATAGGGTAGATTACTAAAACTGAAACTGTTCCATTCCAACCCATGTATGTTTTGAGTAGTCCATTCCATATGATTTTTTATGGTATCATTAAACCGTTCATATTTATGGTTAAAATTAATTATATGTGGAAATATTCTTCAGTGTTAATATTTATGATTGCAATTTCTTTACACATAAAATCACTATTTTAAACTGAAACCCTTGCACATCAATTATAAACATTTTGTTTTTTTTTACTTGTTAAAAAACTTGTATTGTTATGTTTTAAAATAATATAATTGTACTGATTATATCGTTGTTAAAAGTGAGAATTTTATACTAGTTGAAAATGTTTTAGAATCATGACGTTATTAGATAATTAAAATGTAAATTAAAAAGGTGTGTGTAATGTGAATGTAAAATGCATTCATTGCATAAGACTAAATCAAGGTTGAATATAAATTATTATTCTATGTAGAGTGTTGTTTTTTATTGTAAAACAATGCAGTTATTCTCATCATATCATATAATACAAAAAGCGACCGAATATAATATTAAGCTGCACCTAGCCTTCATCGATTATAAGAAGGCTTTCGACTCTCTGGAACACTGGACAATTATGCAGATCTTAACTCATGCCAGAATAGACTCAAGATATACCAAACTCCTAAAATTCATATATGGAAATCCGACATTAACAGTTAAATTAGATGAAGATCGAAAAACAGAACCCTTAAAGGTCAAGAAGGGTGTTAGGCAGGGCGATACAATTTCACCAACATTTGTTTGGCTTTGGAGGATATATTTAAAAGCCTTGAGTTGAAAGAGAACGAAATTAAAATCGTTTATATTTACATCACTTGCGATTCGCAGATGAAGTATTACTGATTAGCGAAGATCTAGAAGAACTCAAAATCATGATAGAACAACTTAATCAAGCTTTACAGAAAGTTGGACTCGGAGATGAACATCAATAAAATAAAACTTCTAAGCCCACAAAATACAAAAATTAAGATCGGCACTCTAGAAATCGAGAGAGTGGAAGAGTATATATACTTGGGATATAAAACTATGACTAAAAAACAGACATATCCCCATGACCTTAAAAAGAAAAGTGTACTAGAGCTGCATACTTCCAATAAGTACACATGGGCTGGAAACCATGACCTTTACAATGGGTGGGGCATGTGGCTAGAATGAATGATGGTAGATGGACTTAAATGGAGACCTTGGAAGATCAGACGCAGTGTCGGAAGACGAAGGAAAAGATAGACTGATGATATCAGGTTGATAGCAGGTAGTAGATGGCTCCATCTTGCACAGGACGGACAATTAGAAGAAACTTGTAGAAGCCTAGCTCCTGCAGTGGAGAACTAGTGGCTTATAAAGAAGAAGTAGATAAAAAACGTATCCGTCAATCAATGCCATTTTCAAAAACATAAGTTAAGACAGGCACTGTACTGAAGTTGCAGGCACTTACAATTAGAGTTAAAGCAGGCAGTTCTGAATTAAAAAGAACAAAAAAATTGTTTAACGCTAAGATGCCTTTTACTTTTTTATACATTTCCCGTTTTTATGTTCAATTCCACGGAATACATCTTCACTACACGTATTCTATTTCAGGGAAATATTCGAAGTATTCGTCACAAAATTCGCAGAAAATGTTTGTGTTTCTTCATGTTTCAATGGGCACGGATCAAGATCTCTAAACCATGAAAAAAGATAGTCACGCTCTTCCGTTGGTCTGTCTGTTGGCACGGTACGAACTGAGATATTGATTTTAAAGGAGACTGTTGAAAAAAGGTGATTTAGTTTTCAGTTATGTGCACTTTGACTTACTTGGAAATAGCAACAGTTAGTCCAGGAAACTACGGGAACATGACGAAATCGTTTCATTTTCTGAAGAAATCGTATGAAAAATCGTCTTGTCTTGTACCTAGAATTTTAGTAGTCTTTGTTAGTCTTTGCATTTTGACATATTGAAATGATTTTGGTACACATACCGACCCATAACATTACATTCTTACCCTATTCTCAAAAAACACCTCAAAAATGGAAAAAAGCTTGAAAATAGGTAAAAAAGGTCTTGTAACTGTAACACTAATATTATATTCCTTTTATATTTTGACTTGGTCAAATTAATTACAATATTCATACCAACCTTAAATGTTTTTCCTAACCTTAAAATATACCTCAAAAATGGAAAAAAAGGTAAAAAAGCAGGTTAAAATATAAAAATAATATAATATTAGTGTTACAGTTACAAGGCCTTTTTTATCTATTTTCAAGGTTTTTTTTTCATTTTTGAGGTGTTTTTTTGAGGTTAAGATAAGAATGTAACGTTATGGGTCGGTGTGTGCACCAAAATCAATTTCAATATGTCAAAATGCATAGAGATACACTAATAAATTTCGAGGTACAAGACAAGACTATTTATCATCTGATTTCTTTAGAAAATGTAACGATTTCGTCATATTCTCGCGGCTTCCTGGACTAACGGCTGCTATTTCCAAGTACGTTAAGTACACATAACTCAAAACTATTTGATTTTTAGGTTAGATGTTTGGACCAAAAATCGCCTTTTTTCGACATTCTTATTTCCTTATAGTTTTAGTTACATATATTTTTTGAGTGACATAGTTTCAGGGGAAAGGGATGATAAATTTCGTATATTTTAAATATCTACTAGATTTTTTTATGATTTCTGGTTCAGGTGTTGAGCAGGTTTTAAATTTAATTATTTATAAGCAAAATATGTTAAAGAGTGAAGCAGGTCCATTTCAGGTTCTTATAGACGAGGAGTCTAAATTTGTTTAATTTTTCTATTATTTTGGCATATCTATGGTCTAACAAATGAGACTAATGTAGTAGGAAGAGAGTTAGAGGGTTTGCTTCAAATCTAGCGTGTTATACGTCTATTTCAGTGTCCTTAGAGTCGGGAAATCTGATAATTATATTATTGTATAGATACGTCACGTTTTCCTCGTAAATATCTCCCAAACCCCTTCTCTCCAAACTTTTTTGTATTAATATCTCACCATAAAGTACCCATTATTTAAAATATCGAGTTGTCATACTTGGATTAAGTTATGATTTAGGGTAAAGAAATCAAGTTCAGGTCTATATTAAA
Organism: Pachyrhynchus sulphureomaculatus; assembly: GCA_019049505.1. Taxonomy (NCBI): domain Eukaryota; kingdom Metazoa; phylum Arthropoda; class Insecta; order Coleoptera; family Curculionidae; genus Pachyrhynchus; species Pachyrhynchus sulphureomaculatus. Next base: position 163,138,681 of record CM032446.1, read on the forward strand.
ACTGTGTGTTTGCAAGGAAAATGCTGAGTAAATCGATATACCGATTTTTTATTACAATAAGCAGAGGATGCAAAATTCTTGAAATAAATTATTAATTTCAGTTTAAAACCAAAATATATTTTCAATATTGTGTTACATGAAGGATGTATGGCCCAAAAACAAGGAACTTTTTAATTACTAATTTCCTACTCACATGAACAATAAAAATATTTTACGTACAATTTTGGGACATCCTGTGTAATTTTGATATGTTAAAGAAATAATACCTTTTTTCGGCTTAATTAATTATTTATCTAAATAAATCTTTCAATCCCTCTGCAGGTTCAGAATAAAGGTTAGCCTTTATCAAACCTTTATAAATGAGAAGTAATTAAATAAATAAATGGTCAGCGTAACGAAGGATCTGCGGGTTTGGCATTGGAAAAAAGGTCTTTCAAACATGCTTATTATGAACAATATATACCAGGTAGGTTAACAAAACTATTGCTTATATTACAGATTTTGGGAAGACAGCAGATAAATATATCAAACTGACCATGTCAAGACAACTTCACAGAAAACACGAATGTTCAGATTCATTCTCGAGAAAACTACAAAAATTTATTTTCTGAGTCAAATTTATTCAACAGTTTTATTGGGATGTTTGGATTGGGATGGATTAATAATATGTTTAGTCAAAAATAGTAGAATTACAATCTATCGTTTTTCTGGATATGATCCACGATAACACGACCAATAATTTTGCGAAGAGAGACACAAAGAAAAAGTCTTTTTATTAATTTTTCTATGGGAATCAAAGTAATAGAAAGGCATTTTTTACATTATGACAAATGGTGTCATTCAATTTAAATTACAACTTCGTCTCTAGATGCCCTACGACTAAACATAAGGTATACTATTTGTTGCATCGTCTTACAGATGTCGTAAGAATTTATAATTTTGACCGTATTTGATCTCGTAGTTGTTGTTACATCTGGCAAAGTTTGACAGAGTATTTAAATGTTTGTAAAAACATTTATTTTTAATGTTCTGCTAAAGGAAAGTACTGAATTCGTAAAAAAATCCTTCGAGTTTTTTGCTTTTCTGCACGAATTAGGGTTCCGAGTTCTCAAGAAACATCAGTTTACAAATCACTTATTTTCGTCTGTTGACACGATAACTCTTTAATGAATGGAAATAGCTATTTCATATATATATATATATATATATATATATATATATATATATATATATATATATATATATATATATATATATATATATATATATATATATATTATATATATATATATATATATATATATATATATATATATATATATATATGACACCTAATTTTTGATATCGCTTAAGGCCTAGATGTCGATAATACGAGTAGCAATATGGTGATTTCTTGCTTTCTATTGGGACAATAAACAAATATTATGTATAAATAATTATAGTAAAACATAAAAGGGGTGCAAGGGGACAGCGGAGGAGTTCTGTCATATATAAGGTATCATCTGTCAACTTGGAGCTTTTTAGACTCCTAACAGACTTAGAATAAAATCAAAAGACCTGACAAAGAGATCACTGAGAAGAGAATCACTCGCCACTTGGACCCACCACCATCAATCCCAAGCGCAACCGACCAAATAATTGATCAAAAACTCCTGCAACGCCAAAGAAACCCCAACAGCACAAAACCAAAACTCGAATGGCAAATAAGAATAGAAAACAAAATCAACAACATCAGAAGAGATCTAGGACATCTTACCCAGTTTATAAAGGGGGTGAAGACAAGATCAAATCCAAGACTCCCAACAGAACACTGCCAGAAATCCTTGATACTTTGAAATAAAAACTATCCGTATATGCCGCAAGACTCCGCGAATACAAAGAATCAAAGAGGAAAGACACCAACAACCTCTTCTGAAGAAGCAAAAAACAGTTCTACCGGAAAACTACGTACAACAAACTGACAGTAGTGAACCTGAACCACCAAACAAACAAGAACTCACATATTATTGGAAAATTATCTGGTTAGAACCCAAACTTCACAATAATGTGTGACAGAACAGGAAAATTCTACATTAACTACTGTGGGATCAAATAGCATGATGGATGGATACAAAAAATTCCGGAGATAAAGTAGCTCCCCGTTTGGATCTCCGGGTGGGGGCTGGTTCAGGGGTGTCGACATGCAGAGATCATAATTTTAAAATAGATTTTTGCAACATACGAGGTTTAAACTCGAACATAAATTCAGTGCACCAACACCTGCAATCAAATAAATCTCATGTACTCGCTCTCTGTGAAACCAAGGTCAGCTCATCTACCAGCAGAGTCAACTATCTTTATCCTGGGTACGACTTCTATTCCCGATTTAGACGTAACTTTGGAATCGGTCTTTTTGTCAGAAGCGATCTCTCTTGCTAACGAGAAGAGGCTCTGGAGCCGCCAAACTTTGATGTTATGTGGTTAAAAATAACGACTCGACAAACCACAAGGTTCATCTGTATCCTCTATCTCCAAGTGATACCAACTTTCGAACACTTTTCGCTTCTCTTGTAGACACCATCCATTATTTACAAATTAATTATCTAAGAGCCGAAATTGCCATCCTGGGAGACTTTAATGTCCACAGTATCAACTGGCTTAAATATTCAAATACTACCGATGAACAAGATCGTGAAGCTGAATCATTCTCAATCAGTTGTTGCTTAACTCAGCTTATTGACAAAACAACACGGATCCCTGATCGAGACGGGGAGTTCGCCAGTCTTTTTGATCTGTTTTTAATCACCAATCCGGAGATTTACACGGTCACCGTAAATCCGCAGTTAGGTTCTTCCGACCATAAGCTGCTTTCGATATCAAGTATCCTACCAATCAGTGACAGAGAGGTGCCTAAGCCGTGCAAGATTTGACACTACAAATCTGCTAAATGGGAAGATCTCATGGAATATTTTCGAACTTTCCTTGAATGGACGTTTGTTTTCGATCCGACAACCCATCTGACTGTGCCAGGGTGGTCTCCGATGTTATTTTGGTATGGTAGCTTACATCCCTTTTTCGAAGAAATGCTCCCCAATGGCAAGCCTTGGTTTGACCGAAAATGCAAAGAAGCTGTTGCTTCTAAACATCTTGCCTACCGACACCACACCACCATAAATCGTAACACCTTTGTTCGTGCCCGGAACAAATGTAAATGAATTATCGACGAAACCAAGAAGGCACACAATCAACGAATTAGAAACAAACTTCTCGCTTGTCCCAACAATTCGAGGTCCTTTTGAGCAGTCGCTAAGGCAGTTAGTCAAAATTTCATCAAATCTACCATACCACCACTCACACGGCCAGATAATTCCATCGCAACGACACCTGTTGAGAAAGCGATCTTGTTGGCTGAACACTTTGCTCCACATTCTACTGTCGATTTCCAAGGAAAAACACCACCTACTATTCCCATAATGTTGTCACTATGGGAATAGTGACTACACCAGTTTTCTGTAGAATTTTCAACCTATCCTACAGAAAGGGAATATTTCCTTCCTGCTGGAAATGTGCCACCGTTCAGCCGATACCTAAAAAAGGCAAAAAGACCTTGCCAAATAACTACCAACCAGTCGCACTGCTTTCGATAATGTCGAAAGTCATGGAAAAGGTTATCAGTCAGTATCTTCTAAAATATCTTGAACGATTCATTATTATTAGCGATCACCAATATGGCTTTCTCAAACATAGATCAGCAGGAGATCTTCTGACCTATGTAACACATGTTTGGAATAACGCAGTTGAACACTTTGGAGAATCTCGAGCGGCTACTCTTGACATATCCAAGGCATTCGACCGTATTTGGCACGATAGACTGTTGGCTAAGCTACGGTATGTCTGAATAGTTCTGTTTGTGGCTCTCACGTTTCGTAAGAGAGCGTTTTTTACGACTGGCGGTCGACGGATTTCTTTCTAACATCTTTACTATCAACGCCGATGAGCCCCAAGGCTCCATACTGTTTCCTACAATCTTTTTCATTTACATTAATGATCTGCTGGAAAAGACCGGGAATCCAATCTACAGCTATGCAGATGACAGTACGCTTATCTCTTCATTCACTTTGGACGCTCGGACAAGCTTTGCAGATGACAGTACGCTTATCTCTTCATTCACTTTGGACGCTCGGACAACGGCATCAGGCGAATATCCTCAGACTGCAGCAGGTCGTTGAACTTAACAAAGACCTGGAAGAAATTCTATCCTGGGGTGACGGTAACCAAGTGGAATTTAACGCTACAAAAACCCAGGCGGCAGTTTTTTCTAAAAAAGTTAACGTTGCTGAACCCGACGTAGTTATGTCGAGGCATTCCATTCCCCTAGCATCCTGACTCAATTTGTTGGGCATTAATTTGGGAGCAAATATGTCCTGGCATGAACATGTTGCAGGGATAGCAAGGAGAGCTTCTCAAAAGTTGGGAATATTATTTCGAACCAGAAAGCTTTACACTCCACAACAACTGTTAATTCTTTACAAAGCTCAAATTCTACCAACTATGGAATACTGCTCCCATGTTTGGGGCTCCGCTTCCAAACATACGAGGCTGGTTTGAAAAGTCCGTGCAAAAATAAAAACTACTTATGTGTTTGGGGTAAACCTTTTTTATTTTTCGACATAGTCTCCTTTTAGGCTTATACACCTCGTCCAACGATGTTCTAGTTTGTTGATCCCTTCCGAATAATAGGATTTATCCAAGTCTGCAAAATATCCATTAGTGTCTGCAATCACCTCCTCGTTTCAATAAAATCTTTGTCCCGCCAGCCATTTCTTCAAATTGGGGAACAAATAGTAGTCCGAGGGAGCCAAGTCTCGAGAATAGGGGGAATGTGAAACGAGTTGGAATCCTATTTCCATTAATTTTGCGACCACAACTGCTGAAGTGTGTGCTGGTGCGTTGTCGTGATGGAAAAGGACTTTCTTGTGGGCCAATCGCGGGCGTTTTTTTTGCAGCTCGGTTTTCAAACGGTCCAATAACGATGAATAATATTCACCTGTAATAGTTTTACCCTTTTCCAGAAAGTCGATGAGGATTATCCCTTGCGAATCCCAAAAGACAGTCGCCATAAACTTTTCGGCCGAAGGAACGGCCTTTTTTGGTGCAGATTCCCCCTTGGTAACCCATTGTTTAAATTGTTGTTTGGTCTCAGGAGTATAGTAATGTATCCATGTTTCATCCACAGTGACGAAACGACGCTTAAAATCCTCCGGATTCTTCTGGAACAGCTGCAAACCATCCTTGCCACACTTCACACGATTCCGTTTTTAGTCAAGCGTGAGCAATCGCGGCACCCATATTGCGGATAGCTTTCTCATGTCCAAATGTTTATGCAAAATATTATGTACCCGTTCAGTCGAGATACCCACAGCACCAGCAATCTCACGCACCTTAACTCTTCTGCCATCCATCACCATATCATGGATTTGATCAATGATTTCTGGAGTCGTAACCTCCACAGGCCGTCCAGAACGTTCAGCGTCACTTGTGCCCATATGGCCAGTCCGAAAATTTTGAAACCACTTATAAACTGTTCTAATCGAAGGTGCAGAGTCACCATAATGTTTATCAAGCTTCTCTTTAGTCTCCTGAGGCGTTTTGCCTTTCATAAAGTAATGTTTAATCACCACATGAAATTTTTTTTCGTCCATTTCTTGAAAATCACTCGACTTCCTTGATTCACACGAATGCCAAAGACAAAGAAATAGACCAATATGGCTGAAACTTGGTGTGCGTTCATTCAAGAGATGCTACTAACTAAACATGACCTCGATACGCGCCGGTGGTGCCATCTCTCGGACTTTGCACGGACTTTTCAAACCAGCCTCGTACACTGCATTTGTTGGATTCTGTTCAGAGAAGAGCTGTTCCTCTGATTGGAGATCCGGAACTGACCGGCGGCCTTGATTCCCTGGAACATCGAAGAACGGTTGGCAACTTGAGTCTGTTCTACAAGTATTTTCATGGAAAGTGTTCGCAGGATGTAGCCCGCTTAATTCCTCCCAGAGCGGTACATGTTAGAAATACATGTCGCGTTAATACTTCACATCCGTATGAGGTTCAGCTTGTTACTCCTCGTACAACGCTTTTCAAGCAGTCTTTTATATGGAGAACATCATCCCTTTGGCCCAGTGCTGTGTTTCCCACCGAGTACAATTTACAGCGATTCAAGAACAACGTGAATCGCTTTTTTCGCACACATGCCGCTCCTGGAGCGCTTTAGGGACTTCCCTGCAGCACGTGTGCTAGACCCGTAAAAGTGCTAGACCCGTAAAAAAAAATTGACTCGAGCTATCCAAAAATTAGGTTATTTTTTATTACTTTCAATTTTAACTCAAAAAAGGAGTGAAACGAGTGGGAGTCAGTAAATGTTATATAGTTCAATAGTATCTTTAGAATTTTTCCAGGTTTTTTTTACTTGTATATATTGTGCTATATGTCATTTTCAGGATTCTTGGCTTAAGCTTTTTTTCCGTTACCTTTCATTTTAGTAGGAGAACGAGTTGAAAGAGGTGGGAAAGTCTTGTACAGTTTCAGTAGCATTATGAGAATTTTTCCATGTTTTTTAGATGCGAGAATGAGTAAATTTTAAGCATAATAATTTATATTATTAGGGGGGTCAAACGTGTCAAGACGGGAGGAAGAAGATTGACTTCGTATTTATTGTGTTATAGGTCTTTCTCGAGAAGCTACCAGTCTAGAAATCGGAACATTACAATTTTTCAATATTTTCATTGTTAACACTAAAAGAGGATGAAAGTGGTAGGAGTCATTAAATAGTTTTAATAGTATCAAGAGAATGTTTTCCGGATTTTGATCGGATTGGATATTGATTATAAAATATTTTGTTTGTAGAAACAAATATAAATGAGACGAAATTGATTAGGTAGAGGTTAGAAGGGTGATTGCATATATATCCAAACATACTTTTGTTTCCGTGTTCTCTGTTATTTTAAATTTTAATGGAAATAGCTTATAGAAGGGATTGAGATCTAATTACAAACTAACAATATTGGGTGAATTATAGGAAATTCCTCTACGAAATTTTTCTTTTTTTTTATATCTTGAAGTTTTTAGATCAGAAAAACCATACTTTCCTATTTTCATATATCTGATTGTTGGCCTGTCGATCTGTTGATCCATTGGTATGATAAATCCTGAATGATTTAACAATACAAAACTTTAACTGCTGATGAAACGTATAAACTAATTGATATAGTTTCAGGGGACGGGCGTGAAAAAGGTAGAAATGTACTTACTTTTTTCTTAAAAACGTACATCCAGTACTTATTTTAGAACTGTTTAAAAGAAAAGTAATGGATAAATCATTTTACGATTTTTTTGGCACGATGTTTGGTTATGTAGTTTTATAGGGCTACTACCAGAGACGGGAAAACTAAAAAATTAACCCCTCGTTCAGGTTATTAAATTTTTTATAGTTTTTCACTTTCCATGCAAAGAAGGGTATTGTATTTTTGAAAAAAATCATATTCCGATATTTCTGCATGTCTTCAGGATTCATGGTCTCTTGATAACAAGAAATATAATTTTTATTTTAATTTCGGCCAGTCTGTTGGATTCTTTATCCGACGGCCTGTTATAGCGATAACTTTCGATTGAAATGGGATATCGATTACACTGTTGGCATGCTTTTTCGAAGAGTCTTCTATGGAGTTTTTCTGTTTTTCAATTTTATTCTTATTGTCAAGTAAATCAGTTACATTTAAGTTAATGCTGGATATGAACCTACTGTTTTTAAAGTGACACCTCTCTTGAGGGAAAGAGCGAAAGTCTTACTGGTTTTTTGTTATGTTCATAAAAAAAGTCGTAATTATATATATATATATATATATATATATATATATATATATATATATATATATATATTAATTATATATATATATATATATATATATATATATATATATATATATATATATATATATATATATATATATATATATATATATATATGTTACAATAGAGGTTTTCACGGATGGTGGAATGTAATATATTAAAATTCCTGGTTTCAATCCGTTTGTCTAACAATGGATTTGCACGACGTCTCGCCAAAATCTCATTTGGCATTTTCAAGTGCTTCCATTGCTGCTGCTATTCGATACTGTGAACTTGCTGCTGCTGCCGCTCGAAGCTAACTGAGAAACGGACGTGCGGTCGCCGTCTTTTATAAGTCGGCGTCTACGCAGATTGTAGGTGGGGGGGTTGGAAGTGTTCGTCCGAGCATTGGTGTTTGCCGGCTGGTTGCCGACAGCCGTTCCCCTTAGACCCATTGTTAGCGCGGTGGTCTCACCTACACAAAACTTAGAAAAACATCTGTCAAAGATCATGCAACCAACCGTAGAAAGTGCTGATTCATACATCAAAAACCGCGAAGACCTCACGAACATAATAAGAGACATTCATCTAGAGGAAAATGATATTTTGGCAAGTCTAGATGTTGTTTCACTTTATCCCAGTATTCCAGTGGATGAAGCACTAGACAAAATAGCAATGAACGAGGATTTTCCAGTTTATGTTATAGAACTATCGGAACACTGCCTATTTTATCTTTAACAGTCAGATATACAAACAAACAGATGGAGCGCCAATCCAGTAATAGCCAATCTGTATATGATGTATTTTGAAACAGAGGCCCTTAAAAACTCAACACTCAAACCCGAACTCTGGAAACGATATGTTGATGACATCTTTATAATTTGGCCCCATAGACGAAAGGAATTAGACCTATTTAAATAGAATCAACTACCGCATACAGGTCACTTTGGAAGTAGAAGAAGAAAAAAGCCTCCCTTTCCTTGATGTGTTAATAACTCGGAAAAACAACGGTCAGCTTCAATGCTGAGTCCCCCAAATCCAGCCGGTAGCCAACACCCTCGCATCAAGATCATACCGACTCACCGAACCAGACACGAGACAGCAAGAAATTACACAAGTCACTAGGGTCTTTAAGCAAAATGGATATAAAGACTAGTCCATATGGAGAGCATTAGAGAGGCAGCGGCATCGACAAACAAGAACAGAAGGACGCGACCTCAATCAGAGTAGAGTCCTGTTACCGTATGTGAAAGGAGTTACAGACAGGATTGGAAGAGTCCTAAGAAAACACAACATAGGCACAGCATATAAACCACAAAACACTCTGGCAGACATCCTGGGTAACCCCGAGGACAAGAAAAAACTGGAAAACCATGGAATTTACAGCATCCCATACGGAGACTGCCACAAATTGGACATAGGATAAACAAACAGAAGAATCTCCACCCGGATCCAAGAACATAAAATATGTATCAAAAACAAACAAGCAACATCAGCTCCTTTTAAGCACCATCATGATACTGGTCACAATATAAATTTTGAGCCAAATAGCCTCGATTTCACATTATAAAACACGCATAGTCAGAAAAACTTTGGAAATCGAAAAGAATGGACAACTAAATAAGCGAGATGATGCGCTGAATATCTCCACTGCATGGAAGGGTCTACAAGCTACACCAAGAAATAACCAAAACATCGAGAAGACAACAGTCAGCATAGCGCCGGAACCCGTAATTACCCCCCAGCCGGCAAACACCGATGCCCGGACGAATACCTCCGGCCCCCCCCCACCTACAATCTGCGTAGGCACCGACATATTACGGCGACCACACGTCGGTTTGTCAGTTAGCTTCGAGAGGTAGCAGTAGCAAAATCACAGTGTCGAGTAACACCAGCAGCAGTGGGAGCACTTGAAAATGCCAAATGAGATTTTGGCGAAAAGTCGTGCATATTCATTGTTAGACAAATGGATTGAAACCCGGAATTTTAATGTATTACATATATATATATATATATATATATATATATATATATATATATATATATATATATATATATATATATATATATATATAGAGGACTAATAAATAATTACTATAACTAATGAATTCTAAATAATATAGGTTCAATGAAAGTATTTAAAGTATTCCTTGTTGTTAATATGGAATATTATTATTTTTAATTAAAACATGTAAAGGAAAATAAATGATTTGGCGTTTAATAAATTTGTCTTGTGCCATTGATATAAATGACAGAAATTTCTGATAATCTAAAAGATAACCATTAGTATAATACTAATTAAGAAAGAAATTCTGACCCGATTGGCTGGAGAATAAATTAGTCAAAATTTATTTATTCATATAAGTAACTTAATACGTCTAACATAGTAAAAAAATATTTAGAATATATCCATATGAATAGACAAATTTTGATTTATTGCCCAAGAACGTCAACTGTTAATTTAACTGGAAGAATCAATTTCCGGACTTTCCGTCGTTCCCGGTCAGTTTTGGTTAAATTATAAAGAAATTAGAATGTGATCTTGTTACGCAGCTTTATTAAATAACAAACGGTTTCCGTTGGTAAAATCTCATTTTTCAGTAATCAAGATATAATTACATTCTTTAAAATCCTGTGGCTAATTCGTGGAATATTTTTTATTGTAAAGAAGCCAAACTCAGTATCTGTTTTACATGTTATACAGGATGCACGACACTGTGTCCCGAAAATTTTAAGAATGTAGTAGAGTATTAAATATGAGAATTAGTAAGTATACGGTTTTGAAATATGACCTATTTTGGTAGAAAAGTTACATTCTTTTAGGTTTTGTGGTACTACTGGCGAATTACTCTACATATTTTGTTAAAATTTGTTTTAAGCGATTGCTGATTAACAGCTGTCATTACTAAAGAATCAATGTTGTCAATTAACAGTGCGTCACTATCACGAAAGGATGTTTTTAGGTGAAAACAGTTAATCCTTCCTAAGACGTAAAATGCGTAAATGACTGTGAAAAAGTCTTTATGTGATTTTATAAGAATTAATTGATTATTTTTATCGAAAAATGTACTTCGGTTCCTGATAGTAGCAGTGATTTTTTATAATTATTGCAGAAAGTTGTTATTAAAACAGGCGTTTTTAAATATATATATATATATATATATATATATATATATATATATATATATATATATATATATATATTTCATTAAAATCCGCAGAATAATTGGTTAGTAATACCATCAAAATTAAAACAAGTCAATTTTCGACTAACTAAAATTTTAAAGGTTGTAGTTCAAAAAACCATATATTTTTGACTACATGTTTTTTATCCTTTTTTTTTGTTATACTTTAATGCTGCGTTTGTGATTAGGTACTGGCTCAGGTCATCATCTTTCAATGCAGCTTTTGATCGATATATATTTATCCACTTTTCAAAATGTGTTATGGGCCTTTGTGTGGTTATTATAGTATACTTATATAAGTAATGTACTGGATGCTATACCTATTATTAAGAAATAGCACCGACTAATACTACTTAACAAATATATCATATACCGATGTTCTTTATTTTATATTTTATGTTATGGTAATTCAGGGTTTCAGATGTATTTATAACTTAAAATTTACATTTCTTTTTACATACTATTTCTATTGAAATTGATAATAATAATAAAAAAATTATATGTATATAAATTTTTTTGGATTTATTAATGTCTCAAAGGTGATGACTGATGGTCACATTAAGTATTTAATGACCGGCCAAGTGCAAGTTGGGCTTGCGCAATTAGTGTCCCGAACACTGATTGCTTTTAAAATAAAAATTTTCGTTACGGAAGTATAAAGTGATCAGTGACTTCACAAAAAACATCTCAAATAAATGAGTTTTCACCAAAGTTTTTTTCCGAAATTTGGTGAAAACTGATGACCCTATAATTTTTGTTTTTTTTTATATACTAGACAAATTATTAAAGGTAATGCACTCGTGATAATTTTCGTTCAATCTACACCCTGTAGAGAATATTCCAGAATTTTTTCAAAATTTTTTGATCATATTTTTCGACATAAGAATTTTGTGTAAGTGTTACATTATTTACATTTTTGAACTCGTCTTTTTATAAGCTTTCATTTGACACCTCACTTGATGACCTGGAAAAAAAATTTTCAGTTCGAATTTCACACCCTAAAACTAACGCTTAATACCTTAAAAATATCGATGTAAATGTCAAAATTAACAGAATACACTTACAGGGTGACGGTCCTGTCAACCCGTACAAGAACAAGTTCATGTTTCACTTTATATCTCGTCATATAAATTATTTCTATCCAGGCATTCTTTTCATGGCACTATTCGGAATGGAGCGCCTGATGGCGTGGGCGGTACATTAAAAAAAAACTGCAGCTAAAGCTGTAGCTGAAGGGCAAGATATCCTGAATTTAAGTGCACTTAAAGATATTTTGCTGCAAGATGTTCTTCTTTAAAACTACTTGAAGTAACAACTGCTGATATCTCAGCGGTAGATGACAGTCCGAAACCACCATTGCCACTTTCGGAGGAACATAAAAAATTCGCCAGTTTGTATTCACTGGCAATTTACTGGAATTCAGGAGACTTTCTTGTTCTGTGTGCGTTGAAAAATGTACTCATTTACACCTAGGAAATTCTTCTGTTATATCAAGACGCAAGAAAGTTCCAATGCAGTCCGAGTCCGATGGTGGACAATGTTCAAAGGATTATTCTCCTGCAGGAAACTTTCCCGACAATAACTCAAAATATGAGTTAGGTACCCATATCCTCGTCATATGGAACGACGAAGTTTATCCATGAGAAATAATTTCATTTTCTGAAGAAGGACCGTTAGCGAAGTGTATGAAAAGAGAAATTAAATTTTGAAAAAGGCCAATAATCAGGGATAAACAGTTATATGGCTGGAAAAATATTTTGCAGAAGATCAAGCCCCCGAAACTAATAAAAAAGGCTGTTATTCCATACAGAAAATAGATATCTTTATTACTTAACTAATTATTAAGTATGAATCTAATGGAGGCTGATGATTCACTTTAATTCGATGATTGTTGCAAATTTGAGACTGTTTAGATTATATGGAGAGATATCAGTTTTATTTTAATTTTACGAGCGGAATTGTTACAATACTCAATTGTAGTACTAAGTAGTAAACGATTTTCTATGACGAATGATTTTTTTTTATTGAATGTTCATGAAAGACTTATAACAGTCATTCCCCCATCAGAGTCGTCATTCTCTCGCTCTTATATTTTTTAATTACCATCTTTTTCCACGAGTTATTTCTAAGGATTACTAGATCGTCAAATATATACTATAAATTTCACAAAATAAATACAAATTCTTTTTAATATTTTTTTCACCAAAGCATTAAACTAAAATTTCGAGATTTGGTTAGAACTACCTATATATATATATATATATATATATATATATATATATATATATATATATATATATATAGAGAGAGAGAGAGAGAGAGAGAGAAATTCACAATATTGTGAGAGTAGCGGTCAAAAGATTTTGGCCAAATAAAACTCTTGGTTAATAGTCTAGCTTTCGGAATATATTTCTTCCTTCATCAGGACACTCTACAAGTAAAATGGAGAGTAAATTTGTGCTGCTTAATGAAGCAGATGGTAAAATACTAATTGGTATCACTGAACAGAGAAATTATAATATTAAACTTACTTAACATGAGTTATCTTCCAGGATAAGCATTGTTCAATCAAAAACAACTTGTAAAAAACAATTTTATACTAAAAACTAACGGACTACATATTAAAACTTGTTAAAAAAATTTTTACATTTTCTTAATCATTACTAGTGAAACATGTGGTTTCAGGAACCGAAAAAGTGAGAGAGGTTAGAAAAATCCAGGCTTTTTTTGACATTTGGCAGACAGTTCGCATCTGCGTATTGTACCACAAGGGGCTCAACTATGAACTTTACGAGGGAGTAATCATAATTATAAAAATCTTTTATTTTATTTGGTTTTTATTTTATTAAAAAAATTTTATCCAAAAGGAACCTGTTTAATAATTGTTTATTTGGAAGGACTAGTGGTCAACAGGGGGGGAATCTGGAGAGGTGGATAGCTGTAGTAAGTAAGAGTACACGACGCTAAGGTCGTCCACATCAGTTTTGATGTTAAATATTATTAGGTGTGTTGTGAATGGCCACCATCTCCAAAAACCTCCTCCTGTAGTAGTTGGTCTCTGAGTAAAGTATTTCAGCCTCTCCGAAATTAATCCTGTGGTCGTGCTGTGTAAAGTGCTGTGCCAGGGCACAAGATTGAGTGCTCCTTCTACAGTCGCTCTTATGGGGATCTTATTCTCCCTTGGAGTGATCTAGAAGTCTGGCCAATGTATGAAAGTTGGCAAACCAGACAAGGGATCTTGTATACAATTCCTGTCTTTTTTAGTTTGGGTACTAGCTGTTTCAAATTGGTGAATAGGCATTTGAGGGTATTATCAATCCTCGTGGCAAATTTAATATTTTCGTTCTTAAATACTTTTATTAGTTTAGGGGTTAAGCCATTAATATAAGGTAAGCTTCTGTATATTGTTGTGTTAGGGTCTGGGGTGACATGTGGAAGAACATTAGGGGTGAGAAATTGATTCTGAATGTTAAGAAGGGATCTATTCAGGTCGTTATTGTGAAAAAGCAACCGTTGAACTATAGAGTTGGGGTAAGAATTCTCAAGCAGAAGTGACTTAAGCTCATTTAGGGACTCCCGTCTGAGGGAAAAGTGTGTGAGTCTGGATACTCTTGCCACCATAAGCGACAAGGGCAACGTTTCGGTTGTTATGGACAGAGCTGACTATGTTGACCTATGCAACGAACTGTTGGATGATGACAATTATTACGTAAGGCTGCAGAGAGACCCAGCTGGCACTTTAGAACAAAAAGCCAATAAGCTGGTTTCCAAATTTAAACGGTCTAACAAAATCACTAATGAGTTGGCCTCAAACTTGATGATGTATAACTCTGTCCTAGCATATATATATATATATATATATATATATATATATATATATATATATATATATATATATATATGTATATATATATATATATATATATATATATATATATATATATATATATATATATATATATATATATATTGTTTCTGACCATGAAAGTGAGCATCAATCTCAAAATGACATTACACTGTGCGCGCCTAGGCCGTTTAATGTATTTAATGATCCGACAATCTTAATTTGACTAAAAATGACGCTGAATTGCTTGGTTCACGACGTAAGGCTTTGAAGCTTCAAAGAAGAAGAGTTAATGGTTTTTTTGTTGGGATTTGGATGGATTGATGAACTTTTTTGGTCTTGAGTACTCTGCGAGAGACTGAAGGCTATTTATAGGCGCTCCAAGAAGAAGTTTAGAAGATGTCTTTTTACATTATGAAAATCGATGTGGTTCCATTCCAGTGGCTCATTCTATCTAATTCAAGAAATCTTATGACAACATAATAAATATTTTGGAGAACATAAGTTATAGTAGATATTCGTGGGCAATTTGCGGTGATCAAAAATTATTAGAACACTACTTAAACAAAAATGTGGCTATACTGAAATGTCATGTGTCATTTATGAGTGGGCAAAAGATAAGCACTTGAAGGTAGCAGACTGGCCAGAAAGTGTACCTTTACGATCAACAAAGAAAATGCATTCAAAGAAACAGCGATCAAAAAGTTTTTAAAATTTTAATTAAATTAATATTAGCGTCATATTAAATTAAACTATTATCGAGACCAATTGACAAAAGATATTTTTTCACCTCATCTCTTGCAATATGCTTCTAAATTTTCATTAATTTTAATATCTGATAGTCAGAACCGAAAGGTAAATCGCGAACTCATATCTCCACCTTCGAAAAGACGCTGAAGCTTAAAATCTCATTAAAATCCCAATTTTTCATATTATACTATCGTTTATCACAAAATGAAAGGGAAATTCCAATATCTCGGTGATTTAATATGATTTATGGAGACTCGATTGCGACCTTGTCGTTGAAATTTATCCTCTTATGTAACATAAAATGCGATTTTTTTGTATTGTTGAATTTTTTGTTGTATATCATTACATAAAAATGGTATACCAGTATGTTTTTAAATTAATTACACTTAAGTGAAAAACATCTATTCGACAAGTAATTATTTACTAATCAGGCTAACAAAATGTTAGGTATATAAAATGATATGTAAATTTAAAATTTTGGTAAATGTGTAAAAAATTGGCGTAGTGCTTCACCAAGTACTTGTGTTGGAATCAGATCGTTCTAAACTAAATGCTAAATTTGACTTACAAATTAATTCGAACTTTACGAACCCTTATCTTACTAAATAGGTACTTCAGGGTGAGATATTAGTACAAAACGGCAAGCAGAAGCAGGACTTCTAATTAAGTTTTTTCTAAAAAAGTTAACGTTGCTGAACCCGACATAGTTATGGCTGAGCACTCCATTCCCCTAGCATCGTCGCTTAATTTGTTGGGCGTTACTTTGGAAGCTAATATGTCCTGGCATGAACATGTTGCAGGCATAGCAAGGAGAGCTTCTTAAAAGTTAGGAATATTATTTCGAACCAGAAAGCTTTACACTCCACAACAACTGTTAATTCTTTACAAAGCTCAAATTGGACCAACGATGGAATACTGCTCCAATGTTTGGGGCTACGCTCCCAAACATACACTGCATTTGTTGGATTCTGTTCAGAGAAGAGCTGTTCGTCTGATTGGAGACCCGGAACTGACCGGCGGTCTTGATTCGCTGGAACATCGAAGAACGGTTGGTGACTTGAGTCTGTTCTACAAGTATTTTCATGGAAAGTGCCCGCTTAATTCCTTCTAAAGCGGTGCATGTCTGAAATACACGTCGCGCTGGTGCTTCACATCCGTATGAGGGTCAGCTTGTTACTCAGCGTACAACGCTTTTCAAGCAGTCTTTTATACGGAGAACATCATCCCTTTGGAATAATTTCTCCAGCGCTGTTTTTCCCCACCGAGTACAATTTACAGCGATTCAAGAACAACGTGAATCACTTTTTTCGCACACATGTCGCTCCTGGAGCGCTTTAGGGCCTTCCCTGCAGCACGTGTGCTAGACCCATAAGAAAAAAAGTTGAAAATAATGGAAACTGATAAAATTTATTAATTACGTATACGCAGTTACTCTTCAAACCACCTACGACATCACTCTAACCCCATATATTATTTACTATAACAAAAAGATTAACATTTTGTAAACTATCCCTACTAAAAAACCAAGAAATATTTCATAAAACTATTAAAAAACTATTACTCAGTATATATCACCACTACACCAAACACTTTATTTTTGCGCTCGACGCGCTTTTCGCTAACTATGACTGAGTCGAACATCGCTTTTGATGAAGCTAACATGTTTAGCGAAACGCGCGTCGAGTGCAAAAATAAAGTGTTTGGTGTTGAGCCAAAGATTCCACATTCCCAACATAGTATTAAAGCTATAACAAATTTAACTCCCCTCACACCTTTCATCCCTTGTAAGAATAAGAAATAATGGAAAAATAATAAAAATTAGTAATATATTACCTGACTGGATGGTATAATAAGATATGTATAAAGGCCTTCTTCTAACCCCTTGACTCCTATTATGAAACCTCTGTAGATTTTTCTATTTTATATTATACGTTTAACTTTTCCATTAACGCATCCAAAAACCAGAAAAATTATTAAAACACTATAACGATCATCAACATTTATCGCTCTTCTCCCTTTAAATCGAATAATAATAAAACATAATATGGTTAGATTCCTTGACTTAAAGAACCCTAAGAAGACCCACAGCAGGATAATACGAAACTCTTTTTATAAAACTCTTCCTGCCTCCTTGAATCCTTTCTATATTTTACTCTAAATAATTATGCTTAAAATGTATTTGCCTCAACATGAAATTCTAAGAAATTGTTATACATTGAAACTAGATAATGTTTAACAACCCCAACTTCTCTATTAAAATTGAAAGCAATGAAAAAATAATGCAAAGTTCAGATACCTTGCAAACACGAAGTTCCAAAATAACTTGATTATCTCTCTCACAATATATTCGAACCAACTCTTCTAATCTTCTCTCCTACTTCATTAGCAAGTTTGGTCGGTTGGAAATAATAAAAAAATGAATACAATTTTCAGATTTCGCTCCTTTCAGAATTCTGAAACGGACGATATTTATGAAGCAACCCCTCTAACTCTCTACCCTACCTACCCTATCTACCCTACACTAAACAATTACATGAATGAACAATTAAAAATAATAGAACTTTCAGATTCTTCGACTCCAAAAACCTTGAAGAGGCCATATAGCACGATATATTCGAAGCAAACCCTGGACTCCCTTCTATCAACCCTTTAACTTTTCACATGTATGTCCACAAATATTCTTGCTTAAATCTTGTTGATAAATTCAATCAAAAAATAAAGGAACATCCTTATAATACTATTGGAAACTATGCAAAATTTCTTGACCCTCACCCCTTTCAACCCCCTTTCATGAAGCTATATCGCTCAACAGGTAAAATTTTTATTTCTACTACAAGTTATGTGTATCAAATTTCAAATTTCTTTTGAGAGTTATCCTGCCAACAGAGCGACAGACCCACCGCTGGTCGGAAACAGACTATGTTTTTCATGATCTAAGGATTTTAGAATGTGAAGAAATGCAAAAATAACAGAGGATAAGTTTTTTACTAAAACAATATGGCGATTTAGTCAGGAATGTAATCACTAAGTATTCAGATTTCTCCACTTTAAAAAATTATGTTTATCGGGATGTAGCAGCCTTAAACGTGAAGAAAAACCACAATCTCGGAGAACGACTTATAATACTTTCTTATAGTAAGTGAAATATGCAATGCTAATAATTGCAAAATGGGAAACAACTTAGATTAACTAAACAAATTGACTTAATCTGTCCTAACCGAAAAGCTAAACCGTTACGATGTTCGCAAACAAAGCACGGGGGAGACATAGTGCCTAAAGAATTCTTTAATAATCACTTTAAGATCATGTGTCTGCAATATTTTATTTTAGACTGTTTTGGACTTAGTCTATTCGATAACAGTGACGTATTTTAATAGACCAGGTACCAATCATTTTAAAACATAACAGTTTAATACCCATAATTTTTGAATTTGTTCTTTAGTTATTCGCTTATTACCAAAATAGCTAATTCGGGAAATGTTGATAATCTTCTCAGCTTTACATTATAATGTGTCATTTTTCCGATCTTAAAATGACGATACCCAGTAGAATTTAATAGATAGTATAAAATCTAATTTATTAGCTAATAAGTATGAGGAATAATCCAGAAAAAAATACTTTGGAGTATATATTGAAACCAATACTTCTATAAGTAATAGTAAATAATTACACCTGACACTAATTTATAAAATAGACAGTTTGTGTTCTAAGCTTCGCACTTACGCGGAAATACTTTCCCGAAATAATATTGACCAAAATAGTCATTTTATTCTGATATATGTCATTCTCATTATGGAAATATTTGTAAACAGTCCAGATCTATGTTATCCTCATAATGGAAATATTTGTGAAGCATCAGGAAATATTTTTTCTACCGTACCACTACTCACATTACTGATGTTCAAACGTCTCAATGTTAGTCATATCGTGAATTAAATAGAATTAAATCAAACTACCAGTTGCCTCTATGTATAGACGTATGTACAAATCACTTATCCAACTTTTTTCTAGGATCTTCAACTTTACAGAAAAAAAGCAGTTTCTTACTGTTCGAAATGCGCACAAATTCGGCCGATACCTAACGGCAAGAAGATTATGCCAAACAACCGCCGACGAGTCGTTTTGCTATCAGTGTGATTAATTAATGTTTTTAGTGTTCCGTCCGGAACACTTATAAGATCACTTCGGTGTCTGTCTGTCTGTCTGTCTGTCTGTCTGTCTGTCTGTCTGTCTGTCTGTCTGTCTGTCTGTCTGTCTGTCTGTCTGTCACACCCGATTTTCTCCGAAACTATTTGACATAGAAAGGTGAAATTTGGTAATAATATAGGAATTGATGGCCTCATCAGAGCCATGTAGTTTTGAGAATTAAATTTTGACTTAAAGGGTTAGTTTTGGGGGGTGAAGTCGGAAGTGAAAAAAAAAATTTTTTACTAGGTCATCGAGTGTGGTGTCAAATGAAAGCTTGTGAAAACACGAGTAAAAAATGTATATATAATATTATACTTGCGCGCACTTTTCTTTGTATTATTTTTAAAAATTCGCGAAAAAATCGCTGTCCCGGGCCTTATCTCGAAAAGTACTTATCAAAAAATTTCGAAAAAATTCTGGAATATTCTCCACGGGGTGTAGATTGAACGAAAATTATCACGAGTCAATTACCTTTAATAATTTATATGGTATATAAAAAAAACAAAAATTTCAAGGTCATCATATTTCAGTAAAGATTGGAAACAAATTTTGTTGAAAACTCATTTGGGGTGTGTTTTGTTAAGTCACTGATTATTTTATACCACCGTAACATAAATTTTGACTTAAGGGGTTCGTTTTGAAGGGTGAAATCGGAAGTGAAAAAAAATTTTTTTTACTAGGTCAACGAGTGTGGTGTCAAATGAAAGCTTGTGAAAACACGACTAAAAATATATATATATATATATATATATATATATATATATATATATATATATATATATATATATATATATATATATATATATATATTTTTAATGTAATACTTGCGCACACTTTTCTTCGTATTACTTTTAAAAAATCGCTGTCCCCTACTTTATCTTGAAAAGTACTGATCAAAAAACTTTGAAAAAATTCTGGAATATTCTCCACGGGGTATAGATTGAACGAAAATTATCACGCTTGCATTACCTTTAATAATTTATTTGGTATATAAAAAAAAAACAAAATTTCAAGGTCACCAGTTTTCAGTAAAGATTGGAAACAAACTTTGTTGAAAACTCATTTGGGGTGTGTTTTGTGAAGTCACTGATCATTTTATAAAAAAAAAAAAAATAAAAAAAAAAAAACCGCCCTAACAAAAAATTTTATTTTAAAAACAATCAACGTACGGAACACTAATTGTGCAAGTTCAACTTGCACTTGACCGGTTTTTTTATTTTTTTTAAATATCGTTGATATTATTAGCGACCACCAACAGAACATTAGTAAGCAAAGATCAATAGAAGATCTTCTAAGCTACGTTCTTTATATTTCGAATAACGCAATTGAACATTATGGAGAGTCTCGAGTCCTTGATATATTATGGGTATCTGACAATATTTAGCTTTGCAGCTTGTTGGCTAAGATGTGCGCTTATTATATTGATGTATATATTGCGTGTCGTGTTTGAGACCTTCAGTTTCCTTAGCGATCATTCTTTAAAAGTGATAAACTTCTTTTTAGTATTTTTATTATCAACGCACTGTACCCCAGAATATTTTCTTCTTACCTTCAATAACCTACTAAGAAAAAACAAAAATTTACGTATTGCTAATAACAATTCTTAATTTATTTTAAAAGTTCGATCAACAGCTACCCGTGTAAGGATCCACATATAGCAAGAAGATATAAAACTTAATAAAGATTAGAATGAGATTCTGTCTTGAAGTAATAGTGACCAAGTAGAGTATAACTCTATAAAAACTGACCCAGTAGTTGCTCCAAAAAATTCAACATTACAAAACTCGACATAGTTACGTCGGGATCGTCATTCAAATTGTAAGGTGTATGTCTTGATATGATATTATTGTATGCCAAGCAAGAACAACTTCTTATGAAATGGGAGTATTATTTCATTTTAGATACTAGGACACTCCATAATAACTGTTAATCTTATAAATAGTTTAAATTTGACCATCAATCAAGTATTAAGTTTAGGTTGTCATCCCTCGAATTACCGGATCACTGTCGTCAAGAACAAGTACCATTACCACCTAGTAACCCGTAAAATGTTCGGCTGAGAAAAAGGGCTCGAAGTAACCTGAATTGGTGCCCTAACTTGCTGAGAATAACAGTACAAACGCACTATTTCTCAACAGTAGAGAACGCTTATCCAGTCATGTAAGTTACAGTTTATATGAATTTTACTTCTCTTAACTCCATATATACATCAATACAAACTACACAAGATTATAACGAGTTCTTTTAAAGTAAAGACTTAATAAAAGTTTTCTACAAAAAAAAATTTCAAGAATTTCTCTCTCAAATTAAAACAAAAATTATTTTTTATTTTTATAATTTTTTGTTTTAAAACTGTTAACTTAACCTATAAAAGTGCCAAACAAGAAACCTGACTGGTGTCAATCAATAGAATAATTCTTATTTATTTGTAATCTTGAGGAGAGGTGTTTCTTGCTATGTCCTTATGCATCAGGGTATCAGACCTGCTATTAACAGCATAGCACTCCACATCCTACTCATCTTCCTTCCTCTTACGCTCCGTCCTTCCTGTTACCCTTCGGTTAGTTGGCTCATGTCTATATTATATATATATATATATATATATATATATATATATATATATATATATATATATATATATATATATATATATATATATATGTATATATGTATATGTATATACATATATATGTATATATGTATATGTATATACATATATATATATATATATATATATATATATATATATATATATATATATATATGCGAGGCATGTTTTTTAAGTAAGTACCGTTTTGCGATTCCGCCGCCGCAGCGATACGGTCGGCGTTCCGCGCATGCGCGCTGGTAACCTACATCTCATGTCTACGCACTGACGCCATTACAGTCTGATTCTTCATTGTATACGTTGTTTACTGAGTGTTTAAGATGCCTCCGACAATCGTGAGTCCCGCCGATTGTGAAGTACGGGCTGTTATACGATTTCTTAGTGCTAAAGGCGTAAAACCGATCGATATTCATCGTGAGATCTGTGAAGTTTACGGACAAAACATTATGAGTGATGGAATGGTAAGGAAATGGGTGAGAGCATTTAAAGATGGCCGCACAAATGTGCATGATGAAGAACGGAGTGGGCGTCCTTCGGTCGTTAATGAAGATTTGGTGCAGAAAGTGGACGAAAAGGTGAGAGAAAACAGACGCTTTACAATTTCATCATTGTGCGACTGCTTTCCTCAATATTCTCGTAGTGTTTTGTATCGCATTGTGACCGAGAACTTGAATTACCGGAAATTGTGTTCACGTTGGGTTCCAAAAATGTTGACGGATTTGCACAAAACCCAACGTTTAGGCAGTGCATTGACTTTCCTTGAGCGGTACCACAATGAAGGTGAACATTTTTTAGACCAAATTGTTACTGGTGACGAAACATGGGTGGCCTACGTCACACCAGAATCGAAACAACAATCCATGGAATGGCGACATTCATCATCACCCAAAAAAGTGAAGTTTAAGCAAACAATTTCTGCCCGCAAAATCATGTGCAC
>CM032446.1:163164558-163309558 GCA_019049505.1 Pachyrhynchus sulphureomaculatus
GTGGTTTCAAAATTTTCGGACTGGCCATATGGGCACAAGTGACGCTGAACGTTTCTGGACGGCCTGTGGAGGTTACGACTCCAGAAATCATTGATCAAATCCATGATATGGTGATGGATGACAGAAGAGTTAAGGTGCGTGAGATTGCTAGTGCTGTGGGCATCTCGACTGAACGGGTACATAATATTTTGCATAATCATTTGGACATGAGAAAGCTATCCGCAAGATGGGTGCCGCGATTGCTCACGTTTGACCAAAAACGGAATCGTGTGAAGTGTTGCTAGGATGGTTTGCAGCTGTTCCAGAAGAATCCGGAGGACTTTGAGCGTCGTTTCGTCACTGTGGATGAAACATGGATACATTACTATACTCCTGAGACCAAACAACAATCTAAACAATGGGTTACCAAGGGGGAATCTGCACCAAAAAAGGCGAAGACCGTTCCTTCGGCCGGAAAGGTTATGGCGACTGTCTTTTGGGATTCGCAAGGGATAATCCTCATCGACTATCTGGAAAAGGGTAAAACTATTACAGGTGAATATTATTCATCGTTATTGGACCGTTTGAAAACCGAGCTGCAAGAAAAACGTCCGCGATTGGCCCACAAGAAAGTCCTTTTCCATCACGACAACGCACCAGCACACACCTCAGCAGTTGTGGTCGCAAATTTAATGGAAATAGGATTCCAACTCGTTTCACATCCCCCCTATTCTCCAGACTTGGCTCCCTCGGAATACTATTTGTTCCCCAATTTGAAAAAATGGCTAGCGGGACAAAGATTTTATTCAAACGAGGAGGTGATTGCAGACACTAATGGATATTTTGCAGACTTGGACAAATCCTATTATTCGGAAGGAACATCGTTGGACGAAGTGTATAAGCCTAAACGGAGACTATGTCGAAAAATAAAAAAGGTTTACCCCAAACACATAAGTAGTTTTTATTTTTGCACGGACTTTTCAAACCAGCCTCGTATATATATTAGCATCAAAGTGTTTTTAATAGTTTGATCTTGCCAAATATTATATAACCATAGAGATACCCAAATTTTTTATACTCTTAGAAAAATAATATACTCATAAATTCTACTGAATCATCTTTTACTTTGATTAATCTAAGGATATTATTGGTTACGAAAGTGTTTCGTTGAATGATGACAATATTGGATAACCACTAATATATTTAACCGGAAAGTAGTAACACCATTAATGCAATACAAGTTAATAGTAAAACAATAATTTATTTCAAATATTTATTAAAATGCATTATAAAATAAAAATTTTACATTAACAAAGTCTATAAGTTTGTTATTGTTGTAATTATAAGGGCTATAAAAACTGAGTACGAGATTTTTGTTGTTACTGATGAGTTGCATAAATCAGTATCACAAGTGTAACATTTCATATTTTTCACTATTGATGAAAGAGCTACTTTCGCAAAGGAACAGAACTCCTGTCCACCTATTACTTTTGGATAACAAGCTCGTAGGGTCTGCTCAGAGTTGGCCGCTGAAATTATAAAAAATATTCATGAGAGTAATTACTCAAAAAAAAAAAACAGAGCGTACATTTCTACAATCCTTTATCGCTCCTTCCATTACTGAGGAATCTCAGAAACAAAGCTGGAGCAAGGAACGAGAGAAGAGCAAATCTCAGCACAATTTTGACCGTACTTGCATAATATCGTAGTAAAATATATATACTTTATACAGATGCAAACGTAAAATTATAAGCATATTTTCCCTCTTCCGTATTACGTTCAAATACGAGCTACGAACTGATGAATTTTTTAGCAAAAATACATAAGGCAGTCATAGTAGCTAAAATAAGTGTGCGATGTTTTCCCCCGAAATAAAAATAATAATCACTACTAAAATAAATTTCATTTCGGCTATTATTTATTGCTCAGTCTATCTGTCGAATCATCTTCGAATGCGTTCCGAAATATCAGGGCTCAAACACCGAACTATGAATGATAGAGAGGAGAAGATTAGTATTTTTAATTTTAGGTTTTCATCGAACTAGATATATAAATTATTGTATTTTGTCGAGAAAATACTTACACATCATTAATACAAAATATCAATGGCTATAAAAATTGTATGTACAGGGTGGTCTAAATTGAACACTTTTAGAGGTAAACCCGTTTATCTAAAGGAGATAGACAAAACTTGATGTTGGTGTCTGAGGCTCAATTTTTATGATAAACTCAATGGTGAAAATCGCATATCCATATCTAATACCGTTTCAGATATACAGGATATTTTTCAAAAATTTGCATTTTGGAAAACTGTTTGTAATTCTTTTCCTATTGAAAATTTTTGATTTCTTTGAAAACATTCTCAAAGCACTTTCTCACGTGGATTTCAACAGTGTAAGTTACTTTTTTACAAGTAATAATTTAATAGTTATTACCACAAAAATAATAAATAATTAAATGGGATACCCTGTATATTTTTCCTTATCCGAATAGAGCTTTAAATTACCATTCTAAAAATATAGCATACTTTATATTTTGCTTAAATCTACTTCAAAATATAAAGGTTTTCAGTTTTTACGCGGGTTTTAAATGCACATTTTGTGAAGTAGGCTTTGGACGGAGCAGCAATATCAATTGTTTACCGATAGTAGACAAATTGTAAAAAAAATTCCCAAAAGTAACTCTAAGAGTCATAACTACAATGAAATTTATTAAATGCTATAGTACTTTAAACTACGGAGAAAATAAAACAAAACAACAATAAAACAATTTGTTCCGAGTAGAGCAAACTAAAACAAAACAATTTTCTAAAAGAGAGAGTTTCATTTACGCATAGGTGGCAACTTTTTGGACACTTCTTACCGAGTTGATTAGTTCAAGAGGAGTAAGAGCTGCAAAAATTTCCATCACTGCGACTTCTAACTCTTGCCTGGTGTTTGTCGGCAATTTAAAAATTAGGTCTTTCAATCTTCTCCAGAGATAGAAGTCCATGGATGTTATTGTCGAAATTGGCCGATAAAAAATTAATGATAACTGCAGCGTTATGAGAGGGTGCCCCCGTCATGTTAAAAAAATATAATTCTAAGGTCCATTAACGGCAGTTCATCAACAAGAGGTTCTATTTGCTGCCTTAAAATTTCTAAATATCTCTGAGAGGTGAGTGTTCCTTCGTAAATAAATGGACCTATAACCCTGCCTCTAAAAATTCCTGCCCACACATTAAATCCAAATCTGGTTTGATTTATTTGCTCCACAACTAAATGAGGATTGTCTTGTGCCCACGTATAAGAATTGTAACGGTTAAAAATACCTGCTTTGTCTGTCCAAATGCAATTTAATGAAAAATTCGGAATTTGGTTACAGTTCTCCAGAAACCACTGGCAAAAAACCATACGCCGTTGAAAATCTCCGTCTCTAAGGTGATGAACTTTTCTTGTCCTATATGGCCTGAATTTTTGCGTCTTCAAAGTACGACTTACGTTAGTTCTTGGTAGTCCAGTGGATTCTTTTAACTATAGAGTTGAAGTGTTGGGATTATTTCCAATAGTTCCTAAAACTATCATTTCTTCTAACTCCTTATCCCTGTTTGATGCATAATTTTTGAGTCGTTTCTTTTCAAACTGGCCACTATTAACTAGGTTATGTCGCAATTGAGTGAATATATCCTTGAAGCGTTGACGTCTCTGTAGATACCGTTCTTGGTACAAATTACTTGCCTAGTCAATATCATAAAAATTTTAGCATTTGTTAGAATTACGTCAGTGGTGAAAATTTTTAGTATACCGCAAATTATTAGGATAAAATTCAAAATACTTTTCACGGTACTAGTGCAAACATAAGTAGGATACAACAATTTTTATCTCTGGCTATTGCAAGGCGACTTTTTAAGATATGATTAGGCGTGATACTGCTAAACCCATCCCGAGATGTACTGACAGATGCGAGAATAGCGAGCACTGCTAAAGTAGTTACTTCGTTTAATTTTAATAGTTACTATTAATTTTCATATGCGTATGGTATAACTATATATATGAATACCAATATATTATGACAGACAATGGGTCTTCCAGTCGAAAATAACTCCAGTATACGATGTTATGTAGTACAGTAGATTTTGCGCAGTTACGCAAGAACATAGTTTCTCTCTAAATTTGTTTTGGCAACAGTTGTTCGTGATTATCTTGATATCTGTTATATATGGATTATGTCGAATTCCATTATGGTTCTTCTCGGTTTCATTTATTCAACATCAAAAGTATTTACCTAAACACCAGTGCCTATTTTATTGCAGTGTTAGTTTAGTTAGTATTCTTATTACTTCCCAAAAGGTGAAAATAAGTGCATGGTACTCCTCTTTAAAAGTAAAAGCTAGATTTGAAAAAGCATCTCTCATCATTTAGTTGATATATATATATATATATATATATATATATATATATATATATATATATATATATATACATACATACATACATACATACATACATACATACATACATACATACATACATACATGCATACATACATACATACATACATACATACATGCGTACATACATACATATATACATATATATATATATATATATATATATATATATATATATATATATATATATATAAAGGAGAAGGGTAGTCTTGACCAACTAGTTAAAGAGCAGTATTACGTTCTTGGCGTAAGCGGTCTTTGGAAATGAACTAAAAAGTTTTGGACACCTTTTTAGCTACGCCAAGCTTTCGAAAATATTTCATTTTCCTCATCAGGGCTACAATTACAGTAGATTATCAGTATTTTTGAGATTAAAAGTAAAGAACAACTCTATTTTATATGTAACATTAAAGTACTTACTGCTAAGTGGTGTGTTCAAAAATTGACCACTAAAATCAAAATAAAGTCAAGAATAGAGAGAATCTCTCATCCTTCCCTCAGACAAAAAAATCTATATAAACTACGAGACACTCTACGCACCAACTCCTATTAATAAATAAATCATTATTTAACTCAACCTCACCCCCTGTACAACAAAACAACAATCTTACACCGGATATTAATGCTTTCCTCTCTGAAAACCGAATCAAATGTTATTTTTCATTTCCATACATAAAAGAAATCTCCACAAAAACAACTAAACTTTCCAACCAATTACCTAATTTAAAAATTGCTTTTAAACACAAAAAAAAACTATTAACAATATTTTCACATATCTAAAAGACAAAGATGAAATCACAAAAGTTTCAGAAGTAGTTTACAGCATCCCTTGCTCTTAATGCGAAAAAATCTATATAGGACAAACATCTAGAGTCCTAAAAGACAGAATCACTTCCCACAAAAGTGATTGCAGATTAAAGAAAAACGCTTGTGCGCTTGCCCAACATAGTAGCTAATTTTCACATGAATTTAATTTTACTGAAACCAAAATCCTATGTAAAGAGAGAAATCTCGGCAAGAGAATCTTTAGGGAGATGGTGAAAATCCACCTGGAACCGAACTCGATCAATAAAAAAAACTGACATTGAAGATCTGAGTTTAATTTTTTCCAATCTATTACAAATAGGCAGTCAGAATGAAATGTATATATATATGTATATATATATATATATATATATATATATATATATATATATATATATATATATATATACATATGTAAATATATGTATATATATATATATATATATATATATATATATATATATATATATATATATATATATATATATATATATATATATATATATATATACCGGTGTACAAGTATGAAATGCGGATTTCAGACAACAGATGGTACACGAATGCAGTTTGTGCTATAAAGATTTGACACTGCGCCATTTTGTTGTCTCATCAGCAAGTGTCAGACGCTCACGAAAAGTGTGTGCATAGTGTTGTGTTGTTGTGTTCGCGGACAGCATTAATTTTTTTGTTTTCATTTGAAGAAAACTGCTGTTGAATCATACCGATTACGTCGAGAAGCTTATGGTGAACATACTTCGTCGCAAGATATGTGTGAACGATGGTTTCGGCGTTTCAAAAGTGGTGACTTCGATGTTGCAGACAAGGAAGGCCAAAAAAATACGAAGATATGGAATTGCAAGCATTGTTGGACGAAGATGATTCACAAACACAAAAACAACTCGCCGAGCAATTGGGCGTTGGTCAGCAAGCTGTTTCCAATCGGCTACGAGAGATGGGAAAGATTCAGAAGACCGGTAGATGGGTACCACATGAGTTGAACGTCAGGTAAATGGAAAAGCGCAAAAACACGTGTGACATTTTGCTCGCTCAGTACAAAAGGAAGTTGTTTTTGCATCGTATAGTTACAGGGGATGAAAAGTGGATTTATTTTGAGAATCCCAAACGCAAAAAATCATGAGTAAACCCAGGCGCACCATCCACATCGCCCGCAAGACCGAATCGCTTTGGCAGAAAGGCGATGCTCTGTGTTTGGTGAGACCAGAGGGGCGTGGTCTATTATGAGCTGTAAAAACCTGGGGAAAACGATTAATACTGAACATTACCAACAACAACTGACCGATTTGAACCGTTCGCTGCTTGAAAAAAGGCCAGAATACCGAAAGAGGCAACACAAAGTCATTTTTCTTCATGACAATGCTCCATCACACACGGCAAAACCAGTTCGCTACACGTTAGAAGCACTCAGCTGGGAAGTTCTACCCCATGCGGCTTACTCACCAGAGTTGGCTCCTTCCGATTACCACTTGTTTGCATCGATGGGTCACGCACTTGCTGAGCAGCGCTTTGGTTCGTACGAAGATGTGAAAAAATGACTCGATGAATGGTTCGCAGCAAAAGAGGAAGATTTTTACTGGCGTGTTATTCACAAATTGACCGAAAAATGGGAAAAGTGTATAACAAGCAATGGAGCATACTTTGAATAAAGCACTTTTTATCATTCTTCCGAATTTAACATGTTTTTTAAAAAAAAAAAATCCCTATTTCATACTTGTACACCTGGTATAATGTAATACTTGCGCATACTTTTCCATATATTATTTTTAAAAAAATTTGCCAAAAATTTCTGTCCGCCCTTATTCAGAAAAGTACTAATTAAAAAACTTTGAAAAAATTCTAAAATATTCTCCACAGGATGTAGATTGAACGAAACGAGTACATTACCTTTAATAGTTCATCTGGTATATAAAAAAAAAAAAAAATTTCAAGGACATCAGTTTTGCGTACAGATTGAAAAATAACTTTGTTAAAACTCATTTGGGGTGGGTTTTGCGAGGTTATTGATCATTTGATACCTCCGTAACAAAAATTTTTATTTCAAAAGTAAATAACGTACGAAACATTCATTGCGCAAATCCTACTTACACTTTGCCGATTAGTTTTTTAATTATAAGAGGTACTTCAGGAATTTAATGACTTGTTATTCTTACTTTTCTAAAAAGGCAAGCTTAATGTAATAATGGCTGTATCTCTAACTCACATAGGCTGCTAGGCAGTATAGCCATAAGTAATTATTACGCTGCATGTCGATTGATTAGTGATCGTTCGCCAAAACACTCAAAACTCAGTATTACAATAAAAAGCCGCATGCCGGGGTCGAAACTGTAGTATGGCATTCGTAATATATTATATTCCACATATGTTGGTAGAGCCCTAATATAAGCGCTACCTACCAATAATTGTTAGCAACTCGATTCACAATTACTTTATCGGTATTTGGCCTTAAACAGCCCTCGACAGCGGGTATGCCAACTTAAGTATTATTTCTGCGAGTACTGTTAAAAGCACTTTGTTCTTTTACTTTTTCTCTGTCGATCGTAGCTGGGCTGAATAGCCGTGATACGACGCCATGCTTTTCGAGAAAAATTGACAGGTGAAAGATGAACAACTGCTGAAATATGGACTTCTGTTAATTAATAGTTACTTTATATTGAACTATACAGACAAAGGCCCATATTTCAGCAGTGTACCCACTGTTCTCTTATTCGTCAATCCATCCTGAGAGGCGTTTCGCCGTTAGTCGGTCTAGGATCGACGAACAAGAGACCTGAATTTTCTAGTACCTATGCCACTACTTACGGCCAATGATGAGAAGATACAACGACTTGTACCAAAGTACAAGTCGTATCCTATGAAATATATATATATATATATATATATATATATATATATATATATATATATATATATATATATATATATATATATACAGTGACTCACAGCTTAAATGATGCAGTCGCTATAAGAAAAGACTAACTGGTCTCAGTGCCTCTTTATTTATTTGGAAAAAAAACAACTTATTGAAATTAAATTAGTAAAGAGTCTTCTAAAAAAGTATGAATTACTTTTTGTCTTAAATATGCCTTACCTAATTAACAATAAATAATTAATCAAATCATATGCAATTTTAGCGTCACAGCTTAAATGATGCAAAATAACAACAGGTGTCAAAACTTATCGCATTTTGAAATTTACGAAGGCGGCGTTGCTTTGATTTCTTAGTGCAATTGTTTTTTGTATAGTTTGATATTTTTTCATTCAATAAAACGAAATTGTTTAAGAATGGGTCGTCAAACTACAATTTCTGAGAGAAATTTAGTTATTACTCATTACAGGAATGGATACAGCCAAAGAGACATAGCCAAAATGGTAAATAAATGTCCGTCAATTGTTCAGCATATCATTGAACGTTACCGGAATGAAAATAGAGTCGAGAATAAGTCAAGGTTGGCTCTTCAATGAACGTGAAGGAAGATGGATTTTAAGAGAGGTCTCAAATAATCCAAAAAAAAGTGCGCCAAAGTTGTGCGCCGAGGTGGAAAGACAGTTTGGAAAAAGGTGTAACCCCGAAACAGTTCGACGGATCTTGCGAAATAATAATTTACGTGGTCGAACTGCTAGAAATAAGCCTTTCATTAGCCAAAGAAATAGACGCGTGAGATTGGAATTTGCCAGAGAGCATATCAATAAAGACTTGAACTTCTGGAATTCTGGAAATATTTGCTGATGAGACCAAAATAAAGTTATTTGGGTCCGATGGAAAAATATCAGTGTGGAGAAAGCCTAACGAAGAATTAAAATTGAAAAATATGAGAGCTAGTGCCCCAATATCAAATAAACCGAATTAAAAGTAAAAACTACTGACGCATGGAACACTATTTCCCCGGAGTATATTAGAAAGTTAGTTGAATCAATGTCGAGAAGATTACAAGCCGTTATTGATAATGAGGGAGGCCCGACCAAATATTAGCAGGCTTATTTCAAATTCTACAGTTTGTTTTCTATAATAATTTTGGTATATTGAATTTTGCATCATTTAAGCTGTGACGTTAAAATCGCATATAATTTAATTAATTATTTAATGTTAATTAAGTAAGGCATATTTAAGACAAAAACTAATTCATACTTTTTTAAAAGACTCTTTACTAATTTAATTTCAATAAGGTGTTTTTTCCAAATAAATAAAGAGGCACTGAGACCAGTTAGTCTTTTCTTATAGCGACTGCATCATTTAAGCTGTGAGTCACTGTATATATATATATATATATATATATATATATATATATATATATATATATATACATATATATATATATATATATGTATATATATATATATATATACATATATATATATAAATATATATATATATATATATATATATATATATATATATATATATATATATATATACATATATATATATATATATATATATATATATATATATATATATATATATATATATATATATATGACTATTAGTGAAGCTAGACACCAAAAAAGCTTCTGGCGCTGACGGAATACCTGCTATAGTACTCAAAAACTGCGCGAGGAAACTAACATCAGTTTTCGGAAGACTTTTTAACCTATCCTGCAGAGAGGGCATATTTCCTTCCTGCTAGAAATGCACCACAGTTCAGCCGATACCTAAAAAACGCAAGAGGACCTTACCAAACAACTACCAACTAGTTGCACTATTTTCAATAATATCGAAAGTCACAGAAAAGGCTATTAATCAGCATCTTCAATATTCATCATTCAATATTATTACCGATCATCAATATGGCAACGTAAACATATAGTAGATCAACAGAAGACTATTTTTAAAAATATTTGTACTTAACGCGTAAACATTATAAATACAAAATAGTAATTTGGAATAAATTGAGAGTATTCTATTTATTTTTAATGGCCTTACGAACTTAACGTCTTACCCACGAGTTTATATATTTTTCGGACAACCAGTCCCTTGTGCCGGATTTGAACTAGCGACCATCGGGTCATTAGACAGGCTCTATACCCACCGCGTTAACCAGTCCAGCCTGCACGGTATTGAAACAAATTTTACTGTTTCAATACTTTATTACTACTTACCGAAGTAAAGAACTACATTTCATTTCGAGGGAAGGATTTTTATTTTGTTATTTCTCATTTGAAATCATTCTAAAATTAATTATATGAGGGAGTATATCGTTTTACTTGAAGAATACAAAAACTAAGTTTTTTTATGGGTCAACACGTGTTGCAGGAAAACCTCTCAAGAACAACAGGGTCAACACTTGTGCGGAAAAAATGATTTACGTTGTTCTTGAATCGCTGTAAACTGTACTCGATAGGAAACTCAGTACTGAGCCTTCATATAAGAGACTGTTTGAAAAAGGTTGCACGAGGACTGACAAGCTGCATCTCATACGGATGTGATGTAATAGCGTGACGTGTATTTCTAGCATGCACCTCTCTGGGAGGAATTAAGTGGACTACATCCAACGAATAATCGTTCTTCGATGTTCCAAGGAATCAAAGTTTTTGGTGAGTCTGCGTCTCTACTCAGTCGAACAGCACTTTACTGAATAGAATCCAACAAATGCAGTATATGTTTGAAAGCAGAGTCCCAAATATGGAAACAGTATTCCGTCGTTGGTCAAATTTGAGCTTGATACACAATTACCAGTTGTTGTGAAGGGTAAAGCTTCTAGTTTGAAATGAAATTTCCAGCTTTTGAGAAGCTTTCTTTGTTATGCATGCAACATGTTCATATCAAGACATATTTACTCCTAAGTCAATGCCCAACAAATTGACTGACGATATAGCTGTGTTGGGTTCCATTGAGTTAACTTTTTAAGAAAGAACTGCCGCAAACGTTCGAATTCCTTGGTCAATTAAGTGAAACCGCTCGAGATTCTAGAAGATATTCAAGTGCGTTGTTTCCGACATTTGTGACGTGAGTTAAAACATCTCATGTTAATCTTCGCTTACGAAAGTGATATTGATGGTCGGTAATAATATTGAATCCTTTTAAATATTTTGAAGGATGCTGATTTTTTCATAACTTCCGATAATGTTGAAAGTAGTGCGACTGGCTGGTAGTTATTTGGCAAGATCTTCTTGTCTTTTTTTGATATCGGCTGAACTGTTGCTCATCTTCAACAGGAAAGAAATATTCCCTGTCTGTAGGAAAAGTCTACAGAAAACTAATATTGGTTTGTTCACGCATTTTGTTTGGTTGTACTTGGATGAAACGTAATCTCCTTGATAATATTTCAAATTTCTTATGATTTCTAAAAAAACTTTGTGATAATGTAGTAGTGTTTTTTTATAAATTTATTGAATACTAAAAGGTTTTTTTTTAAATATAAGATTCAACCAAATAATACTTATAAAATTAAAAAAGCAATACTTACCATTTGTTCCAGAAACTTTTACACAGGTGTAAGAGCCACTATCTTGTATCATCTCCGTGCTAGCGCCCAAAGATGAATTAAGACTGTAGGATATTAAAGATTTATTAGCTATTAAGTTGTTCGTCATAGGTTTACAAATTGGAGTTGTTAATTTCGAAACATCCACAGGATCATTACATATTGAAGTACTATCACAGTAGTAACATTTGGTAACATCAGCTCTAGCGCATGCTAAAAAATAAGAGAATATAAAGGGTACGCTTTTAGAGTGAATAGACAATAGGAATTATTTTTCAAATAGAAACTCTAAAGAACTAATTTTTTGAATTGGGAATTCGGAAACTATATAAACTATGCTTATATTTTCGAAAATATGTTTCAAGTTAAAAATGTAACTTGTAATTTTTAAATAAAACCAACTTTTCCCATCCTGCTTCCTAACTATACAACGAGAAGTCTACCTAACATGGTGTAGTGTAGCCAAATATTTCCTATTTCATTTCATGAAATAGACAATACAAATACAAGCCACTCAGTCCCTAACAGCCTGAATCTACCAGGTCAAGGCAGCGATAGAAAAAGGGGAAGACAGGTGGGGCTAAGAATCCCTGGGATTGACAAGGCTGTCACAGAATTATGAAACAAGCAATGAAAAGGAATTGCGACCCATAATACCACAACCCTCTTATCTAATGACAAGATTACTGAATTGGAGAAGCAGCTCAAGAATATAAATTGGGGAAGAAAAACCGAAGAAAACATGATTAAGTCAAAATCACTATACTACAAAGGTGATGAACAACTTAAGATCAGTGTTGTTGGATTCCTTGTGAACAAGAGACTGTCAGATAAAGTGAAACAACTTGTAGGTGTTACAGACAGCATGGTTTATATCACTCTGGATTTAAGTATATATTTCCACCTCAGATTACGAAGATGAAAATATTGGAATGTTCAATGAATAACTCTTAGGATCAATATGTGAAAATTCTTTCAGTTATACGATGATAATAGATGACTTCAACGCCAAGATAAGCAAACGTAAAGACGCATAAGTGAAAACAATTCGAGAATACGGTCTAGGAGAAAAGAGCAAAAGGGTAGTCATACTAGTAAACTTCCTAGAAATAAATAAATTATAGGGTATGAACACTTTCTTCAAAAAACAACAGAGCCGCAAATGGACGCGCAGGAACCTTGACTTCAAATATAAAATTGAGATAGACTTTATATTTTCCGATCATCTATTAATAATACAAGATGTATCAGTCATTGACTAGGTTAATACTGTAAGTAATCATCGACTGGTGAGATGAAAAATATTAGTACGAATTAATAAAGGAAAACAACAAACAAAAACTCATGTGATAAATGAGATAGACTTTATAATTTCAGATCATCCACTAATAATAGAAGATGTATCAGTGATTACCAAAATTATTACTGTAATTGATCACCGACTAGTGAAATGCAAAATATTAGTTAATAAAAGGAAACAACAAACAAAAACTCATAAGAATATTAATCCAGATAAGATAATTTAAAACATAGAAGAGTATGAAAGAAATATCAGTGGAAAGCTAGTTGAGAAAAACATAGAAAATAACATTACTGACAAAGTAAATAAACTTACCAAGGAAGCTATTGATGAATTACCCAAATAAAAAAAATAGTCACGAAGAAAACAAGGGACAGTACTAAACTATTGTTTATCAAAAGACAAAAAATGAAAGTAGAC
The DNA here is from genome assembly GCA_019049505.1 of Pachyrhynchus sulphureomaculatus. Lineage (NCBI taxonomy): Eukaryota > Metazoa > Arthropoda > Insecta > Coleoptera > Curculionidae > Pachyrhynchus > Pachyrhynchus sulphureomaculatus. The sequence goes on from CM032446.1 coordinate 163,177,931, forward strand.
AAGAAGAACAATCTAAAAGAACGGCTAGAACTCAACAAATTGATAAGAAAGGATATACGTAAAGACATCAGAAAATACAATACCACTGAAATAATAACAGAAACAACTGAAAAAAAATGAAAGACCAAAGATATTGAAAAAAACACGGGAAAAAACTGATTTCACTGAAAGATGAAAACAATAAAAAATAACAAAATACTGATAGAAGTAGAGAAATATTATAAGGATTTCTACAAAAAAATCTATCCAAGTGAAAATCAAAGTAAAGAACGAAAAGAAAAAATACGGAATGTTGATTCTGAAGATAGGCCTGAGATCACTGATGAAAGCTACAACGTCCTTAGCAGATTCAAGAAGAATAGAGGTGCTGGACCAGATGGTGTAATTTCCAAAGCACAGAGGACATAACTTGACCGAAGGACTTAAAAAGATTTTTAACCCTGCCTAAAGATAGGGAAAATCCTAGAATCCTGGATAAAAGCCGAAGTTATCCTCCTCTACAAGAGAGGAGATATAACAGGCCGATAAGTTTGCTGTCTCATTTGTATAGATTATTTAAAAAAATATTCACCAACAGATTCACGCGAAAAATAGATTATCAAAAACGTTGTGGACAAGTTGGCTTTCGTTCGACATACAATTAACACCTGATAGAAAAATGTAATTAGTAAAACCTAGACCTCAACATGGCTCTCATCGACTATAAAAAACGTTTGACAGTATCAAGATCTGAGCAGTACTAAATTCTATAGCGAAATGTCGTATAAAGAGTAGATACACAAAATTAATAGAAAACATCTATTTGCAGGCAACAATGCATATCTTTCTCTGGAAAAAAATATTTGGAATTGGAATGGAAATTGGAATATACTCGGTCAATCCTCAATCTTAACCCGAATATTTAAAACACGAACCAGAATCCCATGATGAGCCAAATGAACTAAATCAATATTTAACGATGTGTGACTCAATAATAAACACATTTTAACATCAAATTCACCCAAACAAGTTTACAAATATATATTTGCCTAATTCGTTGATATCAAGATTAACAGGAAAAATTTTAGTAAATATCCAAAATATAAAAACATGGTAAAATGTGCGTTACACATTAATGCATAATTCTGCGAACCAAAGAAATGAAATGTGTCTAAATCGAGATCTAGTAATACTACAAGAAGAATAGCGGGAGAAAAACCAAACTAATTCTATGATCGCATTTTGAACATATCAAATCTTATTTAGTTATATGGAGATAGAATATTTATATCAGGTTTATGCTAACCTCTAAGCAAAACGACTAGGTGTATGAAATCAAAAGATTTAAGTGAGGCTCTACAAATTGTGTTACAAGAAATTATCATACATTATATCCAAACTTCTACAAGTCAAATGTTTTCAAACCAAAAAGTAGTGCATAACACACCATGTGTGTATTTCAATACAAATATTTTAAACAATTTATTTAGAAAGCAATATGAATTTTTTGTATAATTAATAAAGGTTCTACTAAAAGTTGTGCTACCTTAAAATTTATTTACAAAATTATAAATTTTTAAACAACCCATGAATTACAATCAAGCTAAAAGGTATTTAATCTCAAATCAAATTAATTATTTCTACGTCCTACACCAATATGTATTTCTACTAGAAATGCAACTAACTTTGTCACAACAGACCTATGACAACATTCAGATCTAGTCACAACAAAAGCAAATAGTCGAGGTATTATTTCATACCGAAACACGGATGAACTTCAACCAGATTATTACCATGACCTAATCAACAATATATTTATTGCACCCAGGATGAAAGAGAATATTACAACAATTATTACGTTGGACGAAATAATGAATACTTTTTAGAAGAACCTGATTCAGATGTTACTTGTCACTGACAAAAATAAAAATACTGACGAAAGTCAAAATAAAAATTTTTACGAGGTTTATATAAAGAAACACAAAACCTAACACCGAGTGTTACAAACTTAAATATTGATACTATTACTACCCGCTCTAAACAAGTAATAAACATCAAAACGTCATACCATACCATACCAAAATATATAAAATTGCGAAATACGTGTCCCTGACAATTATAAAAAACCGGTCAAGTGCAAGTTGAACTTGCACAATTAGTGTTCCGTACGTTGATTGTTTTTAAAATAAAAATTTTTGTTAGGGTGGTATAAAATGATCAGTGACCTCACAAAACACACCCCAAATGAGTTTTCAACAAAGTTTGTTTCCAATCTTTACTGAAAACTGGTGACCTTAAAATTTTGTTTTTTTTTTTTTATATACCAAGTAAATTATTAAAGGTAATGCACTCGTGATAATTTTCGTTCAATCTATACCCCGTGGAGAATATTCCAGAATTTTTTCAAAATTTTTTGATCAGTACTTTTCGAGATAAGGTAGGGGACAGCGATTTTTTAAAAGTAATACGAAGAAAAGTGTGCGCAAGTATTACATTATTTATATATTTTTTACTCGTGTTTTCACAAGCTTTCATTTGACACCACACTCGATGACCTAGTAAAAAAAATTTTTTTTCACTTCTGATTTCACCCCTCAAAACGAACCCCTTAAGTCAAAATTTATGTTACGGTGGTATAAAATGATCAGTGACTTCACAAAACACACCCCAAATGAGTTTTCAACAAAGTTTGTTTCCAATCTTTACTGAAATCTGATGACCTTGAAATTTTTGTTTTTTTTATATACCATATAAATTATTAAAGGTAATGCACTCGTGATAATTTTCGTTCAATCTACACCCCGTGGAGAATATTCCAGAATTTTTTCGAAATTTTTTGATAAGTACTTTTCGAGATACGGCCCGGGACAGCGATTTTTCGCGAATTATTAAAATAATACAAAGAAAAGTGCGCGCAAGTATAATATTATATATATATTTTTTACTCGTGTTTTTACAAGCTTTCATTTGACACCATACTCGATGACCTAGTAAAAAAATTTTTTTTTCACTTCCGACTTCACCCCCCAAAACTAACCCCTTAAGTCAAAATTTAATTCTCAAAACTACATGGTTCTGATGAGGCCATCAATTCCTATATTATTACCAAATTTCACCTTTCTATGTCAAATAATTTCGGAGAAAATCGGGTGTGACAGACAGACAGACAGACAGACAGACAGACAGACAGACAGACAGACAGACAGACAGACAGACAGACAGACAGACAGACAGACAGACAGACAGACAGACAGACAGACACCGAAGTGATCTTATAAGTGTTCCGTACGGAACACTAAAAATGGTAAAGCTATAAGTACCATACGAAATACTGTAAAAAATTCATTGGCTCTCTACTTAACAAACCCAATTACGATAGAAAAATTTCGTAAAAATAGTGTTCAACAAATCAATCTCAATAATTTTGGCAATTTGATAAAACCGAAAAAAGTTTGAATTTTAGCCCGTTTTTCAACCTTCATATCTTGGAGACAAAAAAAAGCAGACTTAACGTAAAAGATTTGAAAACTAATTAAAAGTCAAGAAGAACATATTTTTCAATTTTTTTATTTAGGGGTAACTACCCTCTATATCGGGAGTTAAAAAAATATTTATGATGTGTAGTTCAACCTAATATTGTACAATAAATTAAAACCCACCCTGTAAAAGGGGGTTTTGAATAAGAAGGGTATCCTGTTACTTAACATATATATATATCCAGCATAAGTCTTCAAGCTGAAAAAGTCTAGAAAGTAATATTCGCAAGATACCATGGAATGTAGTTCTATGTCTTTAAAAGTTATAGCTGAACGGTAGCCACCCCCTAAAAGGGCTGGTCAAGTGCAAGTTGAACTTGCGCAATTAGCGCGTTGATCGCTTTAAAAATAAAAAAAAATTGTTACGGAAGTATAAGATGATCAGTGACTTCAGAAAAATACCCCAAATGGGTTTTCAACAAAGTTTTTTTCCGATCTTTAATGAAAACTGTTGACTTTGAAATTATTTTTTTTATGTACCAGATATATTATTAAAGTTAATGCACTGCATTAAGGATAAATAACACTCTTTTTTTCTTAAAATTTATAAAAATAAATTGTTTCACTGCAAACAGCAAAATAACTTATATTTTGGTCATTCTAATAACACATTCATAAAATTGTTTATACTATCATTTATTTTCTCCTTCTGAATATATTGAAAGCCAATTCAAGACGATAATACCGTAAAAAAATTCTTGATAAAACTAATTGCATATACGAACAAACACTGCAAAGATTTCTCTCCACAACGCTACATTTCAAATAAATAAGAGAAGCTAGCCCATGCAAACTCAAATTACTCGAAGTCAAGAACACTTTGACCTGTATAAAAGCAACAATCGCAGTATCAATACCGATGATTAAATAATTTGTGAGACCCAAGTCAATGGATAGCTCTTTTACCTAAGCAAGAAACATTTAAACTACAGTTTGCAAAACAAAAAGAAGTTCAATAACCTATTATTGGTATATATTTAAACTACCTATTGGATGTCAAGTATCAAGCACAAGAGGAACAATTATCGATGAAAAATAATCAAGTAAAGCAAATAAATCCATACAGTTTCAAGACGTGGACATAAATATTGTTTAATCTGCATATAATACCACATTTCAGATAGAAAAGATCGAACTCGAACTTAAATCAATAATATCAAAAATGTTTGAAAATTACGCACTAGTATCGAACGTTCCAAGTGTTTGAATATTGACTATTCATAGTTTATTAATATTTAGAGTATTGTATATTTTATATAAAAAGGTTTAGCCTAAAATGTAGGTTCTCCAAAAACAGAAAACCGAAGAAGAAACAACGGACTTTGCAGATGTATAGGTGTGTAAATATATATATATATATATATATATATATATATATATATATATATATATATATATATATATATATATATACATATATATACATATATATACACATATTTATTTATTTGTTTATTTTTTTTATGGGTCTAGCACACGTGCTACAGGGAAGTCTCTAAAGCGCTCCAGAAGCGGCACGTGTGCAGAAAAAGCGATTCACGTTGCTCTTGAATCGCTGCAAATTGTACTCGGTGGTTCTTCAAATAAAAGACTGCATGAAAAACGTTATACGCGGAGTAACCAGTTGAACCTCATACGGATGTGAAGCATTAGCGCGACGTGTATTTCTAACATGCACCGCTCTGGGAAGAATTAAGCGGGCTACATCCTTCGAACACTTTCCATGAAAATACTTGTAGAACAGACTCAAGTCGCCAACCGTTCTTCGATGTTCCAGCGAATCAAGGCCGCCGGTCATTTCCGGATCTCCAATCAGACGAACAGCTCTTCTCTGAACAGAATCCAACAAATGCAGTGTGTGTGCAGTTAAATTCAACTTGGTTACTGTCACCCCAAGATAGAATTTCTTCCAGGTCTTTGGTAAGTTGAACGACCTCCTGCTGTCTGCGGATATTCGCCTGAGTTGCCGATGTCCGAGCGTTCAAAGTGAATGAAGGGATAAGCGTACTGTTATCTGCAAAGCTGTAGACTGGATTCCAGGTCTTTTCCAGCAGATCGTTAATGTAAATGAGAAAGAGAGTAGGAGACAGCATGAACCCTTGGGGCATACCGGCGTTGATAGAAATCGGTCGACCGCCACTCGTAAAGAACGCTCTCTGAGGAAACATGAGAGCCACAAACAGAACTTTTCAGACATACCACAAGAGCGTAGCTTAACCAACAGTCCATCGTGCCAAACACGGTCGAATGCCTTGAATATGTCAAGAGCAACCGCTCGATATTCTCCAAAGTGTTCAATTGCGTTGTTCCTAACTTGTGTTACATAAGTCAGAAGATCTCCTGTCGATCTATGTTTACGAAAGCCATATTGGTAATCGTTAATAATGTTGAATCCTTTAAGATATTTTAGAAGATGCCGATTGATAACCTTTTCCATGACTTTATTATTGAAAGCAGTGAGACTAGTCGGTAGTTATTTGGCAAGGTTTTCTTGCCTTTTTTAGGTATCGGCTGAATTGTGGCACATTTCCAGCAGAAAGGAAATAATCCCTTTCTGTAGGATAGGTTGAAAAGTTAGTTCCCTCGCACAGTTTTTAAGAAATATGGCAGGTATTCCATCAGCGCCAGAAGCCTTTTTGGTGTCTAGCTTCATTAAAATACGCTTTATGATACGCTGTCTGAAGACAACATCGAGCATCCTTGACTGGAATATGGGAATAGTAGGTAGTGTTTTTCCTTGAAAATCGACAGTAGAATGTAAAGCAAAGAGCCAACAAGTTCGCTTTTTCAACAAGTGTCGTTGCACTAGAATTATCTGATCGTGTGAGTGGTGGTATAATGGATTTGGTGAAATTTTGACTAACTACCTTAGCGACTACCCAAAAGGACCTGGAATTGTTGGGAAAAGCGAGAAGTTTTTTTCTAATTCGTTGATTGTGTGCCTCCTTGGTTTCGTCTATAATACCTTTGCATCTATTCCGGGCACGAACAAAGGTGTTACGATTTATGGTGTTAGGATTTTCACGTCATTGTCGGTAGGCAAGATGTTTAGAAGCAACATCTTTGCATTTTCGGTCAAACCAAGGCTTGCCGTTGGAGGGGCATTTCTTCGAAAAAGGGATGTAAGCTTCCATACCAGCCAAAATAACATCGGAGACCTCCCTGGCGTAGTTAGATGGGTTGTCGGATCGAAAACAAATGTCTATCCCAGGAAGAGTTCGAAAATCTTCCATGAGATCTTCCCATTTTGCTGATTTGTAGTGCCAAATCTTGCGCGGCTTAGGCGCCTCTCTGTCACTAATTGGTAGGATACTCGATATCGAAAGCAGTTTATGGTCGGAAGAACCTAATGGTGGATTTACGGTGACCGTGTAAATCTCCAGATTGGTGGTTTAAAACAGATCAAGAAGACTGGCGAACTCCTCGTCTCGATCAGGGATCCATGTTGGTTCGTCAATAAGCTGAGTTAAGTCACAACTGACTGAGCGCAGCAACACGACCTTGTTCGTCGGTAGTATTTGAATATTTAAGCCATTGTCGACATTGAAGTTGCCCAGGATGGCAATTTCGGCACTTGGATAGTTAGTTTTTAATGATCTATGCTGTCTGCAAGAGAAGCGAAAAGTGTTCTAAAGTTGGTATTACTTGGTGGTCGATAGAGACTGCAGTTGAACCTTGTGGTTTGTTGAGTCGTTATTTTTAACCACATAACATCAAAGTTTGGGGGCTCCAGAGCGTATATATATATATATATATATATATATATATATATATATATATATATATATATATATATATATATATACATATTTCTTTTTCATTTTACGTGTTCTTGGAATTAGATCATTAAAACTATTCTTGGATTTGTTATATATTTATTATTAACGTTTCGACCTTCAGAAGAGGTCTTCTTCAAAATTTCCTCTAAAATATGAAATTAGAAGAATTAAATTTAGATAAATATAACTAATCTGTTTGTCGTGCATTTCAGGGTTTAAAAAATTTGCAGCTTTTTGCAGTTTTGAATTTGAAACCATTAATTCTATAAATTAATGAAGGACCTACCTTAGAAAGTAGTTCATTATATTGGGGTATTTATTTTAAATATTGTCAAAAACACATTTTAATTACTACAAATAAAACACTTAAACATGAAGGACTGATGGTAGATACGGTGTAGGTTGTTTAGGTCTGTTTTTCCGTTGATTGCAGTGGGTGTTTTTTGTATGTGACTGGGTTCCAGCAATTCTCTTTTTTTAGTATTTATTTCGGTTTTAATAATTTTTGATGTTTTTGAAATCGAAGGTATGAATTTCATGATTTTTAAGAGCTGTACTGTTTTTTCTGTCGTACCTATCGCCCTTGTTTCTATTTTCTAGGTATTGGTTTGTTTGCCCGACATATATTCCTTCGCAGTTATTACATTTGATTTCATAGACTATGTTACTTTTTTTACTATTCGGGGTTGGTTTTAAGCGTGAAAAAAATTGGATGAGAGCAGATTATATGACTTGTGAATTTTGTAGTTTTCAAAAAGTTTTTTGAGTCGTTGGGATAGTCCATTTATAAAAGGTAAAGCTATACATGTAATATGGTTTTTATTAGTTGATTTGTTACTTGTTATGCTATTGTAAAAGTTATGTATTCGTTGTTTGAGACTTTATTTATAAGACACATCGAAAATTTATTAAGTATCAATGCTTCTTTAGCTTTGGTTATTGCACTCTTTCTGTATTCTATGTTAGAAAGCTTTATTGCTCTATTTGCTAGACCTATGTTTACACATTTTTTTTTTTGATAATTCTGGTGGTCTGATTCATAATTAAGATATCTAGAAGACCATGTTATTTTAGTATACCATTCAGTTTTCATATTTTCATTCATATGGTGTAAAGTTACATCTAATAAATTTATCATATTGTTGTCTTCTGTTTTGAATGTGAATTGAATATTTTTGTGGTATCCGTTGAATTTTTGTAGGATACAATTAATTTGGTTTTTAGGTATAGCAGTCAAACAATCCTCAACATATCTGTAAAAAAATGGAATGTTGAAGTTTAATTTTGATATGATATCAGTTTTTAAGTCTTGCATTACTAATTGTGCAATCACACAAAAATAGATGCTCCCATTGCACACCCATCTATTTGTTCGTAAATTTTATTTTCGTATTGAAAATACATCGATTTTAGAATTAGTTCTTTAGCATTAATATATTCACTCAAAGAAATGTCAGTGCTAATGTTATAGGTATACTGGTATATAGTGATATGACGTCCAGCCATAGTAAGATATAATCGTTTGGAAGTTTTATGTTTTTAAGTTTATCTTTAAAGTGGAAATAATCTTTAATGTCATTTTTATATAAAATTTTGTGTAAAATATCTTTCAAATGTTTGGATAGTGAAACAAATGAGTATTGGATACACGATACAATGGGTCATAATGGAGCGTTTTCTATATGAAGTTTAAGAAGACCGTATATACCTGGAGGAACTGCATTCCGGATTTTCAGAGATTTTGCAGTATTAGGAGATATATATTGTTTTTGTTCCCTCTGTTAGTTTATTATTATTTTTTTGATATATGTTTGTCGGGTCTAATTTAATTTGTTTATAAGTTTTTTTGATCGTTCAATAAGTTCCCCATTTTGTTGTGGTAACCACTTTAACTCATAATTACTGTTTTATTGGTTGTATCTGCTCTTAATATTTTTATTTGAGGATTTTTAAAATTTTTTAGTTTTTCTTAAATTTTTTGAGAGATCTGTGGTTTTATTTTGAGTTTTTAGATTGTTTTTGAAATTTATTAAGACATTACAAGATAAAAATATTAAGAACAGATGAAACCAGCAAAACAGTAATAATGAGATCAAGTGATTACAATAAAATGGTAAACCTATTGAACGATCAAAAAACCTATACACAAATTAAATTAGACTCACCAAACATATATCAAAAAAATAATAATAAACTAATTGACAGACGGGAATAAAAACAATATATATCTCCTAACACTGCAAAATCATTGAAAATCCGGAATGGAGTTCCTCCAAAAATATATGGTCTTCCTAAACTTCATAAAGAAAACGTTCCAATACGACCCATTGTATCATGTATCCCATATACATATGTTTCACTATCCAACACTTGAAAGATATTTTACACAAAATTTTACATAAAAATTACTACTACGTTAAAAATTCTGTCCACTTTAAAGATAAACTCAAAAACATAAAACTTCTAAATGATTATGTCTTACTATCACTGGACATCGTATCCCTATATTTCAGTATACCTATAATATTAGCAGTTAAAACCACAAAGAAAAACTGGAATAAAATTGAACAATTCACTGATATCCCTTTGAGTGAAATTATTAATGCTACAAAACTAACTCTAAAATCGATGTATTTCCAATACGAAAATAAAATTTACGAAGAAATAAATGGGTGTGCAATGGGAGCATCTATTTTGGATTGCACAATTAGTAAAGGAAGATTTAGAAACTGATGTCATATCAAATTTAAACTTCAACAATCCATTTTTTATAGATATATTGATGACTGCTATATCGAAATCAAATTAATTATATCCTACAAAAATTCAACGGATACTACAAAAATATTCAACTCGCATTCGAAACAAAAGACGACAATATGATAAATTTCTTAGATGTAACTTGACACCACATTAATGAAAATATAAAAACTTCTAGATATCTTAATCATGAATTACACAAATCAAATTCCCAAAAGAAAATCGGTGGTCATAGGTCTAGCAGATAGAGCAATAAAACTTTCTGACAAAGAATACAGAAAGAGCGCGATAACCAAAGCTAAAGAAGCATTGACACTTAATAAATAGCCGATGTATGTTGTAAATAAAGTCTTCAAACAACGAATACATAACTTTTACAATAGCATAACAAGTAAAAAATCAACTAATAAAAACCCTATTACATATATGTTGTATAGCTTCACCTTTTATAAATGGACTATCCCAACCACTTAAAAAACTCTTTGAAACCTGCAAAATTCGTTTATGTCACAAATCATATAATCTGCTATTATCTAATTTTTCCAGACTTAAAACCAAAACCCCCCAAATAATACAAAAAAGTAACAAAGTCTATGAAATCAAATGTAATAACTGCGAAGGAATATACGTCGGGTAAACAAACCAATACCAAGAAAACAGAATCAAGAATCATAAGTACCACAAAAAAAACAGTATGGCTCTTACAGATCATGAAATGAATAAAATTCATACCTTTGATTTAAAAAATATCAAAATTATCAAAACCGAAATATATACCAAAAAAGTCAGAAGTTCTGGATCCATAAAAAAACAAACACCCACTGCAATCAACGGAAAAATAGAAGTAAACAACCTATACCGTATCTACCTATCAGTCATATAAAGTCCTTCATGTTTAAGTGTTTTATTTGTAGTAATAAAAATGTGTTTTTTGACAATATTTAAAATAAATACCCCATATAATGAACTACTTTCTAAGGCAAGTCCTTCATTAATTTATGCAATTAAGAGTTTTAAATTCAAAACTGCAAAAAGCTACAAATATTTTAAACCCTGAAATGCACGACAAACAGATTAGTTATTTATCTAAATTTAATCCTTCTAATTTCGTCTTTTAGAGCAAATTTTGAAGAAGACCTCTTCTGAAGGTCGAAACGTTAATAAATATATACCAAATCCAAGAATAGTTATAATGATCTAATTCCAAGTACATGTAAAATAAAAAAGAAATATATATAAATATATATACATATATATATATATATATATATATATATATATATATATATATATATATACATATATATATATATATATATATATATATATATATATATATATATATATATATATATATATATATGTTACAATAGAGGTTTTCACGGATGTTGGAATGTAATACATTAAAATTCCGGGCTTCAATCAGTTCGTCTAACAATGACTTTGCATTTTCAAGTGCTCTTGTTGCTGCTTCTTTTTTTTATGGGTCTAGCACACGTGCTACAGGGAAGTCCTTAAAGTGCTCCACAGTGGCATGTGCGCGGAAAAAAACGATTCACGTTGTTCTTGAATCGCTGTAAATTGTAGTCGGAGGGAAACACAGCCCTGGGCAGATTATTCCAAAGGGACGATATTCTCCATATAAAAGACTGCTTGAAAAGCGTTGTACGCGAAGTAACAAGCTGAACCTCATAGGCATGTGAAGTATTAGCGCGATGTGTATTTCTAACATGCACCGCTCTGGGAGGAATTAAGCAGGCTACATCCTTCGAACACTTTCCATGAAAATACTTGTAGAACAGACTCAATTCGCCAACCATTCTTCGATGTTCCACCGATTCAAGGCTGTCGATCAGTTCCGAGTCTCCAATCAGACGAACATCTCTTCTCTGAACAAAATCCAACGAATGCAACGTGTGTTTGGGAGCGGAGCCCTAAACATGGGAGCAGTATTCCATAGTTGATCGAATTTTAGCTTTGTAAAGAATTAACAGTTGTTGTGGAGTGTAAAGCTATCTGGTTCGAAATAATATTCTCAACTTTTGAAAAGCTCTTCTTACTGTGCTTGCAACTTGTTCATGCCAGGACATATTTGCTCCCAAATTAACGCCCAACAAATTGAGTGACGATGCTAGGGGAATGGAGTGCCCCGACACGACTATGTCAAATTTAGCAACGTTAACTTTTTTAGAAAAAACTGCCGCCTGGGTTTTTGTAGCGTTAAATTGCACTTGGTTACTGTCACCTCAAGATAGAATTTCTTCCAGGTCTTTGTTAAGTTGAACGACCTCCTGCCGTCTGAGGATATTCGCCTGAATAGCCGATGTCCGAGCGTTCAAAGTGAATGAAGAGATAAGCGTACTGTCGTCTGCAAACCTGTAGTTTGGATTCCCGATCTTTTCCAGCAGATCGTTAATGTAAAGGATAAAGAGAGTAGGAGACAGTATGGCGCTTTGGGGCACACCGGCGTTGATAATGAAGGTGTTAGAAAGAAATCCGTCGACCGCCACTAGTAAAGAACGCTCTTTGAGGAAACATGAGAGCCACAAACAGAACTTTTCAGACATACCACAGGAGCGTAGCTTAGCAAACAGTCCATCCTGCCAAACACGGTCGAATGCCTTGGATATGTCAAGAGTAACTGCTCGAGATTCTCCAAAGTGTTCAATTGCGTTGTTCGAAACATGTGTTACATAAGTCAGAAGATCTCCTGTTGATCTATGTTTACGAAAGCCATATTGGTGATCGCTAATAATGTTGAACCCTTCAAGACATTTTAAAAGATGCTGATTGATAACCTTTTCCATGGCTTTCGATATTATTGAAAGCAGTGCGACTAGTCGGTAGTTATTTGGAAATGTCTTCTTGCCTTTTTTAGGTATCGGCTGAACTGTGGCACGTTTCCAGCAGGAAGGACATATTTCCTTTTTGTAGGATGGGTTGAAAAGTCTACAGAAAACTGATGTTAGTTCCCTTGCACAATTTTTAAGAACTATGGTAGGTATTCCGTCAGCGCAAGAAGCCTTTTTGGTGTCTACCTTCATTAAAATACGCTTTATGATACGTTGTCTGAAGACAACATCGGGTATCCTTGACTGCAATATGAGAATAGTAGGTGGTGTTTTTCCTTGGTAATCGACAGTACAATGTGAAGCAAAGAGTTCAGCCAACAAGTTCGCTTTCTCAACAGGTGTCGTTGCAATAGAATTATCTGGCCGTGTGAGTGGTGGTATGCTGGATTTGGTGAAATTTTGACTAACTGCCTTAGCGACTGCCCAGAAGGACCTGGAATTGTTGGGACAAGCGAGAACTTTGTTTCTAATTCGTTGATTGTGTGCCTCCTTGGTTTCGTCGAGAATTTCTTTGCATCTGTTCCGGGCACGAACCAAGGTGTTACAATTTATGATGTTAGGATTTTCACGCCCGTGTGATACTGTGATCTTGCTGCTGATCACACCCGATTTTTGCCGAAACTATTTGACGAAGAAAGTTGAAATTTAGCGCTAATATAAGAATTGATGGCCTCATCAAAACCTTGTAGTTTTGAAAGTTAAATTTTGAATTAAGGGTGAAATCGCAAGTAAAAAAAAAAAATTTTTTAGCAAGTCATCGAGTGGAGTGTCAAATGAAAGCTTGTAAAAACACGAGCCAAAAATATATATAATGCAATACTAGCGCACAGTTTTCTTTTTATTATTTTTAAAAAACTAGGAAAATTTTGGAATATTCTATACAGGGTGTAAATTGAACGAAAATTATCACATTCCCTTTAATAATTAATCTGGTATATCAACAAAACAAATATTTCAAGGTCATCAGTTTTCAGTAAAGATCGGAAAAAAAAAACTTATGTCTATGTCAATAGAAATTGATATGTAAGTAAAAATACAGTAATTATAATTTGAGATATCGAAAAAACTACAAAAATATATTGGAAACTTGCAGAAAAAAGTTATGTATCTTGTCAATTTTTTATGCCGTTAAAGAAGGTCGCAAGACGTTGTTTATCTCAAAAATTCTGCTTCCTTCGGAATAGTTAAACAAGCAATAAATTTTAACTTGTTTCTGAATATTTCATAGCAGAAATGTTTACTTAATTATTTTTTATTATTGTAATTCATCGAATTTCCTGGTAGGACTAAAACTCGGGTCCAAAGCGGATACCGGCTAGTTTAAAATTAATATAAGTTTCATTAATAAATAGTAAAAAATTTAGATCACATAGAGGTTTAAGGTTTTAATACCAGGTCTAATTCTCTCATTCACGAAGAAATTTAACTTTGTTCAGTCCATACGGTTTAGGCAGGTTTAAGGCTTAGACTTAGGGTTTTAAGAATCTCTTTAACGAAGGCTCTCTATTTTAATTATACGACATTTTATTTAACTATTTTAAATTTTGCAAAAGAGTTACGCACAGCTCATGGAATTTGGATCGTTTCTAAAACTGGTACAATATAGTCTATCATATTCTTATTAGATATCGATTTTAAGGTAATTTTTAGAGCTGAAGCTTATAAAAAATTTTCCACCAGTTTAATATTAGAGAAAAAAATGTTCTTAAATAACTTGAAACCCAGTTGGCTTCATTACAATGAAACATTTTTATTTGGCTAATAACTTAAAATTGTTGAAATCAATATCATGAATTGGGATGTTCAATAAAGTTTACGTTATTAGGTTAAATAAACTTAAATTCTGTATAAGCTAAATGAAGAAAACTAGACATAGTATCTAGTTGCTCCACTACTTTTGAGTATAACATCGGGGACTACATCATATCAAAAATCTCATAAGATATGCGTGAACTCCATTATAACTAGTTTAAACTTTTAACCTTTTGTATAGTTTTTAGTTTTGTTTAAGACTATAACAGTTTAAAATGCCTATACACTTTCAAAAATTGCTCCGCATAGAAAGTTACATAAAGAATCAAAAGATAATGAGTCTTAGAAATGTTTTTCTTTTTATTTTAATACTTTTCAGAATATATAGGCTCAATAAGATAAATCTGAACTATTCCACACTATGAAATCCCTATATACCGCTGGGTTTTCTTCGCGATTTAAAAATTTATAATCAGATAGAAGCTCACAACTCTTTCGGAGATTTACTGTAAATCGCTAAATATCTCACGTAATTCACAAGGTTTATCCACTTTATAGATGAGTAATTTAAAACTGTTTATTTAATTTTATTTTTTCACAGGTTCAAACACTAAAATGTTCATATTTGATAATTTTTTAAAGTAATGATTTTCTGCACGGTTCACAGATCAAGTAGTTACTGTCATTCGTTAAGAGAACGTCACTACTCAGTATAAATCAGCACTACACCAAACACTTTAGTTCTGCACTCGATGCATGTCTCGCTAACCTTGTTAGCTTCGTCAGGAGCGATGATTGACGATGATTAAGAATCTCAGACCACAAATTGGGTCACGCTACCATATTGAGTATAACCGTTCATTTATTATTATTTAAATTTACCAGTTTCAAGAATTCTTCTCTTTTACTTTGGCTGTCGACTTGCAGATTCAAAGTTGTCAGCAATAATAATAATGATAAAATTGTCACACTAATAAAAATATAAATTTTATACTTTATGACAATAAGACTAATACCAAAGAAAATAAAATATAATTTCTCTTGCAGACTTATAAGCAAATGCTAATATTTTTTCTCAACCAGAAATTAACACACTTTAACATTTATTTTTATTAAAAAATGTCAACTTACCAACTAAAGCTGCAATACTAAGAATTGTTATATATAGTTCGTACTCATATTTGCTATCTTAGGAAACAACACCGATTGATTGAGTTAATGTGCAGAGCTTTCGTTTATATAAATTTTAGTAATCTTATCAATATTGATAAGTTCTAAACTTTGTTAATACTTGTACTTTGTTAACAAATCAACTATGGTCGATTTCATAAATTTCTAGAAATAAGTAATTTTTAAACATTATCTAATAATTTACATGGCGACACCTTTCTATCGTTAGTGCCGTTAATAATTAAAAAATATTTCTTTAATACTGAGAGAAAAAAAAAAAAACAAACTTCAATTTTGTATCAAACTGGAGTAACAGAATATAGAGCTAGAGTTAGCTATATATTCTGTGCTAGAGTGGAAATATCTTTTTAAAAGTAATCTTATTTAAAGGTGAACCGTTACAATTTCAAAATTATTGATTACTGCTCGTCACGTCTTTTTCATGATTGCACCTATTTCTTGCAGGATATTGTCTTTTATTCATTTCTGAGAGCGAAGATTGAACCTGTAAACTGTGTTGAGATATTATTACAAAATAGAATCTTTCAGCTCAGTCAGGATTACTTGACGGCCAAATTATTTCATCTTTTTTTAAAAAATTAATTCATTCCAGAAAATTTCTTAAATAACCGGCAAATATGTATTTGAAGTACCAGGATCTCTGGTATCAATATTTTCTAAATCTCCACATACCACTCCCAATTGACAGCTGTAGTGCGTTCTGTGTGATTATTTTATTTACGAATATTGCCAACAGAGCCGTCCCTTTAGGAGAAACTAAGTACTCTCGACTCTTCAATTTTGGGATTATCGAACTACAATTATAGCTATTATTGACCATTATGGTGGAAAGGTGACATTCTGCTTATCATAGAAGGCGACTAAAAGAATAAGTTAAATGAAGATATCCAGATCCAACCAGGCATGACCCGGTGTGAAACCCTCTCATCGGTTTCCGTTGCGTGAAATTGCTTAACATTTCGTGGGTGTGCCGATGTCCTCGGACTGTGGGAAAAGAATAGCATGATGAAGCTCCCACGATCAAAAAAATAGCCCCCCATTCGGATCTCCGGGCGTGTGTTTATTCGGGGGTGTCAACATACTCAAATCGCAACTTCAAAATAGATTTTTGTAACACACAGATAGGAGATTTAAACTTGAACAAAAACTCAGTGCACCAACACCTGCAATCAAATAAGCATCACGCTTGCTCTCTGCTTAACCAAGGTCGGTTCATCAACCAGCACAGTCAACTTTCTCTGTCCTTGGTACGACATCTATTCCTGATTTAGGAGATTCTGTCTTTTTGGTAGATGCAGTCTCTGTGGCCAACGAGAGGATTCTGTGGTTGAAAATAACGAACCAGCAAGTCCATAAGGTTTATCTGCTGCCTCATCAAGATTAATTACAGATTAATTATCCAAGTACCGAAATTGCCATCTTGAGCAACTTTAATGTCCACAACATCAACTGGCTTAAGTTTTCAAGTACTACTGACAAACAAGGTCGTGAAGCTGAACCATTCTCAATCAGGTTTGGCTTTACTTAGCTTATCGACGAACCGACACCTATTCTTGATTGAGATGAAGAGTCCGCCAGTCTCGTTGACCTATTTTTAACCACCAACTGAGAGATTTACACTGTTACCGTAAATCCGCTGTTTGGTTTCTCTGACCATAAACTGTTTTTGACATCGAATATCCTACAAATCAGTGATAGAGAGAGAGGCGCCTAAACCGCGTAAGATTTGGCATTATAAATCTGTTAAATAGGAAGAATTCATGGAACATTTTCGACCTTTCCCTTGGTTAGACGTTTGTTTTAGATCTAAAGACCCATTTGACTACGCTAAGGAGATTTCCGATGTGATTTTGGCAAGTAAGGAAGCTTACATGCCTTTTTCGAAGAAATGCCCTTCCAACGGCAACTCTTGGTTTGGCCGAAACTGCAAAGAAGCTGTTGCTTCTAAACATGTTGCCTAACAATAATGGCTTAAAAATGTTAACGTCATAAATCGTAACATCTTTGTTTGTGCCCCGGACAAATATCTCGAAATTATCGACGAAACTAAGGAGATATAAGATCAAAGGATTAAAAACAAGCTTCTTGCCTGCTCCAAAAATCCAAGATTTTAATTTCGCGGAACTAATTTGTCGCATCTAACAATATGGCGAAATCATAAAAAAATATCTAAAATTATAAGTGTTAATAAAACGTAAAAGAACAAGCTTATTATAATATTGCAGGGTCCCACCCGATTTTGCCTGATTCTACGTTGCTGTATACCCAGTTTTGTCGGATCCTAAAAAGTACTACTAGTTACATCTCTAGTTAAGAATATATTGAGGTGCAGGAGATACTTGAGGACTGAATGCGTATTCCAGCAGAAAACTGCCGGACACGCTATTGATGGACTGCTAGGAATATGAGAGGCTGACAATGTATGTGTGGGGTGGATAGTAAAAGGAAGCTTAATGTAGTTTGGAAAGCGACCGAAGTAGATAGCGCTCTCTTGAATATGGCGGAGATCTGAAGTCGAACTGGATGGACTGAATGCTGTCGCAGACCAATATACTTTAGACGTTTGGTAGTCCGTCAAGGGTTGTGGCCAGCGGGGTGAAAAAAGTACAAGAACGTAAAATATCGTGCTAAGAGAGTACCATCTGCAGATAATCTCGTTCGAATCTCACGTTAAACAGTACGTCCTGACTGATTGACACTACCCACTAGTTAGAGTGGGAGTAGATAAAAAGGCCATACTGACAAACTACAGACTAAGTACATTAAATTCATTATTATGGAAGGTTAGGGGAATGAGAATCAACCAGTACTTTTTAAATTTCCAAAAAGGATTTAGTATTTTCCCGTCAATACGATATTAGTAAACAAAGATCAACAATAGATCTTTTAAGCTATGAAATATGTTTTCGAAAAATTCACTATCGCTACAACGCATTTGATCCATTCTCTATAAAAGACCATACTGGCATAGGTACTATATTTTTGTTCAATATTCTCTGTTATCATAGTTTTTCCATTCGAGTATTTTTCTAATTATTTCGTTGCTAAAGTACCTTAGCTTAGATATTTATACTGATCTTTAACAGAAGTCTATCTCCATAATGGTCGTCTCCATTCTGCTGAATAAAAATGATAGGGAGCAACTAGGATGTATGTTCTAACATGCTGAGGATAACCGTACAAGCCAACTTTTTGTCAACATTGCTCCAAGCTTGTCCAGTGTGGAATCGACGGTACTCTGCAAAGAGGTAAATATTGCTGGAAATGAATTATTACTTGCCTTGATTTCTTATATGTCAGAGTGATCATCATGGCTCTGTGGTACAAGAATATGTATCTTTGATGTTCAGCCATTTGGAAATTTACTCTTATTAGGAAATATGTATCGAAAAAGTAAAATAAATATATGAAACAAATTTCTATAACTACTACAATTTTATTATAACAGCAAATTCTGTTAGGGACCCGTTAAGCCCGAGTTAGTATTTTCTCCTTGCAATTGGTCGTTTATGGCATAAAAATGTTCAATTACGGTATATAAATTTTTAGTGCATAGTTTAACAACTCTTTTAGTTCCTGTGAAGAACTGGATTATTCCCTAAAATGACTTAATAAGAGAGAAATAGAAAGATATATGATTTTTATATACAGATTAACGTGTCACTGATTTTAAGTACGTATGACACATAGTTGTAATTAATATCTAAGATGTGTCAATATTACCAAAATCTGACAGTAAAATAAATGCTAAAACATGAAGGCCTGTAACGTAAAAATGTTAATCAAAAAGATTCCATTAAAAAATCTGTATACGGTACTAATTATTTTCTAATATTCATTAAAAAAGTTCCCCTAAATACACTGGTGAGCAAAGAAATCGGTTCAAACAATTTTGCTTCATTTAACACCGATACTTGAATTCAATTTTTACACAGTGGTATTATTTTTGCGATCATTAGATTACTGATTACTGATTTTTTACTCTTTCCAATAATACCAAAAACATTTTTATTTCCAAAAAGTTTTACTGATAACAACGGTTTTACTCAATAGAACCGTTTTTTTTGCTCGCTCAGCAATGTACTCGTTGCGCGCTATCCATCCCTATAAAAACATATGCAACTGCATTTTCCTATCACTGGTTTATCGGAATTTAAACCGTCAACATCTCTGCTATATCTGCTCATTAATTACGTCAGCGGAAAATGGATACCACCCTGGAAAAAAAAAAAACGGCACTAGTAACCTTATTGTAAGGACGACATAGCAGAATCAGGAAGAAGAAGGTGTCCCTCGGATTGAGATGACAGCTTAATTATCAACACAACTCCAACAAATCGTCACTTGACCGGCATTGAGGTCCAGCAGGAGCTCCGACAAGTTCGTGATCGGGCTGTCAGTCATTGGACAGTCAGACTAAAACTTAAAGCAGCTAACCTAACCAGCTAATGATCCAAATTAACAACAACCCATCGACAAGCGCGACTCTGATTTGCCCGAAAACATGTCGATTGGGCCATAGAGCATTGACGCTCCGTTTTATTCTCCGTCGAGTTCCGAATGTGCCTACATCGTAATTATGGAAGAAGACGAGTATATAGTAAACCTGGGGAGCGCTATGTGCAGTGCTGCATTACTGAAACGGTCGCCTAGGGAGGAGGTTCTGTCATGGTGTGGGGAGGCATCTCAATCGATGCGAAAACCGATTTGGTTTTCGTGAGTGATGAGATTCGTAGCGGTGGATTAACTGTTCACCGCTACATCAAGGCGATTCTGCAGGAACACGTCGTTTCGTCGTCTGGGGCTAAACAGCTTAGTGCTAATACACGACAATGTTAGGCTACACGCTGCTGCATAGGTCCGGTAATATCTGGCAGAAGAAATACCCACATTAGACTGGCCTGCGTGGGGTCCTGATCTCAATCCAATCGAGCACACAGAAATCCAGCCTAGCATCACTGAGAGACTTAAAGGTTGCTATGGAAGAAGAATCCCACAGACAGTGGTGAAAAAGCTCACCCACTCCATAAAAAAAACCGGCTGGAAGCAGTAATAAATATGGTTAAACTTAAAATTTGTTTAGTTTTTCCTTTCTTATACTCCTATTTTCAATCCTTAATCTACTTGTTTCTACTTTAATTATTTGAATCAGTAAAAAGCATGACGTATGCTATAGGATTTCGTATCATTACAAAGATAATAGAATGATCTTTCAAATGATACTAATATCGGTAAAAATATATGAACACTAAATTCTAGGATCTGTGTTAAATGAAACCAAATAGCTCGAATCGATTTTTTTGCTCACGAGTATATAACTAACAATGATATGGAGGAAACGTGAATGGGTTGTTATTCAATTATTTGTTATATTACTTTTTCAGTGAATTAATAATATGCACCTTGGGCATATTTTAAGGATTTTCCTATACGAGAAAATCATAAAATATCTGCCTTTTTTAACTACAGCGCCCAAGAGTGTTAAAAACAGAATTTACAATATTTTTATAACATAAGTGGATCTAGAAATAATGGGTGGGATAGATTATTCAATAGTTACCACCTTTACACTAAGCACTTTATTTTTGCACTCGGCGTTCATCTTGATAACCTGGAGTGATGTTTGGATTTAAAACTAGACTGGTTTCACTAGGAGTTGCTATTACTCAGGTGTAATCGATAGTTCGCAGACGTCTGCTTAGTTTCGGGTAAGTAACCAGTACAGAAGACCGAAAGAAATAGGTCCTGTGTTTTATGTACAATATTTTTACATTTTATAATTTCAATCCTTTTGTATACGTTTAATCATCTCCTGTTCGATGTATTTTTAATTAACTTTAAATTCCTAAAATCCTACCAAACTTATCTGATTATGTTTACGAGCACTCTCATCAATGCTTCATTTTTCTGATCTGTCTCATTTTGAGTAGGATAAATGTTTAAAATCTTGTTTGAATCGATGTTTTAGTTTGTCCAACATTGCTCTTATTACAATCATTATAATTTATCTCACATCATTTTCTTTTTTACACATCTTAAGATATTTTTTAGGTTGTTTGTAAACTTGTAGACTAACGTGAAGACTATATTATTAAATACCTTATTGAGACATAGTTGGTCTTATTTTACTCAGGACAAAAAGATAAATCTACTTATTAATTTATTTATCAGGTTTTCCTTATAGCCCTTAATAGTTACTATATTCCAAATATGATTCCTTTCATTTCTGAATCTTACTTCATTTAAATGGAAAGTAGATAAACGATAAATCAATGAAATGAATCATTAAGAATAATATATCTATCTATTACTGTATCATTCCTGTAGATGATTATTATTATTTTAATTTGAACTAAGATTCCCAGGAATCGTAATTGTTTTATCTTTACTGAAAACTGATGATCTTGAAATTTTTGTTTTTTTTTTTTATATACCAGATAAATTATTAAAGGTAATGCACTCGTGATAATTTTCTTTCAATCTATACTCCGTGGAGAATATTCCAGAATTTTTTCAAAATTTTTTGATCAGTACTTTTCGAGATAAGGTGGGGGACAGCGATTTTTCGCGATTTTTTAAAAATAACATAAAGAAAAGTGTGCACAAGTATTACATTATATGTATATTTTTTACTCGTGTTTTACAAGCTTTCATTTGACACCACACTCGATGACCCAGTATTTTTTTTTTTTTACTTCCGATTTCACTCCCCAAAACTAACCCCTTAAGTCAAAGTTGAACTTTCAAAACTATACAGCTCTGATGAGGCCATCAATTCCTATATTATAACCAAATTTCAACTTTCTATGACAAATAGTTTCGGAGAAAATCGGGTGTGACAGACAGACGGACGGACAGACAGACAGACACTGAAGTCATCTTATAAGCGTTCCATACGGAACCCTAAGAAGAATCTAAAAAAAATTAAAGAAAAAATCTTTTAAAAAAATAAAAATACGTATGTAAAGGTGATGTACAAGGTTATTGATTTTAAGTGGATCATCCTACTAACTAGCTTATTTGAAGAGTTAGGTAAGTTAAATACAGAAGTTTGCACAAGATGTACTTTTGAAACTGAATATATAAAAATAAGATTTTATTAGTAAATTTAATTCTTCTTAACAAGTGTCCATCATAAAATTGTTTAGATAAGTCTTTTTGGTGAAATCACAAATTAAAAGCCAATTAGAACAAGTTTTGCATGATAATCGTTTTGAGGCAATTTCTGAGAACTCCAGTTGAAGTAAGAACTCATTTCAAGTTTCTAGGGATTATGGAAATTCCTAGTTACATTTTATGATAAAAACTATCCTATAAATACCATTGCCCTTTTGGAAATTAACCATTCGCAAACAGTACTTTGTCACTGATACAGGCTCAATTGTTTTGTGAAAATGCCAAAAACGAAAGAAGTTTCCGTTGAAAATCGGGCTACGATAATTGCGAGACATCAAGATGGTCACTCGAGTCGACAAATTGCGAGTGATATGTAGATGCCAAGGAGAACAGTGGACTACAGCGTAAAAAAATTTTTGTCGGGACATGGAATTCCCAACCAAAAACGTTCAGGAAGGCCTCGAAAAAACGACTCCCGCTGAAGACAGAGCTATAACAATGTTCAGCAGACGTAATCGCCGCTTAACCGCACCAGAAATCACGGCTCAAGTAAACCTGGAGCGGCCCATCCCCATCAGCGTGACAACCGTGAAGAACAGGTTAGCAGAAGGTGAACTACAGGGAGAGTTGCAGTGAGGAAACCACCAGTATTAAGAAATTTTGCTAACTTATATGCCTTCTTCTTCTAAACAAATTAGAGAACGTTTGGACCAATGGAAATCCGATGACGTCCTGGAAGTGATGACTTGACCTCCACAATCACCCGACTTGAACCCCATCGAATTGTTGTGGGACCATTTGGACAGGTGTGTTCGAAAACTCAATCCAACAACAGAAAATCACTTGTAGGTACTTTTACAAGTCAAATGGGTTAAAATAATCGAAGAATCTTTGAAGAAACTACTGGACAGATTGCCGAAACTCTGTAAAGCGGTAATTAAAAACAAAAGAGGTCACATAGATGAAAAAAATCCTGGAAAATTATGAATATTTTTTTGATTTTATAGAATGAAAATAAACAATAATTCATTAAAATTTAAAAAATATATATTATCTGGGTTTTTGTTGTCCTGGGACTGAAATAACTAGGTGGGCAAATTCTTTCTGACGATAGTGGTATATATATATATATATATATATATATATATATATATATATATACACATATATATATATATATATATATATATATATATATATATATATATATATATATATATATATATATATATATATAGTTCATTCAATAATCATATTTCATTTCTTTTAAAAATTAAATTTATTTTGACGTTTCGCCCTTGGTTATGGGCATTGTCAGTCTCACCTGTACCTTAAACTGAAATATATCAATCTAGTTCGCCCATTTTCGAGACATGGTAAAATACACCAGAATAATTTTGATATATATATATATATATATATATATATATATATATATATATATATATATATATATATATATATATATATAATAAAGAAAGAAAGCAAAATGTTGCCGTATCTACCAAAATTATTAAAAATACAATCTTAATTGGGGAACTCGGCAAATTTGGGCGTGATAGGAGATCACACAATTTTCATTAAGCCGCCAATATTTCGGTCCTGGATTGGGACCTTCTTCAGGGCAGAACTGAAAAAAAAAAAAACAGAGCGTATTCACTGATAGTGTCTGGGACAACTTTAAATTAATGATGTTATCATTAGGTTGTTATAATAAATAAAATTAGTGTGGAACAAGAATAAGATATTGGTCATAATAAGCTAAAAAACTCACATGAGAAGTGCAAAGATTTCGTTAGCCTGAATGGCCGTAGGTTATGCATAAAAAAGTTGCTACATATAAAAGTTGGTTAATCCATAAAATATACAAAATACACATTAAAACACTGTAGACAAAATTCTAAAAAACAATTTAACACATGGATGTAATTGGGAACCTTGGATGTTGAAAACATCGTTAATTATTTCACTTGTGACGACCACATATGGCCACCGCCATTTAGGAACAAATGACAAGAATGACAGGAGACAGCTGCCCGACAGAGATAAGGGGTTTAGTCAAGAAAACTCAATTAACCAGAATGCGGGGTCGACACCTGGAAGGAACCGATAGAAAAGGAAGTACAAATATTGGACCCTAAGTGAGAGAGAGGTAGCCAATTGAGCGACCAAAAACACCCGGTATGTAATAGCGGAAGGATGAAACACACCCTAATTATAAGTAAATGGTGAGCGAGGGAGCGAGAGAGAGAGTGACAATAATGGGAGCAAGGAAGAAGAAAATTATCTAGTGAATTAATTTATTAATTTCTTGTTGGAATCTGATTAGAGGAAGAGATTGTTGGCAAAAAACCATGTACATATATATATATATATATATATATATATATATATATATATATATATATATATATATATATATATATATATACATCTTTTATAATAATAGTAAAAACCGGTAGAGATACGAAAGGTTTTTAAAAATAGTTATAATAATAGACAAATACAATGGAAATACATTATAGACTTTATAAGAGGCAAAGAAAAATCTCTAGCCTAAATATATTTCCAAGAATATGTAACAACATATTAGTACAAAAAGTTGAAAATTACCACAAATTGAATGCAACAATACAAAAAAGGAGTGTTTGTTTGATCCTAAATATTGAATTACTAGTGTCACAAATAAGCTAAAATTGGTTATGTTAAATACTGAATCATTTATTTCCTATAAATTTTTTATTTATCTTTGTCTTTTTATGGTTGTCACAATAATTTCTCGGCACTGATCATTAAAAATTGTGACCTCTTCGTAATTTTCTTAGCCCCAAAGGAATCGAACAAAGTTAAAATATTCATTGTTCGTAACACTCATAATCTTTCTAATCTGCCAATACATAAAGGATATATTTCATTACAAACTAGGTTAATGCCATAATATTTTATAAAGGAGTGCCGTCCAGGTACAAGGTTATTGCCTATTATTATGTGGTATAAAAATCTCAGCAATTTCAATTATTGTTACCTCATTTAAATTTCCATTAAAAATGATTGGTCCTGTTACCCTTTTGTTCAATATACGGCACTAAATCTGAACAGATTGATAACCAGAGAGTTTTATTTCACTCGAGAATTTTCTTAATCCCAAAAGTGAACATTTCTGTTATTAAAAATTGGGGTATTGGGGAAGCTACTCACCTACATCAACAATTTTATTAAGCAGTTGCGCTTGTTTTATACGTTGTATTATTTCCTAACGAAAACCTAAATATAATTCTTTATTTTCATGGATTAGATGTTAGACGGGTAGAACTTCAAATGGCAGACAACCATGCTTCTGTAAATTATTTTAAATCTTGTAATAAATATAGCCAAGATCTTTAGCATCATCTGTTACTGGATGTAGGCCTTCCCCCTGAGTTTCCATCTTATTCTATTTGCAGTTGTGGTCATTCATCCAATGCCCGCAACCCTCTGTATTTCATCCAGCTATTTGGGATTATTCTTTGAATATATAACTTTCCCGAGTCCGCAGGATGGGATTATCCTGATTCTTCTTAAAATTTCATTCGAAGCACTTTCTTTAATCGTAGTAATTTTTATCCCAGATACACATAATTCTCAATAATCTTGAGAGCTGTTCCCTCTAAATTTATAACTATGACGTTAGTAGTGTTGGTTAATACTTCCGTCTTACTTTTATTTATCTTAAGACCAATTGTCATTGAGTACTCATTTAACCTATTTACCATTTTTTATAACACATGTTTATTGCCACTGATGACCACAATATCATCTGCGAACCTTAAAGGACTCAGATATTCATCATATGTCTTTAGGCTCTTCTTCATCCGATCTAGTTGGTGAAATATGTCTTCTACAGCTGATATTGTCCCTGTCTCACACTTCTTCCTATAGGTATTTGTTCTGTACTAGGTACATCTTTGCATTTTCACATATATCTTTGATTGTGTTAGTGCATAGAGAATCAATTCTACAGTTGTTCAAGCCGTTAATGATTAGCCGCATCCCAACAGAATCAAAAGACTTCTCATAGTCTATGAAGGCTATGTAGATTTTGAAATTGTATTCATTGCTCTTCTCTAGGATATTTCGCGTTATTTGTAAGTGGTCGAATGAGCTATAGTCGCGTTTTTTCTCCATTATATTTACA
The DNA here is from genome assembly GCA_019049505.1 of Pachyrhynchus sulphureomaculatus. Lineage (NCBI taxonomy): Eukaryota > Metazoa > Arthropoda > Insecta > Coleoptera > Curculionidae > Pachyrhynchus > Pachyrhynchus sulphureomaculatus. The sequence continues at coordinate 163,205,070 of CM032446.1, forward strand.
CAAGAATTAAGACCTCTGGAAAACTAAAAAATAAAATTTTCTCATAAAAAATTCTTTAAAAATACTATAACTTTGGTATGTAGCCATTTGGCCTAATTTTGTAAATCCGCTAGTTAGTGGAGTGGTCCACTATTTTCTTCGCTTATGGAATATTTTATTTGGTACTCGTGAAAAGTTTCTTCTTTTCTCAGTTCCTATCCATTCCGGATGTTGGTAACTGTATTAGCTATCATCATCTTGTTGACTACGACCCTAAACAGTTACGTGGTGATCACTGAAAACCAAATGCGAAGATTTTTGAGCCACAAAATCCTTCTTCTTCCCACACTTCTCTTTCCACACACTTTACCTTGCAGTATATTCTGTAACAGATGAAATCTTCTCTCATTCCTCATAATGTGGCCGAGATATTGGCGTTTACGTTGCGTGACTCAGTTCACCCATGACACTCTCAGCATCCTACGATATAGCCACATTTCAAAGGTTTCCAATCTTTCACTTGTCGCCTTTGTCAGAGCTCGTGTCTCCACTACACAAAACAAAATGAAGATGACGTAGCAATGCCGAAACCTCACTTTCGTGTCAAGTTTTGACTTTTGAATATAGAGCTAATTTTGGTGAAGCCTTTTCAATACGGCTATTTATTTTCTGCGTGTGGTCCCATTGGTGATTGATGTTAGTGCCTAAATATGTGTACTTATTTATTGTTCAATATTTTTCTGGTTGATTTCTAAATGACAATTTGGGAACTTGTTCTTACTAACACATTTTGTTTTATTTATGTTAATATCAAGACTTAGGCTGCAGCTCGTCAGTCTATCCATTAGTAATTGCAGTTCTTGCAAAGTATCAGTGAAAAGTTTACATTTTTGAACTTGCTATTTTCTCCAATTGGCATTATTTATGGGTAGGCTATCATGTATAATTTATATCAATTTTGTTATTGGTAAAACAGAATTAGCCATTAAAAGCAATCAGAATAAAAAAAATGGTTTCTTATTATACTATAATATGTTTGCTTACAGAAATTGTATATGCTTGTACGTAACCATATTCTTCTTTCCAAAACCGAACTTAATTCTGTTAAGAGTCAAAATGAACGAATAAAAATTAACTTATTTTTTCCTTAATACATCTACATTTTTTTAGAAAATATATGAACAGGTATGGGAATACGAGAGATTAATTTGGGCATATTTTAAATAGTTATGTTTTATAACTAATTAAAAATACTTTTATTGTTAAGTAATTAAAAAAACAACATAATATTGGATATTATGTAAAGATGTTGGACTTACTTAACATTATCTAGGCAAAATGGAATGAGGATATTTTCTGGTTCTTGGTTGGGTTAATGGCAAAGTTTAAAGCAGAAATAGGAGAGTGTTATGATAAGCACCTGGCCAAGAGAAAAACATTTTGGTGAGCGAAATTTATTTTATTTTGCAACATAGTGTCCTTTTAGCTCGATACACTTAGTCCAACGTTTTTCTATCTTTTGCATTCCATCTAAAAAATACGATTTTTCGAACTCTTCAAAATAGGCGTTTGTTACAGCAATAATCTCATCGCTTGAGTCACATTTTTCTCCTCCGATCCATTTTTACATATTCAGAAATCGGAAATAACCACTGTGGGCTATATTTGGCGAATATAGTGGACACAAAAGCAGTTCGTAACCTAACTCATGGAATTTTGCCATAGCGATGACACAAGTGTTCAAGCGCGCATTGTCTTGATGAAAGAGAATTTTTTTCTTCGCCAAATGCAGACTTTTTCTTTTATAGCATGGTTGAAACGATCTAATAAGTTGACGTAATACTCTTCATTAATAGTTTTGCTCTTTTCAGGGTAATCGACGTGTATTATGCCGCGTAGATCTCAAAACACTGTGGCCAGGACTTTTTTGGTCGATAAAGTCGCCTTGGCCTTCTGTGGCGCCGGTTTGCTACGGAAAACCCACTGCTTGGACTGTTCTTTAGTCTCTGGTGTGCTGTGATGAATTCATGTTTCGTCAACAATTATGAATCGATGCTAAAAACTATTGCCCTTTAATATCGCCAGACACTCTTTAAAAGTTGACGCCTGTGCATGTTTATTGTCAGTTGTGAGCAATCGTGGCACTCATCTTACGGAAGGCGTTCTCTTATCCAAATGGGTTGTTAAAATATTCTGCAATAGTTCATTTAAGATGCCCACAGTCTCAGCAATCTCACGCACTTTCACTCTCTGATCATTTATCACTATATCGTGGATTTTTTTTAATCATTTCTGATGTTGTGACCTTATTTGGACGCCCTGGACGCTCTTCATCAAAAATGCTTGTACGACCGCATTTGAGTTCAGCTGTCCAATATTTTACGGTCGATAAAGAAAGTGCAAACTTCCCGTAAACTTCGCTGAGTTCCTCTTTTCTCTCATCATTCATTTTCTTTTCCAAAAACAAGTATTTTTTCATTGCTCGATATTCATTTTTTTTCAATACTTAATGGCCGCCATTCACAAATTAAAACACGCAGCGATTTGAAAATTTGACAGGATTCTTGTGAAAGGTTATGTATACGAAAAATATATTTTTTAAATAGCACCGACATCTCTGGCCGAGGCCAGGTACTTATCATCCAACCCTCGTATATAACAAAAAATAGTAATACTCATAAGGACTTAACTGGATAAGTATAATGATTAGAGAGATACTTTCTTGGAGTCGGGGATATCAAAATTATATTATTTTTCATTATGTCTTATTAGAAATTCTTTCTCTTTAGAGTGTCTATTATATTAAAATACCAAGTTATAATATTTAGATTAGAGAGTAAATGCATACATTGATTAAATACAAATAAAAAACTTTATTTGTATTTAATGAAAAACTAAATTTAACAAAAAAAGTTAGAAGTTAAAAATTATTATATTATGATTACTACTCATGATTTCTATTTTGGGAAACACCAACGTATAATTGGTACAGTATTTTTATTTGTATAAAGACTGCTAATCTAATCAATATTGCTACAACTTCGAAAACTTATGTATTGTGTATACATACAATGATACCTGGAAACATGTTATCTAAAATTTGACATGGCGTCAAATGTCTGCCATTAGTACGTGGTGTCTCATAAAAAAATTTAATTTTACAATATTTATAGTAAGGAAATAAATAGGAGAATGAATTTATATCAAACTGCAGTCCCTGCAAAATTATTTTCTTTAAATTATACTATCAGAAAGTAAACCGTTGTATTCTCGGTGCTCTTCCAAACGAGCACAGAAATCATTGAAGAATATGCCGTGTTAAATTGGAGTAATGTTCCGATCTTTCGCTTACGACTGCACGAGGCAATATCAGGAATCCTGGAATACTCAATAATTACATAATCCCAAAAACCACGATTTTTCATCTAACCAAGTTATTGAGAGCTTTTGTTTTATTAAAATTGATTACTGTTTATACGTCATTTCCGTAATCGCAGTCATTTGTTTGTAACATATTTTCTAAATTATTTCAGGCAACGAGAACTGTTACTGTAAGTTCTTTTTTAAATATATCCTCATAAGAAGACTTCTTTTGGAATTAAATAAAAGTTAACTTATGTTACTTCTTTTGGAAATTAATTTATTTGGGATAATTTCTGAAATGACTCTCAAAGTTATATAAAGTAAGTGATATCACCTCATCTTATCGAAACCAGATTCGGATTGAGTTCCCAGTCATCTCAATATCTGATCCTTAAACTTAACAATTGATGTGAGGTCTTTGTCATTCTTAAAGAAGTACGGGCCGACTATTTTACGTGATTCCATTGAGTTCTAAGCCGTCACTTCAGGGGAAAACATACACTTTAAATGATTTTGTGATGAGTTTGTCGACCTCCAACATTTGCAATTCTTATTTTACCTAACGCGAGAAAGATGATGATAAATGTAGGATACCTTTCAAGCATTTAATTATCGAGGTTTACCCTGTACGCAGTATATTAGTTGACCTTGCTCTTGCACTAGCCCTTGTTTGTGTCGGCGGAGACCTAAATTTTTGCGAGAAATGCGTTGTAAAGATAGCTTGGATCGATTTATGGAACTTACAAATTAATAATGCACTTAACATTTACCTTACACTTATAATGCAGCAACTTATTTAAATATATTTAAAGTCCCATATAAAATATCTGTTTAAAAAATTCGAAAGAAATGTTGCATATAATAATCGGTAAAATGATTTACCCAGTACTTCTCTAACAAATAAATGTTAAATTCGTTGCCTTACACTAAAGAATAAGTTAATGCAAGCATTTCATCTCTATAATTTAAGGAATAAGTAGTTTGTGGTAAAATAATAATCACAAAAAAGTTAAACAGGTGAAAGAGAAGTCAAATATCAATCAGTTGAACCTGCAACTACTGTTAAAATTCAAACTAATGACATAATATAGTTTTCAAATTCTTCTACTCCAAGTATCTTAAAAAAAACCTTATACAGGATATACGAAGCAGCCACTCTAATACCATATCCGTTGCTTTAGACCCTTATATGTTTGACAGTAAATAACTAACTCTTAAAATTTGCTCATTGTCACAACTAACAACCATAAAAAATTTCTATAATACTAAAAACACACACTACATAAAAACTATTCAAAATTTATAGACTTCCATTGCTTTCACCCCCTTCTCTTAAAATGATGCTCAAAAACTAGGTTTTTTTCTTACCCTGGGTATTAGAATTGTACCAAACTTGAAATCGATGTGTCGTTTGGTTGTCATGCCAAGAGACTGACAAGAACAATAAACCATGTTTTTCATGGTCTAAGGATATTGCTGTCTGTCCGTCGGTTGTCACGATAACTCCCGAATGAAATGAGGTATTGACTTCAATACTTGAAGAAATAATGAAACCTATATGTGTTAAGCGATACTGCTTAGGAGGACGAGGCTGAGAGGTGGAGGTCAATCAATTTGGTCTAATTTTGCTATAACATACTAAACATTTCTTGAATTTTATTTACGGGAATGAACAAATTCTAAGCATAATTAGTTACAGTTATATATGTAAGGGTGGGGTAGAGGAGTGTGTTACTGGGGTTTCTTTGCATATATGGAGTTATGTGTCCTGCTCAAAGTTCTTGTAGTAGAGGAATCTAAAAATTGCGTCATTTTATTATTATTTTTAATAATTTATGGTCAAATATACAAGGAGATTATCGATGTAAGAGAGGGATTAGAGAGGGGTGCTTTGACTATAAGCTATTTTACGTCTTTTTTAGAGTCGAGGAAACTAAAGATTATGTTATTTGTTCATCACTTTAAATTCCAATGAAAAAATAATAGTATGAAGAGTAAAATGTCAGGTTTCAGTTATAAATATATTTGAAACCCTTCTCCTGTCCAACTTTTCTTGTTTGGAAGTAAAATTATAAAATAGTTTAGTTAAACACAGGTGACTTGTTTCCTGCATCTCTGTTTACTTTAGTGAAACTAACCTAACGCCTGTGATTGGTCGGTTTTGATTGAGGAATCAGATTTACTAGTATAAATTTTCTAGTTATTATTCCTAGATTTAGCCAATTATCGCTTTGCTGATACATTGAGTACACAGATAAAGTATTTGACGTAGTAGTGATAACTGTTGTGTAGTGTTATTGTGCCAACGATTAGAATATACCAATGTAAAAAATTTTTATGACTAATATCTTACTAGAACTTATCTACAATTTAGAATATTGACATGTAGTATTTTTATCAAGTTATTCTTTAACGTGGGGAAGTAAAATTCAATACTTAGTTTAGAGGTTTATATTTGTAAGGGAAGTATTAGGTAAAACATTTTTAATCTAAAATAATTCCCTAATTTCTAAAATTTATAAGTAATCTTTAGATCAAGTATGGAGTGTACTTAAGCCATTTTGGTTTTTTGCTAATTTTTTAAACATAAAAGTCTAAATAATTAAGTCTAACCATCTCATAAAATTAGTAATTGTCTACCAAGCAAGCTAAGCAATCTGGTGAACATTGGGAAGGAATATAATAAATTTTAACATCAATTTTAAAATGGAATGTTTCGAAAATTGTTAAACCAAAGTTAATATGGTTTGTATAAGTTAGCTCATTTCAATGTTTTGTTATATTTTTTTATATACTATCTGTACAGGAAATTTAGCAAATTACTTACAATTTTTAAAAACTTGGACCTATGAGGTAAAATATTATTTAGAATTATGTGAATATTTCTTGCATCTTAGTTGTAATAATAAGCAAAATTATTTATCGTTAAACTGAAAAGGTTTAAAGATGTATGGGTGGAATAAAAAGGGTTATTTCGCATATGTCGTATTACATATCATTTTTTAGGTTCTGAAATTCAATTACTCTAAACATCATATTCTTTTTTTATTGTTTTCAATCCTTAGCATTATAATGTAATTATAAATCCTCATAGACAAAAATCCCATAATATTGCATATTGTGAAGATTAAAAATTTGTTTTATTTTGTTTTAAGACATCAAAGCTTCCAAAAAAAATGTAACAAATAAGGATTCCTTGATTGATTTTAGGGCAGAGGTTCCCAGCCTTTTCTGGGCCCAATTTGCAAAAAAAAGTCCGACTTCCCTTCTTCCATAATAGTATTTATATTAAATATTAAAATATTGTTGCATATTATGGAAACCTATTTTATCTGTCTATCTACCTGTTAAGAATCACAAAGTAGAAATTAATTAAAGTGACCATCAATTGTAGTAAAAAATTGCTTATTAACAATTTAAAAATAAACACAAAATCAATAAGAAATTAAAAAAAATAATGAGATAGTTGAAGCTGATGGAGTTTTCACAATTTGTTAATGTCGGGCTTTAATTTCGTTAACATCAGTCGCAAATTGCCATGTTCAGTGATGTGCAGTCTGTTCCTTTTCTTAGACAGTAAATTAGCTACTGCACTGAACCCACGCTCAGCCAAATACGATGAAGGAAGTATTGATTTTTGCAGCCAGAACTCTTGAGTTTCTGAATTTTACTTTTAGTTCTTCGCAAGTTGTGAGTTCTACGAGTTCCTCTTCTAAATTTGATGATTCTGCTATATCTGCATTTGCGAAAGGATCTAAACCCAACTCGGTATATTCATATTTAAAATATCCTGGAATTGCTCCGTAAAATCAGCATTAAGAAAGAACGATTCATTTTTGGATGTAAACAGGTTTTCGCGCAGTTTTTCGTCTCTGTTTTCAAGGAAGTTCCGTACTGAGTCAAATAGATTGAAAAATCGATTCAGGCAAATACTTTTTGGAATCAACGAACTTCTGTGTGTAGCAGCAAGCGATTGTAATCTTCATCAGTTCACCAAATAATCTGTCATGCAATAAATTGCTTCCAATCTTATTGATTGCTCTAATAACGTAATGACGCGAAGTATGCAGGCGTTCATTACGATTTTTTGCAACCAAATGCCGACTATGAATAACATAATCTACAGCAAGTACATTTGGTGCTGCTTGTTTCAAATGCGCTATGAAATCCTTATAACGGTCCGTCATTGCTAGAGTACTATCAATAGCAGCTGACAAAATATTACGAACAGAAATTTCTTTCTCTTGAAAAAACTTGTTTATGGTATTAAATATCGATTCTCCCTTTGTAATCGCATAATAATATTTCAACTTCTTTAACCATTTCATCTATTCTTCTTTGCATCGAATTATTACTTAAAGGAATTTTTCTGATGATATCTGACGATGTCTTATGATGAGAACAGTTTTTATTACCTCTTTGACTGCTGGCAAGATTAACTCCCCACGAATTGTGTGTGACTTTCCCGCTCTTGCGATTAACAATGAAATATTATATGAACCATCATCTTCTTATTTAGAGCACGACTCAAAAAGAATTGACACAGTTGGCACACAGTTAAATATTTCAATTCCAGTCCTTGAAGATAGGATCGCATTTTATTCAAATGCTCTTGTAGTTTAGGTGGCTTCATGGTTTCATTTGAAAAAACTTTTTGACAAATTAAACACATAGGTAAGGATTGCTTTGTAGGAGAGTGTGTAAATCCATATTTCAAATACAATACTACTGGCATTTCTTCTTAGATTCAGAGATTTTGAAATATAAAATTTGCCACGGTTTTAATAAATTAATTTTTCAACAGATTTCTAGATACTTATAAACATAATGACAATAATGATTTCTATCACTTTCACTTACGTGGATTATTGGCGAAGCATACAAAAATAATAAGACATTGCTTGAATTCGTGCACGCATCAACTTGTATGCTTTTACTTGTTTGCGATGCCCGTGCACTTGCGCTGTAAACAAGTCATTACCGGCTCCCATATTTTTGTCGAAACATGCTTGATTGCTTCAAGCGCGTCTTTGCTTATCAACTTGTAAAGACTTGTCACCAACAATAATAAACCGAATTAGATATACGTATACCTAATGCTAATTTAAATTTTTTAATGCTTATTTACGTGATAACAATAAGATAATATTATTAGATAGCTAGAAAAATACTTATTCATGAAAACAGGTATTTTCAAAGTATTTTATTATGTTAATTTCCTAAATAGGTAAGTACGCTACTGCCGCCCCCCTTGACTGCCTTAAAGCTCCACCCCCCCATCCCTGGACCCACTACTGCTCACATGGAAGTCTCCAGTGCCTATTGTGGGGGGGGGCTATGATTTGCAGCAATGTATGGATAACCAATTTCTAAATTAAAACTTTATCTGGAATTTGAATCCTTCAAAATTAGTCTATCTATATCTTTACTGAAATCGAAACGGGGGCTGCGTCACTATGTTTTTCTTTTGAAAAAGTAATTTATAAGTTTGACTTAATACCCACAGAACAATTTTTTTTTCTCTAATTTAATAGATAATCAATTTTACTGGGCACATTTTAAAAACTATGTCACCGAGGCAAAATATTATTTATATGACTAATAGGATAACGTAGATAATACTTATTGTATATACCAAGGTACGGTATAACAATGGACCATTAAGTACATATACTAAAAGGATTTGTGATCTACAAGAATATGAAACCTTTTTCCATCAACAGAAAACTACTACTTCTGCAAATGGCATAACACAATACAGGCTCTATAGCATTTACTAATACGACTGATAATTGTTAAAATAAATGACTACATATTATATTGAAAAAACTTTAATAAATATATAGTGGCCAATTTATCGCTGATGTTCTTAGCATTTTCACCTGCCTCGTCAACAATTTTCATATTTTCTTATTTTTAGAAGGAAATTATCAAAATATGAAACTTCTTCCGTTTTACCAGGTGTACAAGTATGAAATGCAGATTTTTTTTCTAAAAAAACATGTTAAATTCGGAAGAATGAATAAAAAGTGCTTTATTCAAAGTATGCTCCATCGCTTGTTATACATTTTTCCCCATCTTTCGGGCAATTTGTGAATACCACGCCAGTAAAAATTTTCCCCTTTGGCTGCGAACCATTCATCGAGCCATTTTTTCACATCTTCGTACGAATCAAAGCGGTGCTCAGCAAGTGCGTGACCCATCGATGCAAACAAGTGGTAATCGGAAGGAGCCAAGTCTGGTAAGTAAGCCGCATGGGGTAGAACTTTCCAGCTGAGTGCTTCCAACGTGTCGCGAACTGGTTTTGCTGTATGTGCATTGTCATGAAGAAAAATGACTTTGTGTTGCCTCTTTCGGTATTCTGGCCTTTTTTCAAGCAGCAAACGGTTCAAATCGGTCAATTGTTGTTAGTAACGTTTAGTATTAACCGTTTCCCCCCCAGGTTTTAACAGCTCATAATAGACCACGCCCCTCTGGTCCCACCAAACACAGAGTATCGTCTTTCTGCCAAAGCGATTCGGTCTTGCGGTCGATGAGGATGGTGCGCCTGGGTCTACCCATGATTTTTTGCGCTTGGGATTCCCAAGATAAATCCACTTTTCATCCCCTGTAACTATACGATGCAAAAACGACTTCCTTTTGTACCGAGCGAGCAAAATGTCACACGTGTTTTTGCGCTTTTCCATTTGCCTGTCGTTCAACTCATGTGGTACCCATCTATCGGTCTTCTGAATCTTTCCTATCTCTCGTGGCCGATTGGAAACAGCTTGTTGACTAACGCCCAATTGCTCGGCGAGTTGTTTTTTGTGTTTGCGAATCATCTTCGTCCAACAATGCTTGCAATTCCACATCTTCGTATTTTTTTTGGCGGTTTTCCACGTTCGTTGTCTGCAACATCGAAGTCACCACTTTTGAAACGCCGACACCATCGTTCACACGTATCTTGCGATGGAACATGTTTACCATAAGCTTCTCGAATTAATCGGTATGTTTCAACAGCAGTTTTCTTCAAATGAAAAGAAAAAATTAATGCTGTCCGCGAATGCTTATTGTTCGGTATAAATTTCGACATATTGAACACAACAACACAACACTATGCTCACACTTTTCCAATTTATCACTCGTGCGCGTCTGACACTTGTTGATGACACAACAAAATGTCGCAGTGTCAAATCTTTATAGCACAAACTGCATTGGTGCACCATCTGTTGACTGAAATCCGCATTTCATACTTGTACACCTGGTACGTGTGCTTTTAGGTATATAATTGTTAATCATCTTGAAATATGATGTATTATTTCAGGTTTATATTACTTACTAGTTATTTTTCTTGATTTTACATTAATTTACACCATCACTTTCGTCAACTCTAGCAGAAAAGTACTCATATTATCAGTCACCATGCGGTATGTATCATAATGACCTCTTCAATGTTGTGGCTAAAACATTTTTTTATCATAAGATAGCAAATTATAAAGTTGTAGCTGAAAGGTTTACTGTACTATATCTGCCAATTTCTTTTTTTGGTCTAAATCATCATATAAATACAGAGCCTGCGTAAGTAAATACGACTTAAAATAATCTAGTTTTGTGAACCAATTATTGTATATAAGGTTGTTTGTTTGCAGGTATATCAAAAGAGATTCATTTTAATTGTGTATTAATTTAGATCCGCTAAAACTTAAATAAAAATGATAATAAAATATATCCTAACCATATTGTCAATGCCGAGTTGATCAAGATTTATATAAATAGCAGCAATTCAATTCCTGTTTTTTATGCTTTTGAAAATATCACATTTTAAAAATTAAATATTTATATTAAATAAAAGTAAAATAATTGTTTTAAAATACTACGCAACAATTATTTATTAACATGTAATTCTCAAAATTAGGAGGAACAAATTCTTATTTAATTTATTTTTATTTAAGCTTTAATCATCTTTTCTATATATATGGAACAGTTACAGGTTGTACTACTCAATCATTAAAAATAGAAAAATATATTTATTTATAAAATTAAGTAAATATTTACTCAGATTTAACATAATAATCAATTATTGTTAATATTTTCAGCCGCTAATAATTATTGTGCAATAAGTTTTATTTGTATTATGTGATCAAGGTTAACCCTTTTAATAATGTCACATTCCAAAAATTCAAGAGTCCAAATTAGCTATTTACCAGAATAAGGGTTCAGGGTGAATTACGTATACCAGTTTATGCTGGCGTTATATTCTTCCCTTATAAAGTAGAGGTTACTTCGGTTTATATCCAAAAAAAAATTATTTTTATCTTCTTATGTTTTGTTTTTAGTCAATTTATTTTACTTCTTTTAAAAAACATATTTTTTCTCCAAATCATTCCTACAAAACTAAAGAAGTTTCTACGAAAGACTCGTTAAGAGATGAAATTTCCATTTTATATTTTCTATCAAAGTAGGAAATTTTTTGTAAAGTGTATTTTTTAAATTCAAACCAGTTTTTATAATTATGACCAAGTCCCTTCAGACGCTAAACATTTTTGTTAAATGACAAAAAACCACATGTTTACACCATAAAAACTTACCCTCTGAATTCTTTTTACTATCATAAGTTACTACTTAACTTAACATATACTTTGGGATGATTATTTCAATGAAAAATGTTTAATCAAGACTTAGATTCATTATGTAAGAGGTAATATATATTGCGGCCATTAGCGGCTATATTTAATTTTTTTTTCCAAGTGGTGTAACGGTGGCACCATTTGCACAAGGAACTATAGCGGGTGTCATAATTAGAGTATAGAATGTCTAGAAATTTATTCAAATAGTAGATTTTCTTCACTATTTGCAGTTCTTTGACAGATACAAGTAATCATTCCTTGTGTCAGCTGTAGTAGCATTGGTCTGATTTCAGCAGGGAAGGAAAATTTGAGGAGTTCGTTTATTAGCATTTCTAAATGAACATCTTAACTTCTCGCTTCCCAAATAGGTAGTGTGTATTGAACCTGGCATCGCATAAACTATTTTAGATCAGCCGAATACAAGTTTTAAGATAGTTGTTCACCATACGAGGACAAATCTCGGGTGTTTGCTGAAACGCCGCTCCTAAAAAACTCTCTTTGTTCGAGGAATCGCAAAATATTAAACAGCTTACTTTCTTCATACTCAGAAGGATATGTATTTTTTGACAAATCCACATGGGTGACATGCTTAAAACTCCTAAATTAAACACGTGTGCTAGGACCATAAAAAAAAGTAAGAAAGCAGTACAAAATAGAATACTGTTAAATAAATGACGAATTATAATCCATCCAATATAACTTTCACGTATAACAATATCAGTTTAAAAACGTATAGAACAAACAGATATACGATACATCCTAACAGAAATAGCAATTCTGTTTACCTTCAAAAATTTTAACAGTACTACCTCAAAGCTGACATTTACTTATTTATGATAATCGCTCAGACATTTACAAGTAAATATGAAATAAATTTTAAAGCAGACCGAATGTTTTTGAGGGTCAATTACAGCGGATACTTATGAGAGGGCAAGAACAGATAGGTTTTATTAGAAGTTATCCATAGATTTTCAGTTTTTTCGACGAAAAAAATCCTGATATGTACTTATCTATATTTGACTGAACGGAATCCAGAATCTTCGAGACTGGATGCCTGCATCTTCTAAGGCCCATTGTTCTACCTTTTGTTGTAATTGATGAAACATTTATTTTAATTTTTGTGTATACTGATGATGGATAATAAAGATGTTATTATGATTATTATTCTATGCTCAACCATTCCCCTAATCCCCTCTTCCCTTTAACCCCACATACGAGGGTGAATCAAATATAAACCGGAATTTTTCTCTCAACTCTCGTGAGGTAATCCGCTCTTCTCACCCTCCCATTATTAGTTGAGTAGAGGGGTCAGGGATGGGAGAGATCACACTCATGAAACAGTTCGGGAAAAAGACGCATTCGAAAACCCAAGCCTATGACTGACACAAGAAATTTTTTATAGTCGGAAAACGGCAAAAAATCTAAGTCATTCTCGTCCACCTTGGACCAGCATTACAGATTCGAACATTAAGGCGGTTCTCGAGCTTATTAATGGTTACAGGTGCCTGACAATTTCTGGAATCGCTTCAAAGTTTGGAATATCGTTCGAAAATACACAAAAAGTTATTAAGGTGGATTCCTCGCTTACTGACAAACGTACAGAAAGTAACCCGTCTCGGAATTGGACACCCTTGTCCTACAGCCAGCATTTGTCGGTTTGTGATTTTTATTTGTTTGGCTTTTTGAAAGAAGCGTTAAGAGGCAAGCATTTTAAAAATAAGGAAGGCGTAAAATCGTTCGTGGGCAATTGGCTTCTGTAGCGACCTGCTTCATTTTACGATGACGATATGAAAGAACTTCCTTTTCGGTAGGAAAAATCTGTTTTAAATAGGGGTGACTATGCAGAAAAATAGGATCCTTTTGATTTTTTCATAATTTTAAAAATAATTTTTTTAAAAAAAATTCCGGTTTATATTTGATTTACCCTTGTATCTTCTACTATAAATAATTATTCTAGCTAAGACTTTCTTCATTAGCTCAACCAAAATTAGGAAAATTATCATATTACCAATAAAACTACAATTTTTTTTAACGACCCCCATCCCCTCCACTCCTATTGAATTGGGAAAAATGAGTAAAAAAAATTCAGGTCCTTCGACTCTAAGAATCCTGAGAAGAACATATAACACCATATAAATAAAGGTATCCTTCTATTAGCGTTATATTATTTACTATTTTATAATACATATTGATGCTGGGATTTTCCCATTATCCCAACCAAAAATTAAGAAAATTTCTCATGACTACTGATACTACACAATAGTTAATATCCTCTAACCCTTTTGGCCTCTAAGCCTGTTACAATTGAAAATAATGACAAAATAATATTATGGTTAAAAGTCTTGAAGACTAAAATCCTGAAAAATACCTACAGCAAGATAAATATGAAATCACCTTTTGAAACTTTTAGGGGCTTAAGTTCTATACTGTAAATTATTAATAATAATAAAATTTATTTATTATTAAAACGAAAAACCTGGAGATAATATCATAACAATATTGAAACTATACAATATAAAACGATCTTTCTACCTTCTTCCCCCTTTCCCTCTTCAAATTGAAGGTTATAAAAAGTAACTTAATTTTTCGAGTTGTCGACTTCAAGAACCCTTAAAAGAGCACATAAGAGGAAATATTCAAAAAAAACCCTGACTTCGTCCCTTACCCTTTTAGAGCCACATGTGCTCTGGTATAAGTAATTAAGTATAAAATGTATTTATTACCTTAACAAAAAAAGACCTGGAAAAATCTCCATAATTCTAGCAAAAATGTACTAAATTTATGGTCACCCTTTTACCCTCTTTCCCTGAAATAATATCGCTCAATAATAATACATTTCATCTTATCTCAAATATAATACTGATAAGTGATATCTTACTTCGTTCAATAGCTGTCGTATCAAGAGACGGACAAACAGGCCGAGGTAAAGGGAAATTATTTTCGTGATTAAGGAACGCCCAAACCTGAAGTAAAACAATAAATCCCAGAGACTGATTATTTCACGAATTATATACTTTCCTTCAGCATGAGAAGTAAAAATATATTAAAGAGGCAGCAGCAGTACCGTTACGATATTTGTGGTTAAACCTAAGATGTATCGGTTATCTATCAATCGGTCAACCTTTGGCGCCACCCGTTGGATTCATGTGTTAAATAGCCCACCCGACTTCGGGTAACCAAGGGTCAATTCAAATGTCAGTTACTAATTGATGGTGGTGTATTATAAGTACACCGTCAAAAGAAGATAGGAGAAAGAAATGAGAGGACCGGTTCAAAAAGAGTAATCCTAGGTCGTGGCAGACGTTTGAGAAGAGAGAGAACATTGCTAAAAATCAAGTGGATATTCGTAAGAAAGATAATAAGGTATGCGGTGACGGCAATGACATGATGACAAACGTTGTTCTTAATCACTGCAGGCAGGAATACTCACATTCTCTTGCGGCTATCAAAGCAATAACAGAATGTGTTACTACGATCAATATCTTCTGTCTAACGGCGCAAGGAATTCTCTCTCACAGAGGTTCTCGTAGAAGTTTTGTTACAAGACCGATCGGTGCAGCTCAACCTGACGACGGTATGCTCCATTCTCACAGGTGACGGTAAACGGGAACGCGGCTGACAATGACTATCGATTCCGATGGGTGGCAAGTGGCGACTTATTACGAAGCGGTAATCTGTAAGTGCTCTGATGATCGCTCAGTAGGCAGCGGTGCTGTTTTGTACTTTTTGCGGCTTTGTGGCTTTGTGTTCTAAACTGGCTTCGGCTTGAATTTAACGCAGTAAAGTACCAGTAAAGTCATAGTGCGCGGTTAGTTAAGTAAGCATATGCCTCGAGTAAGGGAATACATAAAATAAGGTGTAATGACTGGCAAAGTAAGATCGAGACGACTGTTGCTTGTTTTGTTTACTTATACGATCTGGTCTTTGGTTTGATCTCCGGGTCTGATCTCATCCTCTGGCAGTTGGAGGATCGACTACCTCATTTGCTATGCGGTATCGCTAATTTACAGTGGCGGGCAGTGGGAACACTCTGGGTGCGAGCTTAGACTTGCGTTGATGAGTGCCACGCACCGCCATATCAGTGCGCGTGCACGGCTTGGAAAATAATAGCGGCTCGGGACGCGACTAGAAAATTGGAAAGCTAGTTTTCCGTGTTTCTTGCGAAAGATTCATACTTACTTATTAATGCAAGAATAAACTTTTTTTGATTTAGTGGGGGTGAGAAGTCCCAAGACTTCTGAAGAAAAAACAATATTTTTGCCAAATATCGATGTTATTCTTCAACATAGATTTCTCCAAGAGCTATACACTTATTCCAGCGATCTTCCAGCATTTGGACATTTTTCATAAAGTACGATTTATCGAGTTCTCTAAAATAAGCATCAGGTACCCTTTTAAAACTTTTCTAATTTGGACAGAGATAATATTCGCTGAGGATCGGATCCGGTAAATACGGCGGACGAGGAATCAATTCGTAGCCCAGTTGGTACAATTTCACCATCGATTTTATGATGTCGTGAGCATTATCTTCACGAAGCAACACTTGTATCTTCGCTAAATGCGGCCCTTTTTGGTCAATTTCACCATTCGAACAGTCCAATAAACCAACGTAATAATCTCCGGTGGTGATTGCTGGCATCTTCTCAAGATAGCTGATAAGTATTGCTCCATGCGCATCCCAGAGAATACTTACCAACACCTTTCCATTTGATGTTTGTATTTTTCGATGCTTCGGACGGCTCTCATGCCTTCCAGCTATTCTGCGGACTGCGCTTAGTGTACTGAATTTTCGACACGTTGCTGTTGTTGATCAATCGTGAAAGTGCGCAGAAACCGTCTGACACAGAGCTTTGTCATATCTAAATATTCATGCAAAATATGCCTCACGTATTCTCTTGATATCTTCACAATATCACCTTCTCTCTTACTTTCACTTTGCGGTCATTCAGAACAATATGGTGGATTTTTTTGTGTTAAAATGACTTTTTTATCGTTTACTTCCCCGCTTGAGTAGGGATTTTATCTTTTTCCATATCCTAAGGATATCGGCGAGGATGTCGTAATACCCGTCAACATTGTCCAAGTGCCGAAACATACATTTCACAGTACCTTTTAGATAACGCGGTAGTGCTGCCCCGGACGCTATTGCATTTCTGCAAACAACTGCTACCCATATACGTGATCAGACGAAATATACTTAATTAAATTAATAAATATTTATACCGGCCTGCGGGATTGAACCCTTGACCTTCTGCACCGTAACCAAGGTACTATGACCCGGAGTCATGGCCCACCACAAGTTTAATTTGAACGTCCGGAACGTAGAGCATCATCGGTGCTTGTACGACTGCATTTAAGTTTATTAAACCGTCGACATATAGTTACTTCTGAGGGAGCAGATGTGCCATAACACTTCTCGAACCAATGGTGGATTTTTGCTGTATTTTTTTCCATCAAAAACAATGTTAATCAACACACAGAATTAAAAGTAAAAGCATTCAAATAGCTGTAACTCGCAAACTAATAGACAAAATGTCATTAAAATTTTACACGAATCTTATAGGAGATGGCACTAACGGAAAAATCATATGGTTTTTTGATTATGCTGCTATCTCTTAGAACGTTTAGCGAGTTTCATGTATGTACGAGGCTGGTTTGAAAGGTCCGTGCAAAAATAAAAACTACTTATGTGTTTGGGGTAAACCTTTTTTATGTTTCGACATAGTCTCCTTTTAGGCTTATACACTTCGTCCAACGATGTTCTAGTTTGTTGATCCCTTCCGAATAATAGGATTTGTCCAAGTCTGCAAAATATCCATTAGTGTCTGCAATCACCTCCTCGTTTGAATAAAATCGTTGTCCCGCCAGCCATTTCTTCAAATTGGGGAACAAATAGTAGTCCGAGGGAGCCAAGTCTGGAGAATAGGGGGGATGTGAAACGAGTTGGAATCCTATTTCCATTAATTTTGCGACCACAACTGCTGAGGTGTGTGCTGGTGCGTTGTCGTGATGGAAAAGGACTTTCTTGTGGGCCAATCGCGGGCGTTTTTCTTGCAGCTCGGTTTTCAAACGGTCCAATAACGATGAATAATATTCACCTGTAATAGTTTTACCCTTTCCAGATAGTCGATGAGGATTATCCCTTGCGAATCCCAAAAGACAGTCGCCATAACCTTTCCGGCCGAAGGAACGGTCTTCGCCTTTTTTGGTGCAGATTCCCCCTTGGTAACCCATTGTTTAGATTGTTGTTTGGTCTCAGGAGTATAGTAATGTATCCAAGTTTCATCCACAGTGACGAACCGATGCTTAAAGTCCTCCGGATTCATCTGGAATAGCTGCAAACCATCCTTGCAACACTTCACACGATTCCGTTTTTGGTCAAGCGTGAGCAATCGCGGCACCCATCTTGCGGATAGCTTTCTCATGTCCAAATGTTTATGCAAAATATTATGTACCCGTTCAGTCGAGATGCCCACAGCACTAGCAATCTCACGCACCTTAACTCTTCTGTCATCCATCACCATATCATGGATTTGATTTCTGGAGTCGTAACCTCCACAGGCCGTCCAGAACGTTCAGCGTCACTTGTGCCCATATGGCCAGTCCGAAAATTTTGAAACCACTTATAAACTGTTCTAATCGAAGGTGCAGAGTCACCATAATGTTTATCAAGCTTCTCTTCAGTCTCCCGAGGCATTTTGCCTTTCATAAAATAATGTTTAATCACCACACGAAATTCTTTTTCGTCCATTTCTTGAAAATCACTCGACTTCCTTGATTCACACGAATGCCAAACACAAAGAAATAGACCAATATGGCTGAAACTTGGTGTGCGTTCATTCAAGAGATGCTACTAACTAAACATGACCTCGATACGCGCCGGTGGTGCCATCTCTCGGACTTTGTACGGACTTTTCAAACTAGCCTCGTATAATAGAAAAATAGACCCTAACTGCATTCCACCAAAAAAACTTATATAACTTCGTTACATTACATGCTATGTTTCTTTTATAACAAAACATCATGAAGGAAAGCTTACATACACTATTAGTCAGGAAAATTGAGAAAATCATACGTAAATTATAAAAGTGTCCATAACGCCATGGCATAATTAATACTATCACAAAAAAATGGAAAAACACATTTCAGGCGTTCAAATCAGGTATGGTAAAGTCAAGGGCAAGAAGCTAGTGAACTAGTAAGTATTAGTTAATTAAAAAAAAGTAAGTGAAATATTTGCCAGTAATTTGATTTTTCCAACCCTGCATATAGAGCAGCAATAGAAATACCTAATTATAGCAACTTTTTTATTGTCAGGTAAATTAGACAGTCCGAAGCCAGGTACTTCAAAAACTCTGACTTCAACGCCAAAAGGATGTAAGAGATCAAATCTTCATTTAAATAGTGTGGGTGAGACAACTCCAAAAAGAAGTATGAACATTTATTTATGAAAATATTTTAGTGTTAAATACATCATATTTATTTAATAATATTCTAATTATAGCAACTTTCTTATTGACAGGTAAATTAGACAGTCCGAGCCCAAGTACTTCAAAAACTCTGACTTCAACGCCAAAGGGATGTAAGAGACCTATTCTTCATTCATATGGGAGAAACAACTCCAAAAAGAAGTATAAACATTTATTTATGAAAATATACTTACTTACTTAATCCTTATGCCTTTCTACCCCTTGGTAGGAGTGTAAGGCCCGTGGAGTTGAGTTATTCTATATTTGCCTTTTCCATATTTCCTTCTATATCCTTCCATCCTATTTAAAGTGCCGATTGCCTCTTTGATATGTAATAAACGGTGGATCTCAACAAGCAAACAGAAGTGATAGTGTCTAGAAAACTTAAAATTAGAAACAGTCCAGACCCATGTGTTATCACTAATTAGTTCCCCTAGTGTAGTGAAAAAAAGTTAATTCAATAATCAGCGATCTCAAACAACAATTTTTTTACCCACAATAAAATTTCAGGTGATAGAAAAATAACCGGTCGAGTGCAAGTTGGACTTGCGCAATTAGTATTCCGTACGTTGAATGCTTTTGAAATAAAAATTTTTGTTACGGAAGTATAAAATAATCAGTGACTTCACAAAACACATCCCAAATGAGTTTTATTCCGATCTTTACTGAAAACTGGTGTTTTTTTTTTTTATATACCACTCGTAATAATTTTCGTTCAATTTACATCCTACAGAGAATATTCCATAATTTTTCCAAAATTCTTTGATAAGTACTTTTCGAGAATGGTAGGCAGCGACATTTCGTACTTTTTTTAAAATAATGTAAAGAGAAGTGTGCACAACTATTACATTATATATATTTTTGAACTGGTCTTTTTACAAGCTTTCATTTGACATAGCTCTCGGTAACCTAGTAAAATATATTTTTTTTTTCACTTCCGATTTCACCCCCCAAAACTAACCCCTTAAGTCAAAATTTAACTTTCAAGACTACATAGCTTTGATGGGGTCATCGATTCCTATATTAGTGCTAGATTACTTTCTATGTCAAATAGTTTCGGAGAAAATCGGGTGTGACAGACAGACAGACGGACACCGAAGTTATCTTATAAGTGTTTCGTATAGAACACTAAGAAGTCCTGCAATTTTGCTGTTCAAAAAAAGAGATGAAAATGTATTACAAAAGAAGAAACTTTCGAGATACAACTATAAAACCATAACAAGGATAATAATGTATAATATCAGCAAGGATGTTTTACTAGAAGAGGAGCAACATGGATTTAGTTCATGGAGGTCTTTTACTGACATATATAACATCGTAACTAAATAAGTGGGGAAATTACAGAACCAATATCCGTAGTAACAACAATTTGCCAAGGAGTCTTCTCAAGCTCACAACATTTGTAATAAATCAAATAATAGACAAGTTCCTAAACTGAGAGGGCTACACTTCGCGCTAATACAGTTGATCTATAGCTCACATATTTAGCTTGTTACTCAATCCTCTGAAAACACTCTCTAAGCGCTGTTTTACATAGAGGACTTCATCTCTTCGAAATGAACTGCTCAAGTGTTTTCCAATGGGTATAACTTACCTTCTTTAGAATCTATTAGAATACTAAATGTCTTCACAATAGCGTCGTTCCAGATCTATGGCAAAATCAAAGGTCATCTTGCTACGTAAGAAAGGAGACAAGCTCAAGCTGGACAACTATCGTTCAGTAAATTTTCTACCTCACCCTTACAAACTATTAACAAAAATAATCACCTACAGGCTCGCCAACAAATTCGTCGATTATCAGCCTGTAAAAAAGTCAGGGTCTCGCAAAGACTCTAGCGCAAAAGATCATCTTCAAACAATGAAAACTTTGATAAAGAAGTGTAATGAATATAATGTACTTCTATACTTGGCCTTTGTGGACTATAATAAAGTTTTCAACAGCCTAGAATTAAGAAATGAACAACGCAAGAATCGACTCCGGATATAGAGGACTCGTAAAACAAATTTATAATAATGCTACCATCAAAATAAATGTAACAGAATACATTAAAACATCACAAACAAAGTTACAAAGAGGAGTTAGATACGGTGATACCACATCTCAAAAGTTATTTATCCTTGCGCTGGAGATATATTTAAGAGATTAAATTAGGAAAAATGTATATAACTACATTCCTGGAGCACACAATCACATTGGGCAAGCAGAACCCAACTGCAGAAATTACGAAAAGGATCCGTACGACCTAGGCCACCGCGCTCTGGGGTATTTTTTGAACATAAATCGAGACGTGGCTTACGTTTTGACAAATTTGAATATATTTTTTTTTTCAAATAGTCGTGAGCACTATTTTACTCTTCAAACTGCATAATTTTGAATATATTGACTTATTATGATTATATCTGATCATATGTCAGTTATATGAAAAGTACATATTTACCCCATATTAGGAATAGTACAAAATTCGACATATTAACTTTCTCAAATCAAATTCGGAGGTAATTTAAAAAAATGTCATACTCTAACCTCAAAAATAGCTTCCAGTTGCAAACATTTTTAATCCTGAGAATGGAACAGTTCGTTAATGCATAAATTGTGCATTTTTTTTGATCCAGCTGATAAAGGACTGACATTAAAATTGTCACTGTAAATAACTCCCTAACCTCAAGAAAGCTTAAAAACATCAATATTCTTGGTTATAAGTACGGCATTTTTTACATTTTCTGATATCTTATTTATTATTAGATCGATTTATTTATTTTTTAAATTACCATTATTCCATATAATATCACAGTTTTTTTTTAAATATTAGACTTTAAATTCCTTTTCTACTTTATAAATTGAAAACTGTTTTCTAAGGTGATAAATATAATGTGACTTAGTCTTATTAATATTTAAAACAATTGAATTATATGGTTGTAAGTAGGGTATTTCTGTTATATAGTTCATAAAAGTATTTAAAATACAGTAAGCCTTTTTATATGTAGATTGAGTAACAGGCGACCAAAAAGCTACATATGGTAATTTTAAACTAACATAACCTAACATGTCGAGTCACGAACGAGCAAAAAGGCATATAATATAGGCTTTAAATATAACCTAACCTAATGCATCAAGTCATAAGTGAGCAGGGGGGCATATACTCCAAGTGAATTTAAATGTGTCTTTACAAGCACATTTAATAAAATAACCTGATTTTCTCTTCGTTTCTTATTGCAAAATATATGCTAACATACAAGTCAAGTTTAATTAATTATGAGTAAAAATGAATATATGATTTAAAATTACAAGTGTAAAATATTATCTGTGATTAATTGTATCTGTGATAAAAAGTTTTTGTGCTAAAAAGTATTTGTGACAAAACCTATTCGTAATACAAACTATTTGTGTTAAAAACAAAGTATATTAAACATTTTAACGTTAATGCAGCTATTTTACTTGTTTAAAAACAAATCTTGGTAAAATATTTAGGTTATAACTCTTATATAATTAAGCAGTGTCATTTACGTCAAAACTGCTAAAAGAAATATATGTTTTACACAGATGTATATTTGATATTAAAGGTATATAAAACTTTTATTTAAAGAACAAGAATACGATCCATTTTAATTGATAAATAGGAAACAATGATTGATACAGCATAACTGTTTGTGAAATTAATATTTTTTAACAATCAACAATTTAAGAAGCATCATGGACTCAATGTCAATTGATTTATTGTAAATAGTAAATCTATATACGAGGATGAATTGAAAAGTTCGCAGCCTGGTCAAGAAAACAAAATAAAATGCGTACAAAAATATTTTTATTTTTCGACGTAATCTCCACCTAGCTCAATGCACTTCTTCCACCTGCTTTCCAAAGCTTCCATACCTGTTTGAAAAAAAGATTCCTCAAGGTCTTCAAAATATTGGTTAACTGCAGCTTCGACATCTTCATTTGATGAAGATTTCTGGTCATCGAGGTGTTTTTTTAGGTTTGGAAACAGATGAAAGTCGTAAGGTGCCAAATCAGGAGAATAAACCGGGTGGGGCAGCATTTCGAAACCACGGTCATGAATTTGAGCCATAGACTCAACAGACGTGTGAACGCGAGCGTTGTCCTGATGGAACGAAACTTTCTTTCTCAGTAATCCTGGGCGTTTTTCTTTAATTTCTTGACGTAAACCACGCAAAAGGGTGCAATAGTAAGTAGAGTTTATTGTTTCGCCTTTCGGAAGGTAGTCCACCATAATAATACCTTTAGCATCCCAAAAAACTGACGCCATCACTTTTCCAGACGACAGAATTGCCTTCGCTTTCTTTATGAGGTCGGTTCACCAGTTTTTTTCCTCTGCTTGGATTGTTATTTTCCCTCTGGAGTATAGTGGTGAACCCAGGTTTCGTCCATTGTCGCAAACCTGTTAAGAAAATCTTGCAGATCAGCATTAAACATCTCCAAATAGTCGCGAGAAATCGTGAGTCGAATTCGTTTTTGTTCAACTGAAAGCAAGCAATCTGGGGACTGACCTAGCGGAAACCTTAGAAAATCCTAGCTCGTTGGCAATGATGTTTTGTGTTCGTTCATACAAGATGCCTATAGGGTCTGCAATCTCCCTGATAGTCGTAAACGTCGTGGACCAGCCGGAACGAGGGTAATCTTTGATGTTCTCTCGCTCACGTTTAAATTCCGCAACCCATTTTTTCACGGTGATATATGGCGGTGCAGATTTCCCTAGTGTTGTTTTCATATCATCGTGGATCTCCTTTGGTGTTAATCTTTTTTTAAACAGCTACTTGATGACCGCACATTGTTCATTTTTTTCCATTTTTTCCAAAAATGCTGCACTTAGTCTCACTAAACTCGTTCTAACCTTAAAACCACAAATTCTACAGTAACAGAATTTTACACTGGTACAACCAAAGAAAGCATGAACTTATTGAGGGTACTATAATAAAAATATTATAATTATTTTTTTTTGGTGAGCCCGCGTATTAATATGTATTAACACAAATTGATTTATGTATTGTAATTTATTAATTTATATTTGTGTAACAATTCTAACTCGAAAATAACCTAAAATTGTAATTAATGTTGATGTTTCATAATTAGTATTTGTTTCAAATTCAATTGTTTCAAATATTAGTAAGACTAAATCACATTATATTTTTGACCTGAGAAAACAGTTTTCAATTTTATAAAGTAGAAATGAAATTTAAAGTCCCATGTTCAAAACTATGTGATATTATGTGGAATAATACTGATTTAAAAAATAAATAAATCGATCTAATAATAAATAAAATATCAACAGAAAATGTAAAAGTGCCAGACTTATAACCAAGAATATTGATTTTTTTAAGTTTTTTTCAGGTTAGAGCAGCGTTTCTCAATCTGTGGGGCGCGCCCCACTAGGAGGGGGCGGGATTACACTATTGGGGGGAGCGCGAGCGTATCGAAAAGAAATTATTATTAAAAACATTCACTAAAAACATGTAATATTATTTATTGAAACGAAAGCAAAACGAAATACATTCTGACATAATAAAAAATAAAATACACATTTACACTGATATAATACACCTATAAATAAGATTGTAATAGTACTGCACAATGTATTTACCTAATAATGAACATATCAATATTAAATTAAAAACAAGTTTAATAATTATTAGTGACTCCCTTGGGCCTGTTTCGCAGAGCAAAGATTTTCGAAGGTTGGTTTAATATTAGAAATAGACACTCTGAGTTCTTTTTCTATATTTAATTAAGATCTATATTTTGTTTTCAAAGCAGCCACCGCAGAAAATCTGGTTTCGCAAAGGTAAGATGTTGTAAATGGTAATAGTATACGAAATACTCTTGTTTTCAGTGCAGAAAACTCATCATTCACTCCTGCCCAAAATTCAAAGAGAGATTTATTATTAACTTGTCTTTTGATTTCGCCACTTGCCGTGAAGTTTATGAAGATTTCTTCTTCGGAAGTTGAGAGCCCTTCGGGAGTATTTTGAAATGGATCCCTAACCCACTCGTAACTTGCTACCAAGTTGTCGTCAGTAAGAAAATACTTTTTAAAATTCTTTGTCAACATGACTAGATGATTTTCAGTGTTTACTAAAACAACTTTCACATGTTGTTCTTCAGCTTTGTATGTTTTAACACATTCACCAAACATTTGCAAACATTTCTAGGTTTTTTTGCATAACATTTCTGCTCCACGATTCTAATTTTCTACAAAAAGTATTAATTTTATCATGTGTATCGAATATACTATATGTGTGTTTGTTCCTTGAAATTGAAGATTTAAGGTATTTAGTTTTTCGAATATATCGACCAAGTAGCTCAATTTCATC
The DNA here is from genome assembly GCA_019049505.1 of Pachyrhynchus sulphureomaculatus. Lineage (NCBI taxonomy): Eukaryota > Metazoa > Arthropoda > Insecta > Coleoptera > Curculionidae > Pachyrhynchus > Pachyrhynchus sulphureomaculatus. The sequence continues at coordinate 163,230,814 of CM032446.1, forward strand.
ACAAATAAACTATCTCGAAACTTCTTAGCTTCCGGTCGGTTTTCCTCTTTTAGAAAAATGGCGATCTCATTTCTTAATTCATAAACACGTTGCAAATATTTCCCACGTGATAACCATCTTGCCTCGCAATAAAATAGTAACGCTGAGTGTTCGGCACTCATGTCTTAACAAAATGCAGAAAAAATTCTAGATTTTAGAGGTCTCATTTTAATATAATTTACTACGGTTACAATTGTAGTGAGCACAACATTCAGAGCACGACTCATTTCTTTGGAAGCCATAGCTTCTCTGTGAATCATACAATGTGTCCACACACACACAGTGGAGATTTTTGTTTCACAAGTGCTTGTACACTTTGAAATCTTCCAGACATTGAATGAGCACTATCGGTACATATTCCGACGCAATTTTTCCACTCTATATTTGCGTCGTTTATACAATCATTTAAGATAGGAAATAATGAGAGTGACACTGGTTTCAGTTCTATTACTGACATACCATGATAAAAATCAAACATAGGTAATGAAATGAGCATCTTTATTGCTATCTGTTGAGTCATCAAGCTGAATTGAAAACGATTTGTTACGCAACTTCCCGAAAAGCTGATGCTGTACATCTTCAGCTATATCACCAATTCGACGGCAACAGTTTCATTTGATATAAGGTATGGATAGCAACTGTTTGGCAAAATTATCTCCAAACATAGTTTCTACAATCTCAATTACTGCTAGCAAAAACAAGCTCTTCACCAATGTGTAAGGCTTTTTTTCCATCTGGCTAAATTATATAAAACTTTGTAAGAGGCAAGTAAAGCTTTTTCATTCACAGACAAAGTTTTTTATAAAAAATGATTTTTGCTTTACATATGATTTTAATTTTAATTCGAAGAATTCTCGGGGTTTGTTATGGTACTCACTATGAATTGTTTCTAAATGTAGTTTAAATTTATTTGGTTTCAACCCTAAATTTAAATATTCTTGAGAATATTTTCTTAATTGTATTATCGGAACCACACTCGCCTGTGCTCTCGTTGATGCTTCACTATCGTCTAATGCTCGCTTACGCCCACTTAAAAATTTATCCATGATTCTGTATTTACTGCTGTGAATACTTAATACCTTGGATTTCCATTAACACGTAAATTACAACATACACACGATAAATCCGATAGCAGTAGAAGTATTAGCTCGACTGAGACGGGCTGTAATTGAACGAGGTGCGTCGTTTATATACTTTTGGGCAGACTTTCCGAATGTTCGATACAACTCGGAACTTCTCGCAAGGCCGCTACCGATATGGTGGACGTCACAGAGAGCAATAGAGAGGCATCGATTCTAGTTTTGTTATCGCAGCCGATATGTGTTGCCAAATATGAATGGGTTTACTTATTCTTGAAAGTTTGTAAGGTTTGTAATTAAGGTCATAGTGTAGCTGTAACATCAAAATACTGAAAATACATTATTATTGCATGCATTGTTATTGTATAAGAGGGTTGGAGGCGCAATGAAAATTTTGTTTGAAAAGTGGGTCGCAAATACAGAAAAGTTGAGAAGCGCTGTGTTAGAGAGTTATTTACAGGGACAATTTTAATGTCAGTCCTTTATCAGCTGGGTTAAAATGCACAAAGTTATAATATTCAAATAGATTTGTACAGTAAAGAGATTTTCTATTCTTTGGATTGAGAATATTTGCAACTGGAAGCTATGTTTTGAGGTTAGAGTAACACAATTTTTTTTAAAATTTTCTTCGAATTCGAATTGAGAAGGTTAATATATCTAAGTATATACGTTAGAATGCCAAATTTAGTAGAATTTTGTGTTTCTAATATGGGGTAAATATGTATTTTTCATATAACCGATATATGATCAGTTTTAACTATAATAAGTCAATTTATTTAAAATTCTGTAGTTGGAGAGTAAATTAGAAGTATTTACGAGTATTTAAAAAAATATATTCAAATTGGTTAAAATGTAAGCCACGTCTCGATGTTTATCAAAAAAATGCCTTATTTTTCCCAGAGTACGCAGTAGAAAAACTGGCATGATTCTAAAAATTCCACAGATACCAGTCAACCAAAAAAAAAGAGTTTTTGATAGCTATACCCTTTCAGTATTGACTTGGTATGGAAACAATGACACTGAAAATCCAATCAGCCAATCGGTTGAGAACTACACAACGAGCTACAGAAAAAGCCATGTTGGGAATTTCTTCGGACCGAGGAAATAAAAAGAAGAACAAGGTGTGGTGGTTATTGTGGGCAAAGATGGGGGATGGGCTGGGCATGTAGTTCGGCAAGAGAATACTAGATGGATAAAGAGCGTAGTGCAGTGGAGGCCGAGAGAGCACAGAAGAACTACCGGAAGAACACCAAAACGCTAGTTGGACGATGAGGGTAGAACACAACTGGCACCAATTAGCTTAAGCCTGGCAATTCTGGATAAATGAAGGGGATGCTTATAGCAAGGAGTGGATGCGGAAAGGCTGTTATAGAGAGAGAGATAACCTCTAGTGTCGCAATATCAGTGTAAATCTTTAAGTTAGTAAATGTGTAGTCTGTAGACATTTGTCGATTTTCATCCTGCACGTCTGCCGTGTCTATGAAAAAATAATTAAGAATATTAATAATAATAATAAATGGATTATAAATATGGATTATGTTAAAAATTTCGAAGCTCTGGCACAATGATACTACATAATAGTTATCAGCATTACACCAAATACTTTATTTATTCACTTGACCTCATCATCTCCCCTAATGCTGTTAATAAGGTATAGCCAAAAGTGGATCGGGTACAAAAATAAAATGTTTGGTGTAGTGTTAAAAACTGCTGGGTAAAAAGAATTGTTTATTCTTCTTCTCTTCTTTAGCCGTTCGCCGTCTACTCATGTATGAAGGCCTCCTCCATGCTTTTCCCTGTCACTCTATTTTAAACAACCAAAGTCCAATTTCTTAGTCATCTTAAATGCCGTAGAGGAATTTGTTAATTTGGCGATGTCTCTATTAGAATCTGAAAAGTTCGATAAATCCTCTAGTTTTTTTGACCGTTTTAGTGATCTGGTAGTCCATGATGGATTTAGTCCTAATGGGATTTCCTTTAATTTCCCTTGGTATAATCATCTGCTAAAATAAGTTATCTACTTTCCTTAGGGATTTACATTTGCGAACTCGTACGCTTTGAAAAATCTGTGTGGGATGTCGTCTTGAAAGAAGCTTGCTCCTATTGCAAAATACCTAGCTTGGACATGTTAACTAATTATTGCATGCTAGGTTCAGAAAATAGTATTTTGTATCAAGGGCAAGAATTTTAAGATGATTTTAAAGCAGAAGTAGCAATTTTGCAGAGAAAAGCGATGATTAACACTCTCCTTTAGTGGCGTTATTCAAATATAAGCTAGTTAAGATTTAGTTTCTAATTAAATAACTAAGGAGAAAAAATTATTTTCTGGATAGAGGGATAAAAAATGCTTGTTAGTGTGCAGTTTGCTGAATAAATTAACGTCTTTCTATCAGGATGAGAATTTTATATGTCCTGTGATATGCGGCAAGAGCTTACTCGCGCATGAGCTTTCAAAGCTTTTGAAACGACGATTCGCTAAAGGAAAGTTCAGTGTGGTTTATATCGCCGCGAAGTTTACAAATACGACAAGTGACATTGAACTCGGGGAGTTTTGGTATTTTTATCTCGAGAAAGAGAGTTTCCGTCGAACTCAGTGTTGAGGTGTGAGAGTTTAATAAATTATTGTTTTTAGCCTAGTTTGTTGGATACAAGATTATAAGGTATTTTGGTAAGTATAAAAATATTGTATTTTAATTTAATAATTAAAAAAATAAAATTAATTAGAGAATCAAAGTGAAACAGTTATCATAACATCATAAATTATGATATGACATTACTAGAAATAATGTTTGCTACTTATAGTTTTAAATATGGCCATTTTATTTACTAAGAAAAGTACTTTATTAGTAAAAAAAATATTGTCCGGAAAAGATTCTGAAAAGATCGGTTTTTGTCTGAGTGTCTGTCAGTTGGTGTGATCGTCTACTGTGTGCCTGTCTGTTAGGAGGAAAAAATGATATGTTTTTAAATTAGATATCATATCATACTTGAAGTAGGAAGGGAACCTATAGTGTTTGAACGATATTGCTTGAGGGAAAGGGAATGAAAGAGGTCGGGGTCCGAAAATTTTGTATTGTTTTAATAATATCATTAATATTTGTCCCGGTGTTTGGTTGAGATAAGGAACATATTTTAAGCATAACTATCTATCGTCGTAAATAAAAAGGATGAATTGAGTTAGATGGATTGTTTAAAATCCCTCCATATCTTTTTAGCTATTTTATAGCTGAAAGATTCGAGAATAATATAGTTTTCGTATTATTTTAAAATTTAACTGAAACAGATTTTAAGTTGTAAATATATCTAAAGCCTCTCCTCGGCTCAACTTTTTTGTGATTAATATCTCACCATAAAGTAGCTGCAATTTATAATATTACATTAAGTTTTGTTTCTTAGATTAAGTAATTTTTTATGTAAGGAAATTGAACGTTTGTTCTAGGAAAGTATTGAGTACACTTTACAGCTTTTTGATAGTGTTATCTAGGGAGCGCGTCCATATAAACTTGCATAAAGCATAAATAACTTAAATTCATCAAAGATTTTTCTACATGATTTTTTTTTAACTTCTCTGGTCAAGAAAGTACCATATTCTAATAAAATCTGAATATTCTCTTTTACCCTTCTTGTTTACAAATTCTTCTACAATTTAAAGGGTAAATTTGCTAACTTTCAAAAAAGAAAGGCAAATGAGGAGCTGGCTAATTATTTGCATCTTTCAAAGGAAAGAGAAGTTTTTAAAAAAATGCAGAAGTAATAAATTGATTTTTTTTAAGAATTATGCATCAAAAATTCTTTATTTACCTTACTTTCAACAAGACAGACGAAATACTCTAAAAAAGTGCAATGTCTTAACATACACATTTTTATTGATTTATTATTAAAATTACATAGTTTGGTAATCATATCTCGTTTATATGATACTCATGATAGTTAATGAAGGACGTACTTAAAATCTTTTGTAAATAGGACTCGTGATCGTTTCATTTCAACGATCCATATGCGATTATTCAAGACCAGATATATTTGTAAATCTCAGTTGCATTTCCACGCACAAGAAAACGACTAATGTATTTACCAGCTCTGCGGCGAAAACTCAAGAATAAACATCATTTTTTTAAATCTCATTATTTCTATTGTATATACTAGATTTTCTAAAATTAACCATTTCTATTCTGGAAAATTTAAATTTAATGCCCTCGTTAGGTTTGCAATTTTTCAAAAATTACCTTTTACTGGATACACTGTGATTTTTATTTAAGAAATTTTAAAAAAAAACTTAGCAAAATTCTTTAGGATTTATTAACGTCTCAAAGATACTGATGGTCACATTAAGTATTTAAAAAATTTGAAATCGATATCTGATTTTGTTCAAGAGTTGTCTTGCCAATAGACAGGTACAGGAGAAACATAGCCCGACAGACAGAGAAAATGAGAGACTATGTTTATTGTAGTTTAGAGACTTCGAAAAGTGAATAGAAGCAAATGTAGAGTATGGTAATTTTTCCAAGAATACAACATTTTCCTCAGCAAGTGGTAAATAAACATATTGAACAACTTCTTTTTTTTATGTACTCTTTTGGTATTTTTTGCTTTCCGATAGGCGTAAATACTCTTAAAATAACCTTGTTAAACTAAAATGACAATAGCCAGTTTGTTACAGCCAGTGTCAAAACACTTACACTCACACTAAAATAAAAAATGTTTTTTGTAAAATTAGTTAGGAGTGTTTAGTCTCGCTAACTTTCAACTGAAATTCTTTTGTGTATGTACTAGTAAATTTGACTATAGAGACTGGCGTTATTTGACAATATTCATCCTCTTAAAACGTGTTCTCATATAATCTTAATAATATCGACTATACCCGTTTTAAACACCATATAATTACAATATGGCACAACCAAATATTAAGATACACAGCACTATGAAAATTACTTAAAAAAATATGTATTTTTCCTGCTCTATTGGCTTCACGAACTTAGTGCAGTAGCTCCTGCTAAGATAAATATTAAAACTGAGAAATTTAAGAACTAATCTTATGAAACATTTTAGTAAGTCCAACGCAAACAATTTTGAAGTTATGTAGTGAATTTTAAAAAGTTTTATTTAAGGCGTCACAACAATCCTTCTTTTATATGACGAAATAATATGTAAGAGAAAATGTTTAAGAGATTTTAGTAAAATATATGACAGTAAGTATTAAAGTATTTATTATTATTGCAAATTTTGACCTAGAGCAAAAAGCCCTAATACGCACATAAAATCCTTCATGAAGTTACGAATGATTTTTTTTGTTAATTTTCTACTTTTTCGTCTGAAAAAAAATACATTTTAAAAATTTCGTCGAGGTAGGGTACTGATATTACCGGATACACTCTCAGCACTCAAAGCCTTAGGAAATCTTACTGGAACCACAGAAAATTGCAGATCTTCTTCTTCTTAAAATGCCATATTCGATACAGACGTAGGCAACCCTCTCGCCTTTGCTTGTAATTGTTAAAGTGTTCTACGGATCAGGGGTCCTACAGCTGAGATTTACACTCGGGCCTCCAGTGTAGAAGGCAGACACCTTCTTATCCACTACGCTATGGTCGCCTCTAAACAATTGCATATCCTACATAAAAATGAACAATATATATTACTTTTATTAATTAATTAAGGGAACTTACTCTGAGTACAATAGAGGTTGTCTTTATATAGTTTTACGCATAACGAAAGTTTGACCAACTAGCGAAGAACGCAATTATTGACGGCGAATTCTTAATATTCACAGGAATATCCTATATATATATATATATATATATATATATATATATATATATATATATATATATATATTGAAATAATTAAAGTTTTGAGAAACATACCTATTGTAATATATTTTTTTCACTTCAAATAGATAAGGATCCATATTTAATTTTTTCGTATATATTTTATATTGGATGAAGTTTGTGTTTTAATATATTGTTTATACGGGGTTAGGATTAGTTTTTGAAATTTTAATTTGGGTTCCTTAATTTATAGTAGATTTGACTCAGATTATTTATATATTTTTTCACGTTTAGTGCCGTTCCTTCTTTATTTTAATTATCGCTATAATTATTCATTTTTAATTATTTGGCTCTTGTGTCAATATTTTTGTGTTTTCGAAGGTATATGTATGTTTTGATTGTGTTTGTCTCGTTCAGTGAATATATATTTGTTGTACCAATGGCCTGTTATCGCAGTATTCTGTTTTTCATTCCTACACACTATTTAGACTAGTTTAGAGATTGAATGCTAAGGTTCAGTTCTTTTACCTAAAATTAAAAAGTAATGTTATGTTTCGATGGGATGTGTATAATTTTGCTTGAAAGAATAGTTATATATAGTATGCCAAAACGTTTTTTAGTTTTTTTTTTTGGTAATTTTACTCTTGATTTGGTTGTAAAATAAGAAGGTTCATTGTTTGATGGGCCTTGATGATGAGTTTTCCCTAAAATGAATATTAATTAATGTGTTTTGTGAATCTCTGTAGGTTAATTCAATAGCTTTATCAGTAAAGCCTATCATTACGCTGTTTATTTGATTTTTATCTGATGACCTGAGTTATAATTTAAATTACGACCCAAACAGGGTTTTTAATGTACCATTAATTTCCTGTTTTTTGTTCTGCCTCTAATTAGGGTTCAGTAAACCAGATTTATTAGGTAGTAGCAATAATTTTTACTTTAGAGTGGAAATTATTGAAGGCTGTTTACATTTTATAAACCCAATTTTCTCACACTGCAGTGGGCCAATCGTCCAGAAATCAATTTAAGAAACACCTTTATCAAAATAAGGATATTTATGGTAATTACATTTTCTTCTGGATGTTGCATCAGGAGTTATGACATAGCATTTAATTATTAACCAAAGTTATACTCATACAAAAATATAAATAACAATTATTACTTAAGGTAAAGTCAACAGGTTTTCAAAAATCTTCTAATTTAATGTTTTTGGAATAATATTTATACATATTTAAGTTATTTAGCTTAATAGTGTATAGAAAAAGTATATCTAGTGAAACCAGTTCAATAAATTTGTATAGATAAATATAGATTTATATAAAGTAACCATTTTTTATTGTTATTTTTGCTAAACAATTTGATAATTATTGACAGTTTTTTAAAATAGGGATTGGGTAGATGTCACTAATGGGTGTAAAAGTATGTCTGGTTTGGGTAGCTTTGGTAGATTGTATATTTTTATAGCTACCGTATTACCTATTATTAATTTTTTACCTGAACTGAGATTTTCTTTTATTCAGAAGTTTCTTAATAAAAACATTATGCGAGTTCTGAAAAGAAGTTATTGAATCCCCAATTTTTTTTATATATCCCTATGTTTTAACAAATGTTACTCAGTATATATCATCACTACACCTTTATTTTTGCCCTCGACGCGCGTTTCGCTAACCATGTTAGCCTTATCAGGAGTGATGATTAACTGGTGATATCTACTGAGTAGTGGCATTATGCTAAAGATTCCCTATTCCCTATTAAAAGGTGCATTTATTGTTTGTCATAGTCAGTCTAATTCATGATTATTGTTTAATTTTGTTAAAGGTTTGAATATTTCGTTTTTTTTATGACTAAATTTCAAGTTATGGTAATGTATATATCTATATATATATATATATATATATATATATATATATATATATATATATATATATATATATATATATATATATATATATATGTATATGTATATGTATATATATATATATATATATATATATATATATATATATATATATATATATATATGTATATGTATATGTATATATATATATATATATATATATATATATATATATATATATCTATATCTATATGTATATATATATATATATATATATATATATATATATATATATATATATATATAACTTCTATTAATAAAAAAATAAGTATTTTCTGAAGTAATTAATAATCTGTCAACTTATAATATCTTTTACCAATTTTTGAATAATTTTAACTAGGTAATATCGCTTTGGCAAACTAAAATTTGAACATTTTTAAATATTAATTATAAAAAAACGTTACGTAAAACAAGAATAATTTTTTTGGTTTTCATAATGGCAGCATTGAAACTCTACCTGGCCACCATAAATTTCGACCTACAGCAAGGACCCAAAATTGCTGAAATCATAAGATGAACTAGAAAAATAGGTATTATTTATTTAATTTTTTATTTTAGTTTGGTCATTTCTGCTATACACTAAGTCCCTAATTAGAATAATATTTATTGAATTTTCAGCGTATCGGAAATTATCTACGAAGATTGAGGCGTTGTTACTTAATACAAAATGATGAAAAAAAGAAAACCGATCTTTCCTAACAGGAATATATAGTAGACAGGTTTTACACTCTACTCGTTCTGGGCCATAAGGATTTTTAACAAATCAGACAATAGCTATATCTGGAATTCAAAGTTTATTACTGTTCTAGTTTAATAGTCCGGGTGTACGGTAGTTGCGTATTAATTTCGGATTACTATATTTACGACATTCAATATATATATATATATATATATATATATATATATATATATATATATATATATATATATATAATATATATATATATATACGAGGCTGGTTTGAAAAGTCCGTGAAAAAATAAAAACTACTTATGTGTTTGGGGTAAACCTTTTTTATTTTTCGACATAGTCTCCTTTTAGGCTTATACACTTCGTCCAACGATGTTCTAGTTTGTTGATCCCTTCCGAATAATAGGATTTGTCCAAGTCTGCAAAATATCCATTAGTGTCTGCAATCACCTCCTCGTTTGAATAAAATCTTTGTCCCGCCAGCCATTTCTTCAAATTGGGGAACAAATAGTAGTCCGAGGGAGCCAAGTCTGGAGAATAGGGGGGATATGAAACGAGTTGGAATCCTATTTCCATTAATTTTGCGACCACAACTGCTGAGGTGTGTGCTGGCGCGTTGTCGTGATGGAAAAGGACTTTCTTGTGGGCCAATCGCGGGCGTTTTTCTTGCAGCTCGGTTTTCAAACGTTCCAATAACGATGAATAATATTCAGCTGAAATAGTTTTACCCTTTTCCAGATAGTCGATGAGGATTATCCCTTGCGAATCCCAAAAGACAGTCGCCATAACCTTTCTGGCCGAAGGAACGGTCTTCGCCTTTTTTGGTGCAGATTCCCTCTTGGTAACCCATTGTTTAGATTGTTGTTTGGTCTCAGGAGTATAGTAATGTATCCATGTTTCATCCACAGTGACGAAACAACGCTTAAAGTCCTCCGAATTCTTCTGGAACAGCTGCAAACCATCCTTGCAACACTTCACACGATTCCGTTTTTGGTCAAGCGTGAGCAATCGCGGCACCCATCTTGCAGATAGCTTTCTCATGTCCAAATGTTTATGCAAAATATTATGTACTCGTTCAGTCGAGATGCCCACAGCACTAGCAATCTCACGCACCTTAACTCTTCTGTCATCCATCACCATATCATGGATTTGATTAATGATTTCTGGAGTCGTAACCTCCAGAGGCCGTCCAGAACGTTCAGCGTCACTTGTGCCCATATGGCCAGTCCGAAAATTTTGAAACCACTTATAAACTGTTCTAATCGAAGGTGCAGAGTCACCATAATGTTTATCAAGCTTCTCTTTGGTCTCCTGAGGCGTTTTGCCTTTCATAAAGTAATGTTTAATCACCACACGAAATTCTTTTTCGTCCATTTCTTGAAAATCACTCGACTTCCTTGATTCACACGAATGCCAAACACAAAGAAATAGACCAATATGGCTGAAACTTGGTGTGCGTTCATTCAAGAGATGCTACTAACTAAACATGACCTCGATACGCGCCGGTGGTGCCATCTCTCGGGCTTTGCACGGACTTTTCAAACCAGCCTCGTATATATATATATATATATATATATATATATATATATATATATATATATATATATATATAATTGCAAGCAAAGAATTAATGTAAAACCTTAAATCTTTCAAAAAATTTCAAATATTGGCATAGTCAATTGACTTATACTAGGCCATGTATGCCCTGTTCATCTTAAAAAGTTATTACACTATACTCGTTCTGGGCCATAAGGATTTTTAACAAATCAGACAATAGCTATATCTGGAATTCAAAGTTTATTACTGTTCTAGTTTAATAGTCCGGAAGTATGGTAGTTGCGTATTAATTTCGGATTACTATATTTGCGACATTCAATATATATATATATATATATATATATATATATATATATATATATATATATATATATATATATATATATATAATTGCAAGCAAAGAATTAATGTAAAACCTTAGATCTTTCAAAAAATTTCAAATATTGGCATAGTCAATTGACTTATACTAGGCTATGTATGCCCTGCTCATCTTAAAAAGCTATTGAATTAACCTTTGTAGAGTTTCACAAAACACACTAATTAATATTGTCCAATCAATGATTCTTTACATGCACGTCATAAATGTCTGAATATAGTGTAAACATCCGTCTATATTATTCTTCTTGTAAACATGTTAAGTATATTTAGAAACTTAAAAACGTAGGTCTTCTGTCATCTGAAGTTATTTACGACATTCACTCTATTATTTGTCTCGGATATTTGCACATATGCAAAAAAGGCAGCGAACAACCTGGAATTTGGACATAGCTTCATGTTTTAGAAGCCAGTACCGCCGAGTTTATAGGCAATAAAAATAATCCATAATTCTTTGACGGATTGAGGTTACGTCATCTTTATGTTTAATTTTTGTGAGTGTTCATTGGACGTCGACATAATAAAAATTGCTGCACCGTCCACGTTTTTTGTGGGAAATTTGTGGTATCTAGGGAGGGTGTTTGTAACAACTTTTTTTAAATAAATAAAGCCGCATTATGAAAGTTTTACCATAAAACCAAACATAACCAGAATTTCCCACAAAAAACGTGAACAGTGCAGCAATTTTTATTCAACGTATATTGGACCATGCAATAGGCACTTCCTTAATTTTTACGGCAAAAGATTACTATCGTTTCTATCCCATTATTGAATTTTGGAATATACTTGTCAACTAATAAATAGTTCTGTTCGGAGCTCTAATATTTGTGGAATATTGACAAATACTCTTCATATGATAGCCACTAAAATGCCTGGAAAATGCTTGAATAGTCAAGCAAGAGATTTTGTGGCCAAATTAATAGTGTATTTTACATCGGAAAGTGATAACAAGGGCACTTTTATATCACTTAATGCTGTACAAGAGGTAAATAAATCACATAGGTATATTTTTTTAGTGTGTTTACAATGTTCTGGTTCCGGAGAGTCGCTGCTGCTTTACAGATTAGTACGAGAACTGTAGCGAGCATCAAAATTCGTAGTGATAAAAATGAATTGCTTTCAACACCTGGAAAATCATGACCAAGGAAACAAGCTAAGACCCATGATCTGAGTGAAAGTTCTAAAATGGACGTTCGTAATACATTATGATATGTATGCACAAAGTAAGTAGCTATTAATATCTATCGGTTTAAGTGAAATCGAAAGTAAATCATATTGTATTTTTAGAAAAACAAGTTACTATTAACAACTTACGTAAAGAAGTGCGACAAAAAGAGATAATTCATGTCAGTTATGGAACTCTTCGAACATTGCTTCTGGATTTGGGTTTCAAATTTAAGAAAGATGACAACAGATGAGCATTAATGGAGACACCAAGAATTTGTTCAATGAGGTCAGCTTTTCTTAGAAAGTATATGGATAACATAAATGCACACATTACCCGTCAGCTTGTTTTCATAGACGAAACATGGATCTTTCAAAAGGCAGTCAAAGAAAATCGTGGCGGGAGGACAACTTTAAAAGTGTCCGTAAGCCTGGGGCATTTGATGGTAAAATTGTTTTACATGCTTGACACAGTGGGGGTTTTGTAGAAAATGCCAATTTACTCCTTGCTAGCAAGTCAAACTCACTTGATTACCATGGAGAAATGAATAGTGAAATGTTTAAGAAATGGCTCAGAAACCAGTTGATTCCTAATTTAGAAGAACCATCTTTAATTATAATGGATAATGCTTCATATCATACAGTTGAAGTAGAAAAATAGCCATCTTCAGCATGGAAAAAACAAGAAATCCTCGAGTGGTCACAGAAAAATAGTTTACCTCATAACAAACAGATATTTAAGACAGAATTGTTAGATATTGCAAAAGCTCATAAAAAATCAAAGGAATATCAAATTGATAAAATTTTTCAAGAGCATGGGAATGAAGTATTGAGATTACCTCCTTATCACTCTCAATTTAATGCAATCGAGCTGATTTGGGTAAATGCAAAAACATTTTATTACAAGAATATTGGTGAAGAAGGATACGGAGATAAACAGAGTACTTCAGAAGTGGAATAGAGCCTCAGAAAAGTATACATCAGAGGTATGATATGCCAGCGTACAACATACAGAAAACCTGATTCAACAGTGGTATGATCGTGAGGTAATAATCAAAGAGATTCCAGAAATCATTATTCGTGTTGAGAATGATGAAAGCGAGGGTCAAGAATCTACTTTTAGCGATTAGTGTCATTACTCAATTAATAATTTAAATATTACTTATTGACACATTCCAAGCCCCTTGGGCAACTTTCATTGTAAATTTTGCAGAACAAATATAGACTTATCTTTCTATCTGTTAGTTTGATTTGATAAATCATATTAATATTGGATTATGCAATTTATATCTCCTATTCATTCTTTATACCCTCGTCATGAAATATCTTTCTGTTTTTAAAAGTATTATTTTTCAATTGTCTATTTTAAAATTGTATATAATGAGTTCTACGCTGCAACTTTTTACATTTTTTATGATGTCTTATATGTAAATTTGATAAAGCTGTGTTAAGTGCGCATTGTAATTTCAATACAAACATTACACAAACTTCGAGTAACTAACAGATAACAATTGTAAACTTTTCATAAAGTAAATTAACTCACGAAATAATCTAATAACAACCTGAAAAATAAAAATAGGCGATATTAGACATTGGATTTATGCAGCGAGGTAAATGTCCTTCACAAGTAAGAACTAGGGTGTTTTACACATTATACACATTTAATATATCCGTAGTTTTCTTTAATTACCAAACCGGATGAAAAATTTTAAATTCTATTTTGACCGCCGACACTGAATTGACAGCAGACTGAATCGTATGAATATTCTTGACGTCGCGTTGATCGCATGACTGCAAAGATCCATTGATCAGACTATTCATTTTCGGGAAAACTCATCATCAAGGCCAATCAAACAAGTAACCTTCTTATTTTCCAACCAAATCAAGAGTAAAATTACCAAAGAAAATATTTAAAAAACGTTTTGGCATACTATACATAATTATTCTTTCAGGCAAAATTAAACATATCCCATCGAAACATAACATTAGTTTTTGTCATAAGGCACAACAAAACGAATGCAAATTCTTTATTTGTAGCGTCAAAAATTTTAGGTAAAAGAATTTAACCTTAGCATTCAATCGCTAAACTAGTCTAAATATTGTGTAAGAATGAAAACGGAATACTTGGATAACAGATAAAATGTACCATAGGTACACCAAATATGTATTCACTGAACTAGACAAATACAATCAAAACATACATATATCTTCGAGAACACAAAATACTGACACAAGAGCCAAATTATTAAAAATTAATAATTAGCCACGATTAAAATAAAGAAGGAACTACTATAAATTAACGAATCCAAATTAAAATTTCAAAAACTAATCTTAAGGGGGTATAAATAGTATATTAAAAAATTAAATATGGGTCCTTATGTATTTGAAGTAACAAAATATATTACAGTACAAGTATATTTCTCAAAAATTTTTTAAATTATTCTCTTTTACGTTTAATTGTCCCATGTTAGAAATAAAGTGAAAAAGTAATACATCATGTGCAAATCGTCATGAATGCAAATAGTTTTTATGTCAACCCATATTCAAGAAAAGAAAAACATTAGGTATACATACACACACACACACACACACACATATATATATATATATATATATATATATATATATATATATATATATATATATATATATATATACATATATATATGTATATATATATATATGTATATATATATATATATATATATATATATATATATATATATATATATATATATATATATATATTGCATGGTAACTCAAGATTGATTTTTTTTTAGAAACATGTACCCGGCCTGTTAATAACACTTAAATATTGAAACTATTACTAAATCAAAAATCTCATTAAAGAGCTTAAATTCAAAACATGGAAGATATTGCAAAAATAAGTATATCATATTTATACCTTTAATTCAAAAAACATTCCTTCGGAACAAAACCTTGCCGTAAATATGAAATCAGCATTTTTTGTAGAAGGAAACTTCAGTTTATAATAAATCAACTTTAACACAGGAATGTAGCATCTACTGGCCTACTTCACGATTTTTGTTTATTTTGTGCCTATTTTTTTTTTCTCAGCTTTTCATAGGATAGCTTCTTTTTAAATCTAATTATATATGCATTGTTTCTGGATAAGGTTATTTGTATTACTGTAATGTAAAATTAAAATGTTAATGTTCTTTATTCTTTTTCTAACATAAGAAAACTTTTTATAGATATATAAATATATATATATATATATATATATATATATATATATATATATATATATATATAATATATATATATATGTATATATGTATATATATATATATATATATATATATATATATATATATATATATATATATATATATACATATATATATATATATACGAGGCATGTTTTTTAAGTAAGTACCGTTTTGCGATTCCGCCGCCGCAGCGATACGGTCAGCGTTCCGCGCATGCGCGCTGGTAACCTACATCTCATGTCTACGCACTGACGCCATTACAGTCTGATTCTTCATTGTATACGTTGTTTACTGAGTGTTTAAGATGCCTCCGACAATCGTGAGTCCCGCCGATTGTGAAGTACGGGCTGTTATACGATTTCTTAGTGCTAAAGGCGTAAAACCGATCGATATTCATCGTGAGATCTGTGAAGTTTACGGACAAAACATTATGAGTGATGGAATGGTAAGGAAATGGGTGAGAGCATTTAAAGATGGCCGCACAAATGTGCATGATGAAGAACGGAGTGGGCGTCCTTCGGTCGTTAATGAAGATTTGGTGCAGAAAGTGGACGCCCAGCGACTACCATTTGTTCCTGCACTTGAAGAAGCACCTGGGTGGTCAGCGTCTTCAAGACGATAACGAAGTCAAAACATTTGTGATACAGTGGTTAACAAGTCAGGCGGCAGAATTTTATGAGGAGGGTATTCAAAAACTGGTGCCACGTTATGACAAGTGCCTCAATATTCACGGAAATTATGTAGAAAAGTAGATTAAGGTACAGGCTTTCATGTAAAAATAAAATTATAGCGATATCTTTGCACGTCTTTTTTTAATTCCAAAACGGTACTTACTTAAAAAACATGCCTCGTATATATATAATATATAATAAATAAAAGTCATACTTCTGATTTCAAAAACATCAAAATTATCAACACCAAAATAAATACAAAAAAAAGAGAAATACTCGAATCCGTACACATTCAGATGACGCCTACTGCAATAAAAAAAAACAGATGTAAATAACCTAAACCGTATTTACCTGCCAGTGATATAAAGTCCTCCAAGTTAAATGGTTTGTTTGTAGAAAGTAAAAATGTGTATTTGACAGTGATTTAAAATTAACACCCTACACAATGAACTACTTTCTAAGGTAAGGACCTTATTAATGTATACAGTTAAGTGTCTTAAATTAAAAACCATGAAAAGCTACAAATATTTTAACCCCGAAATACACAACAAACTGATTAATTAGTTGTCTAACATATATTTAATTCTAATGTCTCTTTTAGAGCAAATTTTGAGGAAGACCTCTTCCGAAGGTCGAGACGCCAATAAATATATAACAGATCCAAGAATAGTTTTAATGATCTAATTCCAAGAACACGTAAAATATAATATATATGTATATATATATATATATATATATATATATATATATATATATATATATATACATATATACATATATACATATATATATATATATATATATATATATATATATATATATATATATATATATATATATATATATTCTTGAAAAAATGTATTTCGAGAGCGCTTTTTTGCCATTACAGTATTCTTTGGTATACTAATAACGGCGCAATTACCTTAGTAAGTTGTTCAATCGCCTCCTGCATCAATAACCGCCTAGCATCTTCGAGGCATGCTGTCGACGAGATTTTCTGGGTATTCGCGCGGCAATGATATCCAAATTTTTCGAATCTCGCGACGTAACTGAATCAAAGTTCTCAGAGCCTTTCCTCTGAGCTTTTGCTTTACAAGGAACAAAACATTTTTAATAAGGTTGGCGTCCAACGAGTGGGAGGGTCACTGTAGTATCTTATCGCGAGCCGCTTTGCGACGTGATTTTCGCTCAGCAACGGTTTTTCCAACCTGCTTAGGAATATGACATCATAAGCACGAAGATGTTGTCGAATGGTCTCATAAGATCTTAATTGTGCCACTCCTTGATGCAGCGTCAATTTGGGGTCTCGTGAAAACAAGGTCCCGATTCGTTTTTCGTCTTTTGAAGTGACTTTGCCTATCGAGCCACGTTTTGACAAGCCGTCGATATTTTTCATCTCGTTAAAATAATTTACCCACTTCTTCCCAAACGATACCGAATTTTTAATATATTTTGCGGCTGCGGAATGTGTCATTTTAGGCCTCTGAATGAGAACAAAGAAAGATTTCCTCGAACCGAGGCGCACACAAATGACTTATTTTGGATTTTACATAATTTCGACGAAAGTTATGAATCGACTGATACTTTTACTTACATGAGTCGTAGCCAGAGATTCCCTCTACCGATTTTTTGTTGAATCACTAGAATGGTATCTACCAACAATGAATTATCGCGGACACGTTCTTACTTGACAGACTGTATATATACATATTTTTTGCTGCTGCAAATATATACCGTACAAAGAGGCAACAGGAAGAGCGACTAGAGAATAAATTCTAAATATACGTCAGATAATAGAAAAAATCAGGGAACTCCAAATAACAACC
This sequence comes from Pachyrhynchus sulphureomaculatus, assembly GCA_019049505.1. NCBI lineage: Eukaryota > Metazoa > Arthropoda > Insecta > Coleoptera > Curculionidae > Pachyrhynchus > Pachyrhynchus sulphureomaculatus. The sequence continues at coordinate 163,249,113 of CM032446.1, forward strand.
TACATCTGTTCTATAGACTACTCTAAAGCTTTCGACTGCATACAATGGAACAAACTCTGGTTTGTCACACATAAATGGTTTCACTGTTATTTTTACATTTTTTACACTTTTTTACATTTACATAACTATTTGGGATCCCTCATAACTAACAATGGTGGCTGTGAAGCGGAAGTAAGAAGATGTTTGGCTATGGCTAGAGACTCGATCAAACTCACTAAGGTCTCAAAATGACCAGCTGTCACAAAAATCACAAAGTAAAGATTGCTGTTCAGCCTTATATTCCCCAAGCAACTTACGCATCGGAAACATGGACCATTAAACAAGCCGACAAAAGATGAATCAATACATTTGGGATTTGAGTATTTCGAAGAATCCTCAGAGTATTATATACCGAACACCGTACTAATGTATCTATTCTTGAAGCGCTTAGTATAAATAACCGACTTTGAAATAGAATTAATAGCCAGTACATGAAAAATTTTTGTCACATTATGAGGAAAGTGGATGCCATGGAAAAACTTGTAGTAACGGGGAAGGTAGTAGGTAGAAGATCAAGGGGACGGTATCCTGCAAGGGGTAAGATCTTTTCTTGATATGGACTGTTGAGTCAGCAACTGCATAGTATCACCGATACTCCTATTGAGGTGACAGGATTTATATATATATATATATATATATATATATATATATATATATATATATATATATATATATATATATATATATATATTTACAGTGAAAAATGTTGCCAGATAAAGTACCTACATAAAAAAAACCGCAGAAAAAAGTCATCATCCTTTCTCGAGCTACTCGTATAAACTTCCATACATATAATATACATACATGTTGTTTTACGTACGTAGGACATTTTTTTTATAAAGGTAGAGATATATTTATATTTCATGGAAATCCTCAGCTCTTAAACCATCCATCATATTAAATAAACATATAATGGACACATAAAAGTTGAAGTAAACTCCATAACAGGTAAATTTTGCACGCAATTTCCGCTAATTTGTATTTATATAAATCCCACATTTCACCACACATTCCAAATTGTTAATAGCCACAATGACCCAACATTATTACTAACTAAATAATTTAGTTCTAGCAGAAACTGATTAATAGTAAAAGTAATATTCCAAACTAATTTTGTAAACGACGTTTTGCCATGTTTGCTATTTATTGCTATCGAAAATGCGACTATAACTAATATTTTTTTCTGTAAATGAATAGTTATATCAACAATATAATTATTCTTAGCAGGAAACTTCTGAAGCTTTTGAAAATTTAGAAAATTTATCAAGTTTTTCCAAGATAATATAAAGCAGTTTATTACGAAAACTGTTCAGTGAAATATGTAGGTTTGGGATTGATTTAAATTACATTTCTGAATTTTCTGAAAATATGCCATAGTATAATCATATATAGGCCAGGGGCACTCTTTTAAAACGTTAATTGTAATTAGGAATATTTTATCTATGTATTTACATTACATGTTTTTGTCGTTCGGTTTTATACGATGCATCTATCTGTCCATCGTTCATTTTATTTTCGTATTTATGTCCACAATTTTCTTCGTGAGTATCCAAACTCGTAGTTTGTAAATGAAAACATTTAAATTAGATTGATTTTCATTTTGAATCATTGTGGATATTTTTCGAAATTTACTTCGGTGAGACGAACGCTGTTCAGGCCAGTCCAACTCCTTTCTTTATTTTCGTTGTTTGGTTTTCTTTCGTAAGTTTTAATAATTATCCTAGATAAATGTGTTGATTGACTTGTTCTATGTGTTTAATATTTTGTCTTATTTTGATTGAAGCACAAGGTTATTTTTTAAAGTTATCTACCCAGCAAGTGAAAATGACGCCTTACAAAAAAAATCTTGATTGTCAATTGACTGTGTGTTCTAAGTACTATAACGAAGTTTTGTACAAATTCGTTATTTTTGCAGTTTTTTCGGTTTTTGCTTTTCCTAAAAGTGGATGACAATAATTTAGAGACTCTGCATGAAGATCTAGAGATGAAGATACTTTCTGCAAGATTCATATATTAGGGGTCCCTACACAACAGCAGGAGATGGCAGAAAAAGAACTACATTTTGACGCTTTAAATAGTCATCGGAGTTATTTTTAGTGACTTATCACAGGCAATGAAACTAGAGTGCCCTATTAGGATCTTTTTGTGAAGCAGGAGTCAATGCAGTGAATTCATAAGAGCTTTCCACCTTTAAAGAACTCTTTTTGTTGCAATCAATTTTTTTGGGACTGTGAAGGAATTTTCCTCGTTTAATATGTGGATATAAGAGCGAATGAAAAGATTTTGAAGCAGGCCGCGGCAGGAAGCGTCCTAACTATTGAAGAACCAAATCTTTACTATCGCAGGATAACTGAAGAGTTCATAAGGCACATTTTAAGCTATTACCGAAAGCAATGGATTTATCGAGTTACAATATCCTTCCTATAGCCCTGACTTTGCGCCCTCCGACTTGTTTTTATTCATAAATTTAAAAAAAGACCGCAGGCTCCCAAAGTGTTCTATAGATGATGAGTTAAAAGCCGCTGTAGCGTCGATTTTTTCGGCTTAAACAATAAAATTGGATGGAATAAAACTACAGGAGAAACGCTGGATTAAGCCCATTAGCATAAAAAATATTTATGTGGAAATTTTTCTTTATAGCTAAGAAATTAAAAAAAATATTTCTCCCTTTAACTAAGTTTGGGATCTAGGAAACAATGGAATCATATATGATGAATTTGGTGCTTGTTCGAGGATATTTGTCAAGTTTTTGACCGAGATTCGCGTACAAGTTGTATGTTGCAACGCGTTAAACTGATGTAAAATCCAAGAATTGTTGTTTCACAAATCTAGTTTTTTCCTCACTCAAACGCCTCTTAGCACCAAGATGTGCATATCGTTATTCGTATAACGATTCTTCATCTAAGATAAATTTTGAATCACCAATACTGCGATGATCGAAGAAAAAAGTAAGAATGGTCATTCGTAGACTTGGAAAGTTGACATGAACGAAGCTAATCAGTAGTCACTTGTTAGCTTTTTTCGAGTAACTTATACATATAATATTGATATGTTTATATTTCCGACAGATATTGCTCATTAAGGACCTGTTGGACCTTTCTTATAATTCGGCAAAATAAATTTCTTTTATAACACATAATTAAAACGACATTCTTGGCTGTACTCTTGAACTTGACTACATAAAATAACTGTATGTTAACACTGCATAACCATTAAGTATTACAGCGCTACCATCTCTACAATAGATTATTTGTACCTTTACGATAAAACGTTTAAGTAACAAATTACAGGACCTTTTTATTTATTTATTTATTTATTTATCTACGGGCAGACCCATTTTATACATAGTATTTACAGAAAAATTTCAATAATATAGTAAACTTATAACAATACAATATAATAACAACACCAGTAATTATCATTTCAAAAACTGTCAACAGTTTTTCTTTTAAACGTTTTAAAGAGAGATTAAAAAAATCAAGATCCGCTTCACTGGCACCATTAGTGATTCTAGTGATCGGCGAGAATGGGCCATAGTTACATCTGTGGTACCTCGGGGCAAAGAGTACGTGGTCCCTTGTTGATCTTGGTGGAACATGAAAATTTATCAGACTCAAGAGATCAGAGCAGTCTATATGACCATTTACAAGTCGAAATAAGAAACATATATCAGCAACTTTCCTTCGTCTTGAAAGTGATTGCAGCTGAAGTCTTCGTAGCTGGTCCCCATAGGCAGTGATGTTCCACTTAAATTTGCAAGAGACATATCTAGCATACTTCCTCTGTACCCTTTCAACACCCTCAATATGCACAGCATACTATGGCGACCACACACATGACAGATACTCCAAAGAAGATCTCACCAAGGCCTTGTATAAAATATTCACGCTATCTACGGTCCGGAAATCCCTAGTATTCCTACAGACGAAGCCAAGGAGTTTAATACATTTGTTAGTAATAAAGTCATAATGAATATGAAAATCAAGCTTAGTGTCCAAATAAATACCCAAGTCACACAATGAGGAGACTCTTTCGAGAAGACAATTATTAATACTGTAATCATACAAAAGCGGAACTTTCACTCGAAAGAACGACATAATCTTACATTTTTGAATATTTAGTTTCATTTTGTTTCTCCTGCACCACTCACTCACCTTATCCAAGTCTCCCTGCAGTCTCATAGCATCGTCAACAGAATGAATTGCCGTAGACAATTTCAAGTCATCTGCAAAAAACAAGGGCCTTGAAGATAGAATCACCTTTCGTAGGTCGTTAATAAATATATTAAACAGCAACGGGCCCAGGTGGCTACCCTGCGGCACACCCGATGCAACAGACACCTCACTCGACACAAAGCCCTTTACTTTAACAAACTGTTTTCTGTATGTAAGGTAGCAGGTCAACCAATTCAGTAGTGCTCCACAAAACCCATAACCTCTTAACTTCCCTATCAGGATATCGTGGTTGACTGTGTCGAAGGCCTTGCTGAAATCCGTATAAACCACGTCAACCTGACCACCCGCCTCCATTACATCAATAGTACTTTGAACCAACAAGATTAGGTTTGTAGCCGTCGATCTGCCACCAACGAAACCGTGCTGTTCCGGAACCAAAAAAGGTTTTATGAATGGTTTTAATTTGTCACAAACAATTTTTTCGAATACTTTTGGAATAGAACTTAGAATGGAAATAGGTCGATAATTTTTAGCGTCTGATTTGTCGCCGGACTTAAATACTGGAGTAATGAAGCTATATTTCCATTGGTCAGGAAAAAACACCGCTCTCTAGGGACATTTTAAAAAGCATATGGAGCGGTTTGGCCAAAGCATAGACACAGTCAACTAAAAATCTGGGAGATATACCATCAGGACCCGCAAAATGCATACCGCATATCGAGTTAATATTTGATAAATTCCAATTATATGTATATAAGTTCCTACGTTGCCCATACGTTATAGAAGCAAAAAGTTTTGTTGATATAATCATAGCCGTTACTTTTAGGTGTAGAGGAGTTTAAATTTTTTTATGTAAATATAAAAATCTGTAAAAATCTGCTTATATTTGCAAACTCATCAAGATTAATCTTTTTTATTATTTAAAAACATGTACTGTAATAATAGTTGTATCCAAAAATAATAGAATGGCAAAGATTATTAGTCTGAAACAATGATATTTGCGTAAAAAATAGCACAGAAGAATTGAAAATAACAAAATTCATGAAATGCCATATATATTTTGTTTATTTTTGCTCAACCTTATGATTTGCAGTAACTAATCCATATATTCATAAATTTCCATTTTTTATTTTTACCCTTAAATTCCCTACTTGCTTTTACCAGGAAAGTGTTTCATTCATTACACACTCAGAGATTTCTGTATTAGTTCATGTTTCAGGGAGTCGAGATCACAAAACATAGTTTCCAATTTTTGTCGGTCTGTCAGTTTGTCTATTTGAATATTTGTCCGTTGGCATGATAAGTGTTCAACAAAATAAGATATTGTTTTCAAATCTTTTACACATATAGCACCTTTAACGATATCGCTTTTAAAGGGGCGAGGGAAGTGACCATTTTTCTTGGTCTTTAGATAATATAATTACCAAATTTTGAACATAAGTACTTATATTTAAACATAAATAAGGAGATAAAGGGATCTGAGAAAGTTAAGAGGGAGTTGCTATAAACATACATATGTTATTATAGGTCCTTCTCAGCTTTCTTATGGTTCAAGAATTTGATTTTTTTACTTTTTTCCTATTTTAACTGATACCTTTCGTATACTAAACATTTTCACGACCATATCATTTGCACTATACAGTTGTAATTAAAGAAAGTTGTAGTCAAAAAACCTATTATTAATATTAATTATGGCTAGCAAAGTTATTAAACATCCTAGTACAGGATAATTTAATTCGACAAACAGAATCTGGTATATTTTTCCATTGGAAAGTATTTACATTGACGATATAAATTTAAAAATTTAAATCCTTTTAATAAACATACAAATAAGCCTAAAAAGTTTTTTAATTTAAGTCATAATAAAAAAAACGATCTGTAATACTTTTCTCCATACATAACATAAGTATATGTTTCTGTACTAACCAATTTCCGAGCTGAAAGCTTCCCTGCGGACATAGGAATTTTGTGTTTTGTTTTTTTACAACTTTTTGTCATGTTATTTGGTAAAATTGGAAAAGGGCAAATATTACATTGATTTTATTCAAATATATATATATATATATATATATATATATATATATATATATATATATGTTTTTTGCTTTTTGCATCCAATCGTGTCCTGTTAATCTTTTTATGTCGTCCATCTATCTTGTCTGTGGTCTTCCTCTGCATCTTTTGTGTTCTCTCGGCTTCCATTCAACTATATGACGTGTCCATCTGTTATCATTCATTCTTGTGACATGCCCCGCCAAATTCCACCTTAATTCGTTGTATTACATATGTCACTTTTGATCTTCGTATCTCGATGTTAGGAATACAATCTTGGAGTCTAATATTTTCCATTCTTTTCCTCATTGCTCTTTGGGTTACCTGGAGTATATTCATTATACTTCTACAGGTTTCAGTAAAATATGTTAATACCGGCTGTACATTTTGATCGAATACTCTGGCTTTTATTGTATTTGGGATGTCTAATTTAAACATAGATTCTAACCTTCCGAACACAGACCAACCTAACGAGTTATTTTTTGATTTTCGATTTTTTGTCCTAAATATATGAATGTTTGTACCTTTCCTGTTCTTTCACCTTCTAGTAACAGTTCAAATATTTGGTTTTGGTGAAGTATATTTCTAGACCTATTTCTCGAGAGTTGTTATTCAGCTCCATCAGCATTTCTTGCCATTCTTCTTTTGTGTTGGCGATCAGAGCAACATCATCTGAGAACCTTTAGTGATTTAATCGTTCAGCGTCCATTTTCTGTACTATCTGATGTCTTCTTTAATCTTTTTCTTTATTTTTTGTTTATTTCTGCCAATTCCAATCTTGTACGATCATTTCTTAATGGTCTTCTCTGTTTCATAAGATTTTGTGTCTCTTTAGTTAATTTTTGTGTTTTCTCTTTTTTCGATATTGCAATTTGTTTTGTAGTCATGAGTAGGCTGTTGGTTATTTGCGCGTTTTGATTATCAGGTTCTGTCGATATTCGTCTGTGTTTTGCTTTATTATTTCTGTTGGTGTCTATATCTTTGTATGCATTATCAACTTACGTCTCTTCTGCTTAAGATTTATTCTTATTTTTGCTCTGAGCATCCGATGACTGCCAATGTTTATCGTGTTCAGCAGTGTCGTGTCGATTACAATATTCTTGTTATTTGATGAAACATAATCAATTTCGTTTTTTGTTATATATCTGGGCTTTGCCATGTCCATCGTCAATGTTCTGACTTTTGGAAAAATGTATTCATAACATACAAGTTATATTCATTTAAAAAATTTGATAACATTTCTCCTCTGCTGTTCTTCGTATCCAAATCAAACTTCCAGACACTCTTCTCATTTGTATTCGCTGGTTTCCCTATTTTGGCATTGAAATCACCGATTATTATGATGTAATATCTTGTTTTATGGTGTAGCATTGTATGAATTGGTCAATTTCTTCTTCCTCGCTGCCTGATATATATATATATATATATATATATATATATATATATATATATATATATATATATATATATATAATGTTACTATAGAGGTTTTCACGGATGGTGGAATGTAATACGTTAAAATTCCGGGTTTCAATCCGTTCGTCTAACAATGAATTTGCACGGCGTTTCGCCAAAATCTCATTTGGCATTTTCAAGTGTTCCCTCTGCTGCTGCTGTTCGATACTGTAATCTTGCTGCTGCTAACTCAGTTAGCTTCGAGTGGCAGTAGCAGCAAGATTACAGTATCAAGTAGCAGCAGCAGCGAGAGCTTTTGAAAATGCCAAATGAGATTTTGACGAAACGTCGTACAAATTCATTGTTAGTTGAACGGATTGAGACCCGGAATTTTAATGTATATATATATATATATATATATATATATATATATATATATATATATGTAATACATTAACGGTCAACTTCGATACTCAGTCTACCGGAAGTCCACCCAGACCAACAGATTTTAAACGCTGGCTCAGATTACCATCCATCCCAAATCTAGTTGGTAGCCAACACCCTCGAATCGAGATCAAACTGACTTACTGAACCAAACACGAGACAGCAAGAAATTATACCAACGGATATAAAAATCAGTCCATACAGAGAGCATTAGCAAGGTAGCGCCATCCACAGACAAGGCCAGAGGAACAGGATCTCAACCAAGGTGGAGTCCTATTACCGTATCTGAAAGGAGTTACAGATAGGATTGCAAGAGTCCTAAGGAAACAAGATCGGCACAGTATACAAACTACAGAATACTCTGGCAGACATCCTGGGTAATCCAGGGACGAGAGAAAACTGGAAAATCATGGTGTTTACAGCATCCCATGCGCAGACTGCCACAAATTGTACAAAGGCAAACAAATTGAAGAATCTTCACAAAGATCCAAGAAAATAAATTAAGTATCAAAAACAAACACACAACTACTGGTCACAACATCAAGTTTGAGGTAACTGATTTCACATATATATATATATATATATATATATATATATATATATATATATATATATATATTTAATGTTAAAATATAAATTGTTAATTATAGACTATCTAATTAGCAGTAATAAGCAGAAATACACCACGTGCGAACATTTTTCTCGTGTGTTAACCGATTAATTAACTTCATTGGAAGATAAGTTAAATAGCGGCGGCACCGCTGACAGGATTCAACAAGCTTTTTCCACTTACACAATGGTTTATTTAAGCATCAACGTCCAGTTGTGTAGGCGTAATGGGGTAGCGATACAGTTTGATTAGTTAGTTACAAGTGTAGTGGATGTGGAAAGTAGCGATTTCATTTTGCTAAAAGGTAAGAGAGGTTTTAGATTCGTATTGTAATTTTTGTATTTGAGATTTTTCTACGCTAATAATACCTTGTATATGTACCAATAAATTCGTTATTGTTAAATGTAAATTTTATGGTTAGGTTCGCCCCTATGTTGGGACGATTTTTAAGCTTTGAATCATGCCTTGGCGTCTTACGGTATCAGATACTTAAATAAATTGTTTTGTTTTAGAATATCTGACAGAAGAACAAGGCTATCTGGTAATCAATATAAAAAAAGATATTGGAGAAGCAAACCCAGCTTCAAAGGCAGGTATGAGCAGTACATAGCGCCTTAAAAGATGCAAGTAGTTCCAAACAAAAGAAAGAGCCAAGCGGTTGTCGGGATCTGAACAATATCGTCAGTTCTGATTTAGATTTGGATTATCAAAACGACACCAATAATAGAGATGAAATTGCGAGCTATCCCAGCCAGGAACAGAATTCAATAAGTTTTGAGACAATGAATACTACCACGGGAAATGAAGGGAGCCTCAACCTAACCCTATCATCAGATCCAGGACTATGGTCCGATCGTATAAGCGACTTAGATCGAATATTTTTAGTTAGAAAAGGTCCATTATCTCCTTTATTCCATTACGATTTCCCGTTTGACAATCAAAATCCAAATCGAAAATTTAGTGAAAAACACTATCATAACATTTTAGAAAATAGAGAACAAGTCCCGAGAGATTGGTTGATATATTCGGTGTTTAAAGATTCAGTGTTCTGTTTTTGTTGCATACTTTTTGATTATTCAAAATTAAGTTTCTTTTCAAATGAGGGTTATAGAAACTGGAAAAATATTGGTGAGGTATTAAGAAAGCATAAGGTTTCAAAACTCATGTAGATAATTTGAAATCATGGGTAGAGCTAAAACGAAGGTTGGAAACTTGTCGAACAGTAGATTCAGCTGCACAGAGATATATTAATGCTGAAATTAAATATTGGCATGAAGTGATTTTACGTATAATATCAGTTATTAAATTGCTTCGAGGAAAGTCTCTAGCATTCCAGGGTACAAGCGATAAGCTTTATGAACATAATAATGGAAATTTCCTAAAGTTAATTCGATCGCTAGCTAAATTTGACCCAATAATGGAGCAACAGGTTCGTAGAATCCTCAACAATGAAGAATATATTGTATCATATTTAGGGAGAAACATCCAGAATGAAATTATTGGATTATTACATGATAACTTAAAGTCTTATATAATAAAACAAGTTTAAAAGGCGAAATATTATTCGGTTATTCTTGATTGCACTCCCGATGTGAGTAAGGTTGAACGAATGGCATTTGTAGTATGATATATTTTTTATTGATCAATCAGAATCGGAATTTGAATGTAAAATTAATGAACATTTTTTGGGTTTTCTTCTTATTGAGAGATATACTGGTAAGGAATTATCTCAAGTTTTATTGGAAGAGTTAGGGAAAAATAAATTGAAAGTGGAAAATATGGGATGTAAAGGTTACGACAATGGTTCAAATATGAGAGGCGACAAATCGGGAGCACAATCAAGAATTAAAACTTTAAACCATAGATCATTTTACATACCTTGCAGCTGTCATTCCTTAAATTTATTAAGTAACGATATGGCAAACTCTTCTTTGAAGGCAGTGAACTTTTTTAATATGGTTCAACAGCTGTATACATTTTTTGCCTCATCGAATTTTCGGTGGGCCATATTAAGAGAATACCTCAATACCCTTACACTGAAACCATTGATCGACACTCGTTGGGAAACTCGTATAGATTCCCTAAAATCTTTACGTTTTCAAATAGGAGATATTCATGATGCCTTATTAAGTATTTATGAGAATGCAGAAATTGATAATATGATTCAAGATGAGGCCAGCGATTTATTGACCACAATAAAATAATTTAAGTTTTTATATTCAATCGTTATTTTGTATCAAAACTTTGAATAGTATTAATCCGATGACTAAGCAACTTTAATCCAAAGATTATGATTTATCCCAAGCCGCTAATTTATTAAATAGCTCATTATTTTTTTTAAAGAATTAAGATCGGATGAATCCTTTGACAACATTATCTTAGAAGCTGGAAATTTAGCCAGCGAAATCGAGGTAGAAAAAACTTTGAATTAACTACCTCATGTCATCGTGTTCGGATTACAAAACGAAATTTTTCATATGAAAGTTTAGACGAACCGACACAAGATCCAAAACAAAAATAAAAAATAGATTTTTTTTTCTTTACTGTTGATCAGGCGATCAGTGCATTGCAGCTGAGATTCAACCTACTGGCTAGTCATAATGACTCTTTTGAATTTTTATATGATGTTTATAAACTTAAAGACATGTGTATAAATGAACTACTGGCACATTGTAAAGATCTCGAAAACGTCTTGACAGATGGTGCTTCGTCCGACCTTAACGCTTTAGATCTGGTTGACGAAATAGGCCTTGTTTTCTTCCCTTTTAATTAAGAAGGAAGGTCTTAAATTCATTATTTCCCTTAAAATTGGGCCAAATTTGAGCATAGCTCTAAGAATTTTGTTAACGCTTCCCATAACTGTTGCTACCGGAGAAAGAACTTTTTCTAAATTAATAATAATAAAAAATTATTTAAGAACTATGATTACACAAAATCGTCATTGAACACGAACTGAGTAGTAAATTAGATCTGAAAGAAATTATTCGCGATTTTGCAGAAATGAAACTTCGGAAAAAATTGTTTTAATTTAGGTTTAGACTTCGTATATTATTGTACTAGTTTTGTTCATTGTTTTAAAAGTATATTTAAATTATCTTCGAAAATAGTAGGTACTAGTTTTAGTTTGTAAGTTCGTTGTCGTTAGCTCGTTAAAAATGTAAACTTTGTTTTTCAATAAAACTATTTTTTGTAAATCTGTATTGGTATTACTATCTTAATTCAATTATATGTCATTTTCTTGGTTAACATAGTATTCTTTAAGCTTGGGTGCGACTGCATTTTTTGGGTTTGCCTACTATGGCAAAAAAGCTAGTGCCGGTCCAGGGGTTGACAAATTTGGATTGACAATAAGAAGAGATTTGGTATGATGTTGTCTGGGAAGGCTTATACCCAGGCAAATTGACAAGCAAGGTCTTACTTTTTACCTTCAATTACCTACTAGGTAACATCCAACCTCCGGACAGAACTTATAGTTTAATGTAACATCCAAATCCCATAATCGGAGAATGATACTCACAGTCTACTATTTTACAATTCTATTCCATACTTCCCGCTTGCCACGTACCTCTACTAGGGCCAGTCTATTACCTATGAACATCTTCGCAGCATTGCAGTGAAGTTGATAAGTGACGATAATAATTAGATGTGTATTTTACTCGAGAACGAGCGCTGTACTATTTTTATTGTATATCTTATTTAATCTAAGTGGTTTACTAAAAACAGGCTGTCAAGGTCCGCCTCAATCCATCTGCTTCCGACTTCAGATTTACATATGTTCCAACTGAGAATAATGCACGAAGAATACTGCCTTCATTGTCGGTGTTTTTATGGTCCAAGCTTCCTCCCACCAAACACATGCCTTTATAGTAATGTCCACTCTGAGAGCATGTCGATATTTACTGAAGACAAGTACGACACGGTATGTGACCGAGCCAATATACCAAATATACAGTATAGTAAATCGAAAGTGATTATCAATTATCTTTCTACCTGCAATGTGCATATTTATTAACTGTATTATTGTACGAAGGTTCATTTTGCCACCTAAAATCGTTTACTTACAACTCATCGGATAATAACGCCGTCCGCTACAAGCGGAAAAAGTAGATGGCATATTTCTAATCCTAATTTTATACCAGCTATTGATCAAAATTCAGTAGATGTAGTATTCTGCGCTCCTATTACTTATTAAATTTTGTTCAAAACTGGACTTTTGAGTAAAATAAATTTCACTTGTAAATTTTAACAATGATAAGAATAGAAACTAGTCCGAGCCCCTTTTTTCACTCAAATATGACTGACTCTATATCATAATGGGTTAGTAGTCTGCCTAGTAACCGGAAAGTTTCCGGTTCAATTCGAGCCAGCGGCTGGGTGTTATGGATGTGGGAAGGTAGTAATTATAGAATACAATAACGCCCTTGGTAACCCTACCGAATTTAGTATCGTGAAATACAACTGTATCTATCTGCATCTGGACAATGTTGACGGATATAATGATATCCCCGCTTGTATCTTCAAGATGTACAAAAAAAAGTTTAATTTCTACTGAGTCGGGGGAAATGAATGGCGAAGAAAAATAATAACTAAATTTAGCTATATTTTTATTTTATTTTATTTTTTTTGGGAGAGATGTAATTTTGAACTACTTATAATTATGTTTATATGAACTGAACTACTTGAGTTCATAAAAGAGACATAATAATTTTTTTATTTGATACACCGCGTTCTTTAGTATTAATTATTTCGTTTGATGCTGGGTTTTATTTCACGGGGAAATCCCTGAAACGTCAGTCTCGTTTGCAATATTACATACACTTGACAGGGCGCCGTGTACTCGACAACGCTGAGAAATAACTCTAACGATCTTTTGAAATACGTCACAGAACGCAATACTTTTCGCTTCTGCAGAAATACGGAATTTTAATAATAAGACGGTATCTCCCGCATACTTCTTTTCTTTCTTTCAATTTTATATAAGTACATACAATTGTCTATTTATTGCAGTCTTCACTTGTTTTCCATTAGAAAGGTAGCCGCTTCAAGCTATTTCCTACTGGAAATTTCCCTTTTATGAATCTAGTTCTTGCTTTTGCCTTCTAGTATTATATTATCTGTTTTGTTTATCTAGCTAACATTATCATTTCTCTGTCTATCTAATAATATTTTTCCTGCTCGCTATTTTCATTTCTGTTGTTTCGACTAGTTGTTTTACCTTTAATGTTTCGAGTACTGCTTCCACTGTGTTCGTTATTTTAGGTCTAATGGTGGACCTATCCTAAATTTTAGTTTTATTCTTCTATTGTCATAAGTTTCTCCATTTTTATTGTTAACACGTGACCGCCTAAATGATAGAGGTATCAAATATCAATTTTGCTCTCAGAATAAAAAATTAAAAACTGAAAGTGGTCAAAGAATGGGGGCATAGCCAAAGCTCATAAAAATGAAGGTTCATGAAAGCCACGATAGTAAAAACACCTGTAAATAAGTAGCGTATAAACGCTACTTATTTACAAAAAACATATAAATGTTTTTTTCCCTAAATTATAGTATAATTTTTTGTAAAAGTGATTTGAACTTTTGGGGAAATAATATCTGCATTTTATTTGACTTTTAGTAATTCTTGTTTAAGTTTTGAAAGAATATGATCTTCTATTTAAAAAATCATAGAATCTACTTGGATAGCTTTAAGAAAGCACTAAAAGTAATGCAAATTATACATTAAGATATAATAAAATGAGAATTTATGTTAATATACGAGTAATTTGTATTTTTGAGTCTTTAAAGTTTTAGTAAATTGTTAACGTCAATCAGCTATAAAAGCCTTATTACTAGGTAGTCTTATTTCTAGGCGCAATTTACTTTTTTTTGATACGATTTTTTTGTAGAAATTATCTATTTCATCTTCAACAACGAATAGCAGTTTAGGAAATTAAGCTGATAAAAATTGTAAAATTTAGATAGAATTCACAAGTTGATATCAGCAAATTATTTTTTAATGAGAATTAGATTTCCTTTTTAATAATTAAGTACAACTTCATAACATACTTAAATACTTCAATAGGAGTGCTACGCTTTAGGGGTCGTTACATAGTTGTAACAATATAGGAAAAATAACACGATATATCACAAGAATCTTTAAATAGGTCCAATAAAATAATCATCTCGGAGCTAGAAACTTAATGTAAACTTAAAAGAAAAACGGGACATAGGTTATACAAAAAAAAAAAAATGCCAATAAGATCTTAGTTTTAGATATTTTAAGGGAAATTTACACATATAATTCAAGCCCTTCTGTTTTCAGAAGTCACACATTGCTGCTGCCAATAGATGAACCGTTTTCTAATACGTCTCTGTATCGTAAGTGTGTTATTTAGGTGGGTTGGCCCTAATTTACTTTATTGGTTTATCGTCGATATTGTTATATCACTTGATTCGAAAAACCATATAAAGGGCTTGAGATTTTTCTTCTGATGCTCTCCATGAGAAAATTGAAAAACTAATGAAAAAGAATAAACTAGGCGTAATCCAAATTAAGAAGCTATATATATTACTATATTTAAGTGACATGGAGTTTTGTAACATCCGGTATAAAGTATTCAATGAAGAGAGTTATAAAAAGTTGTTTTGTGCTAAACTTGAAATATAAAATAGCACTGTTAAGAATATTTTTCTCCTAAAAAAAACTTGTTATAAGTATAACAATATTTAAATATACAATACAGATTTACAAAAATTTCAGAAATACTTGAAGAAATCTAATATTACCAGATCGTATGTCAATCAATACCAATTTTACGCAAAGAAAATATTTGTTTTTCGAAAATTCCTTCTAGTATGTGCTTTGTTCTTGCATCTGAAGTAAGGGCGTCTAAAGTTATGAACTGCCCTGACGGCCATCTATGATCTCCAAACTTGGACATAGATATTTTGCTTCATATCAGAGTTCATTTGCCAGTCTTGGTGAAGAGGCAAATCGCAAACGTAGAGTAACTGCACCAGAGATTTAAGAAGCATACGCACAAACCTGCCAGTAGTCAAAAAATTTTAATGCCATACATTGTGAAATTACCACAAGTTATCATTCAAAAGCAAAGCATATCGGGAAATAAGATTTCCCGATAAGCGAATAAGCTATTAATGCCGTCACTGAATGAATAACAAAGACTGTAAAAATAGATAACTAATACTACTATTGGATGTTTACAATTAACTTTAAAAACACAGATCGATATAGACGGGAACACTGCTAATACTCGTACCATGAGCACCTCGCCACCTGCCTTTACGATTTTGCGATATATTAGAAGGATCGTATTTCCTATCCGGCAGGTGGGGGGCAGCATGTAACTTGTAACCAGTAATTCTAAAAAACAAAACAAGTATTTATCGTCCCTGAAGATATAAAAAAGAAAATATTTTTATCGGATTAGCAGACCAAAACCATCTAGTCTAGCAAAATGATTGCCGGAAATTGTCAAATTTTATTTAAGAAAAAAGCGTCAAAATTAAATAACCGGTAAAATGCAAGTTGAACTTGCGCAATTAGTGTTCCGTACCTTGATTGCTTTGAAAATAAAACTTTTTGTTATGAAGGTATAAAATGATCAGTGACTTCACAAAACACATCCCAAATAAGTTTTCAGGAAAGTTTGTACTGAAAACTGATGACCTTGAAAATTTTGCTTTTTTTGTAAACCAGGTACATTATTAAAGGTAATTTTCTCGTGAAAATTTTCGTTCAATCTGTGGAGAATACCCCAGAATTTTTGCAAAATTTATATACATATTCTCGTATATATATATATATATATATATGTATATATATATATATATATATATATATATATGTATATATATATATATATATATATATATATATATATATATATATATATATATATATATATATATATATGTATATATATATATATATATATATATATATATATATATATATATATATATATATATATATATATAATATGTAATGCTATAATATAAATTATTAATCATAGACTATCTAATTAGCAGTAATAATCAGAAACACACCACGTGCGAAAATTTTTCTAGGGGGTTAACCCAATTATTTACTTCATTGGAAGATAAGTTAAATAATGTTTTTATGTTATAATCTGGGTTACAATAATTTTTACTATCATACTTACACTATCTAAAGGATTCCTAATAATCTTGTCAATTTTTTAATATCTATTGATTTATTGCTTTAGATTAGCAGACTATTTTTTTTAATACATAAGATAAATATAATCCCTTCAGATAGATTTTATAAAAGTTTAGTAACATAGAACAATATTATGAGTATATGTTAAAAGTAAATATTTATTAAATAAATCATTTTTGTTTTTAGTGTTGTTGTTTTAGTGTTTCGGTATCTGTCTGTCTGTCAGTATATCCGTCTGTCTATCACACCCGATTTTCTCCGAAATTATGTGACAAAGAAAGTTAAAATTTGGCACTCATACTCGTATAGAGATTGATAACGTCATCAGAGCTGTGTAGTTTTCAAAGTTAAATTCTGACATAATAGGTTAGTTTTGGGGACAAATCGGAATTGAAAAAAAATTTACCAGTTCATCGAGTGGAATTTTAAATGAAAGCTTGTAAAAACACGATTTCAAAAATATATATTTTTGCGTACTGCTTTTTGTATTATTTTTAAAAAATTGCGAAAAATCGCTGTCTCCCCTTATTTCGAAAAATACGGATCAAAAAAGTTTGAAAAAATTCTGGATTATTCTCCACAGGGTATAGATTGAATGAAAATGTTCACGAGTGCATTACCTTTCATAATTTATCTGATTTACAGAAAAAGCAAAAATTTCAAGGTCATCAGTTTTCAGCAAAAACTTTTTTGAAAACTCCTTTGGGGTATGTTGATCATTTTATACCTCCATAAGAAAAAGTTTTAATTTCAAAGCAATCAACGTAAAGAACACTAATTGCGCTAGTTCAACCTGCATTTGACCGGTTATTTAATTTTGACGTTTTTTTCTTAAATAAAATTTGAAACCTAATTTCCGTTTTTGCTTTTGCATTTTGCTAGACTAGATGGTCTTGGTCTGCTAATCCGATGAAAATCTTTTCTTTTTTGTATTTTCCGGAACGATAAATTCTTGCTTTATTTTTTAGAATTACTGGTTACAAGTTACATCCAGCCCCCCACCTGCGGGATAGGAATTACGATCCTTCTAATATATTCCAAAATCGTAAAGGCGGGTGGCGAGGTGCTCATAGTACGAGTATTAACAGTGTTCCCGTTTATATCGATCTGTGTTTTTAAAGTTACTTGTAAACATCCAATAGTAGTATTAGTTATTTATTTTTGCAGTCATTGTTATTAATTCAGTGACGGCATTAGTAGCTTATTCGTTTAGAATAACAAGGAAAATCTTATTTCCCGATATGCTTTGCTTTTGAATGATAACTTGTGGTAATTTTACAATGTATGGTATTAAAATTTGTTGACTACTGGCAGGTTTGTGTGTATGCTCCTTAAATCTCTCGTGCAGTTACTGCACGTTTGCGATTTGCCTCTTCACTAAGACTGGCAAATGAACTCTGATATGAAGCGAAACATCTATGTACCAGTTTGGTGATCATAGATGGCCGTTAGGGCAGTCCATAACTGTAGACACCCTTACTTCAGATGCAAGAACAAAGCACTTACTAGAAGGACTTTTCGAAAAACAGATATTTTCTTTGCGTAAAATTGGTATTGATTGACATATGATCTGGTAATATTAAATTCCTTCAAGTATTTCTCAAATTTTTGAAAATCTGTACTGTATATTTAATTATTGTTATACTTATAACAAGTTTTTTTTAAGAGAAAAATATTCTTAACATTATATTTTATATTTCAAGTTTAACACAAAACAACTTTTTATAATTCTCTCCATCGAATACTTTATACGGGATGTTACAAAACTCCATGTCTAGCACTGATAACTTAAATACGGCAATATATAGCCTCTTAATTTGGATTACGCCTATTTTATTCTTTTGAATTAGTTTTCCAATTTTCGCACTGAGAGCCTCAGAAAAAAATCACAAGCCCTTTATATGGTTTTTCAAATCAAGTGATATAACAATATCGACGATAAACCAATACAGTAAATTAGGGCCAATCCACCTAAATAACACACTTACGATACAGAGACGTATTAGAAAATGGTTCATCTATTGGCAGCAACAAGCTGTGACTATTGAAAATAGGAGGGCTTGAATTATATGTGTAAATTTCCCCTAAAATATCTAAAACTAAGATCTTATTGATATTTTTGTTTTTTATGTATACCCTATAGCCCATTTTTCTTTTAAGTTTATATTAATTTTCTAGCTCCAAGATGATTATTTTATTGGACCTATTTGAGGATTCTTGTGATATATGGTGTTATTTTTCCTATATTGTTACAACTAAGTAACGACCCCTCAAGCGTAGCAAGCCTATTGGAGTATTTAAGTATGTTATAAAGTTGTACTTAATTATTAGAAACGAAATCTAATTCTCATTAAAAAATAATTTGCTGATATCAACTTGTGAATTCTATCTAAATTTTACAATTTTTATTAGCTTAATTTCTTAAACTGCTATTCGTTGTTGAAGATAAAATAGACAATTTCTACAAAAAATCATATCAAAAAAAAAAGTAAATTGCGTCTAGAAATAAGACTACCTTGTAATATAGCTTTTATAGCTGATTGACAATTTACTAAAACTTTAAAGACTCAGAAATACAATTTACTCTAATTTTAACATAAATTTTCATTTTAATATATCTTAATATATAATTTGCATTACTTTTAATGCTTTCTTAAAGCGATCCAAATAGATTCTATGATTTTTTTTTTAATAGAAGATCATATTATTTTGAAACTTAAAAAAGAATTACTAAAAGTGAAATAAAATGCAGATATTATTTCCCAAAATGTTCAAAACACTTTTACAAAAAATTGTACTATAATTAAGGGAAAAAAACATTTATATGTTTTTTGTAAATAAGTAGCGTTTATACGCTACTTATTTACAGGTATTGATTGTTACTACCGTGGCTTTCATGAACCTCCAGTTTTATAGCCTCTATTTTAGTATAAAATAAAAATGGAGAAACTTATGAAAATATAAGAATAAAACTAAAGTTTAGGATAAGTCCACCATTATACCAAAATTAACGTGTGTGCAGCACTCGAAACATTAAAAGTAAAACAACTAGTCGAAACAACAGAAATGAAAATAGTGAGTACAGAAGCAGGAAAAATACTATTAGGTAGACAGAGAAGTGATAATGTTAGCTAGATAAACAAAACAGGTAATATAATACTAGTCGGTAAAAGCAAGAACTAGATTCATAAAGGGCAAATTTCCAGTAGGAAATGGGTTAGAGCGGCTACCATTCTAATGGAAAATAAGTGAAGAAACAAGTGCAATAAACAGACAATTGTACATGTATAAAATTGAAAGAAGAAAAAGAAGTATGCGAGCGGTACTGTCTTATTATGAAAATTCCGCATTTCTACAGAAGCAAAAAGTATTGCGTTCTGTGACGTATTTCAAAAGATCGTTATAGTTATTTCCCAGCGTTGTCGAGTACACGGCGCCCTGTCAAGTCTATGTAATATTGCAACGAGACTGACAGGGATATCCCCGTGGAATAAAAAATCCAGCATTAAACGAAATAATTAGTACTAAAGAACGCGGTGTATCAAATAAAAAATTATTATTTCTCTCCTACTATATGTTACAATAAAAAAGTACACACCTGGAGACTACACAAATAAAGTTATTTGATAATATTACGACATCCTCGCCGATATCCATGGGATATTAAAAAGGGTAAAATCCCTACTCAGGCGGGGAGGTGAAGGATAAAAAAAAAAATTTCCAGTTCTGGTCAAAATTGAAATTTTATTTTATGGGGGTATTTTATTT
This sequence comes from Pachyrhynchus sulphureomaculatus, assembly GCA_019049505.1. Classification (NCBI taxonomy): domain Eukaryota; kingdom Metazoa; phylum Arthropoda; class Insecta; order Coleoptera; family Curculionidae; genus Pachyrhynchus; species Pachyrhynchus sulphureomaculatus. Next base: position 163,269,781 of record CM032446.1, read on the forward strand.
TCTAAAATTTCCGTATTTATTGACATTTTTATCGCCTACCTGAGCGCGAGAATGTTTCCCTGCGGAAATTAGGAACCTTCACTATTTAAACTGGGCAAACCAAAAATATTTTAAATAAATCACTTTGTTTATATATATATATATATATATATATATATATATATATATATATATAGTCGGAAATAGATGGATTGAGGCGGATCTTGACAGCCTGTTCTTGGTAAACCACTTAGATTAAATAAGATTTACGATAAAAATAGTACAGCGCTCGTTCTCGAGTTAGATACACATCTAAGGTTGGACGGGATTATCGTCACCTATCATCTTCACTGCAATGCTGCGAAGATGTTCATAGGTAATGAGCTGGTCCCAGTAGAGGTACGTGGCAAGCAGGAAGTATGGAATAGAATTGTAAAATAGTGGACTGTGAGTACCATTCGTCGATTATGGGTTTGGATGCTACATTAAACTATAAGTTCGGTCCGGAGGTTGGATGTTACCCAGTTGGTAATTGAAGTTAAAAAGAAAGACCTTGCTTGTCAATTTGCCTGGGTATAAGCCTTCCCAGACAACGTCATACCAAATCTCTTCTTATTTTCAACCAAAGTTTGTCAACTCCTGGACGTAGGGCAAGGACAGGCCCTAGCTTTCTTGCCGCTGTAGGCAAACTTAAAAAATGCACCCGCACGCAAGCTTAAAGAAAACTATGTTAACCAGGAAAATGACATATAATTGAATTAAGACAATAATACCAGTACAGATTTACGAAAAATTGTTTTATTGAAAAACAAAATTTACATTTTTAATGAGCTAACGACAACAAACTTACAAACTAAAACTTGTGCCTACTATTTTCAGAGATAATTTAAATATACTTTTAAAGCAATGAACAAAACTAGTACAATAATATGCAAAGTCTAAACCTAAATTAAAACAATTTTTTTTCGAAGTTTCGTTTCCGCAAAATCGCTAATAATTTCTTTCAGGTCTAATTTACTACTCAGTTCGTGTTCATTGGCCAACATTGCTAACTCATTTAGACGATTTTGTGTAGTCATAGTTCTTAAATAATTTTTTATTATTTTTAATTTAGAAAATGTTTTTTCGCCGTTAGCAACACTTATGGGAAGCGTTAACAAAATTCTTAGAGCAATGCTTAAATTTGGCCCAATTTTAAGGGAAGTATTGAATTTAAAAATGTCAACTGGACCCTCTTTGTTACTTAAAAGTTAAGAAACAAGCCAGATCTAAAGCGTTAAGATCGAACGGAGCACCATATGTCAAGACGTTTTGGAGATCTTTACAATGTGCCAGTAATTCATTTATACACATGTATTTAAGTTTATAAACATCATATAAAAATTCGAAAGAGTCATTATGACTATTCAGTAGGTTGAATCTCAGCTCTAATGCACTGATCGCCTGATCTATAGTAAAGAAAAAAAATTTATTTTATATTTTTGTTTTGGATCTTGTGTCGGTTCGTCTAAACGTTCATATGAAAAATTTCGTTTTGTACTCTGAACACGATGACGTGATGTAGTTAGTTCCAAGTTTTTTTCTACGTCGATTTTCAGCTTCTAAAATAATGTTGTCAAAGGATTCATCCGATCTTAATTGTTTAAAAAAAATTAATGAGCTATTTAATAAATTAGTGGCTTGGGATAAATGAAATCCTTTGGATTGATGTAGCTTACTTACCGGATTAATACGATTCATAATTTTGATACAAAATAACTATTGAACATAAAAACTTGAATTATTTTATTGTGGTCAATAAACCGCTGGCCTCATCTCGAATAATATTATCTATTTGGGTATTCTCATAAAAACTTAATAAATTATCAAAAATATCTTCTATTTAAAAACGTAAAGGTTTTAGGTAATCTATACGACTTTCCCAACGAGTGTCGCTTAATGGTTTCAATGTTAGTGTATTCTCTTAATATGGCCCACCGAAAAGTCGATGAGGCAAAAAATGTACATAGCTTCTGAACCATATTAAAAAAGTTCGCTGCCTCCAAAGAAGATTTTGCCATATCATTAATTACTAAGTTTAAGGATTGAGTGCTGCAAGGTACGTAGCATTGTTTAAAGTTTGAACTCCCGATTGTACTCCCGATTTGTCGCCTCTCATATTTGAACCATTCTCGTAACCTTGACCTCCCGTATTTTCTACTTTCAATCCATTTCTCCCTAACCCTTCCTATAAAACTTGAGATAATTCCTTACCAGTAGATCTCTCAATAGGAAGAAAACCCAAAATATGTTCATTAATTTTACATTCAAATCCCGATTCTGATTGATAAATAAAAACATATCTTACTACAAATGTCATTTGTTCAACCTTACTCGCATCGGGAGTGCAATCAAGAATAACCGAATGATATTATACACTCCTGGACAAAATTAACGCAACAATATATTAAATCATACCAATCTCTATAATGAATTAATTTTAATAATTTTTTATGAACATTGGTTACACTAAAAGTTAGAAAAAACTTATTCGGATACTTTAAAAGTTAGCTACCAAATTTCTCTATAATATTCGAATTAAAATTATTCTTAAGACCTAATAACAAAATCGTTGAAATTATGTAATAATGAAAAAAATAAACTCGGACACTAGTAGCAAAATTAATGGTGTAACTGGGACACTAGTAGCGTGTGTTGCCTCCTCTACTTCGGATGACAGCGTTTATGCTCCTAGGCATGCTTCTAATTAAATTTTGGATAAAATCTTGAGGAATTTGCTCCCATTCTGTGATAACTGCATTTTCGAGTTCCCTCAGGTTTCTAGGTGCAGGTATATGACGTTTCACATTTTTCTTAAGGTGATTCCATACATGTTCTATCGGGTTCAGATCCGGGCTTTTTGGTGGCCATTGCATAATCGGTATATCAACTTGATTAAGATAATCAAGTACTTCCCTAGCCACGTGAGGTCGAGCGTTGTCTTGCATAAACAGGAAATTGGGCCCCACAAAATGACCGAAAGGCATCACATGTTCTATTACAATATTCTCAAGATAGTAGTCAGCATTCATGGATCTCGTACGGACAGGAACTAACTCTGTGCGAGCATCAAAGCAAATGCCACTCCAGAACATAACAGAGCCACCGCCGAATGGAATCCTTGCAGAGATATTGCAAGGAGCATACCTCTCTCCTGGCCTTCGCCATACTCGCTCACGACCATCTGGATGTTTTAGACTAACCCTAGTTTCATCTGTGAAGAAAAAACTTGTTTCCAATCATCCACAGACCAGTTTTCGTGATTTCAAGCAAAACGTAACCTGGCAACTCTGTTCTCTTTAGTAAGCAAGGGCGCAGTGGGTGGTCTCCTACTGTTTAATCCAGCTTCATTTAACCGTCTTCTAACTGTTTTAGAAGAAATTGTGACATTGCGAACAGCTTCGAGTTCGTTTCTTATTATAGAACTACTGACAGTCCTGTTTCTCTAAAGCATATTGTCTTATAAAACGTTCATCTAGGTCGCTAGTGCATCGTTTTCGACCTTGCCCTAGCCTTCTAGAATAAGTTCCTACTTTATTCAAGCGTCTTACCATATGACTTATTGTGGAACGATGTTTGCCTAACAACATAACTCTGACAATATCCCTCGTTCAATAAAACTGAGGCTCGCACTACCTCGTGTTCAGTTAAATTCCTTGTTTGACTTATTTTTCTAATTCTTCGGGGTCAAAAATAAAACAGTCTACCACAAAAACGTATTACTTTGAAAAAAGGAACAATTTATAAGCTTACTTTCAAAGAAAATCTATCGCATTATTAGAGAAAATTGTTTATCTTCTAAAAAATTCTTTAAAACTGTAAATCTAAACGAATTGTTTTGATTTCTGTCATGAACAACGAAACAAAATATGCATAGCCTACTATTCAAATACTCGATAAACTTTAAAACTGACATAAGAAAAAGATAAATTAATTTTCAGATTGTTGCGTTAATTTTGTCCAAGAGTTTATAAGACTTTATGTTATCATGTAATAATCCAATAATTTCATTGTGGATGCTTTTCTCTCAATACGACATTCTATATTCTTCATTGCTGAGGATTCTACGAACGTGTTCCTACATTATTGGGTCAAATTCAGCTAGCAATTGAATTAACCTTTGAAAATTTCCATTATTATGTTCATAAAGGTTATCGCTTGTACCGTGGAATGCTAGAGAACTTTCTCCAACCAATTTAATAACTGATATTATACGTAAAATCACTTCATGCCAATATTTAGTTTTAGCATTAATAAATCTCTGTGTAGCTGAATCTACTGTTTGACAAGTTTCCAACCTGTTGAATCCTGCCAGCGGTGCAAGCGCGGGCACATCTCACAATTTACGTATGGAAATACCCAGAACTTCTGAGTATTTTTGTAGGCAAGAATAAGCAGGCTTCTGGCAGAAGCCTGTATATTCCTGTTGTATTTGATTTTACTACTCATTTATTTTCTAGATTCAAGTAATCGAAATATATTTTTGTGGGTTGTGTTTATTTTTTTTGCGCTTTAGTAGTTCATACGGTTTGGCCAACCCTAAATATTGCCGCCGTAAGCAGCTGCCTACCTTGCCTATCGCCTAAAGCCGGCCCTGCGTGGATCTCTTCTAATCCCTTCCATGCTTCCTTATCTTTTGCCACCTTTAACCACTGCTTGCTTGCTACTACTCTTATATCACCAACCCATCGTTTCTGTGGACGTCCCACGCCTCTTCCTGTTCTCCATATGGTGATCCTATATACCCGTCTGTCTCCGGATGATCTAGCCACATGACTCCTCCATCGTCACTTCACTCGTGCCACCTCCAGAGCTGTCATTAACTTTGGTTCGTCTCCTTATCTGCTCGTTATGAATTCTATCTCTAAGAGGGATACCAAGCACGCTTCTTTCCATAGCTCTTTGTGAAGTTACTAGCCTTTTAGCAAATGTTTTAGTGATGCAGATCACTTCGAGTCCATATGTGCTGACAGGTAGGACAAACAGGTATTGTAGGCTTTAGTTTTTGGGTTTATGGGTATTGTAGCATTTTTTAAGATATGTCCTAGTTTTCCAAAAGCTGCTCATCCTAGCCTTATTCTCCTGGTAATTTCTGTATGCTGTTTGCATGTGCAAATAGTGATGGAAGATCTAGAATCTGAAATTATCTCAAATATAAAATTTGAAATTCCATTTTTCTTCAGGTATGTTGATGATTGCATAACAGCCATTCCAAAAGACCAAGTAATTATTTCCTAAATAAATTTAATAATTATCACTAAAGAATACAATTCACAGTAGAAGTAGAACAGAACAATAGAATAAATTATCTCGATTTAACGTTATTTCACATAAATAAAAACATAAAAACATCTTGGTATACAAGAAAAACGTGGTCATCAAGATACTTAAATTATAATTCTAACCATCCCTTAAAACATAGGAATCTGTCGTAATAGGATTGGCAGACCGTGCAATCTCCTTATCAGACCCAGAATATCGAGAAGATGCAATAAACAAAGCCAAAAACGCTTCAATGTTAAACAAATACCCGTTATCTCTAATCGAAAAGATTTTTAAAAAGCGCATTCACAAATTTTACAATTCTACCGAAACAGTAAACCACAAACAAAAAGACACTAAAAAATATATTGTTTTACCATATCTGAATGAATTCTCATATCAAATTGAAAAACTTTTCAGAAGATACAATTTCAACATCGCTAATAAAGCCTATAACCTTCTTGGTAACAACTTTTCAAAATTAAAAGCACCAACACCAAAAAACAAAAAAAGTAACATTATTTACGAAATCTCATGTAATGATTGTAGTGGAATATACATTGGACAAACCAGTCAATATTTGAAAAACCGTATAAAAGGCGACAACTATGATAAAAATAACGTAACTTCATTAAATAAACATGAAAATGAAAAAAAAAAACACACATTTAATTACGAAAGCACAAAAATCTTAATTTCCGAAAATCATACTAAAAAAAGAGAAATCTTAGAATCCATTCTTATCCACAAAAACCAAAATGCCATAAACGACAAAAAAGAAATTATCAATCTGAAAATCGAATATATGATAAAGTAACATCGTTTTAATAATTTTTAAATGTGTGTAGAGTTTTAAAATGTAAAAAGTGTGTTTGTGGATATGATTCTTGAAATGTTTTGATTATTGACAAGAAAATAAAAATCTTTCAAATGCTACATCCTAAGGTAAGCCAAATTATAACATTGTTATGCATAGTTAATCATGGTTTGGTTTTTTAGGGTACTTGATACATATAGACATTGTTACTGGTTGTATTAATGAAATTAAATGTTTTGAAAAAGATCACTAGGTTGATCGAAACGTAAACATACATGTAAATTGAAGTTTTAATTTACATAACCTTAAAGCCAAGAAAAAATCATTACCATATATATATATATATATATATATATATATATATATATATATATATATATATATACCAAGTAATGCCATAATTTACGTAAAGGAAAACACCCTCATTACTACCATGTATATACTTGTGTTACTTTTTCTCTATACGCTGCACATAAGCTTAAATTAAATAGGACCAAGTAATGAAAAAAAAGGTTATAAGCGTTGACACTTTTATTTTGGGACAAGCTACATAATTTGCAAAAACGTAACTGTTATGATAAGCACTAAATATTTATTAACAATAATAAAAACGCATTTCTGAAACATAGCGCTATTAAGTTCTCAACTGCATTCAGGAAAACAGAAGAAGAATTTTTCCTTTATACGATTCTCTATACACCATAAAATCACCAATGTTTTTTATGATCGCCTACGTAGATATCATGAAAAAAAATATCATACTTTATTTTAATTTTATAAACTATAATATATCCTTTACAAATCAAATTTAAATACCTCTATAACCATAAGAAATATTTTTTAAATGTAACATTTCTACATTTTTAATTCAATAATTCCTAATGTGTTTTAATATTGTACAGGGTAAGTCAACGATAGAATAAAGGTCATTATCTCATTTATTTCGGGAATGACGGAAAAAATGTTAAATACAATAGTTTTAGGAAATGTTAAGGTGCACATTTTAAAATTATTTTTGAGTATACAGGGTATTTTAAGAAAGTGTGGCCGATATGTTTTTTTTAAATGGAACGTACTATTTTCTAAGTTATTTTTAAATTCTGGGTAAAATTTTATAACTTTTTTATTAATTATGTTACATACCTAAACCTAATAGCTTTTCTAAGATTTCAATTTTTAAAAAAAAAAAATACTAGTTTTCAATTTTGTAAAAAACTGCCAGCAGCGCCATTGTTTCTGAAGGTGGAATACTTATAATTGGAACGAGCGTTCTATAGAGATGAAAAAAAGATATATGTAAAGAAATTTGAGTTAGATGCTACAGGGTGTTGAAAATAAATGTATACATTTCGACTATTTTAAATTGAAAAATCTCAAATTTTTTAAAAGACACACCCTGTATATTATTATTTTTTCTGATAGATTTCACAAAACCCTCCAACTCTTATTAGGTATGCCATATACCTACTTCTAATAGTTTCCGATTTATTTTGAATTTTTCAATTTACCCTTGTTTTTAATAGATTTACCCTATTGTGAAAACATAAATAAATAGTTAATAATAATTTAAATATAGTTTAACTTATCTAATGATAAATGTTTAAAAATATGCCCGTCTACTTGAATATACATGTTTAGTCGTTTTACTATATTTTCCTTCACTTTCCTTAGCAAAAAGGGCGTTATTGTGCTGCACGCATCCCGTATCGTATTTCCCATATCTACTGGTGTTGTAGAGGGATTCACATAAACACGATATTTAATGTAGCCCCACAAAAAGAAGTCAAAAGGTGTTAAGCCACATGATCGAGGGGGCCACTGAATGAATCCATCCCTACCGATCCATTTTTGTGGCTAAAGATAGTTTGAAAATTCCCGAACTTCCCAATGGTAATGAGCAGAAGCTCAGTCTTGTTGAATCCACATTTGTTCCCTTTCAAAGTTATCAACTTTTTCAAGAAGCTGGAGTAATTCGTTTTGCAAAAAATTAAGATATCTCGGCCTGTTAAGCGGTTCGCGGAAAAAAATGAAACAATAATTCGAAAATTTAATATTCCACACCATACATTAAACGACCAATGGTTTTGGCCTAAAACTTCCCGAACCCAAAATGGATTAACTGTTCAATAATAATGCATGTTATCGCTGTTAACTGCTCCATTACAGCGAAAAGTAGCTTCATCAGAAAACATGATTTTGGATAAAAAATTTGGATCGGCCTCTATTGCTTCATTCATGATGGTACAAAAGTTTACTCGTCGTTCAAAATCACGGTCTTGAAGTTCCTAGTGTAGTTCCATATGAAAGGGATGATACTTGTAGTTTCTCATGGTGTAGTTAGCCGTCGATTGGGATGTGTCAAATAAGTCAGCTAGTTGACGGCTGCTGACCTGGAGATTATCTTCAACTTGAAGTAAAATGTCCATTTATTTTTCCTTATTGGTAACATTCTGGTTTCCTACTTTCTGTTTTGCATACTCAACGCTACTACTACCATCAAACCGTTCCATTAAGCACTGAAAAATTTTTCTAGATGGTATATATCTATTACGGTACTTCGCTGTGTAAAGCCTTACTGCCAAAAGACAATTTTTTCCCGCCTCGCCTAGTATATAAACGTTATCAATTAATTCATTTTGAGGAAAAACCACAACTATTACCTTTATACGTCATTTACTACAACAAATTAAACTATTTTTACTTGCTTAATAGACATATCAAAATTTGATAATGCCTACATTTTTGTTTTGTCTTGGCAACTATGATGTTATAGCGTAAGTGTACTACAATCAAGGGTAAAAATTAAAAAATTCAAAATAAATCGAAAACTATTAGAAATAGGTATATGACATACTTAATAAAAGTTGGAGGATTTTATAAAATCTATCAGAAAAAATAATAACATACAGGGTGTGCCACTTAAGAGATTTTTCAATTTAAAATAGGCGAAATGCATAAATTTATTTTGAATACCCTGTAGCATCTAACACAAATTTCTTTATATATACCTTTTTTTCATCTCTATAGAACGTTCGTATCAATTATGAGTATTCACGTTCAGAAACATTGGCGCTACTGGCAATTTTTAATAAACTGAAAACTAGTATATTTTTTAAAAAATTGAAATATTAGAAAATATGATGTTCCATTTAAAAAAAACATATGTTATATCGGCCACATTTTTTTGAAGTACCCTGTATACTCAAAAATAATTTCAAACTGTGTACCTTAACATTCCCTAAAACTATTGTATTTAACATTTTTTCGTCATTCCCGAAACAAATTAGATAATGAACTTTACTCTATCGTTGACTCACTCTGTACACTGGGGAACCTACCTCCAGAAGCAAATTGAGTGTCCTTTCAACAATCTTTTTCTTATTACAGTTCCAACCTTTTTCAATATCAGATGACTTTTTCTACTTTTTGCGTAAAAGGATGAAAGGAAGTACATGTATATTAGACGGATTTTAAAAATCAAATCAAAAGTTACTTGAAATTCGGAAATAAATTTCGTTTAATATATTCAGATCCTTTGACCTATCATAAAATTTACTAGAAATTTATAAGTTTACTTACGAATCATAAAAACTCTTAGAAAAATAAAATATATGAATATTTCAGCTTTAGTCGTATTATTTAAATGCGCTTGTTCGGGTTATTTACATTCCATTTCCAGCATCTTACTAAAGGATCCTTGTCAACCTGTCAGGAATTGCTGTGAGAAATTGCACGACGTTTCATTAAACTTACGTGATTCTATTACAAGACTGGCATTCTAAGGATTTCCAGGATTCAATAAATTAATTAACAGAGAAAAGATGACACGCAATGTGCTAAACTTATTTTTACGAAATTTCTTTTATTTATTTTTAACGAAATAGCATACCTTGCTTGTCTCTGTTTCAATTTTTAATGGTTAATATTTTTATTGAGATATTCATTTAAAATAAAAATTGCTTGTTCTTATTCAAATGATTATTATATTTCAAACTACGGTATGAAAATGTTTATATCTTGTTTTTTTCCGTTTCGTTTTTTAATTTATTTTAAGATTGGCAAATTCATTTTTAACCTTTTTATTCAAGATTTAATTTCAATTTCCAGATTTTAATAGTGTCACCACCGACAAGCAGTTATATTCCTCAATAATCAGAACTCGTTTATAGTATCTATTTGGTGTCTGAAACGCATAGTTTAACGTACATATCTAAAGAATTGAAAAAGCGCATACATTTTTGAAACATATTACCTTTAAACTTTTTAGGCTAGAACTACTTTACACCAAAATTGAATCCTACCTCTATATCAAAACTCTTAAACATTTCAGAAAATTTAAAAAATTTTAGAACGGTTTACATTTTGCATGGTAAGTATAATTGCTCCATCCAATTAAACAAAATTGGCTTAAATGTGCCTTCTCGAGGGATTTGTCTTACGCATATTTATTTATATCAAGCCACAGGAAGAACTAGCTGCATAACATCTTTGTAATAAAGTCACATCAACAAGAAATCGAGACTAAACTTCTTCTGACGTAACTTGGTGATGATATGGACCACTAAGTGACGGCGCGCCGTCGTTGGGAGTTGTTTCATCTAAAACCATCAGCATGCAGCTCCAAAACTTTCAGACAGTCGCTCACCAGAAGCAATGGGTTTATATGGGATGATGACGTCTACCGATTACTCGTTGCCATTTAGTGATGCAACAGAGTGGTCTATGTGAAACAGTACTTGAGGTCTCCATTTTTGTCTGAGTTTTTTTTTTTTTTTTTTTTTATGGGTCTAGCACACGTGCTGTAGGGAAGTCCCTAAAGTGCTCCAGGAGCACGTTGTTCTTGAATCGCTGTAAGTTGTACTGGGTGGGAAACACAGCCCTGGGCAAATTATTCCAAAGGGATGATGTTCTCCATATAAAAGACTGCTTGAAAAGCGTTGTACGCGGAGTAACAAGCTGAAACTCATAGGGATGTGAAGCACCAGCGCGACGTGTATTTCTAACATGCACCGCTTTGGGAGGAATTAAGCGGGCTACATCCTTCGAGTACTTTCCATGAAAATACTTGTAGAACAGACTCAAGTCGCCAACCGTTCTTCGATGTTCCAGCGAATCAAGGCCGCCGGTCAGTTCCGGGTCTCCAATCAGACGAACAGCCCTTCTCTGAACAGAATCCAACAAATGCAGTGTATGTTTGGGAGCGGAGCCCCAAACATGGGAGCAGTATTCCATAGTTGATCGAATTTGAGCTTTGTAAAGAAGTAACAGTTGTTGTGGGGTGTAAAGCTTCTGGTTCGAAATAATATTCCCAACTTTTGAGAAGCTCTCCTTGCTATGCCTGAAACATGTTCATGCCATGACATGTTTACTCCCAAACTAACGCCCAACAAATTGAGCGACGATGCTAGGGGAATGGGTTGGCCCGACATAACTATGTCAGGTTCAGCAACTTTAACTTTTTTTAGAAAAAACTGCCGCCTGGGTTTTTGTAGCGTTAAATTCCACTTGGTTACTGTCACTCCAAGATAGAATTTCTACCAGGTCTTTGTTAAGTTGAACGAGCTCCTGCTGTCTGCGGATATTTTCCTGAGCAGCCGATGTCCGAGCATTCAAAGTGAATGAAGAGACAAGCGTACTGTCATCTGCAAAGCTGTAGATTAGATTCCCGGTCTTTTCCAGCAGATCGTTAATGTAAATAAGAAAGAGAGTAGGAGACAGTATGGAGCCTTGGGGCACACCGGCGTTGATAGTGAAGGTGCTAGAGAGAAATCCGTCGACCGCCACTCGTAAAGAACGCTCTCTGAGGAAACATGAGAGCCACAAACAGAACTTTTCAGACATACTACAAGAGCGTAGCTTAGCGAACAGTTCATCGTGCCAAACACGGTCGAATGCCTTGGATATGTCAAGAGCAACCGCTCCAGATTCTCCAAAGTGTTCAATTGCGTTGTCCCAAACATGTGTTACATCTCCTGTTGATCTATGTTTACGAAAGCCATATTGGTGAGTATTTTATTATTATGGTTTTTACTGCTTCATGTTAATTATTATTACATGTAGTATTTAGATCTAATATACCTCAATGCTAGTCTTAAATATTATGTATCGTAATTTTACATAAAAATTGTCTTTTGTCAATTAATGAATAAATAGATAGATAAATAAACCTCTGGATGTGGCCAAATTTTTAATTCATCCAGTACTTTAATATTTTCAGTCGTTTATTGTAGAAGTTATATTATCGTATAAATTAGGGAGCAGTAGTATGCTAGGTGAATCGTCTTAAGCCCTCGATTTTCAATGTATTTTTTGAGGAATTTATTCAACACTTTCTCAGGTTCTTAATTATATTGCTTCTAATAAGCCTACGCGTCTCAAAAATGTCCTAATTATTTATTTTATATAATCTGTCTCTATTTTTTATACAGTTAGCTAGGCTTATCGTTATTCGTTGCTCTTTGTTTAGTTATTTTTAAATATTGTATAGTTACAAAACAAAATTATGTCACTAAATGTCTTTGTGGCTCTTTCTGCTTCATTTATGCTATAAAAACAAATAAATACATTATTATTATTATATATAAAACTAAACGTCCATCTGTATGTCCAGGTATAATTAGAGAACGAATAATCTAATTATTAAATAGTTTTTTCACATATAGACATATCTTCCGACGAGGGTTGTCAATATTTTACTATGGTAAGAGGAGAAGATTTCTTGTAGGTCTCACGAAACTAAACTGACTCGGCTTTCCAGTGACGCTCTATTCTGGATATTACTGTCTAAGTCATCTTTCTTTAGTGTTACCTTGGACTATATTTCTTACATGTTAAATCTTTTATATTTTAACTACACCATTTGCTCTTATTTGATTTCCTCGCTATTGTCATCATAGTGAGTGAACTTTTCATACGAAATATCTATATATCATGGTTTTATTTCTACTTTAAATAATCTTATATATATATATATATATATATATATATATATATATATATATATATATATATATATATATATATATATATATGCTGTATCGCTGTATCCCATATGAGCGTGTTACCGCAAGGGACGTGAGTGGTACAGGCGACGCGTGCAGTGAGCGCAACGCGAATAATACGACTTGCGTGCCCTGAATAGTTGGCAAAATTTATTAAATCATTTATTTTTGGAATTATCCGAAACAGGTCTGTTTTCTTTTACAGTGTTGGTGAAAAATTATATCGAGAAAAATGTATTAATAAATTGCCAATCCTGAATCGTTAGAAGACTGACAAAAATGATTGGAGTATAGTAAACATTTATAAAAATAGTTATTTCAATCTTATAGATTCTGCTAAAACAAAACTTCCTCTAAGAAAAACTATTCTTAGATACACAGTAAAGACTATTAATACCAGATATGCTATAAATTTTACAATTAAAATTTTTGCCTAGAATCTAAAAACGCAATAATAGGTAAGGCATTTTATTAAGAGAAATTGCTAAACACTAATATAGTATATTCTAGCTCGTATTAGCACAATAAGAAAGTTCAGAATTTCATCAACATAGGAGTCATTTGACAACGACGCATAGCCACATATGCATAGTAAAAGATCGAGAACTCCATGGCAACAAAAAATAGACAGTTTTCTTGGAGAATAATATGCCTCTATTGTTTTGCAACATAATTCTTAAATTAAATAATCTTTAAAAAATGTACGTTATCTTATTGTTATGGGTTTTATTTCTTAAAAAGCATATACAAATGATTTAACAGTATTAAATTAAGTTTCATATGCATAAATAAAAGAACTTTTATTTTAGAATTTATTGATCGGGGTTAAGATTAAATGTGTGAGTGCCTTCTTATCAGAAATTTATTTTAGGAAATGGTAGCTCTACAAAAAGTGGAGATTAGAAACTCAGAAAATTTGAAATACGCAAAGAGGTAATATTAATTTAGAGATATTTATAATAATGTAAAATTTAAATGGTTTCTCTCAAATCCTTCGCAATACGGCTATATTGATTTTTAACTGGTAAGCTATTTTTTTTGGCTCAAATCCCACAATTGTTTACTTCGCTACTTAATTCGTCTATATTCTTGCGTTACATTTTGCTCTATCGGGTAGTAACGTTTGTCAAATCTAAAGAGCGTCTAGATATTTCAAAAATTGTTCCAACTACGCTAGTCGCGTGTTCCTTCTATTTATGACACCTCCATATAAAGATACTGTTTTGATTATGCGGGAAGACGTAGAACACAGATAGTTGGAAGGGATTTTCCGCTCGTGGAGAGTGTCAATGCTGTCATATTAAATAAACATCAATAAAAGCACTTCAAAATTGCTGAAATACGTTTTCGTCACTAATTTTATTCTATAATAATTTTAAAAATTTAATAATTGCTAAGTATGATTCTCTTATATTATGGCAATTTAATAAATAAGGTTTGGACCGATTGTTGTGAACTTATATGTATAAGAATAAGTTCTGCATTATTTATTGTTTAAAATCATGTGTTCGAACTTCCTTTCCTGCAATTGGTATAGATCAGATTCTCATTCAATATTCATTAAATACTATTTTAGCTAATAACTCGGATTTAAAAAAAGTAAAAAATTATGGTAGTTTTCTGCTTTTTATTTTGAAAGTACGTGAAAGTATATTCCTTCAGAAGGTACTCTGGCTTATGAGAGTTCTTTTCTATATCGTCCCGGCCCTGAAGGTCATGTACGATTTGGCATCGAAAGCTCGATATTAAAATAAAACTAAAGTTACTAAGAACTTTAAGACCTTTTTGTTCACTCTGTAATCCTAAAGGCTATTCCTAAGTTAAATCTTCTTTGGTTGTTACCAGTAAGCCCTTTTACTGATCTTCCTCTTCTATATATACATATATATATATATATATATATATATATATATATATATATATATATATATATATGTATGTATATATATATACATATATATATATATATATATATATATATATATATATATACATATATATATATATATATATATATATATATATATATATATATATATATATATATATATATATGTATATGTATATCCGAAAAAACCAAAGTATTCCCTCGAGGGCTAATAGACCGCCTCATAAATCGCCAGAATATATACTTTATTGAAGAATTGTTAGATTTCGAGGTATTGACACTTTTATGAATTTCGTAAAAATCTATACTTTAGATCAGTTTATGAAGTGCCCAACTACACGTTTCCGTATTCTAAGATTCTAGTTATCGTTACGTAATCATGAATAATCCTGTTGTTGATCACAGTTCAAAATAAAACTAATTGTGCTAAGCCTGTGGGCAAATGAACAATAAAAAATTTGCAAGTGTTAAGAGTAAAAAGATTTTAATTAGCTCACTTTGACTCACTAAATTTAAAGATTTTTTCGCTAAGGTTGTATTTACATATTCTGTTGTTGGAAGCTGGTCTATCAGCCTTAGAAGGGATACGTTTTTGGGACACCCTATATATTTATATATATATATATATATATATATATATATATATATATATATATATATATATATATGTATATATATATATATATATATATATATATATATATATATATATATATATATATATATATATTAGAGAATATTTATATTACTATTTATACTACAAAGCATAAAATAATATCTTTGTTATCATTAAAAATAAAAGCATATACGTCATTATTACTTAGTTAATTTTGTAAATTTGCCTAACGCGCGGATGTTTTTATTAAATAGATTACAATTCGGGTTGCTTCAGATTGTGATACTAGTCATAACAAAGAAACTGAACACCAATAATCATCGTAAAAAGAACATTTTTATTTAAAAAGGATAATCTTTTTAATCTAAATATCTAGTCCATTCGAAAGTGTCCCTTATAGTAAAATTGGCCACTATCGAAAATTTGGTTCATGCATAATAAAATATTCTATGCGTTAACAAAAAATGTTCCAGTTTAAATATTTGATTGCCTGAGATGGATTGAAATATCTTCGGCAACTGATATAAACCCACCTTGTAATCTTCCTTCTCAATCTTCACTAGATGCCAAACAAAGCGACAATTCTTCTCACTGCTTTTTTCTTGCTTCTTGGTCTGGTTCATTTTCAAGATAAAATTCATCATCGATTATGCTTGCATAACCAGCCAGTTCACTTGATACTAACATATATTTTGCTGCCAAAGAACTACCCAAATACCGGACTGTACCATTAGATGTATTTAACTTGAAATCAAAATGATTATTTCCGTGACAATCGTTATTAGCTAACTTTTAGAGGCATTTATTTATGTTTTTTTTCATTTAGAGGTGTCGAGTGTTCTATAGGTTCTAGGTCACCCTGCAAATTCACACAGACAACCGTTCTAAAGACATATTATGAGAGGTCATTTACCTAGTTCAAAAAAAGCGAGCATTGTGTGTATCTAGAGAACTCTCGAAGCTGCTGCTATATCTACATGTAAGGATTGGCAAACTCTAACCATATAGAGTCTATCTGATAAGAAGTAAGCTATTTAACTCATTACTCTAAAGTCGAAGTTTAAAGTTTGTATTTTACTAACTAAAAGACCAAAGAATATGGTATTAAAAGCCTTTTGGACATGAAGCTGAACAGCATCCATCTAAATAGATTTGTCTAAGACCATTGTAATATGTTAATTCTGAGAGAGAACTGACCCATACAAATGCAGAGGAGGAAAACCGTGATACCCATTACAGAAATATTTAGCCTCTTCAAAAGAAGCTCTTACATACTTATTTAATATTTGTTTAAGGATCTTGGAACATTTTCAACTCTATTCAACTAATTACATTTATACGGATTACTTTGTTTTTAAAGTAATTTTTTTAATGTAAAACTACTGAAAACAGTCAAAGTCCATATTTCAGCAGTCTACCCACTGTTCCTTTACTTGTCAATCCATCTTGAGACTCGTCTTGCCATATCACGGCTCATTAGTCGGGATAGGATTGACAAACAAGAGAACATAATTTACTAGACCTTATCCAGGTACTTACGGAGGGTAATGTAAAAAAATACAAAGGATAGGATTGATAAACAAGAGAACATAATTTACTATTCCGTATCCAGGTACTTACGCAGTGTAATGGTAAAATACAAGGGATTGTACCAAGTACGCACACCTAATACTCCATCATAGGCTAACACAGCAGCCACAAGCCAACAGAGTAGTTGATAAAATAATCATTTCATTGTTAAATTCGGTAGTTTTACATTAAATCCCATCTGTCTGAGAATGATCCATCGGAAACTACGCCGCCTGTGTTGAAATGTTAACTTTATCAACCACTCTGTCGGCTGGCGGCTGCTGTGTCATAAGATGGAGTATTAGGTGCACGTACTTGGTACAATTCGTTGTATCTTACTATTATCAATTTTTTAATTTAATGTTAATATTTTTAATTCTAATTTCGACAACTAGCGACGACGATATTTTGAAAAGTATCAAGATAGCAAAAAATTAGTAAGTGTAAGGTAAATATCGTCTTGATTACATAAATGCTATAATGGTAACAGGGTTATAAAGTCGAAAAATCATTGAGTCACTCCATTAATTACAAGGCAGCGTGATTTTAAGAAACGATTTTTTTGGCTAAACTCTGGTTTTGCGCAATTTTTAGAAATAGTAATTTCTCCTTATGTGGTAATAAAAATTACAAAATCGAATTATCTAGAAACTCCAGTTTATGTATAATTTTCTTTACTCGCCATAACCTTCTGACAAGTTTTTTAAAAACATTGACATGAAGTGTATTATAATTTTAAAGTAGTGCTGTTGCGCACGTTTCTAAGACAGAAATTTAAAACATTTCTAGCGCATATTGTTCAACTTAAAGTAAATATCAATAGATTAACTCATAAAAATGATTGTATTTCAATTAGATAAGGATTAATTAAGAATATAATCATTGTTTTCTGAAGTATAAGTAATAATTAGCTCTGCTTTTATCTAATCATTTTGATATATCTTTCCAAAAAAAATAATTCAAAAACATATACGATAAGAAAAAACAAAGTTACTACAGGCCCTAGAAAATTATTTTTTATAAATTATGACATCAAAGTCTATCCATGGGGGGGCGGGTTGGCTTTTTCTCATCACGCTTTCCATATGGGTTGGCGAGTTTGTGTTCAGCCGCGGAATCCGGGAACACACGCTGGTTGCAGCCGCCCAATCTGGGTCCGCCGCTGTTGCAGACTTTCTTAGCTTCGCCTCCTCCATCAAGACTTTACCGGTAAGGGTGGTCCTACCAGTAGCTATGCTACCTCCGGCATCGCTCCTTGGAACTTGAGGGTTACTATGTTAAGTCCTCCCACCAACGACAAGGTGAAAGTACCCGAGAGGGTTATTCAATAAATGTCTAGAAGAAGAGGAGATACCAGAAAATTGGAACGCAGCCTCAATAATTTTACTTTTTAAAAAAGCTTGTAAGACTAAGTGAGACAATTACCGTCCAATATCATTACTTTTACAAATATACAAATGGTTTAACAAAATAATAACTGATTGCAAAACAAGCTGGAATTAAACCAATCGGTAGAACCTTCTGGCTTCAGGAAGAGTTTTAGTACTTATGATAATATTTTAACTAACAGAACTTTAATAGAGAAAGCAACAGAATATAACTTGTATCTGGTATTTATAGTTATAGATTATCAAAAGGCTTTTGATAGTACCGAGAGCTGGGTCGTCGAAAAAGTCTTGTATAACAGCAGGATAGACTATAGCTATACTCAGCTCATAAGAACAATTTACTACAAGGATATTAGAAACGGATAGTAAAACAAATCCAATACCTATCAAACGCGGAGTAAGACAGGGAGATTCGATGAGCCTAAAACTATTTATAGAAGCATTAGAAGAAGTTTTCAAGGAACTCGAATGAGAAAAAAAGGAGATCAGTATAAATGGACAAAAGTTAAATCATCTGCATTATGCTGATGATATAGTGCTAATATCAGATAAGTTTGATGACATACAGGAAATGATTACTAAATTACAAAGCAAATCAGAGATAAGATGAAAGCTATTACAAACAAAGACAGTCTACGAGGATGGAGAATAGAGAGCGGAACACTTGAATACGTAGATGAATACATCTACCTAGGGCAAGTAATAAAGAGTGAAAAAGCAAATCAAACAGCAGAAGTACAGAGAAGAATCAGACTGGCATGGCAGCATTTGGTAAACAAAGGAAAATATTAACCAAGAAAAGAATTCCTCTGAAACTAAGAAAGATGATAATCGATCAATACATTCTATCGGTTTTCACCTACGCGGCCCAGACATGGACATTGTCTAGGAAGATGATGGACCAACCGAGTAAAACACAGATAGCAATGGAATGCCAGATGCTAAATATAACATTACAGAATCAGAAACGAAAGTATAATCCAAAGGTCCAGAGTGATAGATGTAAGATAACAGGTGGCAAGTTTGAAATGGAGATGGGCAGGTCACACAATGAGACAACAAGATGAGAGATGGAATAAAACAATTCAAGAATGGGGGCCATAGTTGGGACAAAGATCCAGAGGACGATCCCAAACAAGATGGAAAGATGACCTGAAAAGAACGGCTGGTTTAGGATGGATCAGAAAGACGCAGAATCGAGAAGGGTAGAAAAAGGAAGGGGAGGCCTATGTCCGACACTGGATGGAAGAAGGCTTATTAGATAGTTAGATAGAGATGACATCAAAGTGTAAAACATGATGTTCGTAGCAATCTTCTAGACGAAGGATAGAATTATTAATTACTGTTTGATTCATCGTATCCTCGATTGCCGCTATGCTTTATTTTTTCAGCGGTTTCAGAAAGCAAATATTGTTACTGTAAACTTTAGTTTTTAAATATCTTCGCAAGAAAAAATCCATCAATGGCAAATCAGGGTCACGGAAATGCCGATTTACTCTTTTGGAAATGAATAGGGAAGATATGTTTAAAGTTTGTCATATCTCTCCGACCTGTTAAAATCAAGCTCTCTGATACTATCAAAATTTTGTTAAGATGGTTGCGAAAACATTCTCAATCATCACTGCATATTGCTCTAAATTAACAGTATTTTTGTGGTTTTTGTAATCGTTAAGGAACAGATTAAAAAGCCTGCAAAGAATTGGCTTTAATTCTTATACCAGCCAGTGACAGATTTTAAAGGAAAATATATTCTCCTCTCTGCCTGAACTAAGGTTTTGCTTTAGAAAATATCTTTATCTTTTCTTAGGTAAAAGATAATTTTTTTCGTAAAAAATATCGCCTACTCTGGGCCATTGATTTGTTTTCATGAAGTTGCTCATTTTCGGTCATATGGTACATTTACCTGAGGAGTGTCTCCCTCCTCCCCTAAATAAAATCATTGATCTGCCATTGGTGATCTTGATCTATTGAGAGGTTGGTATTCTCGCGAACTAACAGTCGAACGCACTCCACGTTTGTATGATATCTTGATATCCCTGGTTGCCTTGCTTAAAATTTTCTGAATTCCAAACCAGTCAGTTCAATATTCTGCATATATTTAGCGTATCACGAGCTTCGCTTAATAGGTTTAAATGATAATTATGGCGAAATTCTCGCTGCTTGGTGGTCCTAGAATTATTGTTTTGTAAAACTTTCACTCAAACAAAGGCATGCTTTGCTGATATGAAACACTATATAGTAACTAGAATTTCAAGTATTGGTGTTATGTTCTGCACCACCGCTTTACCTATGTTATTATCGCGCAAGAAGCCCAAGAATTTTGAACTTATTTGTCTTCTATTTTTTAGTAGTCGATATTACAATTAATAAATTAATTTATTATATCTTGTACATCCTTGTGTAATCATTTTAATTTCATATTGTTGTTTGTTTCGTGGTTAAAAGGAATATCATATTACACCGTTCATGCAGAGGATCGTTATCAAGCTGTTGAAAGCAAAGAAGTCTAGGTTATATGACACTTCATTAAAGCTACGCCATTCTATGTCGAGACTGACTAAAACTTTCCTAAAAAGAGAAAACTTAAATCAGGAAGTAAACTATGAAAGTAATATTAGTTTTCTCTCAAAAATAAATTTTGTAATATTGTTAAATGTAATTTGGGAATTTTTGAAAAACCCCCTCATATATATGTATATCTATATATATATATATATATATATATATATATATATATATATATATATATATATATATATATATATATATATATATATATATATATACATGAAAATTACCAGAAACAATTTATGGTCAGACATAGGTATTTCGATACTAAAATTGAATTTGATTTGTTTATTTATAACAATGAATACTTTACATGAACTGATTTTTATAAGAATAGTAAAAAGTAAAGTAAACATGACATTTCAACTAAACTATTTTAATGTTGCTGTTGCCCACACATACACAAAAGTTTTTGATCTTGCTACTTAAAACACATTTTTTTTTTTGCAAAATTCGACTTTACATATCAACAGTCTCCTTCAAGAGTGATACCTTTCTTGTAGAAGGATTTGTCTTTGCCCTCAAAATAGATCACAGTTTCGGCGATAACTTCTTCACTGGAGACAAATCTCTTTCCCGCGAGCATTTTTTTTAGGTCTGCGATTAGATAATAGTCGCTGGGGGCCAAATCTGGAACGGTGGATGAGGAAGCAATTCGAACTTCAATTCATGCAACTTTGCCATCGTAACAATTGACTTGTAACACGCTGAATTGTCTTGATCAAAGAGCACTTTTTTTTGTTTATTTGCCTTCAATCGCACCGATAACTTTATATAATATTCGATATTGATGGTTCTTCCCTTCTCAGCATAGTCGATGAAAATTATTCCATATGCATCCCAAAAATACAGAGGCCAAAACCTTCCCAGCAGACTGTTGTGTCTTTGGTCTTTTTGGCCGGCATTCACCGGCTGCTGTCCACTCGGCTAACTGCCGATTTAATTACAGTGTATAGTGGTGGATTCATGTTTCATCCATTGTCACATATCGCACGAAAAAAATCTTTTTTATTGCGCTTAAACAGGTCCAAACAGCGCTCAGAATCATCAACACGTTGTTGTTTTTGGTCAATTGTGAGCCAACGCGGTACCCATTTCGAACAGAGCTTTCTCATGCCCAAATGTTCATGCAAAATATGACCAACACGTTCTTTTGATATATTTAAGATGTCAACTATCCCACGCAATTTCACTTTACGGTCATCCAAAACAATTTTATTTATTATTTTGATGTTTTCCAGTGTAACCACCTCATTTGGGCGTCCAGAGCGTTCAGCATCATTTGAGTCTGTACGACTGCGTTTAAATTCAGCATACCATGAGTGATTTTCCAGAGGCAGAGTCCCCGTAACACTTATCAAGCCATTGCTTTGCTTGAACGGTATTTTTTTCCCATCAAAAAACAGTTTTTAATCAACACACGAAATTCGATTTTTTCCATTGTTTTGAAAAAAATATCAAAAATAGTGTCACTAAAACCACTGTAACTTGTAAATTAATCATCGAAGTGTCATGAAACTTTGACACTGTCGTTTGCAGGTTGGTACTTCCTAAAAATCATATGCATTTTTTAAAAAGGGCGACATCTATGTGTCAGAGCAAAAACTTTTCAGCCTACGTGTTATTGTTTTTATTATTTTTTTTTTTTATGGGTCTAGCACACGTGCTGCAAGGAAGTCCCTAAAGCGCTACAGGAGCGACACGTGTGCGGATTAATTTAAAACAGCTTCTAATAATTGTTGGAATTTATTCTAGACAAAGAAAGTTTGTAATTTAAAACGTAATCATTTTTTCTGGGCTGTACGTAATTACTAACTCTGTTTTCATTTGATAGTTTTGACATATAACCTTATCAAAATAAATGATTTTGAAATATGTATTGTACGAAAACTACATGAGAAGTAAATAATTATAAGAAGATAAGATATTTTAACTGAAGTGTTTTAATGTGCGAAACATTTCAATGATTTCTATGTACTTTATATATTCCAATTTATTGACAAAAAATTAGTTGAAGTAAAAACAAGCACTTCTGGTATTATATTTCTTAGCCGATTGACCCTTCCTCCAACGAGTGTTATATATGATCCTAGATTTAAATATGCCTTGATTCCTAACTGCCTATGTTTTGTTTCACGCGAACCGCTAAGTGTCGGCGCACCATCGCTGCCACTCGTCGTCCCATTGAAAACCATTGTTTCCGAGATAAAGCTTTCAGTCTGGCCTTAACTTAGATCTAATGCTTTAATTGGGATGTTTCTCTACGGCTATTTAATACTCAAAACTAATCAAGAGTTGCAATACTGAACTTTAGTTAGTATTTTATGTCCAGATATGTTGAAATCTATCCTCCCAAAGTCTTAGCTACCACCTTGCTTGGAAATACCTTACTTAGAAACTACCAGTATAATGATTTTTTTACTAACATTTATTTAGGTCAGCTATATTTTCTTTTACCTCTGTTCATATACGTGATCTTCTACTAAGGTAGAGTAAGAAGGTGTGTTTGAATTCGGTATTTACTAAATTGTGTCAGCTAAACGAAAAATGTTGAAAAGTCAGTTGTCAAAATAAATATGAAATTTGATCTATTTTGGGTCAGAAAATTTAGAAGGGTTAGTTATTCCTTACAAGTCAATCTTTAGGTTATTTATATTTATTGTTAGGGAGAGATTATAAGTGTGAATTGCAAATGAGTTGTTAATAACGAGCTTTTAAATAATAGTTACTTATAGTTTTATTAAAGAATTTAGTCAAAGTTCCTATCCCTGAACATGATTCTGTTGGGTGTATATTTAGAGACATTTATTGTCATTTTTAGGATCTTACTTTAGAATGTAGGTGAATCGTTGGCCCCATTTTATTGGTAGGCAGAAGACCTGGAAATGTTGCTAGCCATGAAAACGACTATCGTGTTGGCTTCAGTTTGGGCGAGCGTAAGAAACGGTGCTTGATGATGGTCTAGAGATTTGATTAGGATCATAGTGCCTCGCGGTGAGCGTGATTCTATCATCCCTGTTGACTATGAAATTAGGATTTTGATACGATGGCTGGGTTTTAAGAATGTTTTTTACATTAGGCCAATGTCGATATAGAATGCTCCTGTAGGAGCTTTTAAATAATAGCTACTTATAATTTTATCAAAGAATTCACCTAAAGTTTCTATTTGCAGGTCCCCGTGTGTAATTCTATTGAGTGTATATCTAGGGGCATTCACTGCCATTTTCAGGATTTTATTTTGGAATGATAGTGATGTTGGTAGATAGAACAGAAATGGATAGGAGTATTTTTAGCCATGGAAACGGCTATTATGTTGGCTTCGGTTTGGGCGAACGTGAGAAGCAGTGTTTTGTATAAAACAACCTTAGATTTAGGGTAAAGCTTACATTGGTAATTTAGTAAACACTAGATTATAGTAGAAAATTTAGAATGGGTTTTTTTTAAATAAATTTGTGGTATTTAAATTTCAATTAAATTTTTTATCTAAGTAGATGTCAAAATATTTGTTACAAAATTTTTGGCACAATGACACTACTGAGTAAATATCACCACTACACCAAACACTTTACTTTTGCAGTCGACGCATGATTCGCCATCCATGTGAGCTTCTCTCTCTCTAGCCTATAGTCAATCATTCCTCCTAATGAAGCTAACATGATTAGCGAAAGGTTCATCGAGGGAAAAAATAAAGTGTTTGGTGTAATGGTGATATATACTGAGTAGTAACATATTTGACGTCACTAGATCAGTCGATTTCTTTATTATAAACTCTTATTTTTGTATCTGGAAGATAAATTACATATTTAGAAAAGTAAATGGCTTTCGTTGCATCTGGATTAAACTTCCCCTTCTAGTTTTTTATTCCCTTTTCTAGCTGGTTAATAGCCTCTTGAAGACGTAAAATCCTAGGTTGTTTAAATTTTACTGTTAACTCAGGGAAAGGATAGGATTAGGAGTTTGTTAAATTGGATTTAGGAATATCAGAAGTGTAAATGTTGAACAGGACCGAAGTCAGAGGCTGTTGAACTCCTGCCCTGATCAATCTAATTTTAGACAGTTTGTCGTTAATATATACTAAGAATGATCTATGCTTAAAGTAAGGAATTATAGTTTTGATTACATAATTTGAAAAGCCCTTTTAATAAATAAATCATTGTGCCAAACTCGACCAAAGACCCTACTAATGTCAAAAAATACGGCTCAGGAACTAAATCTTTTATTAAATCCTTGTAGTACTTCAGTGGTTAATCTGGTGGATTGATGTACTGTACTGTGATTTGTTTCAAACCCAAATTGTATTAGTGGTAAATTATTCCTGTCGAGTATACTTAATATATACTCGTATTTAATTAGAATAATATTTTCCATTACCCATCCAGACAATCAGCTTATTGATCTATAATTTTATCAACTAATTGTCTGTATCCAAAATTAAAAATGGCGTTCGAAGTTAGAAAAATATCATTGATAATATTATTTGGTAAATTTTTAAAGTTTAATCCTGTCTAGGCCAGGAGCTGGTTTAATATTTAATTTTTGGATAATATTTTTTAGTTCTTCTAGTAAAATGTGAATATTTTCGACTGGCTGATAATTTCGTAGATATGGTACATATTAACTGTTCTATTTATTATGGTTTTCTTATTTAATATTTATTAAATTGTTCATATAAGGAATCTCAGATTTTAGAGACGGATCGGTTACAAAACTATTGTTGGGACTTAAAAAGTGGTAAAATGTATTGTCGTTAGATTACTATAGCCTGGTTTCCTCCATGAAAACTGTGGAGATGGTTCTTTAGCTGCAGCTGCAGCTGCTGCTTTAAGATTTCTAGAGTAATATGACAAATAGAATTATTTGCTGTGTGATCACCTTCGCAGATTACACAAAGAAGTAATCTTACTGCGTTACTTCTATCTCCGTTCGTTGGGTGTTCAAAGGTAAAATAATTTTGCTTACATTTATGGTACTTTGATAGAGTTTACATTTAAATTGAGAATGACCACAAAGTTGGTATCTATGATATTCTGTTTCTTTTGATTTAGATCTCATATTAAACTCTGACATGTTGTCAAGGTTGTTGAGGTTTAATATATTTTTTTGAGTTTTTGGTAAAATAATAAAGACTAGTGGCATAGGTGTCCCGCTTTAATGATACCATCTGATAATTTGGATAGTGTGAAGCCGCCACTTTCTAGTTTACTTCTAATTTTTTCTTTGGAATAGTTTTCAAGGACATATAATTCTTTTTCCTGTGGTAATCTATATGAGTGATATTATTTTCGTTAAAAAATTTACAAATGAAAAAGTGATGGAAGGTGCAGCATTATGCCCTCACTAACTGTGGTAGTTCTAATATACTTTATATGATTGTTTTTGAAATACTACTACTAGTTTTTGTTTGAGATTATTTATTAAGTGAGAATTTGTGGATCTGAATAAGTTTGGGGAAAATTTTCTGGTTTTAGGGTAGTTTTTTAGTAGAAATGTTCGTGTTTTTATTGCTTAGTGTACGTTTATTAGGTGATGTATGTCTTGCGTAAAGTGATATATGCGTGACGTCCATATCAGAGTCTGTGCCAGAGTCGATTAGTGAAGGCTCGTCAAAGTCCACATCTCTTAAATTAGAAATATTCGAATTTTGGTGTTTTGAGATCTTTTCTTGCATTTCGTTATTCTCTTTAATCGGTTTTTCTAGCTGGGTCTTGAGTAACTCATTGTTTTCGAAAGGTCAATATGGTTATATTGATGTAGTTTAGTTCATTTTCACTATTCGCTTTGCTTATTTGTTCCTTGTTTTATTTCCATTTAGCATCATTGTCAATAAGGGCCACTTCTAACTGTTTCTTAAAACTTGATTCCATTTTATTATTCTTACTTATAGCTTGTTGACGGTCGAAAAATAGTCATCCATATTCAATTTTACGAAGTGAATCTAGTGTTCTACCGATATCGTTTATTATATCATTATTTAAGTTCCTTTTGTGCAAGGACATTTTATATGGAGAGCGACTGCACATTTCATGTAGATAAAAATAATAAATACAAATGTTTTTCAACCTAACTTCCTTTTTCGCCTTCAGAACTAACAAAGCTCACATTTATTACTATTTCGGTAATAATCTTGGAAAAGTTATATTTGAAAAAATTCTGTTTTTATTTTGTCCAAACTTAAACAGTCAAAGTCAAAATCAGTTGGTATGGGGCAATGATCCAGTTGTTCTTGATCCAGAATTTCTTTTCAAATAATAGATGAAAAAATTTCTTAATTATGGTTAAATATTATTTTTACTAGATGTGAACTATTATTATTTTGGTTTGTTACTAAGTCAACTCTAAAATTGGAAAATCTGTAATTGTTGAAGAAAATCGTAAGCCTAGCAAGAGATAAACCAATGCGCCTGCGCCAGAACTAGTTTGTACAATGGCGGCCTATCTATCATGGTCAGGTGGGTAGGGCCGGTAAAATCCGATTTTTTAATTTTTTAAAAATTTTGGAATTTGAAAAAAAGAATTGAATATGCTTGAACAGAGTGAGTCAATGACAGAGTAAAGTTCATTATCTCATTTGTTTCGGGAATGACGAAAAAATGTTAAATACAACAGTTTTAGGGAATATTAAGGTGCATAGTTTAAAATTATTTTTGAATATACAGGGTACTTCAAAAAAGTGTGGCCGATATAACATTTGTTTTTTTTTTTTAAATGGAATATCCTATTTTCTAATTTATTTGTAAATTCTGCGTAAAATTTTATAACTTTTTTATTAACAATGTTATATACTTAAACCTAGTAGTTTTTCTAATATTTCAATTTTTTAAATAAAAAATACTAGTTTTCAGTTTTGTAAAAAATTGCCATTTGTTTCTCATAATTAGTACGAGTGTTCTATAGAGATGAAAAAAAATATATATGTAAAGAAATTTGAGTTAGATGCTACAGGGTGCTCAAAATAAATTTATGCATTTTGACTGAAAATTGAAAAATTTTATTAAGTAGGTCATATACCTATTTTTAATAGTTTTCGATTTATTTTGAATTGTTCAATTTTTTATGCAGAATTTAAAAATAAATTGGAAAATGGGATGTTCCATTTAAAAAAAAACATACATTATATTGGCCACAGTTTTTTGAAGTACCTTGTATACTCAAAAATAATTTTAAATTATTCACCTTAACCTAAAACTATTCTATTTAACATTTTTTCGTCATTCCCGAAACAAATAATGAACTTCACTCTATCGTTGATTCACGTTTTACATGGCCCCGTGAGCGTCCAATTTCCATATATGCAGTGAATTTTATAACATATATATATATATATATATATATATATATATATATATATATATATATACATATATATATATATATATATATATATATATATATATATATATATATACATATATATATATATATATATATATATATATATATATATATATATGTATATATATGTACATATATATATATATATATATATATATATATATATATATATATATATATATATATATATATGTATATATATGTACATATATATATATATATATATATATATATATAATATATATATATATATATATATATATATATATATATATATATATATACGAAAACCATCTGTTCCTTCTTTTAAATTTCTATATTTTTGTCGACCAAAATATTACCTTCTCCTGTCCTTTGAGAAGATCCTTGTCAAGCTGTCGAGCATCGTAATATGAAATTACGTAACGCTTCATTAATTCTACGTGACCCTATGACAAGACCGACTTTCTCAAAGCTTCCGGTAAGGACCCAAACCCAAGTTTCAATGAAACCATTAATATTAATTTCATGTGTCAAATAAAATTTTGCATTCTTCCTATATTTTTATTTATCTGTAGTAGATATGTCGCACGATGTACGTAAAGTTATGTGATAATAAAGTAGTCATATCAAGTATATTTTAGCCGGTATATCAATACAGACTGAAATCATGAGAAGGATATAAATTAAATACAAGTCAAAAATATGGTATGTATATTAAATCTTAAATCAATACAACTAAGTAAAATACTGAAAGGGACCAATTTCTTATATAAGGTTACTAATAAACGAAATATTTCTTGCAGTTACTGGTTGTAGCTATAGCTAGTGCATACTGTGCATGTCACTAATCAGTTGGATTGATGATGCAGTTGACCTTGCCAGTAAATATTGATTTGTGAACTTAATTTTTTTATATTTACTTCTTCTTATACTATTCTGAATTAAACTTAAAGGAAAACATGAATATGTCTATAAGTTTGCATGATACGGTTTATAGATATAACCAACTTGTAAACTTGTAAAGGTTTCTTCTAATCGTGCTTCATCCGGTCCGGACATTAGCGACTAACAGAGCTATTCTAGCTTTATTAGCATCAATTCGAAAAAGCTCTATCGAACTGAGACCGAACCAGTCTCGTAGGTTTTTCATCCACGAGTGACGTCTTCAAGCTTGCACTGAAGTATCAGCTGCAATAGTCTATGCCGATCGGGCCTCATGATGTATACAAGGTATTCCAATTTGCGCGTTTTCAGCATCCAGGTCAGTTCCAGACCATTTTCTATTTTCCTGATCTATCCTCAGTTACTAGTTACATGTGGTGTCCAGGGAATTTTCAGGAGACGTCGGTAAAGTCACATTTCGAAGGTATTTATTCTCCGCATTACTGCTTTGTTGATCGTTCAAGATTCGATTCCGTAAAGTAGAACCGACAAACACAGCAACGCAACATTCTGACCTTCAGTTGCAGACTCAGATCTTTCGAAGTGAATGGGGTCCTCATTTGAAGGAATGCCACCTTGGTCTGTTCGACGCGACATCTAATGTCTGCACAATAGTCCCATGTGTCACGGTTTGTAGTGCCCAAATAATTGAACATCCTCACCTGCTCTACTACTGTGTGGTTAATACTCAAGGGCTCCCGGTTATGGGTTGGTTTTTTAGAAACTATCATGTACTTGGTTTTCGAAATATTGAGGGTAAGGCCATATAGTTCTGAATATTGATGGACTCTTTCAACTACATTTGGTAGGTCTTCAAGATTACCTGCCACAATGGCAGTATCATCGGTATATCTGATATTGTTGATGTGCTGTCCCTTTACTTTTGTACCGCTTTGTTTTGCCAGTACCTCTTGGATTATTTGTTCAGAGTCAATATTAAAAAGGGTTGGGGAGAGAACACAGCCTTAATGGACACACTTACAGATCTCCATTTTGTTTAACATGTTGCCGGTAATATTTACTTTCGCTTATTGTCGCCAATAAAGGCTTTCGATTATTCTAATATCTTTTTCATCTAGCTCTGTTGTCGTAAGTATCTTGATGAGTTTGTCGTGTCGTACGTTATCAAAAGCTTTCCAGAAATCATTGAAACATATGTGAGCGTCTTGATTCATATCCCTGCATCTCTGAACAAGCCCTTGCGTGAAGAACAATCTTTTTTCTGGTACCGAGAGCGTCACGGGATCATATTAAGTTTCCAATACACCAGCCATACATTTTCTATAGATGCGTGAAAGAGTTATTTTTAGAAAGATTTTAGTAATATTGTTAATTAAACTAATCAGATAGCAGTCGTCAAGATAAGACATTTTTCGGCATGGTTATGAAAGTTGACAACAGCCATTTTTGTGGAATTTTTCCGGGGTCATAAACCTGATTGAATAATTTTAATAACATATATAAGAACTTCTCTCGGAGGACTTTCAACACCTCTATGTGGATGTTATCTGGACCTGGTACACGTCCGTTTTTCATGTTATTCAGACCATCAATTATTTCCTCTTTGGTTATTGAAGGGTCACTTATTGGATTTTCCATCTTGAGTTCAGATTAGTTTTCATTAAAGATTTATCTTATTAAGCCTCCTATACCTTCAGTTTGTCATTACTCTTAATAATTACTTTACCACCACTAATCAGTGACAGAGAGGCGCCTAAACCGCGCAAGATTTGGCACTACAAATCTGCTAAATGGGAAGATCTCATGGAATATTTTCGAACTTTCCCTTGTTCGTGCCAGGAACAGATGCAAAGAAATTATCGACGAAACCAAGGAGGCACACAATCAACGAATTAGAAACAAACTTCTCGCTTGTCTCGACAATTCCAGGTCCTTTTGGTCAGTCGCTAAGGCAGTTAGCCAAAATTTCACCAAATCCACCATACCACCACTAACACGGCCAGATAATTCTATTGCAACGACACCTGTTGAGAAAGCAAACTTTTTGGCTGAACTCTGCTTCACATTCTACTATCGATTTCCAAGGAAAAACACCACCGCATAGTGCAGTCAAGGATGTGCACCAAGGACTGTTGGATTTTTCAATCACTCCGAGTTTCAACATTTCGTCTAACTCTTTATTTAATATTTTTGACATGTACGGAGACATGGCGAAGGGCCTTGTGTTTACAGGACTGGCATCAGCCGTATCTATAGACATGGTGATTTTATTCGTTCGGCCTAACCTATCTTTACTACATATTTCCTTGAAGAAACTTATAACTTTTTCTGATTTTAGGCGTTCTGTCCTCGAGAGATCATCTAGGGTACATAGACGCGAGAAAAGGTTTTCCATAGAACTTTCTGAATAACAATCTTTAAAATTGATATGAGAATTGACTTCGAGGAACTATGGATCCCACGAGTTATCTTTAAAATTTACCAAAATTCCCAATTTTTATGCAAAATCACATCCTAAAACCAAAGTATGTGAGAAGATACTACTAGCGCCGAGATTACTAAACAATGACCACCGCAGACTAGCGGCAACTCAACCGTACCTAAAACGGCTGCCATCTGCTGTGGTAACACTCCTATTTTGACATGACATATTTTTATATTTAAACGACTTAAAATTTTAATACCATTCTGACTTATAACTGATGTGTTTGCACTAGAATCAAGTAATGCTGATAAGTTGACACCAGTCAAGAATGCCCGATATTGTCTTCAGACAGCGTATCATAAAACGTATTTTAATGAAGCTAGACACCAAGAAAGCTTCTGGCGCTGACGCAATATCTTCTATAGTTCTCAAAAACTGTGCCAGGGAACTAACACCAGTTTTCTGTAAAGTTTTCAACCTATCCTAGAGAAAGGGAATATTTCCATCCTGCTGGAAATGTGCCACAGTTCAGCCAATAACTAAAAAGGCAAGAAGACCTTGCCAAATAACTAACGATGCACTGCTTTCAATAATATCGAAAATCATGGCAAAGGCTATCAATCAGCATCTTCTAAAATACCTTAAAGGATTTAACATTATTAGCGATCTTCAATATGGCTTTCGTAAAAATAGATCAACAGGAGATCTTCTGAATTATGTTACACACGTTTGGAACAACGCAATTGAACACTTTGGAGAATCTCGAGCGGCTTCTCTTGACATATTCAAGGCATTCGATCGTGTTTGGCATGAGGGGCTGTTGGCTAAGCTACGCTCTTATGGTATGTCTGAAAAGCTCTGTTTGTGGCTCACATGTTGCCTCAGAGAGCGTTCTTTACGAGTGGCAGTCGACGGATTTCTTTCTAACACCTTCACTATCAACGCCGGTGTACCTCAAGGCTCCTACTCTCTTTCTCATCTACATTAACGATCTGCTGGAAAAGACCGAGAATCCAATCTACATCTTTGGAGATGCCAGTACGCTTATCTCTTTATTCACTTTGAACGCTCGGACATCGGCTACTCAAACGAATATCCCCAGACAGCAGGAAGTCTTATCAACTTAATCAAAACCTGGAAGAAATTCTATCTTGGGGTGACAATAACCAAGTGGAATTTAACGCTACAAAAACTCAGGCGGCAGTTTTTTCTAAAAAAGTTAACGTTGCTGAGCCCGACATAGTTATGTTGGGGTACTCCATTCCTCTAACATCGTCACTCAATTTTTTGGGTGTTAATTTGGGAGCCAATATGTCCTGGCATGAACATGTTGCAGGCATAGCAAGGAGAGCTTCTCAAAAGTTGGGAATATTATTTCGAACCAGAAAGCTTTACACTCCACAACAACTGTTTATTCTTTACAAAGCTCAAATTCGACCAACTATGGAATACTGCTCCCATGTTTGGAGCTCCGTTCTCAAACATACACTGCGTTTGTTAGATTCTATTCAGAGAAGAGCTGTTCGTCTGATTGGGGACCTGAAACTGACCGGCGGTCTTGATTCGTTGGAACATCGAAGAACGGTTGGCGACTTGAACCTATTCTACAAGTATTTTCATGGAAAGTGTTCGAAGGATGTGGCCCGCTTAATTCCTCCCAGAGCGGTGCATGTTAGAACGACTGTCACTCATAAAGAACGCTCTCCGAGGAAACATGAAAGCCATTAACAGAACTTTTCAGACATACCATAAAAGCGTAGCTTAGCCAACAGTCTATCGTGTCAAACACGGTGGAATGACAAGAGCAATAGTTCGATATTCTCCAAAGTGTACAATTGCGTTGTTCCAAACGTGTGTTACATAAGTCAGAAGATCTCCTGTTGATCTATGTTTGCAACTTTCGATATTATTGAAAGCAGTGCGATTGGTCGTTAGTTATTTGGCAAGGTCTTCTTGCCTTTTTTAGGTATCGGCTGAACTGTGGCACATTTCCAGCAGGAAGAAAATATACTCTTTTTTAAATTTGGTACATATGTAAAACTACAAGTGTTAAGTAAACGTAATACACAGTTTTAGAGCGATAACTCGTAATACGAAGGAAATGAAAGAGAGAGGGAGTCGATCAATTTAGTCTAGATTTAAATTCCTTCGTTTTTGGTTTGATAATGAGCCAATATTAAGTCTAATTATTTACGATCTAACGCATAAAGAGAATTAAAGAAGCGAGTGAAGATATTAGAGGGGATATATGTCTAGTTATATATCCTTTGAGGGATTTTTGGAGTCGAATAATCTAAAAATAGTATGATAGTTTCATTATAGTCAATTATTTATCGACAAACATAATGGTTTAAGGGGGCACGGGAAACAATTAATATTAAATGAATTGTGTTATACGTTCGTCTCAGAATTTCTGGAGTTGCAGGTCTTATTTCCTTATTTCAAGAACTCTACTAACTATGTTATTTTTTCAATAGTTCCCATTGTAACGGAAGCAGTATACAAAGAGAAATATAATTTAAAATAATGAGTTGTAATCCGTCGCGTCGTTTGAGTTATTCTATAGTGTGAGAAATTCAAATTTATATATACTCGTATTTCAGAACTGTGCAGTATTTTAAATCAATATAACTTTTCTTACATTTTAAGTATTTTAAGAGGCTTTACGTGAATTTAAGGTTTTTATCAAGATACTGTAGGAGTACACAAGATTTTATATAGGCTAGAAAAATGAAAAATACATCGATATATCAGGCACTTAAACTCAAATAGACAGCTTATAAGATTTTATTGCATTTTTAACATTGAATAAAGTTTGAGATTTTCTGGCACAGCAGTGACATACATATGCGACTACTTCAAATAAAACCTATTTACCAAGAACATTTCATAGGGATTTAAATTTTCATAGTGTATGATGGAACAGGGAAAACTTTTATTATATAATAAGAGGCTAAGAGCAAATATACTGAATATATAAATAATTTAAAATGTTATCATTTTTTAGCTCAGTTCTGGATAAGGCCGCGAATATGTGCGAGTTCCCGAATTATAGTTTTGTGTCTATTGTTATATGACTTTTATTTATTTCTGGTTGGGTTACATACATTTCTACAAAAGTAACAAGTTTTTAGAAGACTTATTCAAAATTAAGAATAAGTCGCTTAAATATTCCTGTTACATCCAAATTTTATTTCAGAATACAAATTAAAAAAATAATCTCCTTAATATGTATTTAAAAGCTATAAAAAAAATATAATACTGTCAGTTTCCATCATTAATAAATTTGTTTGGCTTATTACAGTACAGAGCGCAATTTCGGCCATTAGAAATTTAATTGCTAAGGAATGTTTCCACGATCACCACATGCAGACATGAATACGATTTAAACACAATGATACCTTGATAAAAAAATGAGTGCAAAAGGGCGATCAAGGAGTGACGTAAACGTGGTTTTTATTCGTTAAAATTCCAAACTACCTATTTGGCTTTCGACAAACTCAAAACTGAAACATCAGAAGCTTTTACAGCTCAAAATGATCACTTTGGCTGTAAAGCC
Source organism: Pachyrhynchus sulphureomaculatus (assembly GCA_019049505.1). NCBI lineage: Eukaryota > Metazoa > Arthropoda > Insecta > Coleoptera > Curculionidae > Pachyrhynchus > Pachyrhynchus sulphureomaculatus. Next base: position 163,305,109 of record CM032446.1, read on the forward strand.
GGTGCGTATAATAATCGCCCTGTACTTGAAGATGATAGAGACTTTCAGACAACAGCAACGGTGCAATGAGTGAAAATTATTGAAAATTTCTTGGCACATATTTTACTAAATTTTGTTGGTTACAAACATATTTCTAATGCCATATTGCAGTTTTGACCCCGATATGGAGCCTTGTGTACTACTTTTTTTCACATTTAGCAAGACTCCTTGTCTTCTTATAAACATTAAAAGCAACCGGATTTAAATTATTTTTAAGGAAAAATTGCTTCAGCTGATAACAATTGTACCTTTAAACTAGTCACAGGATTGAACAAGATTGATTTTAGTCACTTGATCCTACATATCCCTGTAACCAATATATTGCTAATGCCACAATAAAGGCTTGATCCTGTCAAAACTGATTAATAATATAATTTAATATTCTGTATACAGAATATCGGAATATATTCTCCCAATACATTAATGATATAACTATTCATAATAAAAACAAAAGACTTGAGGATTTGTCGATTTTACTTTCTTTAGAGTAGATATGATGAATTTTGTAAAAATTAAAAGGAGAACAGTTATTAATTAAAACTTCTTATTACATTGTTTAATCGATGTAGTTTACTCTCATGTCGTAAAATGTTATATATTATTATTTGCAGCCCTAAATGACGGTAGATTGGATAGTGATATATATATATAGAAAACCTAGCCTTTATCTGTTGCTTGGCTCACATGAATTTGAGAACATGACATGGTGTTGGAAATCAAGACATGTGTTAACATAATTCTATTTTGTGTTTTAATTGTAACCTTTTAATAGATATAGAAAACCATTTAACTGTTAGAGTGTGTTGCAAAAACAGGTTGGCAAAGATAATACTATAATAGAAGCCACAAATATTTATTCTGTAGGAAACTGAATTGAGAAAGTTGTAAGCAAATAAAAAAAAATAGAATTTAATGCCGCAAAAGTGCTAATAAAGATCTGAGGTATTTTTACTAAAGTTAACCGTGGCGTTTTTTTTTTTTCATTTATCAGTTTGTTTTCTTTATAAAAATAATATGTCGTGTTAAACTTCTTTATGGCATTTCCTTGCTACAGGAATGTATTATATCAGTAGAAATCACTCCCAGAGATCTTTTTTTTCACGTTTTAGGGTATCTAGATAACGAAAAATAATGCCACTCATTTCAGTCGGTCTGTTAACACGATAACACTGGAACGAAATAAGATATCAATTTCAATATGTATATATATATATATATATATATATATATATATATATATGTATGTATATATATATATATAATATATATATATATATATATATATATATATATGTATGTATATATATATATATATATATATATATATATATATATATATACATTTTTTATAATTTACGTGTTCTTGGAATTAGATCATTAAAACTATTCTTGGATCTGTTATATATTTATTGACGTTTCGACCTTCGGAAGAGGTCTTCTTCAAAATTTGCTCTAAACAATGACATTAGAAGAATTAAATATAGATAAGTAATTAATCAGTTTGTCGTGTATTTCGGGGTTAAAATATTGGTAGCTTTTCGTAGTTTTTAATTAAAGACACTTAACTGTATACATTAATGAGGGCCTTACCTTAGAAAGTAGTTCATTGTATTGGGTGTTAATTTTAAATCACTGTTAAAAACACATTTTTACTTTCTACAAACAAACCACTTAACTTGAAGGACTTTATATGACTGGTGGGTAGATACGGTTTAGGTTATTTACATCTGTTTTTTTTCGTTTATTGCAGTGGGCGTCATCTGTATGTGTATGGATTCGAGTATTTTTTCTTTTTTTTTTGTATTTATTTCGGTGTTGATAATTTTGATGTTTTTGAAATCAAAGGTATGACTTTTATTCATTTGATGATTTTGTTTTTTTTTTTGTCGTATTTATGGCCTTTGACTATATTTTCTAGGTATTGGCTTGTTTGCCCGACGTATATTCCTTCGCAGTTATTACATTTGATTTCGTAGACTATGTTACTTTTTTTGTAAGTAACTAAATATTTATAAATAACCAAAACCCCAAATAATAAAAAAAGTAACATAGTCTACGAAATCAAATGTAATAATTGCGAAGGAATATACATCGGGCAAATAAGCCAATACCTAGAAAATAGAATCAAAGGCCATAAATACGACAAAAAAAAAGTACAGCTCTTACAAATCATGAAATGAATAAAAGTCATACCTTTGATTTCGAAAACATCAAAATTATCAACACCGAAATAAATACAAAAAAAAAGAGAAATACTCGAATCCGTACACATACAGATGACGCCCACTGCAATAAACAAAAAAACAGATGTAAATAACCTAAACCGTATCTACAAGCCATATAAAGTCCTTCAGGTTAAGTGGTTTGTTTGTAGAAAGTAAAAATGTATTTTTGACAGTGATTTAAAATTAACACCTCATACAATGAACTACTTTCTAAGGTAAGGCCCTTATTAATGTATACAGTTAAGTGTCTTATATTAAAAACTACGAAAAGTTACAAATATTTTAACTCCGAAATACAGGACCAACTGATTAATTACTTATCTATATTTAATTCTTCTAATGTCATCTTTTAGAGCAAATTTTGAAGAAGACCTCTTCCGAAGGTCAAAACGTCAATAAATATATAACAGATCCAAGAATAGTTTTAATGATCTAATTCCAAGAACACGTAAATTATAATATATATATATATATATATATATATATATATATATATATATATATATATATATATATAAATATATGTACATATATATATATATATATATATATATATATATATATATATATATATATATATATATATATATATATATATATATATGTATATATGTATATATATATATATATATATATATATATATATATATATATATACATATATATTTATTTATTTACTTATTTATTTAAACATTCAGGATCCTAACCGAATAAATATTCCAAAGAACCAAATTCACTCTTTACAATGCAATAACTACAAATAAAAGTGTGTAAACTAACCTAATCTAACCTAAGAATTGATTTAATGGATGATCTAAATATTCAAGCCAATAACAGGGACATGTCAAATGTCTCCTTGCAACATTCTTAAATTGCTTAACGTTTAGTTGAAAAATATCTGTCTAAAAGGTAGACGTTATAAGCGCGCTGCAACCTTGTTAGAGAAGTGTTGAGTCCTAAATTCGTGCGATGATATGGCAAGTTAAATAAACGTAAATTTCTTAAGTCTCTTGTAGATACATTAAAACTGATTTGACATAAGAATTCAAGTATGTCCAGTAAGGCATTTGTCAATATAAACGAAAAAAAAGAGAACCAAGATTCACTTTTTGTCTGAAATAGATCATACGTTGTAAGTTTCCGCTGCCAGTTCTACAGTTCAATTGACCTTAAAGTACACTAACTTAAGAATCTCTTTCTGAACTACCTGGAGTCTCATAGCTATAGGTGTTGGTTCTAAATAACGGAAGCAAATAAGAGTTTACTGTGTACAAATGCAAAATATATGTCAAGAAGAATTTTTGTATTCTTAACCTCCCTGCAGGTCCTTGAGAGAATTCTCAATATCCGATTAGATTTTTTAATAACTTTATCAAAATGTCCGTTAAAGGGCCATTTAGAGTCTAATGTTACTCCCAGGTCGTTTTTTGATTCGTTTTATTCAAAATTATTTTATTAATAATATATAAATGTTCAATGACATTAACATTCCGCGTGTATGTTATATCTTCTGCGTATTGTCTCATATGAAGGATCACATCCACCTCTGCAGACTGTCATAAATACCAACCCCAGAAACCCTTCTGATCAGTATTTTGTGATCGATCTTATCAAACGGCCTTACTGAAATCCATGTAAATGCAGTCCACCTGCTTTCCTAAATGGATACCCGTACATATCACATACTGCTGTTCATTTATTATATTTTTGACAGTAGGTAACGTATGATTACATACAATTTTCTCAAGAATTTTGGCAAAAATACAGATTTTACTTATAGGTCTAAAATAACTTATATTATCGTTCTGTACACTGTTAAAGTTTGGAGTTATATTTGAGATTCTCCACTTCTTTGCAAATACTCCTGGTCTTAAAGACAAGTTGAAGATAAAATGCAATGGTCGGACCAAATTGAATCTACAGTTTTTTATAAAAACATGGAGGCAAACCATCACGTCCTTATTGATGATCATCGTAAATTAACTTAAAAATTGCATTAAGGTCAATCTGAATCTATCAATTGTCCCATAGGTTTGGCACACTGTTATTATTAGGTATAAAAATACTTTAAAAATGTGAGCGAAAATATCACAAATCTCGGATCCGTTCTTAGCTGTTCTACCTTCTAGGTGGAAAGCCTGCGGTAGAGCCGTCGGGCTTTTCTTTCTACTACTAACATTTGTCGT
>CM032446.1:163314558-163357058 GCA_019049505.1 Pachyrhynchus sulphureomaculatus
CCTTGTTTTATATGGTTAAGTTCACATTTCATTACTGTAAAATATTGCTATATTTTAAACCAATTATGTCCATACGAGCAAATATAATAAAAAAATCGTACGTAGTTTCTCGACTAGAGTATATTAGTTCTTTTTCTTTAATGGGCACAGCACACGTGCTGTAAGGAAATCCTCGAAGTACTCCAAGAACGACGCGTGTGCGGAAAAAAAAGGATTCATATTGGTCTTGAATTGCTGTGAACTATACTTGTTGGAACACACATTCCTGGCAAATCATTCTGAAGGGATGAGTACTTTATATAAAAGAATTTTTGGAAATGGTTATTGGAGGAGTGACAAGCTGAACCTCATCTGGATGTGATGCATTAGCTTAACATGTATTCCTAGCATGCACTGTTGTAGGAAGAATTAAGTGGGCCACATCCATAAGAAAACCTGTAAAATTGACTCAATCGTAGAATTAAAGTTGCTGGTGATATCTGGCTTTCCAATCAGGCGAACAGCTCTCTTCTGAATAAAATCCAACAAATGCATCGTATGTTTGGGAGTAAAGCACCAAACAAGGGTGCAGTATTACATTTTCGGTCAAATTTGAGCTTTGTACAGAATTAAAAGTTGTGGTGGACTATAAAGCTTTCTAGTACGAAATAATATTCTCAGCTTTTTTTGAGAATCTCTTTCGACTATGCAAGCCACATGTTTATACTGAGATATATTTGGTACCCACTTAACTCTCAGCAAATTTAGCGACGATGATAGAGGAATGGGGCGTCTCGATTTAAATGTAATAGATTCCGCTACGTTAACGTTTTTAGAAAAAACTGCCGTCTTTAGAAAAAAACTACCGGTTTTTTCACCCTTATATTCTACTTGTTTACTATCACAATAAGATAGAATTTCATTCAGAGCATTGCTAAGTTTAAGGACTTTCTGCTGTCTGCGAATATTTGCATAAGTAGATGATGTTTGAGCACTGAAAACAAATGAAGAAATAAGCATACTGTCATCGGTAAAGCTATAGACCCATCAAAAACATAAAATGTAAAAGAATGCCGATTCGATTGCTAAGTAAGTCTAAACAGTCCACTTAAGAATAAAGTATTTTAAATAGTAGATTATTCTTACGTGATTATGTTGCCGTGCTATTGCCAAGTCATTATATTTGTTATAGAAGTAAAGATGTCTAATATTGATACGGTCACTATAAATGTTGGTAGCTAACTAAATAGATAACAATTTATGACAGAGTTGTTGAATAGGTGCTTCAATAGATACTAACTAAAATAACTGACTTGGTTTTACATGAGATTTCACCACTTTTTGTGGTGGAAGGACTGCCTTGCGAGACTTTTGTTACATTTTGTGTTTTTGATGGGATTTAGTTTTGACTGGACCAAGCTCGTAAAGATGTTCATTATTAAATTTATTCTCTTCTAGCCCTGCTGTCATGGAAGCATCATCTTCATACTTTTTTATAATTAAAATATACTTGAAGTATTTCACTTAACAATTTTTTAATTACACGAGGTAGGTAAGTATTATTAAACGAATATATTTGATAAATGAAAAATATTATGAAATATAATATATTAATTAATAAATAATACAAATTATTCATAATTATGGATTTCTTAGTGATCAATTAACTTTATACGACGTATTATTTACCGGGACTCACGGTTGACCTTCCATTTGCCAGACCAGATATTTGCGAAAAACCGATTTTTGTGACCTTTGACTTCGAATATCGCGGCACGAGATTTTATGAGACTTTTAAAACAACTTTTAGAATGCCAAAATTAAGGTTTATACAAGTTTACAGTTTATTATCTCTCATTCCGAGGTTGACCCTCTTTTTTGGCTTAAGTGACTGTACAATTTAGAAAATAGGACTGAAATTTCGGGAATTCCTTCCTTTATAGGCTAAGCACTAAGTAAATTCAAAATTTGAAGTTTGTGTGTCTACTAGAAGTACATTAGAATTTCGATGATCGGTGAGTGTGTTAGTGACAAAATTAAAGAACTGCGACTGGCGATAGTTCGTAAACTATAAGGTATAAATAGTAGGTAATTTAGGAATATAGCTAGTATAGTATGTCTTCTTGGTCACTGAAAATTCAGGCTTCTAGCTTTATCCACAACGAAGTTGCAGGGGGGGGGGGGTCAAAAGTGCCGTGAGTGGCTTCGAGAAAAGGATGGTACGGCTGTGCTTTCCGCTCGACTTGGCGGGGGTACTGCCGTGCCCCCAGATTAGATTCTTGGAGAGTAGGAGCCTTGCAATACACTGACTTTAGTAGTGAAAAAAGAAAAAAGCCAATCAACTGAAATCTTCAAGAACATAAAGAAAACCTTCCAGACATAGTCTAAGAGCATATCTTAGCCAACAGTCGTCATGTCAAACCTGGTCGCTTGGATATATCCAGTAAAATCACTCGAGATTTTCTAAAATGTTCAATTATGTTGTTCCAAACATGTGTGACCTAAGTTAGAAGATCTCCTCTTGATCCTTGCTCACAAACCATATTAATGGTCGCTAATAGTAATTAATCCTTCCAGATAGGTTAGAAGATGTAGATTGATATTCTTGTCCATAACTTTCAATATTATTTGAAGCAGCGTGATTGGTTGGTAGTTGTTTGGTAAGGTTTTCTTGCCTGTACATTAGAAATTGTTCCTGGAAATCGACAAAGCTAAAAAGTTGTCTTTCTCAACAAGTGTGGATTTGTGCCTGGTTGTGCACCTTAGCTTCTTGGCTTATTGTGCTTTCCTCTCTTTATTACATAAGCGTCGTCTTTTAAATAGAGCTTATTAGGTTCCTTCCATTCCTTGTATGTGTTAATTTATCGGCACGATTTATATTTTGGAATAGTTAATATCTGTTCCTAGTTAAAGGGGCACATTCATATACGAACATAAGCAAGCCAACCTCTGCAGCCGATTTAGCTCCATGTATGTAGTTCTCTGCTCTATTTTCGTCCACCAGACTGCAGCTCCGTATGTAATCATGGAACTAATGACCGTAACGTATGATTAAAGCACCATTTTTAGTTTGACGCCTTAGGTTTTCTCCTCAGCAGGTCTGGTTATAACAGCAAAATTTGACCATGCAAGTGGTGATATTGTGGACTTAGTGAAATATTGACTAATGATCTTAACGACCGACTAAAAGAATCTGGAATTGTCGGGGCAGGCAAGAAGTTTATTTTTAATCTTATGATTGTATGCCTCCTTGATTTCGTCGGTTATTACTTTGCATCTGTTCCAGGTACACATAAAGATGTTACAGTTTATAACGTTGGGATTTTTACGCCATTGTCAATAGGTAAAATATTTAGAAGGAGCTAGAAGAAACAGCTTACTATTGGAACTTTACAAACAAAAATGACATCGAAAACCTTCTTAGCGCAGTCAGGTGGGTCGTCGAATCTGAAACAAATGTCTAACCAGGGAATAGTGTAAGAATATTTTATGAATTCTTCCCGGTGAGAAAAATCTAACTGCAGATTTACCGTAACATTATAAATTTCTGGACTAGTGGTTAAAAACAGATTATAAAGACTAGCGAACTCTCCATCAGGATCCTGAATCCGGATTCATTGACAAGCTAAGTAATACCACAACCGATCGAGAATGATTTAGCTTCATGGCCTTGTTTATCTGTAGTATTTAAATACTTCAACTAGTTGATGTTGCGGAAATTAAGGTTGCCCATCGGCACTTGGATAATAAATCTGTAAATGATCGGTGATGTCTGCAAAAAAAAGAAAGAGTATTCTAAGGTAAATATTACTTAGTGGTCAATAGAGGCAGCAGATAAACTTTGTGGCTTGTTGTGTTTTCTAGCCTCCTTTCGTTAGCAGGAGAAATCGCTTCTAACAAAAAGATAGTCTAAACCGGGAACACAAGTTGTACCCAAGATAGAGAAATTTGACGGTGTTAGTCGATGAACTGACCTTAGTTTCAGAAAGTGAGTATCTAAGGTTCAATTGGTTACAAGTACTGGTGCACCTAATTTATGTTTGGGTTTAAATCTCGCATGGTGACGTGCCCAAACCAGCCTCCACTTCGGGATTTTTTAATTTTGAGAGCTTCATCATGCTATTCCCAACCTAAAGTGGAGTTCGTGTTACAAGATATTATCTCGTGAGAGCAACTTCATATAGTCTAAGCTAATGATGTCACCCAGGGGCCACCTGGTGGGATCTAGGTGTCTACCATCTGGATTGTTCCTTTAGTTGCCTTCTATTATAGGTAGAACATACTAGAGATGATATTCTCGCACTTCCACGGGTAATACGGGTAATTTACAATAGAAGTCATACATGTAACACTTTTCGCAATTTTACCTAATAATGTTAACTATAATAATAGAGTTTATTAGGAATTGGAGTGAATGTGTGCAACTCTTAAAAAGCCAAATTTAGCTGACTAGTGTCAACTACTGAACGTGAACCCTTTTTATAGATAAGTTACATTTTCCAATTTGTCCATTACTTAACCATAAATATTTACTGTATAAGTTGGCTTTAATTGGAAATGTGGTTACACCAATTTTACACTGATGAGAGAAGCACCAATATCAACAATATCACACTTATAACAATTAAACTAATAAAAGTCAGATACATATTACAATAGAAAATCAATAACTATAATTATAATAACAATATGGTACCACAACTACGTTATTTCTAATTATCCAACAAGATTTTTCATTCTTCTTCAAAAAAATTGCAAGAAAAATATATACAGTGGCAGCGCTATAGATAAAACCACACCGAAAAATAAAGTTATGCTGTTTATACATATTAGGAGAAGATGGGTGTGTAATACTCGTCTATGTTTAATATTATTTTCTAAGATAATATATATTATATTTTGAGCAATAATAATGGGCAATATTGAATGTTTAAAGAGACATCTAAAGATAAATAAACGAAAGCATTATATTTTAAGTAATGTATTAACCGAGCTTCGAAGGAAATATTGCAGTCTTACAATACACAAATAATTTACATCAGATGTCTTCTTCGAATTTTTCAAGCACATTTTAAAGTTTATTTCTGATTCCCCCATTTCATGGTTTACATTACATCAAATTGATATGATTTAGACCAGGTGTGTAACGGTGGAGGAGAATACAAAGTTTCATCTGAAATCGATAGAAATGTTAAGTATTATATATATATATATATATATATATATATATATATATATATATATATATATACAAAGCAAATAATAAATTATTATTTGTTGCTAGAAATATCAACCTCAATGTATCTAAAAAATAAGCACCATAATTTAATTTTTAGGAGTTGTTTTATCTCTAACGCTATATATACATATATATATATATATATATATATATATATATATATATATATATATATATATATATATATATATATATATATACATATATATATATATATATATATATATATATATATATATATATATATATATACACATATGTATATATATATATATATATATATATATATATATATATATATATATATATACATATATATATATATATATATATATATATATATATATATATATATATATATATATATATTTAGTAAATGTTCTCGACCGTTAAAATTTATAAGAAAGTGTAGAGATTTCGGGAAAGCGGTCTTGAATAAAATACTTATTTGTTGTTAAAGAAAAACTCTATATTTCGCTGATATTTTTTCAGCTTCATCTGGAGTTAAAGACTAAAAAATGACAAAGCAGTCTTTTGGTAAGTTTATCATATTAAAAAACGGAAAAAACTCACCAACCAAAGTATTCCTCCATTGGAAAAGGTATCACAAAAATACATTCAATTTAAATATATATAACTAACAGAACTACGACAAGACGAAACAACATACTGTGGCTCTGGCTGCAATGACACTGTTGTTATTTATTGTGTTTATTTCTTCAGAAATCTGAACAGTGGTTCAGTATAGGAAAAGTTATTTTGTGTTTGTTGATAGTAAATTAACATGAAAAGAGATGGACGTGTGTTGATTGTTAGTAAATGGGATACTACTATTAATTGTGTGATGTTAAGTTATTTAAAATATTACAGTATATATTAGTCAAATTGTTGGTGTCTAACTTATAATTTATGGATTGTGTTTCTTTGTTAATGTGACACATCTCAAGGAACAAGCGTTTTTTGTCATTGTTTTCTTGTTCCAGAATCTTTACATTCTTAAAATCCAATTGGTGTCCCGTTAATATATGATGGTTCGTTGCAGCACAAGAGTTTTTTTTCCTATTAAGCAATCACTCCTGTACTGTGTTACTCTCTGCTTGAGCCATTGAGATGTTTGTCCAATGTAGACGCCAGTACAATCTAGACAGGATATCTTGTATACTATGTTGTTGTTATATAAAAGAGGAGTTTTTTGTTTAACTTTACTGAAAACAGGGTCCAATTGCTCAAGGTATTATATTTTGCAATCCTTAGGTGAGGAACTTTTTTAAAAATTTTTACTATTTTGTTAGTTAATTCGGGTATAAATGGTAGTTTGATATATTTAGGTTCGTGACTATTGTCATCCAAGGGCCCATCATAAATATTGGAGTTGTTAATAATCCTTTTTAGAATGTATTTTGGAAATCCATTATTAAGAAAGATATTAAAAAGTTTTTTTAAGTTTGTGTGTAAAAAGCTTTCGTCACTGATGTGAGTTATTCTGTTTCTCATAGCTGTAACTGTATTAAAATTTTGGTTAGAGGGATGGTTGAAAAAGAAGTTGATAAATCTGTTAGATGCCGAGGGTTTTTGGAACCAGTCTAAAATGATTTTATTATCTGAATTTCTTATGACTTTTGTGTCTAGAAAAGGTACACTATGATCTTTTTCAGCTTCCACTGTAAATTGTAGTTTATTATGAAAAGAGTTAAAAATGTCCAAAATTACTTGAGTGCAGTTAGCAGGTACGGAACATATAATATCATCCACGTATTTGTCCATAAAAGGGATTCCAAACGGTAACTTTGGTAACACACAGTCAAGCAGATGGTCTAAAACTATGGTGGCTAAGATTGGACTAATAGGTGAGCCCATCGGTGTACCAAATATTTGACTATAAAATTTATTATTGAATCCGAAATAAGTGTTTTTAAAGATAAATGTGATTAATTTTAAAAAATTGTTCTTTGATAAACTAGTATGTATCTTTATAAGATCCCACTTATTGCCCAAGATTTCAATTACCAATTCAAGTGGTATGTTCGTAAACAACGATATTACATCCAATGAGAGCAACACATAATCTGTTGGTACTTGCAAACCATTAACTGCATTTACAAAGGAAAATGTATCTTTAATATTATAGTCAGTAGTATTTCCAAGTGAGGTACTCAGAATATCTGATAGATACTTCGATAATTCATATGTGGTAGCGTTCACCGAACTAACAATAGGTCTTAATGGAATGTCTGTTTTGTGTATTTTAGGTAGACAGTATAACCTTGGAAAAGTTGAATTATAAATAGTAAGTTTCTTGGCATCCTGTTCAGTTATTTCTCCATTGAACAGGATGCCAAGAAACTTACTATTTATAATTCAACTTTTCCAAGGTTATACTGTCTACCTAAAATACACAAAACAGACATTCCATTAAGACCTATTGTTAGTTCGGTGAACGCTACCACATATGAATTATCGAAGTATCTATCAGATTTTCTGAGTACCTCACTTGGAAATACTACTGACTATAATATTAAAGGTACATTTTCCTTTGTAAATGCAGTCAATGGTTTGCAAGTACCAACAGATTATGTGTTGCTCTCATTGGATGTAATATCGTTGTTTACGAACATACCACTTGAATTGGTAATTGAAATCTTGCGCAATAAGTGGGATCTTATAGACCCTCTGCTTGACTGTGTGTTACCAAAGTTACCGTTTGGAATCCCTTTTATGTACAAATACGTGGATGATATTATATGTTCCGTACCTGCTAACTGCACTCAAGTAATTTTGGACATTTTTAACTCTTTTCATAATAAACTACAATTTACAGTGGAAGCTGAAAAAGATCATAGTGTACCTTTTCTAGACACAAAAGTCATAAGAAATTCAGATAATAAAATCATTTTAGACTGGTTCCAAAAACCCTCGGCATCTAACAGTTTTATCAACTTCTTTTCCAACCATCCCTCTAACCAAAAATTTAATACAGTTACAGCTATGAAAAACAGAATAACTCACATCAGTGACGAAAGCTTTTTACACACAAACTTAAAAAAAACTTTTTAATATCTTTCTTAATAACGGATTTCCAAAACACATTCTAAAAAGGATTATTTACAACTCCAATATTTATGATGGGCCCTTGGATGACAATAGTCACGAACCTAAATATATCAAACAACCATTTATACCCGAATTAACTAACCAAATAGTAAAAATTTTTAAAAAAAGTTCCTCACCTAAGGATTGCAAAATATAATACCTTGAGCAATTGGACCCTGTTCAGTAAAGTTAAACAAAAAACTCCTCTTTTATATAACAACAATATAGTATACAATATATCCTGTCTAGATTGTAATGGCGTCTACATTGGACAAACATCTCAATGGCTCAAGCAGAGAGTAACACAGCACAGAAGTGATTGCTTAATAGGAAAAAACTCTTGTGCTGCAACGAACCATCATATATTAACGGGACACCAATTGGATTTTAAGAATGTAAAGATTCTGGAACAAGAAAACAATGACAAAAAACGCTTGTTCCTTGAGATGTGTCACATTAACAAAGAAACACAATCCATAAATTATAAGTTAGACACCAACAATTTGACTAATATATACTGTAATATTTTAAATAACTTAACATCACACAATTAATAGTCATATCCCATTTACTAACAATCAACACACGTCCATCTCTTTTCATGTTAATTTACTATCAACGAACACAAAATAACTTTTCCTATAATGAACCACTGTTCAGATTTCTGAAGAAATAAACACAATAAATAACAACAGTGTCATTGCAGCCAGAGCCACAGTATGTTGTTTCGTCTTGTAGTTCTGTTAGTTATATATATTTAAATTGAATGTATTTTTGTGATACCTCTTCCAATGGAGGAATACTTTGGTTGGTGAGTTTTTCCGTTTTTTAATATGATAAACTTACCAAAAGACTGCTTTGTCATTTTTTAGTTTTTAACTCCAGATGAAGCTGAAAAAATATCAGCGAAATATAGAGTTTTTCTTTAACAACAAATAAGTATTTTATTCAAGACCGCTTTCCCGAAATCTCTACACTTTCCTATATATATATATATATATATATATATATATATATATATATATATATATATATATATATATATATATATATATACAGCTTTTATCCTAGAGAAATCTGATGGAAAATAGATAATAATGAAGTTTAGTATCATATATTTTCAGGTAGACGTACACCGTAAAGTTGTCTCCATTTTTAAACCTTATTTGAAAAGTACAAAATTTACAATATTCTGAGGCTGATTTTAATCTGTATTTTTATTTTGTTCCTTTTTTGGCAATTTTTAAAATCTTAATCTACAAATTCTTTTAGATAAATTTCCTCTCAGAATTATTGTCTAAACTTTTAACTACTCTTTAAAAATCGGAGGATGACTTGAGTTAACATTAATATATTCAATTGTATGCGCTAGTTTTCGATACATTTTTCTTACATACATTCGTATTATTATTTTAACAACATATCCAGAATAGACACTTATTTTTTTCTTTTCTACTGTAAATCCTATGGCCATTACTATATTCTAAAAAGCTATGTAATGTCTATATATGTCTTCATTGTAAGGATAATTAACAAAACTTTTGCAAAAAGTTTTTTTTCATTGTGATATTGTATAAATTCAATTTCAATATCGTTATGTCAAAATTTCGTTGATAGAAGTCAATTATAAGATCAGGTAAAATATTAAGGAACAAATACAACAAATATAATTGTTATTATTGTGGCAAAAAACACAAAATAAATCTATAAAAACACTTATTTACATTTGTACGAATATGTCATTATAAGTTTTATCACAGAGTATATTGTACTAAGTATAACATTACATATAAAAAATTTAGTAAAGTCCTTCAAAAATAGCTAAAAATTCACAAATTTTAATAATTAAAAGTACAAAAAAATGAATAGTTGTGATTGGCAAAATTAATAGAAAAGTTTCCATTTTATATTAACTTGTGTAAAAAGTTACTGCTATGATAGACAACCTCTGAATTTACAATATAATATCAGTCCTGCAGCTGTGCGATCTTTTCAAACTTTTGACAACTGTGAACTCTTTCATATCAAGCACAGACTTATAATTTTATCTCACAGAGTACCTAGGAAGCAGACGATTTTATAACATTCTATTTTAGTCATAATCGTGTAGACTAAAATATATCAAATAATTGCTAATTGCTTGCTAACTAGGTAATTAATTTCGCTTTTAATCTACTCCAAGCCAAAACTTAAATATTTACTGTCACTATTCAAAAATTCAAAATCTGTAGACTATTATCGAATTAAGTAGTCCCAAAATTTGTTTCTTTTTTTCTCCATCCCGACCAATTTTACTAGTAAATATAAATAGTAGTTTTTAGCAACCTTAATTAATTTAGTTATAATTAAATTATATTGAAATTGAAAAAATATTCTACTTTGACCGGGCTCGAGGTTTAACTGCTATTAATATATATTTGCGAATTTTAAACAAATATAAAATCCGGTAAAAGAGAATTGACGCTGCGATGTATGTGTATGCCATTTAAATATTTACATTTTCAATATATAATAAAAGACTGTTTTTAGTCAATTTCCACTGGTTTATTTAAATTGCGATGACGCGTTTCGCTGTCCATGCAGCTTCTTCAGATCTACATTTTACACTGTCAAGTTAGGTTTAATATTCACAGTTTTATATAATTTCTTAATTATAATATTACACCTAATTAAATTACATTGATAGTATTGGAAAATCCACACAGATTTGGAGTTAAGGGAATAAATTCAATAATGGTGAATTGCTTAAATCTACCTGGTCGTTGAGTAAAGTACCTGTAGTCCTTAATCGATTTATTTGCATAGGCTCTAAAAGGTTTAGTTTTAAACCTTTTTGTTGGGTGTGTAAAATTTTGAAATTCTTGTTAAATGTGTGATTTTCTGTTAATAGATGATTAGCATATGTTGAATTAGATTTTCTATGGATGGAACTTTTTTCGTGTTCTTTAATTCTTTGTCTAAACGTACGTCCAGTTTGTTCGATGTATGTTTTAGGACATGACCCACATGTTAATTGATAAACCCCTGATTTGTTGTCTTTATTGATTTGTGGTTTGTAGTTTTTAAGGTATTTCCCTATAGTATTGTTAGTCTTGTACGCTATGTTGATATTTTTTTGATTTAAAAATTTTCCAGTTTTTCCGTTGGTTTGCCGAAATAGGTTAAGCATTTAAAAGTGGTATTTCTGTCCTTAAAACGTGGGTATATTTCTGAGATAGCCTTGTTTCTAAGTTTTTTCTTAACGATACTATTGATTAAAGTAACCGAATAACCGTTGTTAACGGCTACTTGTTTTATGTAGTTTAATTCTTTAGTAAAATTTTCTTCTGATAAGGGGATATTAGTTAGTCTATGTATAAAACTATGATAAGCGGCAAGTTTATGATGGTTAGGGTGATGAGAACTATTGTGAATTGTGGTATCTGTATGACAAGGTTTGTGATATATTGCAAATTCATGTTTTTTTCCTGGCTTTACTGATTGTTAAGTCTAGGAAATTGATTTTTCCTTCGACTTCTTCTTCCATTGTAAAACTGATATTTCTATGTAAAGAATTAATATACTGTAAAAAGTGAGTTAATTGTCTGTCCGTACCTGTAAAGCATACAATTATATCGTCTACGTATCGATACCAGTATAGGCAATTACTACTATTGTTGTTATGGTTGTTAAATATCATTGTTTCAATACTGTCCATGAAAATTTCGGCAAGTAATGGACTTAATGGACTCCCCATAATTAACCCTTCCTTACTATTGTAGAATGTATTGTTAAATGAAAAATAATTTTGTCTTAGGCAAGTTCTTAATAAATTAATTATGTCCATTTTTATAACTTCATTTACTTTGTTTTTTGTTAATAGGTTCTCTATTAAAATTATTGTTTCGGCTGGAGGAACACTTGGAAATAAGTTTTTGACATCGAAAGAGACTAATTTAGAATTATCTGGAATTGTTATATTCTTAACTTTATTCACGAGTTGGTATGAGTTTTTGATACTATATTTAGGTTCAAATTTGGTATGATATTTGATTAAATCAATTAAAAAGGATGACGTCTTATATGCTGGAGCAGACATGTAGGAAACAACTGGTCTGATTGGGTGGTCAAGTTTGTGTAGTTTTATGAGTGAATAAAGTTGTGGGATTTGGGGATTCATATTTATCAATTTAATTTTATCTTTATCGTGAATGATACTTTTAGCCTGTTCAATTTGTTGTTTTATTTCTCTTTGAAAAATATTTGTTGGATCTTTATTTAAAATTTCGTACTTTCCTGTTTTGAAAAAAATCTAACGTTTTATTAATATAGTCGATTTTGTCTATTGCTATTACTGTGTTACCTTTGTCTGCTTTGGTAAAGATTACATCATTTTGTTTTGCTTTACTCTGAATTGTTTTTATTGTCCTTAAGTCTTGGTTGATTTTGTTAGTGTTAGATATGAATTCTTTTTTAATAATTTCGGCTGTTTGAAATTTTGATAATATGTTGTTAGGACTATCTTTCAAGGCAATCTCAGTATCAATACCTAATGTCTCCGATTCTTTGATATTGAAGTTAGTTTGAATATTGTGTTTGAAACTTTTTGTTAGAAGATTTTTTTCCCTGCCCGAAAAAGGTGTGTTTAGAAATGTTAATAAATCGATTAAAGAATTGATGATCAGTAAAAAAAAAAAAACAATAATACATAAAAAATATTTGAAACAATACAATAAATTACAGTATCTCATTCAAGAAAAACGTATAACAACACAAAATAAGAAAGAAAAAGAATTTTTTACTGATCATCAATTCTTTAATCGATTTATTAACATTTCTAACACACCTTTTTCGGACAGGGAAAAAAATCTTCTAACAAAAAGTTTCAAACACAATATTCAAACTAACTTCAATATCAAAGAATCGGAGACATTAGGTATTGATACTGAGATTGCCTTGAAAGATAGTCCTAACAACATATTATCAAAATTTCAAACAGCCGAAATTATTAAAAAAGAATTCATATCTAACACTAACAAAATCAACCAAGACTTAAGGACAATAAAAACAATTCAGAGTAAAGCAAAACAAAATGATGTAATCTTTACCAAAGCAGACAAAGGTAACACAGTAATAGCAATAGACAAAAATCGACTATATTAATAAAACGTTAGATTTTTTCAAAACAGGAAAGTACGAAATTTTAAATAAAAAGATCCAACAAATATTTTTCAAAGAGAAATAACACAACAAATTGAACAGGCTAAAAGTATCATTCACGATAAAGATAAAATTAAATTGATAAATATGAATCCCCAAATCCCACAACTTTATTCACTCATAAAACTACACAAACTTGACCACCCAATCAGACCAGTTGTTTCCTACATGTCTGCTCCAGCATATAAGACGTCATCCTTTTTAATTGATTTAATCAAATATCATACCAAATTTGAACCTAAATATAGTATCAAAAAACTCATACCAACTCGTGAATAAAGTTAAGAATATAACAATTCCAGATAATTCTAAATTAGTCTCTTTCGATGTCAAAAACTTATTTCCAAGTGTTCCTCCAGCCGAAACAATAATTTTAATAGAGAACCTATTAACAAAAAACAAAGTAAATGAAGTTATAAAAATGGACATAATTAATTTATTAAGAACTTGCCTAAGACAAAATTATTTTTCATTTAACAATACATTCTACAATAGTAAGGAAGGGTTAATTATGGGGAGTCCATTAAGTCCATTACTTGCCGAAATTTTCATGGACAGTATTGAAACAATGATATTTAACAACCATAACAACAATAGTAGTAATTGCCTATACTGGTATCGATACGTAGACGATATAATTGTATGCTTTACAGGTACGGACAGACAATTAACTCACTTTTTACAGTATATTAATTCTTTACATAGAAATATCAGTTTTACAATGGAAGAAGAAGTCGAAGGAAAAATCAATTTCCTAGACTTAACAATCAGTAAAGCCAGGAAAAAACATGAATTTGCAATATATCACAAACCTTGTCATACAGATACCACAATTCACAATAGTTCTCATCACCCTAACCATCATAAACTTGCCGCTTATCATAGTTTTATACATAGACTAACTAATATCCCCTTATCAGAAGAAAATTTTACTAAAGAATTAAACTACATAAAACAAGTAGCCGTTAACAACGGTTATTCGGTTACTTTAATCAATAGTATCGTTAAGAAAAAACTTAGAAACAAGGCTATCTCAGAAATATACCCACGTTTTAAGGACAGAAATACCACTTTTAAATGCTTAACCTATTTCGGCAAACCAACGGAAAAAAAACTGGGAAAATTTTTAAATCAAAAAAATATCAACATAGCGTACAAGACTAACAATACTATAGGGAAATACCTTAAAAACTACAAACCACAAATCAATAAAGACAACAAATCAGGGGTTTATCAATTAACATGTGGGTCATGTCCTAAAACATACATCGGACAAACTGGACGTACGTTTAGACAAAGAATTACAGAACACGAAAAAAGTTTCATCCATAGAAAATCTAATTCAACATATGCTAATCATCTATTAACAGAAAATCACACATTTAACAAGAATTTCAAAAATTTTACACACCCAACAAAAAGGTTTAAAACTAAACCTTTTAGAGACTATGCAAATAAATCGATTAAGGACTACAGGTACTTTACTCAACGACCAGGTAGATTTAAGCAATTCACCATTATTGAATTTATTCTCTTAACTCCAAATCTGTGTGGATTTTCCAATACTATCAATGTAATTTAATTAGGTGTAATATTATAATTAAGAAATTATATAAAACTGTGAATATTAAACCTAACTTGACAGTGTAAAATGTAGATCTGAAGAAGCTGCATCGACAGCGAAACGCGTCATCGCAATTTAAATAAACCAGTGGAAATTGACTAAAAACAGTCTTTTATTATATATTTATAATGAATTTCCATCAAGTAGAAGCTACAACAATCCAAAATTTACATTTTCATTTTACTGAGCCAAATTTGAAGTATTGGTGAATAATAGGCAAAAATAAACTTGTCACTATCGTTAAATCATTATGATATTGATAGTGATCATAATTAAAATGTGTTTGAAACGATGTCATATTTATATAATAATTCTTCACTTCAAAACAGTTACACACGTCATGAAAAATAAAGCCTGCATTACAGGCTGATAAAATTAGCAATAATTTTAATGAATTTTTGATAGAATCGGGCAAGCCGACTTATTTTATTAGAAGAAGCCTGAGCTAAAACACGTTATTGTATGTTTTATACTGCTCCCTTTTTACCTTCGTTAAGGCATTGTGAACAAAAGATCTTGTTAACTACCTTTAAATACGCTACTTAAAAAAAAAAATACAGAGAAACATAAAGAAGTGAAGCAAATGAATACCTTCTTATATCATATTCATTAAAGCATAATAAATTGTACATGTATCGTCGTAGAAAAATTTTTTTTTTCAAAATATAAAAAAGATACACGACAACAAATACATGTTGCCTTCCCAAGCGAAAAGTATTTTCGAACCATTTTCTACTTCGTGTTTTTAAACAGCAATTTTGAGCCCAAGAGAGAGAGTTTTCTTTATTATGTTTACATTGTCATTATCTTCTTGAAAGAACATCCAAAAATTGACATTATTTTTACGTTAAAATTAAGTTTAAAAGAAAATTTAATTTTTCTTGTTTTATTTAATATGATATCTGAAAATGCTTTGTGTTTGTGTAGGATACATTTATATTTTTAGTTGTAAGAAGTGGCATTCTACATTTGCTTAAGAGTGAATTTCTTTAACATCCTTGCTATTATTATGGGTTCAACTAGTAGGCTCGCTCATAAATATTTTACTAGTAGTTAGGAGTAATTAGCACTACTACGTGTACATCCGGTACTGCCTGGTTTGGTCGTAATTTGGAGAAAAAGTCGTACTTTTTGTATTAACCAAGTAGTCGGGTTTATTATCTTTTAACTATCTTTATAGACTTTCAAACAGTTTTTACCTTCAAACGTTACTTATTTCTTGGAAAAATCAGCATGTTGTAAGTATTATAAGCGACCATTATTATCGCTTTTGTAAGCAAAGATTAGCAGAAGATCTTCTAACTTACTTAAACACATATCTTGAACAACGCAATTGAATATTTTGGGGAATCTTGAGCTGTTGCATTTGATATACCCAAGGCATTTAACCATGTTTATCATGACGGATTGTTGGCTAAACTATATTCTTATGGAATGTCTGAAAAAAATTTTTTACGGCTCTCGTGTTTCCTCAGAGATTGTCCTTAACTAGTGACAGTCGACTGGTCTCCTTCTAGTACCCTAACTATCAACGCCGGTGTATCCCAAGGCTCCATGCGGTCTCTTACTTCCGTTCTCATTTACGTTAACGATCTGCTGGGAAGAACCAGAAATCCAATATACAGTTTGGCATATGATATACGCTTATTTCTTATTTTACTTTGAATGCTCGAACATCGGCTACTTATGCAAATATCTGCAGACAGCAGAACGTCTTTCAAGTTAACAAGGAACTGGAAAAAATTTTATCTTAGAGTGACAATTACCAAGTAGAATTAAAAGCTACAAAAACCTAGGCGGCAATAACCTTGATTCTTTGGAACATCGAAGAACGGTTGGCGACTTAAGTCAATTCTATAAGTCTTTTCATTGCAAATGTTCGACGGATGTAGCCAGCTTAGTTCCTCTCAGAGCCGTCCATGCTAGAAATACACATCACATCCGTATAAGGTTCAGCTTGTCACAGCTCGTCCAACCTTTTTCAAGCGGTCTTTTATATGGAGAATCTCATCACTTTAGAATGATTTGCACAGGACACGGGACTGTTTTTCTCACCAACTACAATTTATAACGATACCAAATCAACGTGACTCGCTTTTTTCGCACAGGCGTCACTCCTGTAGCGCATTAGGGATTTTTCTGCAGCACCTTTGCTATAACCACAAAAAAAGTTGCAGCACTAATAAAGTCTCCTCAAAAAACTACAACTGATCGTTGGGTGAGACCAAATTCTTCCTAACAATCAATCAATAACCTACCCTATCTTTCTACCTGATATTAAACCCCCTGGTCGAAAAGCAAGTATATATCTCAATTAAAAGTTACAGCCGAAAAATATATCCAGATTTTTCCAACTGTGATCTCCCTAGATGGTGATCTATGTAACAATAAAAATAATTAAAGTTTGTTCATTTGGTCTCTATCATGTATCGTCATTTAATTAGTTTAGAAACTCTTTAAATAAACAACTTGTTCAAATGGGAAACAATAACAACGCCTTTACTGCAAAGCAACGATGCGAAGTAATTTTTTATTCTTAAGTATTTTCATCTATTCTTGTAACTTTAAAATGGACCTAATTCGATAATTAGGGATTTAAATAACTTGTAAGCTACCTAAAGTTTTGGTGTTGAGATTATAAGCATAGACTAAAGAATTATGTTATTATTTTCTGTACGAGAACCAAAATAGTGGACAGCTGAGGCAACAATAGCATCCTCGGTTGAATATCAACAACAGAGTAACATGCAGAATTTGTAAAAAGATTTGCAAATAAAATATACGCCTTTGAAGTTCTTACGTCTTCTTGGGATTTTAATCTCAGGTTAAAAAGCCATGATTTCAGTGAATTGTCTATATAATACAATTCTTTAGTTTATGGTATAAGAGACTTCTTTTCAATTTATGATGGAACCGATAAAAATAAAGTACTAAAAACTGTTATACTTTTTATTTGATTCGATGCGTTACCTCTCGATTTACATATTAAATTTTATTATAAAAATAACCGGTCAAGTGCAAGCTGGACTAGCGCAATTAGTGTTCCGTACCTTGATAGTTTTTAATATAAATTGGTTTTTTCACAAATATAAAATGATCAGTGACTTCACAAAACACACTCCAAATGAGTTTTCAATAAAGTTTTTTTCCCATCTTTCCTGAAAACCGATGACCATAAAATTTTTGTTTTTTTTATATATCAGATAAATTATTAAAGGTACTCTCGAGATAATTTTCCAGAATTTTTTCAAAATTTTTTGATTAGTACTTTTCGAGATAAGCGATTTTTCAAAAATAATACAAAGAAAAATGTGCGCAAGTATTACATTATCAATTCCAATATTAGTGCCAAATTTCAACTTTCTATGTCAAATTGTTTCGGAGAAAATCAGGTGTGACAGACAGACGGAGAGACGCACAGTGTTGCGAAACTCGGAAAACGTGGCTAAAAATCGAAAATTTTGTAGATTTTGACGAAAATTTCCGTACATAATGTTTCGACCCTTCCTATCACAAATTTGTTATAAATATGTGAAAATTCAAAATGGCGGATCCAAGATGGCGGAATTTAATAAAAAAAACTAAAATAAAAAAAGGTACTTATGTTATTTATGACGGTCAGTGCTTTATATAAGGAAGTGTCAAATTTAAAATGGCAGATCCAAGATGGCGGGCTTACAAAAAAAAACAAATTGGAGAAAGGAAACGATGTTATTCGTGACGGCCAATGCTTTATATAAGGAAATTAAATTAAAAAGGTGTAAGATACAAAATGGCGGACTTTTTTACGAAAAAATAAATTCGAGAAAGGAAACGATGTGATTGGTGACGCTCAATATTTTATATAAGGAAATTAATTAAAAATCGTAATTTGTAAAATGGCGGTACAAAGTTGGTGGACTTTATTAAAACAAAATTAATTTTTATGTTATTGGAATCACAAATAAGTATTTGTTACAAAGACCAACAAAAAAACATTTATTCGCAGGATTTACAAATAAAATTTCACTAATTAAAAAGGAAAGTAATAAATACATAAGTGATAAACACACTTATAAAACATGCCACTAAACTGTAATACACATCATAATGCTCTGATTTAATACTCACTGTGGCTGGAAATAAATTTTTAATTAATTGCTTCATGTCTGCATGAGGCGACCACTTCTTTGAGAAACACGATTTTCCAAATTGTCAATGATAACTGTTGTATCACTGATCTTTCATCAGAATTGTACGATATCGTCACAAGAATCTGAAATCGGAAGAAATATAATCAGTAAAAATGTATGAATTGTTTATAATATTTAAAAAAGTAATGATTTTGTAAAGGGGGCAACTAGATATAGAGGCCACGGGAAAGGTCATTTTTGAGCTTATTCCATTTACTATGACTAATATGTATAGTATTTTCACATCTTAACTACGAATTCATAATTGTTGTTAAACCTTGCAATTGTTTGAAACAAATTCTAATAAAGTATTAATGAAAATGAAAATAAAATAAAAACTTGATTTTTGTGATTTTTGGGAATATTTTACAATTTTTTTTTAATAAATTTTTAAAACTAATTTATTAAATAGTACATGAATAAAATGATTCATATGGAAATTATCGATGTGATGTTTTTTTTTCTTTATGTATGCCGCAATTTCAAAACCGCTGCTGACCGCAACATACCGCCGAGTATTAGATAGAATACAGATTATGTCTAAATAAGTCATTTACCTAAACGATACTAAACTCATAACCTGGGGGGGGGGGTGAAAGGGATGTGAGTCAATACATTTTGTATAGTTTTAATAGTAATATGGTAATTTCTATCCTTGTTTTTTATTGAGATAAAAATGTTTTGGGTAAATATTTATCGTACAACATAAACGGGATGGGGGAGTATAGCGTCCTTTATAAGATTTTCGGAGTCGAGGAATGAAAAAAATTAGATTACTTTTTTATCATTTTTAATTTTAACCCAAGGAGAAGGTGAAAGGGGGAGGCGTTAAATACTATACAGTTTCAATAGTATTTTGGAAATTTTTCCACTTTCTTAGTTCATGTAATTGACATATTTTAAGTATATTATTTATAGTAAAATATATAAGCACTTAATGGGGTGGGGTATAGGGTTATAGGGGTTACTTCATATATATATATATATATATATATATATATATATATATATATATATATATATATCTTCCTATAAGTCCTTTTCAAGGTACTTGGACTATAGGAATATGTAAACTTTTCATTACTATCAATTTTAATAGGGGCAGGGAGTGAGAGGGATGGAAGAATTTGGTATAGATTCAATAGTATTTTTTTCTTCTAGGTTTTTCTAATAAAATAACGGACATTTTTTCTGCAGAATGATCTGCAATAGGACATATAAGGCGCCCAAGGGGGGGAGAGGGGAAGTAAAAGAGTGACTTCGTATTTGTATTGTTATAGGTCTTTTTCGGGTTTTTTTCAGTCAAGGAATTGAAATACATCTAGTAAAATATATATGAGGTGAAATAGATGAGGTAGGGGACTAAAAAGGTGATTATGTATATGTCCTAATATATTTCTATTCCAGCGTTGTCAGTTAGGGTCAATAAATTCTGTAAGGCTCTAATAATAATCTGGCAATTTTTCCTGGTTTAATGTTAAGATAAACAAATATTTTGCGCAAATATTTATAGTAAAAAATAAAAGGAGTGAAAAGGGTGAAGGAGGAGATTAGAGGGTTTGTTTCGTATATATAGCATTTATAGTCTTCGAGGTTTTTGGATTTGAGGAATTTAAAAATTTGGTTATTTTTTTCATTTCTTTAAATTCTAATCCAAAAGGGGGTGAAAGGGGTGGAGGTCGTTAAATATTATGTAGTTTTGATAGTAATTGTATAGAAACAATACTTATTATATATGTAAATCACTAATAATTTAAATTAAATAGTAATTAACAAGAAACAAAAAAATACCCCGTTAAGGCGTATATCTAACTTCCAGCAGCACCTTTGTGAATAATCTTTCGTCAAGGGCCTTAAACAACAGTGCCAAAAGAATTACCCTGCGCAGGCGTGAATACGAAATGCAATATCTGTCCACTGATTTATTCAGTATATATTAAAAATATTACCTACTACCATACAAAATCACGCAAAAACCTGGAAATATTCTAACCAACTTGAAGTAACAATAGATAAATATATGGAACTTTATAAACTATCATTTTGAGATTTGTTCCTCAGTTAAATAAATTAAAATTTCTAATATGTTCTTTTCATTTAATTTAAGCGTAAATTCCTTATTCCTATTGGATGGTATATACTTGCAACTACATAATATTAATGCAACATACAAACCCATTAATAGTTCAGGTGGTTGTGACTACTTTTATAAAGTCAATACATGTTACTTTCTTTATATTTTTAATGTAATTAATATATTTGTCACAGCAATTAGAGCAGAAGATCACTGCCAACCAAATTCACTAGAAAAATTTTAAATTGGTACCAAATCCAGTTACGATAATATTGATATGTTACACATAATACGAAGGAAATGCGTTTATAAAAAAGTTTGGAAACCTAGAAACAGGACTTTGGAAATATAACTGAAAACCTGGCCAGATAATGTAGAGGGTGGTCATCTTAAGACGCCCGGCCCCATTTTATGGAGAATTGTTGGATATTTATTTATTTATTTATGTAGAATTGTATAGTGCATATCAAGGAGTATACTGACATATTTAACATGTGGCAGTGTAAACGACGCTAGGCGTCGCGACGCCAAATAACTTTTTTTCCATTGACATACCTTTTGTAACACGGCATTGAAACGCTTCAATTTTCCTCAACATTTTTTCCTTAAACTATTTTTTTCTTTGTTTTGCAAAAAGGTTATGCAGCAAAAACCATCCAAAATATTATTTTTTAGTCCTCGTGGTTTTCATGGATCGTATGCCATGTTTGGCGGTTTTCAAAAAATTTATTAAGTAGGCGGCTGTCATACATTAATCTGAGAACTCTTGTTTGCATACCTATTCAATTCAATGGAGTTAAACTAAATTAACAGTGTATTTTGAAATGGTTTCCCACGCTGAAAAAGTAGATAAGATTCTTATTTATGGAGACGCAAGAATAAATTTACGTTACCCCGACAGGTACACGTATATCCCAGATCACACTATGCTTTGTCGATTAGAACGAAATTTGAGGAGCAATATGGATGTATTTTCTAGGCAGAAAGGTGTTTCTAAACGAAAAATTGTTTTAACAGAGGAAAAAGTAACCGAAATTATGCAATATTTTCAAAACCATCCATATAATTCAATCAGACAATCAAGCACGCAAGTGAATGAATCTTATAGGGTTATTCAGAAATCTCTTAAAACTAACATATACCATGACTACAAAATGCATAATCTTCCATTATTAACACAATTTGATTCGAAACGACGAATGATTTTTTTACCAGAAATGATGATTATATATGACGAAGAACGTTATTTTCTGAATCATATATTATGGACAGATGACAGTCATTTTGTTAGCAATGGCAAACATAACAGAAAAAATTATCATTACTGACGAGAATCCATACAACGTTAATCAAATCCAAAATCAAGGCAATTATGGCGTTAATGTATGATGTGAGATAATTGGGAGAGATTTGGTTAGACCATACTTTTTTAAGAGAAAACTAATTGGAAATAGATACCTTAATTTCTTGGTTAATACTCTCCCAGTTTTATTAGAAAATGTTCCCCATATTTTAGGAAGGCATATGTGGTATCAACACGATTGAGTACCATCTCATTCAACTGCTGCTGTTAGAAAGTATTTGAATTAACGGTTTGAACGAAGATGGATAGGGGTTCGCAGCTTCGTTATTCAATGGGCACCTAAGTCGTTAGATTTTTTTCCCACAAGAAGCTCTTAACTCTTGAAGATATTGTATACAAAACTGCCACAAATGATATTGAGCACTTAAAGGCAAAAATATCAGATGCATGCAATAGTATATCTGGAGAAATTATTTATAAAGCCACTTATCAAGCTTTAATGAAAAGAATGGAAAAAATGCTTGATAGAAAAAGGAAGATATATAGAAAATTTCTGTTGATTTTTTTTTATTTTTTAAATTTCAAACATTAATTTTATAAATATGTAATAAGTTATGTAATGTTAAAAGTTATATAGTTTTTTTGAAATTTCAATATAAATAATGTATTCCTGTTTTTTATTTTTCAAAGATATTTTATAAAAGGAAAAACCTCAACAGCATAGTAACAAATATTATTATAATTACTGTCATATTGAAGTATGACAGTCGCCTACTAGATAAATTGTTTGAAAGCTGCCAAACGTGGCATACGATTCATGACAACTGCGATGACCAAAAAATAATATCTTAGAGGGTTTTTGCGGCCTAATTTTTTTGCCAAACAAATTAGAAAATAACAGTTTAAGGAAAAAAATGTTGAAAAAAAGAAGGGTTTTCCAAAGCCGCTTTATAAAAGGTATGTTGATGGAAAAAAAGTGGTTTGGCGTCGTAGCGCCGAGCGTCGTTTTCAGTACCAAATATCAAATACATCAGTATGCTCCTCGACATGCATTATACCATTCTACATTTAAAAAAAAAATATATATCCAACAATTTTCCATAAATAGGAGCCGGGCATCTAAAAATGATCAACCTGTACATTCATACACGGGAAAGAAAGCTGCATAAAAAGTCGATTATTCCTACATGTGCGTGATTATTGGTCGAGTAAAGAGATCATGCCAACGAATACTATTTTGTAGTAAATATCAGTTAAATTTAATTATTTTTTATCTATCGTAAATTACACTTTTAATTAACTTATTATTTCCATGTCAAAGAAAAATAGACCACTTTAACGTCCATAAATCTTTCCCTTGTTTTATATATAAAATACACGAAATTTACGAAAATAATAAAACATACTCGTACGTAATCTGTGATGTAAATTAAAATTGATTGCATATAACAAAATGACAGAGAGACATAATAATATTAAAATTTACACGGTTTTGATTTCCAGGGAAACAGCAACATCATTTATTTTTTACAAAAAATAAATAAGTAATCCATTAATAGTGAAATAGGTGATAAAGCAAAAGTGAGTTAAATTAAAATATTTTTATTTATAGGATATAGTCAAAAAGTTAACTTTTAAAACTAACAAAATGGTCGTACGAAAATTCCCTATAGTTTTTTCACATTTCATTCATTGGCAACTAGTTAATTTATACCTATAACTATTATGCAATAAAATGATAGAACATGACTAAAACTTTAGATTTTATCGTATATACATGTCAGGGACCTAATTAACCTAGCCTAGGTCAGAGATTTTTATGAGTATATTGAGAGAAATTAAGATATTTCATGAATATAAACTTAAAATTAAACTTAATATGAATTAAGGTTTCCTTAAGCTCATCCGGAGGCAGGGGCTCGCTAGGTCTTAGCAGACGGCGGCGAGCATGGCCGAATTGTGGGCATCTGGAGGTCTCTCTCGGTGGAGTTGGGTATTGCGGACGATCCATGAGGCTTTCGTGATATTGCGGAGGACCTTCTTTTAGATGGTCTGGAGAGTGGATCTGTGGATGCGTGACATCTGGCACCATGGTAGGCTTGAGTAGGTCAGTTCGGCTCGGATGATCATCTTGTAGATTGTTATAAGTTGACAATTTGTTGGACTTAAGTAGAGGGTAGAGTACGCAAAGGAGTTGGTTGGCTTTCTTAGCGGAGGCGGTAACCTGGTCCTTCTATACTAGCCGCTGAAAATTCCTTGACCAATTTACATCGATATTTGGAATGAATAATGAAATTAACAACCAACTTTGGGGCGAAAATTAACAAATAATGAATGAAAATTTGCTGGAATATTTTCAGCAAAAAGATTTTTATGCAAAATTGTGGCACCAATTGAGGCGTCCTGTTGAACTCGTTTCAAAAATATGTAGTAAGAATTTGTTTCATTATTACTAAAACAGTCTTTTCTCGTGAATTGAAAGACTTTATGCCAATTTTGAAAAAAAAAAACCGTTAATAGATGCAAGGCTTCTCATATCTGATAAAATAAACATTCATTATAATGCACAGTTTACCCAGGTATTAATAATTCTAAATCACATGATTTCTACTATAACAAACCTTGAAAAAATAAACAAGGAATAATTTGGTGTCGGAAAATGCAGAAAACTTATTGCTTATGTCAACTTTAAAAAAACAATCCATCTATATTGCCAGATGAAGAAAAATAAACTATAGTTGGAGACAATTCTGACCTTCTTAAATTTGCTTGTCCCTTGGAAACTCCTATTCTATAGGAAAACAAATTAAGTTATGGAATCTGAATTTTGTCCTCAATAGCCTGGTCAGCGTTGACAGGATTTTACTACAATACTATTAAAACTTTAGAGGAAAAAACAGTGTTAATTTGCAAATGACTTCCCACTAATAAATCTTTCCATATGCCATAATCAGTGTTGCCCACACCCGACTGACAGTCATCAAAATTTCTCACAACCCTACAAATTCATTTTTTTGTGTAAATTCGTCAAATAATTTTAGGTTGTATTCTGGATAAATTCGGAGAACAAAAAAGCTTTGCTATAGGAAGTATATTTTAATTTTGCCACTTTTTCAGTATAAATATATTTTATCTATTTTTTTTTTTCGTAAAAATGTTTAAGTTGTTGTTCTAGACAAATAAAACCTTGTTACTCGAATTAGCACTCTTTAGCCACTTGTAACTTGAATTGACGTTGAAACGTCAATTGTTACCTATACCATATTTGGCAGTGGGTGCCAAACGTAACTAATAATAACGATGGTAATAGTGCAGAACGGTTAGAATTCCCAAAAAAAAACCTAGATAATAATCTTTTTCATTATCCCTTTTGGCTAATCTACCTAAACCCCTCCCTTGTGGCCCACTCGAATACTGCTACAGGTTGTCTATTTCCTGTCAGTATAGGAATCAACTCCTCACTTCGCTTAGCCTCCCCATTTAGACCCTTCATGAGAAAAATAACTAGCCAAAACTTCAAAACTAGAAGATTGCTAAATTCGCTAGCTCTAACTCAAGGTAGGTTCGATCTTTTTTTGTTTTCCTAACCAACTTGATCTAGACGTGGTCAAAATCTATATGGACACCACCAAGTTTTATTTTAAATTAAACTGGCCTTACAGGCGTGTTAAGTGGTACAAAAAAATTGGAAAAAAAAAAAAAAAAGATTTTTAGTCTAATCTGCTGTACAGTAGTTCCCTAATCTATCTAGTCCCATTGTCTAGATTGTTGTTTGGTCTCAGGAGTATAGTAATGTATCCATGTTTCATCCACAGTGACGAAACGACGCTTAAAGTCTTCCGGATTCTTCTGGAACAGCTGCAAACCATCCTTACAACACTTCACACGATTCCGTTTTTGGTCAAGCGTAAGCAATCGCGGCACCCATCTTGCGGATAGCTTTCTCATGTCCAAATGTTTATGCAAAATATTATGTACCCGTTCAGTCGAGATGCCCACAGCACACTAGCAATCTCACGCACCTTAACTCTTCTATCATCCATCACCATATCATGGATTTGATCAATGATTTCTGGAGGCGTAACCTCCACAGGCCGTCCAGAACGTTCAGCGTCACTTGTGCCCATATGGCCAGTCCGAAAATTTTGAAACCACTTATAAACTGTTCTAATCGAAGGTGCAGAGTCACCATAATGTTTATCAAGCTTCTCTTTAGTCTCCTGAGGCGTTTTGCCTTTCATAAAGTAATGTTTAATCACCACACGAAATTCTTTTTCGTCCATTTCTTGAAAATCACTAGACTTCCTTGATTCACACGAATGCCAAACACAAAGAAATAGACCAATATGGCTGAAACTTGGTGTGCGTTCATTCAAGAGATGCTACTAACTAAACATGACCTCGATACGTGCCGGTGGTGCCATCTCTCGGACTTTTCAAACCAGGCTCGTATATATATATATATATATATATATATATATATATATATATATACATATATAATTTCAAAAATATAGAGTTTGTGTCATATGTCAAAAAAATGGACTGCGTAATTATTTCTGTTCTAACTCTGTAAAAATACTCTCTAAAAACATTATAATTTTTGTATTTAATATTTTTGCCTAACTCTTCATTTATCTTACGACGAAAGGTGTTTTGCTCAAAGATGACGAGGAAAGAGATGGATTGTATGTTGCAACCGAGAAAACAAAAATTCTATTATGAAAAATAAACGAAGAGAAATATGCACCCAACTTTTGACAATATCTTCTTTTAGATCTAAAATTTTAGTACCTCTTCTTATTATTGTATTTTATTAATTAAAATATCTGACATATACTAGAACCATTAACTGATGCTAACTACACTGTACTAAAAGACACCTAAAGGATATTATTGGCTAACCTTGGGAAAACCAACAGGAATACTCGACGCCTTAAAAAAAGGTAATTTATTGAACGTTAGATCGATAGTAATAAACTGTGAACTAACATTACGAATTCTTTTGGCAAATATTTATTTTATCTTAGTCTAATAGACGAAGATATCTTGGTAGACTCCTCATAATGCAAATTGCTTCCTGGTGTGTAACTTTGTTTGTAATCATCTAAAAACAGAAAAAAAATGAGGTTTTAAAACTTATTAAAGTGGCTTTTTATACTTATAGCCGATTTAAAAATTAAAATGAATTATTTGTAAAAATAGCGAATGTTTAAAAAAATTAAAAACCTGAGAAAGACAATATAGCACAAATATAATCAATATTAACATAGAAAATTCTCACCATATTTAACTGAAGAGAATTTTATGTAATTTAAAACACATTTAAAAAAAATCAAAACAAAAAACTAGTATAAAAAACATGGTTTAGAAAAAAAAAAAAAACGGGTTTAAAGTTTAATTCCTAAAATTGAATATGTAGGGTTATCAACACAACAAAGGGCCAATTTAGAGCTCCCTTCAATCTTCTGATTAATATTTTTTTATGGAAGAGCAATGTTTATACTCTTTATGTCCGGATATTTTCGACCTATTGAACGAAAACATGTGAGAATGAAAAACACCTCTGTAATGTTGTTTTTCACTAACAGCGTAGGTATTATTTCCTATTCGAACAAGTTGTTTACTTGGACAGCTTCAAAATTAACTTAATGAAGATGTATGGTGGACAACAATCTAAGTAAACAAGGAAAATCGAAGTCAAATAAACAAATTTTGTTTATTTTCATTGTAAATGTGAGCGGATAATATAGTATATACGAGGGTGGATTGATAAATCGGGAAATTTTGGTAGGTCGTAAACAGTTGTGTTTAAAGTTTCAGGAACACGTAGTTTTTTATTGGAAGCTCTCGTCAGTGATTGGCGTAACACGTTTCGAAGAAATGGGTAAAGCCGACTGTCATACAGTGATAAAATATTTTTATTTAAAACAGTGGACTGCGACCCAATTAGGAACTGAATTCAGAGAAGTTCATGGAGCTCTGCACCAGCTTTCAAGACTATTTATTATTAAATAAATTAATTTAAATGTGGTCGTACGAGTACTGTAGATGTTAGACTACCACGATGCCCGATCGAGAAAAAATGGTCGACAAAATTTATGGTATCATGGTAGAAAATTGTCATATTAAGCTTCGTGAGATTACTAAGATGGTAGGCATCTTATACGAATGGGTAATAATATCATGCATAAAGTCCAAAAAATGAAAAATCTGAGTGTGAAGTGGGTACCGCGTTTGTTGACTCCAGACCAGAAATGTATGAGAAGGGACATTTAAAAATCGTGTGTGGAAAAGTTTCAGCGTAACTCGAAGGATATTTATCATTGTCTTGTGACTGTAGGAGAAACGTTGATCAATCGTTACATCTCAGAATCAAAATGGCAGTCAAAACAGTTGGTTAGTGAAAGTACCACAGAAAAAGCTAAAAGAGTTTTATCGGCGGAAAAAGTGAAGCAACTGTGTTTCGGAACTCAAAGTTTATCATCATAATTGACTAGTAAAAGAGTAAAATAGCAACTGACCCCTATTACACAATATTTTGGGAACGGTTGCATAGTAAGTTAAGGTAGAAGCGACCAAGATTACCTCGCAAAAAAGTGCTCTTTCACCAGAATCATGTGCTTACTTACATAGTGGTCCTTACAATGGCAGAAGTCACCGTGCTAAGCCTCGAAATAGTTCTCTTTCCAGCCTTCTCCTTAGGTTGGCCCCCAAGTCACTTTTTTGTTTCTTAACCTCAAAAATTGGCTCGTGAGAAAGAAATTTTCGTCGAGTTATGATGTTACCTGTGTTGTAAATAGTTCGAAATAAAAATTGAAATCTCGCTGGATTATAATCGAGAATATGCTTAAAATAAATTTTTGTCTTGGCAAAAATTTCTTACCATGTTTTTTAGAAGACTCCTCACAATTTAAACGCGGATATACCCTGCGAAAATATTTGAAACTTTGCAAGGTACTAGCAGTGGTAGTGTTTTATACAAAAAGTGCATTCGATGAACTCAGGACCTAGAAATAGATTGTGAAACATCAATAAACAAACAAACAATAGAGTTACCAACAAAAAGGTGAACCCGTTTTTGTGGCTAAATTCCTTAATTCCGAGTGTTGATAAAGACGTGACATTGAAGTGCATAAACAACAAAAGTAGTGGAGTGGATTTGCATGCTAAGGCTGATATTTCCGGTTCTGGCTCATCTAATTAGAGTGATGTTTTAAGTGTGATGTGCTTTTTACTAGCGGGGACCGCTATGTTGAATGCGACGGTTGCAGGCAGAGGTACCATTATGATTGCACGGATTTAACTAGCTCTGAGTTTAGAGTAATTGAACTGAAAACTAAGAGGAGTCTGAAGTATTTCTGCGATTCTTGTCAGGGGCTACGGCTTATTCCCGTCCTACAGAAGAGGATTGGAACCTTGGAACAGCAACTCGTCAACTTAGAAAAAGTCATGCATGCTGAATTTGAGGAGCTGAAGAGCATATCGAAGCAGCCCGCCCCGGCGCCAGATCGGTCTAATGTAGTCTCATCTGGTGATGAAATGATGCGTGAGGTCGTTGAGAGACAGAGACGCATGAACAATATCATGATCTTTAACTTGAGCCTCAAGCCTGATGAGTCTGATGCATCCCTGGTTTCATCGGTCATGAGTGAGGTTCTGGGTCATCGGGTTGCAGTCAGTGGCACTTGTAGAGTTGGTAGGCCCAATCGTAATGGCCACAAGCCAGTTAGAGTAACCCTGTCGAGTGGTGCCGATGTTGGCTCTATTTTGAAGAATCGTGGCAAGTTTGCGACTACCAAACAAATTTATGTTGAAGCGGACCTGACCCCCGTACAAATCGAGCGCCTCCAAGGTGTGAAGAATGAACTGAGTCGGCGCAGAGCGGATGGCGAGGAAGGTCTGATCATAAGATGGCAAAGTGGTGTCCCATCTATAGTTCAGAAAACAAAAAACTAGCGAACATGTCCATGGGGTGTGAGGCTGATGAAGTGGTGTGTTATTATCAGAACGTCCGAGGGATGAGAAGCAAAACGCTAGATTTTTATAACTCGGTTGCATCATGTGAGTTTGATTTCATTGGTGTGTCTGAGATGTGGCTTCAACCTGATATTGTGGATTCCGAACTATTTCCTCAGTCATATACAGTCTACCGTGCAGATAGGCAGTGCGATATTCTCAACGCTTCTAGGGGTGGTGGAGTACTATTGAGTGTAACCATCAAGTTTGCTTCAGAGAAATTGAACCTTTCGCTGATTACTGAGAGTGTCCGTCCCATTTATAGACATTGTAGGCTGTAAGATTATTATTCATATTACTGCATTATGTATTTTTGTTCTTTATATACCTCCATCTCTGGACGTTGAGCAATTAGAGTTGTTCTTTGAACTTTTTTCTACCCTGGACTACGTGCAAAATAAGCGAAGTCTTGATCATGGGTGACTTTAACGTTCCTGCTTACAATAGTGATGTTCCATCTGGCAGTCGGCATAGAATTTTAAATGAATTCGCTGAGATCCTCAATTGTAAACAGTATAATAACATAGCCAATGCCTATGGGCGTTACTTGGATCTCGTTTTTGCCAATTTTGATACAGCTGTATTACGCAGCGATATTCCACTTGTGACTGACGATCTGTATCATCCTTGACTATTAATTAATTTCCATACGTGCCTCACGCATGTTAATATGATTCCCACTAACAATGATCACGCTGAGTTAAACTTTAACTTTAGAAGAGCTAATTTCCCACTTATGTATGACTTAATACTACATGCGGACTGGTCCCCTGTTACTGACTATCTGTCTCTGGAGGACGCTTGTCAGATCCTCTATGACACACATCTTTGTTGCAAGCGTGCCTCAAAAGTCACAACGTAGAAGGCACTTCCCTCTTTGGTACACCAAGGAGATCATAGATAACATTTATAAAAAAGAAAATGCTTATCGTAATTATAAGCAGCAATCTAGTGTTGCCTCTAGAGAATATATTCGCAGTACTAAGAATAACATCTCTAACGATCCCTCCAGCTTCTGGGCGTTTATTCAGAGTAAACGCTCTCAATCTGGCATTCCTAATAACATGAGAAATAATGATCATGTTTATAACGACCCGCCTAGCATAGTCACTGCTTTTGGTGATTGCTTTCACAGCGTATTTATTAAGTCGGCTAGGCCAGAGGAGTATAGTTATTGGGGAGCTCCCTCTTTCTTTGTCGACGTTCCCGAAATTTCCGAGAGGGATATTGTAATTGCGGCTAGGTCTCTCAAGAATAAACTTCCGACGGCATTCCCAGTTTTGTTCTCAAGGATTGCGTGTCCGCTCTATCTGGTCCTTTACTCCATATTTTTAATCTAGTGTTGACGACTCATACGTTTCCTGCTACTTGGAAGGTGGCCAAGGTCCGACCTATCTTGAAGTCTGGGGATCCAGGTGTGGTTGATAATTATCGACCCATATATATTTTATGTCATTTCTCTAAAATTCTTGAAATTATTTTGCATAAATTTATTTTCTCAAAAGTGAGAAATACGCTTTCTACTGACCAACACGGTTTTATGCCTGGCAGATTCACCACTACAAATCTTGCCTCATTCTAGCAGTTTGTGTGCGACGGTATCAATGATGGGAGCCAGATTGACTTGGTCTATACGGATTTTCGCAAAGCCTTGATCGACTTGATCACTACTTACTGTTGGATAAGGTTGAACCTCGTTTCGGGCTCTCAAATAACCTGATTGATCTTTTAAATTCATACCTCCTGGATTGCAGGTTTTTTGTAGAAATCAATGGGTTTAGTTCGCCTCTCCGTATTCCCACTTCAGGTGTTCCCCAGGGTTCCAATCTGGGACCTCTTCTTTTCAATATGTTTGTTGACGACTTGCTGAGTGAGGTTGCCGGAAGCTTGCTTATGCCGATGACCTTAAGATTTTTAAACGCATAGACTCGGTTTCTGATTGCCACGAATTACAGAGCAGCATTAATGCTCTCACCAACTGGTGCTCTACTAACAGGCTCAGCTTAAACGTTTCCAAATGCAATATCGTCCGATATTTCTATCGTAACAACCCTATATTTTTCAATTATTCCGCAGATGATACTGTTCTACAGAATCTTTGTTCAGTTAGAGATTTGGGTATCATGTTTGATGAGAAATTCTCTTTTGCTGACCATATTGAACAAATGGTTGCTGGTGCATCAAGGATGCTGGTTTTCCTGATTACAAATTGTAGAGACTTTACTAACATAACTGCAATCAAGCTTCTCTATTATTCCTTCGTTAGGTCTAAGTTTGACTATGCTTCTATTGTTTGGTATCCAATATACAATTGCCATAACAACTCAATCGACTCTATACAGAGGCGCTTCATTAAATATCTTATTTTCAAGAGGGATGATGTCTATCCGGACCGCGGTGCTGATCATGGACTAATCTTGTCATGGTTTAATGAGTTGTCTCTTGCAAAGAGAAGGGACATTCACTCCATCAAATTCTTATATAAGCTGTTAAATCACCATATCGATTGCCCTTTCCTATTAAGCATTGTATCTTTTCATGTACCACGCCTTGGGGCAAGGCGCTCACCTATTTTTAGCCTCGGCCGGACTAGGTCAAATATATTATTCCACAGCCCTATTTATATAGCGTGTAAGAACGGGAATGTCATTGGAAACTCCGGTGATTTCCATTGCAGTAGGCTGTCGGTGCTCATTGGCTCTCTGGTCAGTGTTTAGAGGTTGCTCAAATTTGTAGTTTTTTATTATTACTATTTTCATTTGTTTTATAATTTAGAGATTGTTCAAACATTTTAATTTTATTTTAATTGTATCATGTCTTCTTTTATATGTAGCTCATTAGTATAACCGTTATTCCTGTAATTGGGCCCTGGCCTGTTGGAATTGAATGTATAAATAAATAAATAAATAAATATATATATATATATATATATATATATATATATATATATATATATATATATATATATATATATATATATATATATATATATATATATTGTAGCCTGTGAAAAAATGTTGCCCAAGCTTGGGCGTAATTTTGTAACTTATGAAAAAATGTTGTCAGTTTGAAGCATCTTTTTTTGTACCCTGTGAGAAGTTGTTTGTCCCACGCTTGAGCGCAATTTTGTAAGGTGTGAAAAGGTGTTTAATTGCGCCCCACGTACACTGCGTCATTTTGTACCGTTTGAATATTGGACACCCCAAGCTTGAGCACAATTTTCTTGCAGCCCCGCTTTAATTTCTGATACTGAATTGAGTGAACCCTGATTTTAGAAGAACTAAAGAAATTAAACACACACTAGCTCAGTTTTCCTTGGTAGAGAGATATGGGTAAGAGATAATTTTCTTACGTCTTTTTTGGAATTTTTTTTCTATTTTTTAAAAGGCTTTAGCTGTACGAAATTTTGGGCACCATCCATTTTAAAATAGAAAGGATCTAACTTCAGCTAAAAAAATGGAAAAATGCTGAAGGGTTTTATGGGTATTACTAAAAAGAATTAGTCTAGTACAACTTATCCTGAAAAGAAAAATAAATATTCAGTGAGACACTAGCTTTAATCAAAAAAAGAAAATTTATTCTTGTTTTTTAAAATGAAAAGTTCTAACCTTTACAGTTTTACCTAACAAATTCTAGCCTAACTAGTAGTTGTTACATTAAAATTTCAGACTATTATAACCCCCGAAGACGAGAAATCGTGCTTTACACTTCACTTTTTAGTCTGTTTTACATTGCAGTTAAGGCGCTACTCTCGAATAAGTCTATTGAAGGGAGTTTTGTTGACTTACTGTTTTTTATTCCTGCTGTGATCGACTACGCCCGATTTCACACTTTTTCTTAACAAACACTTAGAAAGCTCACTACGGCTTTTATTTAAGACACTGGTGCTTTTACTTAGCGGCTCTGATGAAAATTAGCCTACTTCGGCTAGATGGAAAATAGCCTCTCGGCTAGACGGTACTGCCTGGCTGCGGCTAGATGGAAAACAGCCTTGGTCGGCGGCTAGATGGAAACCAACCTTGGTCGGCGGCTAGATGGAAATGACCTCGATTCGAGCTCTGCCGAGCCTTAAATAAACCGAGCGACTTTTTCCTGCAATATCGCGACGCTCGAATCAAAACTGCGGATCAAATATTTCACCAATCGCGCGCGGCGGTAGGTTCGGTCAGGAACCCGCACAATTCACTATATACCGAACGTCTGGGAATCCCTGTTTAATATACCGTTCGATACCAAAATGAAAATAAGTACAATTTGAAATGGAAAAATCAGTAACATTACATGGTCTTAAAATCTAGGAAAAAATGAATGTTACATTTACCCCCTTCCAAAAAGAAATAGACTACACTAGTCTATTAAACTTAGGCTACTTATGAAAAGGTACAAAGGGGTACACTATCACTTAATACTAAGGTCAGAACTTAAAACAAAAGTACAAACTCGGACCTTACTACTAGACTTAATTCAATTAAGCACTAATATTAAGTACAATGAAAACTAAATAAAAATCTTTGCGTGTACACAAGAATCTTATAACTAGACTTAACTTAATTAAGCACTAAGGTTGAGTACATCAAAAAGTAAATAAAAATCCTTGCATGAACATAAGAAATACCTGTTCAAAGTAACAATCGCGGTCTTCTTATTTAAAAGAATCAGCTCTGTTATTGTTACTAAAACAAAAAATAGAACTTTGTCTAGACTCTTGTCTAAATCAAAAAAAATGAACTGAAATAAAATATGAACACCCCCCTTAAAATATTTTAAGGATTGTCTGAAAATTTTCTATTTCAGCAAAAGAAATTTATAAAAATTCTTAAATAAAGAAAAATAAAAAACTGATTCTAGTGCAAACACTTACACTAAAAAAAAAGTTTTGTCGGACCATTTAGCACTAGGCCAAAAAAAAATCTGGATAAATATCCAGACGAACGCTCGGGAAAAATCGCCCTCAATGCTCTAGCTCATCGCTAAAAGAACATTCCAAATCTAGTATCACTACTAGTCGCACTCGGAAAATAATCGCACTCTATCGCGCAATGTCGACGTCCTAAGACATCTAGACATGCTAAAATCGCTAGGGAAAACGCTCTGGTTGATCGCCAGATAACACGTCAGCTTATCGCCAACAAAACACTCTGGTATATCGCCAGAAAAAACTTCGGCTCCTCTCCAAGAAAACACTCTGGTAAATCGCCAGAAAAAACCTTGGCTCCTCGCCAAGAAAACGCTCTGGTATATCGCCAGAAAAAAGCTCGGCTCCTCGCCAAGAAAACAGTCTGTAAGTAGTCCTCGACTACACAAAGTCTGCGTTCTAAAAGAACAATCCCGCCTTTAACATAGTGAGCAGCTATAAAAGCTAACAATATCACTATAGGCACAGTGAATAGCTATAAAAAGCTAAAATTCACCCTAAACACAGTGAATAGCTATAAAAGCTAAAATTCACCAAACTGAATGATCCTGCTTCAAAAAGCAATGTTCACTAAGAACAGAATGATTAGTCCGCGCGCAACTAACATTCAAGGAAACATTCCTAACATAACTATATGAGACAGCAAGTCTCGAAATAGGACCTCCCTAAAGTCATAATCCTATATATGGGAGTCCATAAACAAAACGACTCAAAATCACACATTTTGAGCACATGCCCTCAGGCAACCAACATACACTGAAATATATACAGAAATATATACAGAAATATATACAGACATATATACAGAAATACATACAGGAGTTCAAATCCCAAACTCTTGGTTATAATAACTCCATACTGAGCTTGGTGAAAGCTCTTAGCAAAAGCTACTCAAATCTTCGGCACATCGCACCAAAGTGACAAATCTGCCTAGAAACATGAGCCGGAAAAAACGCCCTCCGTCATTCTTCAGGGTGGCTACACAGAGATATAAAACTTAACCAGCATTGCGCTTCTCCAAGTTGCATGAAGAACCCTCGTGTACTGGTCTCGCCCTAGAACAACAACGAAAAACATTCAATCCATCCCACATAACAGGAGACAAACACCTCACCACGATATACTGAATGGTGGAGACAATAAAATACAGAATTGGTGACCCTGGTGTCCACCAACAAAAGGGAGTAGATTATAGCATCCACTAAACTAAAACGGTGTCTACCACACCACCATAAGTCAAAAAAAAATTTATCATTAGGGTGTTCCGAAACACACTACTGCCAACAGCCTGTCACCACTAATAGGCTAATTGGAGCTGAGGTCGACTACAGTAGCTAGGCTCTCCTTTGGTTCAAATAGAAATAACCATTGGGTAACAAAACCTCTAAAGGTCCCAAAGGTCAAACGTTCGCCCCCCATAGACTACCCTTCCAATCAGTCTGTTCCTCAGGAAGACTAACTCCCTGCCAAACGTCGTAACGGCATCTGTTAGCACCCGGTGCATCACAGCCTGTAAAAACAAATAACTCATGGGATACAACCTAAAAGGTTTACAAGGTTGACTTAACCAAGCTTCTAACGGAAATTTCCACAAAGACGAAAAAGAGCTTAAGAGGCTACATGAAGCAAAAATTTCTCTATTTTTCGGTGGCAACGCAACAAAACTTCTGAAGACGACAAGAGCTTTTCCAGCTTAATCAGAAACAAGAAGAAAACATCATTGACAGCTAAAATATTCGATCATGGTGTTAATCGTATCCCTAGACAATAGCCTCTAGAAGAAACTGCTACAGGTATCAGGCATAACCGTTTTCTGTCAGCCCAAACTTCTAGATTACCTCTTGGAAATCTAAAAATTCGGTTAGGAATCTTCCTTCACTGCGCTTAGCCTCTCTTGACAAGGTTCTCATCTCGGTATCAGATTTTGATCATTTCTTTGTGAAACTACTGTCTTACTCTGCTCTCATCTCCTGTAAATGATCAGCCTTTAGTTCTCCTGCAGAACTTCAATTTTCTATCCATCTGATAGTAAACCGAAAAAACTCAACATACGCCTATGAGTCCATGCAAAAAAATTTAAAAAAATTAGTGACTCAAAGGTAACGTTTAAACGGCTCTGAAAAAAAATAGAAAATACCCTCAGTTTGTCAATTCAGAAGAAGATCTAAATCAAAATAATCCAAGTCTTAGACTTACTGGATAAACCAAAATCAATTTACTCTTAATTGCACCCAAAATATACCATTAAGGTAATAAAAATACACCCACTCGGGTAACAAACTTTGAAATTGCTCTTAAAAATTTTGACTCTACATCACACTACACGAGCTACATCTTGCGCTTGTCCTAACTCAAGATCACCTTGGATTGCCTCTAATCAAAATTTCGCTTCCAAGTGTCAAGAACTGGATATTATTTGGGGTCATAAGCAAATCAAATCCCGCGACCACCGACATACCAGTCTTATGATATATCCTGAGTGTGACTCTTTCGCAAGCTCGCAACAGCTGAGTCGATGCTAAACATCAACTACAATCAACCTAAGGTTGGATATGATCAGTACCCAAAACCTTAGCAAAAAACTATAAAAGTAAGCTATACTCTGCTCAACTTTTATAACAGTCAAAAAAACGAGGTCGTCACCTCTGCAGAGCAACATCAAAAAAAGTAAAGTAAAGCAATTAAGATAATGTAAATATAAATTATTCTTCTTCTGACAAACTTTCATTAGGGTTAGGTCCGTTGAATGGTTTTAAGTCTTTAATATGCCATCGTCCTATTTTAGTCCCATCTAAATTAACTAAACCATAAACTAGATCTGAAATCTTTTCTCTAATCACGCAATGCACATACTTAGGTACCAACTTAGATGTGAATTTATCTGCTGCACTGGAAAGAATTTTATTTTTTCGCCAAACGTGATCACCTATATTAAAGGCAAAATCCCTTTTCCTAAGGTTGTAAGACTTACTGTTCCGTTCATAAGCCTTATGTATCCTACTACGCACGTCGGTGAAAATATCTTTTAAACCCTTTAAATTTTCGGCGTACTCACCCCTGTTACCCGGAATTATTTCGCTGTCAACATTGACATCCAAATCTAAATTTCTATAATACGATCCAGATAGAGGTATCTGTCTGCCGTAAACTAAGAAAGACGGTGTAAACCCGGTTACTTCGTGTTTGAATCTTTGAAATTCCTTTATCCCGAATTATCACGTGAATCAACGAATATTTCTTTGAACGAAATTATATTGTAGAGGGCACACGGGATTGAAACGTATGTTAAAACTATATGTCTCACTTAAGCTCTTAAGACACTCAGAAGTAAACTGAGTACCGTTATCGCATATCGAAAGCGATGAAACTCCGTGGATTAGAAAAATATCGTTTTCTAAAATTTTCAAAAAAAGCATTCGGCTTTAGAGCTTTTCAAAGGAAATAACACGGTATACTTTGTTAACCAGCAAGAAATTACGAAAAGTCATCTATTTCCTTTTTTGAACGTGGAAATGGGCCTACTAGATCAGCTGCTATGACTTGAAAAGGGTAATTAACCGTTTTCTCTTTTCCCATCAGTCCCATAGGTAGTGCATTTGGAGGTTTCTGCGCTCCACATACTTCACAAGTCCTCACAAACTTTACGATGTCAAAACGCATTTTTGGCCAAATTAAATTAAATGTATGTTGTCTCAGCCTAATCACCCAACGCGCTAGTTTGCCACTAGGGTTTTTAATAGAATTAAGCCACAATAAACTATAATGATCTGTTATGACCGTGAAAGGAACACCTTCGATGTAAGGTCGAAATTTTTCGACGTTAAAGAGTACTGCTAAACATTCTTTTTCAACAACCGAGTAGTTACGTTCAGCCTTTGATAAAGTTCTACTGGCATACGCTATCACTCTTTCCTCACCATTGATTTTC
This sequence comes from Pachyrhynchus sulphureomaculatus, assembly GCA_019049505.1. Classification (NCBI taxonomy): domain Eukaryota; kingdom Metazoa; phylum Arthropoda; class Insecta; order Coleoptera; family Curculionidae; genus Pachyrhynchus; species Pachyrhynchus sulphureomaculatus. Next base: position 163,354,101 of record CM032446.1, read on the forward strand.
TGTGTTAGGACGCCCCCTAAACCGGTATCAGAAGCATCGCTAGAAATATAAAACTGTTGTGAAAAATCTGGTTGGGATAAAATGGGAGCTGAAACCAATAGCTCTTTAATCTCTATAAAAGATTCTTCGGCTGCCTTTGTCCATTCTATCGATTGTCCTTTTTTTCGTCCTTTCAAAAGATCATTAATAGGCGACAACAAGGTAGAAAAATTCTCCATAAAACGTCTATACCATGAACACATTCCTACGAAGCGCTTAACTTCCGTAGTATTAGTAGGCCTCGCATAATTAACCATGCTTGCTACTTTATCCGGATCGGTACGCAAGGAATTTGAGCCTACAATATAGCCTAAAAACTTTAGAGAAGTTTTGAAAAAATCACATTTGCTCAAATTTATCGTCAGTCCGGCCTCTTTCAATTTATCTTTTACTTCTTTAAGTAAACGAATATGCGATTCGAAGTCTTCCGATGTTACTAAAATATCATCGAGATAGGTAAAAATATGTGGCTCATATTTCGGACCAAATATAGCGTCTACTAACCGTTGCTGAGTTTGAGCAGCGTTCTTTAGACCAAACGGCATAGTGACGAACTGAAATAGACCTCGGCCTACTACTGCAAAAGCGGTCTTTTCCTTAGAGGATTTGTCTAAAGGAATTTGCCAGAAAGCCTTTCTAAGATCTATTGAAGATACATACTTAGCATTCCTGAGTGATGTCAAAATTCTGTCGATGTTCGGTAATGGATAGTTATCAAATTTGCTGACCTCGTTGAGCTTTCTTCCGTCATAGCTGAGACGATGTCACTCCGAGTTTCAACATTTCGTCTAACCCCTTATTTAATACCTTTGACATATACGGAGACATGGCAATGGGCCTTGTCTTTACAGGACTGGCATCAGCCGTATCTATAGACATGTTGATTTTATTCGTTCGGCCTAACCTATCTTTACTACTTATTTCATTGAAAGAGCTTATTACTTTTCTGCCTTTAAGCGTTCCGTCCGCGAGAGATCATCTAGGGTACATAGACGCGAGAAAAGGTTTTCTAAAGAACTTTCTGAATAACAGTCTTTAAAACTTGTTTGAGAGTTGACTTCTAGGGACTGTGGATACCACGAATTATTTTTAAAATTTACTAGAATTCCGAATTTTTGTGCAAAATCACATCCTAAAACCAAAGTATGTGATAGAGAAGGTACTACTAGAGCAGAGATTACTAAACAATGACCATTGCAGACTAGCGGCAACTCAACCGTACCTAAAACTTTTAGACGGCTGCCATCTGCAGTGGTAACACTTCTATTTTTGACATGGCATATTTTTATACTTAAACGACTTAAAATTTTGATACCATTCTGACCTATAACGGAGGCATTTGCACCAGAGTCAAATAAAGCCGAAAAATGGGCACCTAATAGATATATCTTTATATGCGGTCCATTATCTAATTATTTATGCACGAATAAAGGAGACATGTGACCATTTGGAGAAGCAGGAGTTTTAACTTGAGAAGGAAAACTTTTATTAGACTTTAAAAAAAATCAGAAACTTTTTGTAACTATTTAGTCCAATCTGATCTATTGGAATATTTCTTTACTTAAGATCCTCGTTAGAATCTTTCTTTTATCCGCGACCGGACGTTCTGAGAAAGTACGACGGATTTTCAGTTCATAGTCTAACTCATATTCCAGTAGGTGATTGACTTTAAAATTGAAGGCTTCCATGATAAATGAATAAAATTTAAAAGAACTGTTTTAAAAAAATCGTAAAAATATTTCTCCTGTGCTCCCAATAGTCTAAATAAAAAATACGTAAAGGCACTTAAAATATGTAAACTTCTTTATCAAACATTTAAAAAAAATCTTCGACAATTTCAAAAAAAATTTCTAAGTATCGCCTTGTATTAAAATTCTTTTACTAAGATATCTTAAGAATTTTCAACAAAAAAATCTCCAAATACCGTTTCATCTATCAGCAAAGTATTTTTAATATTCATGCAAAATATAGGTGAAAAAAACGTACCGTTTTTTCCTCGGCTATCCGCAAAATAAACAGTGTAAAATTAAAGTCGACCAGCACATCTGCTAATCTGAATTATAAAGCTAGCTTTTAAGAAAAAAGTAGGAATCGCTTATCTTAGAGTCAACAACAAAATTCAAATATCTAACTCATATCATCAGATAAATTGAAATAAAAAATTCTACAAATTTCCTGCTTTTGTCTTACTGCTATAGTGTAGTTTCTTTTAATAAATATTATGAAATAAAAAAATATCTGCAAAGTTAGAGCTTTTATTTTGTTCGAAAGCTAGTACACTGAACCCTTTTTTAAAAAATAAAATTCCAAAAGCCCCGCGTTGACAGCGCTATTTTGTAGCCTATGTAAAAGTGTTCTCCGTTTGAGCATCTTTTTTTGTACCCTGTGAGAAGTTGTTTGTCCCACGCTTGAGCGCAATTTTGTAAGGTGTGAAAAGGTGTTTAATTGCGCCCCACGTACACTGCGTCATTTTGTACCGTTTGAATATTGGACACCCCAAGCTTGAGCACAATTTTCTTGCAGCCCCGCTTTAATTTCTGATACTGAATTGAGTGAACCCTGATTTTAGAAGAACTAAAGAAATTAAACACACACTAGCTCAGTTTTCCTTGGTAGAGAGATATGGGTAAGAGATAATTTTCTTACGTCTTATTTGGAATTTTTTTCTATTTTTTAAAAGGCTTTAGCTGTACGAAATTTTGGGCACCATCCATTTTAAAATAGAAAGGATCTAACTTCAGCTAAAAAAATGGAAAAATGCTGAAGGGTTTTATGGGTATTACTAAAAAGAATTAGTCTAGTACAACTTATCCTGAAAAGAAAAATAAATATTCAGTGAGACACTAGCTTTAATCAAAAAAAGAAAATTTATTCTTGTTTTTTAAAATGAAAAGTTCTAACCTTTACAGTTTTACCTAA
>CM032446.1:163362058-163375934 GCA_019049505.1 Pachyrhynchus sulphureomaculatus
AATGGGAAAATTGAAACAGACCAAAAATAACTATTCGTAGCTAATACAAAATTTTAGTAAAAGTTGAAAGATACACATAAATTTATGTAAAACTTACCTATTTTAGTAAATTCATCATTAGTAAGGCAAAAATGTAGACAACTAAGTGTAAAATCATACGTAATTTTCGAAATATTTTCTTTAAAGTACATATATTTCATCATTAGTATGGCAGATAATACAATGTAAAGCAAAGCTAAGTTAGTAAGAAATAAGTAACTTACCGTCTCAAGGTGTATGTGTAAATATTATGAGATGCTACTATCATCCTAACAGCATAATCAAGACTTAACAATTTCGTTGAAAGCTGCTTCTACTGACAGCGCCTGACGAAACGCCAAGCAGCACCGCGCATGCTGAAATAGATTTATACATTTTTTAATGTAAATATTAGATACCAGTATGAAAAAAACATAGATATATGTAAATTTACCACTTAAATCCAGGAGGTTTTAAATATTTCTTGGTAAAAATGTAAAATTCCTTGGAATATTAAAGCAATTTTTTCCGTAATTTTCTATGTAGTTTAATATTTTATAGTGTAGTGACCTTTGCGATTATTTAAGAAATTTTAAAAATATGGCTTCTACACTTAACTTAAACAATCGGAAAAACTACTTTGAATTAAGCTGTTTATATTAGAGATGAGACAAAATAAATTCGAGGTAACATGTCTGGAATTACCTGTACGAAGAGTTGTACGATCTAAATTCTCCCTCTAAACAAGTAATTAAATTTAAAATTTACAGGCGGATTCTCTTAGGAAATATTAAGATTCCTATAGCTGAATATGGAAAATAAAAAATTTCAAAACATAGTTAAAGCTTATAAAGATCCGTTCAGCAGTTTTAAGGGTCATTAAAAAGTTCGAAGCAAAGAAAAAATATCACTATCATTATTTTTAAATGACGGCCTTATTGTTACAAACATTTCCTGTTGTCTTATCTTTTATTTCAATACTACTTAAGTTTGCTTTTATTGGATGGGAAACAGGAAACTGAGCTTTTAGAAAATTACGCTTCGTAACATTTTTCCTTGTAGATGTGCATAATAAAGGATACTTTTGTTTGCAATACAATTAATAGTGCCATCATAGACGTAACGAAACAAATAAATATTAGCAACTACAAACAACTATATACTTAATTTTCTAAAACGCAATACTTTATTTGTCACCTCCTTTATCAATCGAATTGTAGTAATGTTACGCCACTGTGACAAAGTGATAAAGACTGATTCTTGATGAAATGAACTATTTTCGCATCTTATCTCTTGTCTTCTGTTTATCTTACTGAGATAATAAATTTACTATAAGTGTCGCTGGACATTTAACTGAACATTATCTTTTACTCAGTTGCATTTAATCCATAATTTCATTTTATTCTGTTTATTCAGTTCATCAGCAAGAGGTTCTATTTGCTGCCTTAAAATTTCTAAATATCTCTGAGTGTTCTTTCGTAAATAAATGGACCTATAACTATGCCCTAAAAATTCCTGCCCAAACATTAAATCCAAATCTGCCTTGATTTCTTTGCTCCACAACTAATTGAGGATTTTATTGTGCCCTCGTATAAGAATTGTAACGGTTAAAAATACCTGCATTGCTTACATAAGCTGTGTCTGTCCAAATGCAATTTAATGAAAAATTCGGAACATGGTAACAATTCTCCAGAAACCATTGGCAGAAATCCATACGCCGTTAAAAATCTCCGTCTCTAAGGTGATGAACTTTTCGTGTTCTATATGACCTAAATATGTGCTTCTTCAAAGTACGACTTACGTTAGTTCTTGGTAGTCCAGTGGATTCTTTTAACTGTCGGGTTAAAGTGTTGGGATTATTTCCGATAGTTCCTAAAACTACTATTTCTTCTAACTCCTTACCCGTGTTTGATGCATAATTTTTGGATGGTTTCTTTTCAAACTGGCCACTATTAACTAGGTTATGTCGCAATCGAGCGAATATATCCTTGAAGGGTTGACGCCTCTTTAGATACTGTTCGTGGTACAAATTACTTGCCGCTTCCGAATTTTCTCTGGATTGTATGAAACACACTATCATATCCCATTTTTCGTAATTTTCAAACTTCATTGCGATTTATTTGACAATTCAATAACTGATCCTGAAGTAAAATTTGACAACTACGAGTAAACAATTAAATGAAACCATATGACCGCTCCGTCGAAAGCCTACTCCACAAAATCTGCATTTAAAACTCGCGTAAAAACTGAAAACCTTTAGATTTTGAAGTAGAATTAAGCAAAATATAAAGTGTGCTATATTTTTAGAATGGTAATTTATCCCATTTAAAAAATATATTCTTGCGTTAATAACTATTAAAATATTAGTTGTAAAAAAATGTAACTTATATTGTTCAAATCCACGTGAAAAAGTGCTTTGAGAATATTTTTACAGAAATCAAAAATTTTCAATAGGAAAAGAATTATAAACATTTTTCCAAAATGCAGATTTTTGAAAAACACCCTGTATGTCTGAAACGGTACTAGATATCGATATGCGGTTGAATTTATCATAAAAACTGAGCCTCAAACACCGACATCAGTTTTCGTCTATCTCCTTTAGATAAAGGGGTTTGCCTTTAAAGGTGTCCAATTTTGACCGCCCTGTACATTCTGTACTAGAAGTTTCTCCGAAATTGCATTTTAATGTACTTGTGACTTTCAAGTCCTCAACAGAAAACAACCTCGACCATCATCAAGTGTTTTGCAGAGAGAACTGAATATTCCTTCATAAACCACGAGGCCATAGTGTCGGTAACCAATCCAGATAGGGGTTAACAACCCTTCAAAAGAACGCATATCTTTCTGAAGAGTTTTTTTAAAGAAATCAAATATTCAAAGAAATCAAATATTCAAAGAAATCAACAATTCAAGAAATCAACAAACAGAAACCAAAAAGTAGATTCCAGAAAAACAATTAATCACCCAACAATCCTAATACTTTATCAAGTAAGTCCCATTCTTTTTTATTTATGTTTTTTCAAGTTCAGTTTTTTTCCGTCATTTTTCCTTAAGTTAATAAATAGAATAATTATTCTCTAGTATGTTTTTAAATAAGTGGTAGGATAAAACCAAGTATATCGAAAAATGGTTAGAAATATTCAACAATCAACTTCTAAGTCTAATAATGACTTTGATTCAAAAATTCAAAATTTATATAAAGAAATCAATAAAATTGATCTTTCTGATAGTAATTAAATACAATTTCTCATAGTTCGTTTTTTTTTTCTTAAAATTATTCCTTATTTTAGTGGTAAACCCTGTGAATTAAATAATTCTATTGCTTGTGATAAAGTAGTTAACCATAGCTAATATAACTCTACGTGCAATTATTGGCAAATTATAAGGCAAAGTATTGGCCACAATTTCCAGTCGTGCTGAGCTAACAACTTGGTAAGAAGTAGAAAAAAATTTTAAAACTTTAATTTTCTGAACAACGTTAATTTTTTAAATTAGGCCACAGGCCAAAGGAAATTCTTATATGAAAAAACCCAAGCTCAAGTTTTAATTCGTTTTTCAATTATAATCTACACAGTGTACCAAAACCACATTTTCAAGCACCTTATTCTATGCCTCAAAGTTTACAAAAACGAAACTTATCAACAGAGTTTATTCAGAATACTTTTCAACAAAAGACTTTTCTTAATCAAACAATAAACTTAATCTCACGACAATTATCACCACAAAAATATTTTGCCAATATATAAGTTTTTGGAAAATAAGCAACAAATATCTGTAAACCATAAGGTTCTTTACAACCTAAACCTACTCCAATGTCTGTCGCTATAAAACATACATCAGCTCAAAAACTCTCAGACCGGCAGCTTTTAACGAAGTCCAAACTTTATACCACAATTTAGACCGATATGTATTTCACATAAAATTTATAATATTGAAAATGCTTAAAGTGTTTGTTTGGACAACATCTTTGTAGTTAATGTACAACAACTGAAAATGGACAAAAGCCCATATTTCAGCAGCTTACCCACTCTTCTCTTATTCGTCAAATCCATCCTGAGACGCGTTTTACCGTATCATGGCAAACAAGAGAACATAATTTACTTATCCAAGAAGTTACGGAACACGATGGTAGAATACAACGAATTTTAATAAGTACGCATACTTAATACTCCATCGAAAGCTGACAGAGCAGCTTTCAACTCGATAGAGTGGTTGACAGGGTCAACACTTAAAAGCAGATAGCGCTTTTATAGGGATCTCTCTTCAGGCTTAATGTAAAACAATTGAAAATGGACAACAGCCCAGTTTAATACAGTAGATTTTCTTCTCTTGTTTGTTAGTCCCAGCCTGACTGACAAGCCATAATACGGCAAAACGCGTCTCAGAATGGATTTGACGGATAAGAGAACAGTGGGTAAATAACTGAAATATGGGCTTTTCTCGATTTTCAGTTATTTTACGTTAACTATATATGCCTGAGGGAAGATCCCTCGAAAAGTGATATGTGTTTTTAAGTGTCCACCATGTTAACCACTCTGTGTCGGCTTGAACTATGCTGTGCCAGCTTTCGATGGAGTATTAGATATGCGTACTTATTACAATTCGTTGTATCCTAACATCATTTGTAACAACATTTAATATGACAACACCAAATATAATAATAATGATATATCCTATTATTTCTGATGAATTCTTAACAACTCAAACAGATAGATTTAGATAACTTAAAAACTAGACCTCACCAAACCAATGAGTCAATTTTTATCCAATTGTCTACAAAACAAGTGATTTTTAGAACTAAATTTTATGGATAACTACCCTATAACGAAATTCTCGGCTTTGATAAAACTCGTAGCTGTTCAATAGATTTAGGTCGCCATATATCCTTAACATCTTGGAATCGTATAAATTCGCTATTGGAGCTGCCTTAAGCCAAAATGGAAAACCAGTGTGCTATGCTAGTAGAACCTTAAATCCTATCGAAATACAGTTCTCTGTAATTGAAAAACAAACTACTAGCTGTAGGTTGGGTAGTTAGATATTTCAGGCTTATATTTTTGAAAGACATTTTAAAATTAAAATAGGCCAACGACTCCTGAAATAGCGAGAAAATTTACAGGAACCAATCTCAAAACTTGCTCGATGGAAACTGCTTCTTTCGGAGTATGATTACAAAATTAAATATATTAAAGGAAAAAAACACCGTTGCAGATCTACTATCAAGAAGTTAAAGCGGAATTTTTAGACACTTAATATCTTTTTAATGAAGTAGGTGATACAGATGATAATATAAAAGAATTCTTCACAGTAAAAGAAAATCATGTCAGTACTGTACATACAGAAAATCCTTTAAACTATTTTGAAAATCAAATAATTATAAAATCAGCGTCCTGTTCCTTTGTGTATTAGAGAAAAGGTATTTGAAAATTAAAGATTTTTCATCAAATTAAGAAGACGATATATAGAAGAAGGTTTAGAGGTATTTATTACAAACTCGCAATATAATACTACGTATTAATACCTGAACTACTAATTTGTTCCACTAAACTAACTGATGAAACGTCTAATAAAGACAAGATATGATGAATTATCATCATCAATGGACCGATATTTTTTTTTTATGGGTCTAGCACACGTGCTGCAGGGAAGTCCCTAAAGCGCTACAGGAGCGACACGTGTGCGGAAAAAGCGACTCACGTTGTTCTTGAATCGCTGTAAATTGTATTCGGTGGGAAACACAGTCCTGGGTAAGCCATTCCAAAGGGATGATGTTCTCCATATAAAAGACTGCTTGAAAAGCGTTGTACGAGGAGTAACAAGCTGAACCTCATAAGGATGTGAAGTATCAGCGCGACGTGTACTTCTAACATGCACCGCTCTGGGAGGAAATAAGCGGGCTACATCCTTCGAACACTTTCCATGAAAATACTTGTAGAATAGACTCGAGTTGCCAATCGTTCTTCGATGTTCCAGCGAATCAAAGCGGCCGGTCTCTTCTGGGTCTCCAATCAGACGAACAGCCCTTCTCTGAACAGAATCCAACAAATGGAGTGTATGTTTGGGAGCGGAGCCCTAAACATGGGAGCAGTATTCCATAGTTGGTCGAATTTGAGCTTCGTAAAGAAAGCTAGATAGTAGTAGTAGATTGGATTCCTGGTCTTTTCCAGCAGATCGTTAATGTAAATGAGAAAGAGAGTAGCAGACAGTATGGAGCCTTGGGGCACACCGGCGTTAACAGTAAAGGTGTTAGAAAGAAATCCGTCGACTGCGACTCGTAAAGAACGCTCTCTGAGGAAACATGAGAGCCACAAACAGCACTTTTCAGGCATACCATAAGAGCATAGCTTAGCCAACAGTCCATCGTTCCAAACGCGGTCGAATGCCTTGGATATGTCAAGAGCAACAGCTCGAGATTCTCCGAAGTGTTCAATTGCGTTGTTCCAAATATGTGTTACATAAGTCAGAAGATCTCCTGTTGATCTATGTTTACGGAAGCCATATTGGTGATCGGACCAATAACATCAAGTATCTGGGCCTCCTCTACGACAAGCGACTAGTACTGAAGGACCAAAGCAGATAAGGCTATGTATGTTCTGCTGCAAAATCCGATAAGAAAAAGCATGGGGTCAAAATTTTGCAAATTTCGTGCCATTTTTGAACCACTCTCAAAAGTCAAAATCTAGGCAGACATAGGAGGATATCTTCCAATAATTATTACAGGCGTAGTAGTGCAAGTGTTGTATGTCATGAACAGGTGATGTCTGCCGCATTACCCGGTAGTACTCTATCTCGACATCTTCACGTAAAATTTCTCAGCTTCCACCAAAGCATGTATTTTACAATATTCTTGCGAAGAGTCATATAAGTGTATGCACATACAGAAAATGTGTAGAAAACGTCCAACTGTGAAGCCTTGAATTCTGAATTATACATTAAGACAGATACATTATTACAACCAGATGTTGTTGAACGATTTAGATCTACATCACATAAAATGTACGGCTTTGGCCCCGCATGGACATGTACCCTACCAAGATATGCATATGTTGTGTTAAGTAATCAAAAACTGGAATTGCTCATTGATATGGATTTGTTTATCCAAAAAGCTATACAAGGGGGCTTAAGGCATTGTTCGAAAAGATATGCTAAGGCTAATAATAAGTATATGTTAAATTATAATCAGGGAAAGGAATCCTTTTATCACTTATATTTGGATATTAAAAAGAATTATTGTTAGGTTATGTTGCGGTATGTCTCACATAAAGACTTCAAGTGGATAGATAGTTATGATATTGAAAGTTTTAATTTTTGTTTAAAATAAAACCTGATGATGCAGACGATGGTTATATAATAGAAGTAGATTAAGAAATACCTCAAGAATTACATGATAACTTTACTGATTTACCACCTTGTCCGAGCATAGTAAACCGTTGGATTGTGAAGATACGAAATTATTGGCGACACTTTTTAATAAAGAGAAAAATGTGAAGCATTGTAAGAACTTAAAGCAACCGCTAAATTTAGGGATTAAATTAACTAATATTCATCGCATTCTATACTTTAAACGGCACTTTGGCTAAACTGTACATCAACCTAAATACAAAGCTGCGGAAAGAAGCGAAAAATGAATTTGAGAAAAATTTATATAAGCTTTTGAATAAAGCTATGTAGAACATTAGAAGTCACTCAACTATATAGCTTATAACTAAACGGGATGGGCGGTATGGTGCTGAAACGATTATCTCGAGGCGCTAGTTCAAGAGGGCTATAATTATTAATAAAACATAATAGTTAAGTTTGCCGAAACCAATGTATATTTCAATAAATCATTATATGTCAGAAACGTAGATATATTATAAGCGATTTTCTGATTGTAATGTATTATATACTGATATTGATTCGCTGAAATATGAGAACAAACATAAGCATATTTATCAAGTTATAAAGCAAGATTTTTATTCACGCTTTGATACATCTGACTATAGTCCAGATAATATTTTTAATACCATATTCTAAGAGTTAACAAAAAAGTTTCAGATATGACAAAAGATAAGAATAACTGGAGAATTTTGATATATTTTGCTGGACTTAGATGAAAAATTAGTAAGTATTCTACTGAACTACTTTACACATCAAATGAGCCAGATTTGGAAGGAATTAAGTTGGAAAAAGTCGTTAAAGAAAGTGAGGTCGCTGAAAGAAATCCGTTAAGTTTAAGTGTAACAAAAATCCAAGAAATTAATCCACCATAATTAGTCCAGATTTTTTTACTAAAAATACCCTAATTTGGCATAAATAAAGTTCGTTTTCGCTAACAAGATAACACATAATAAATTTTCACTTAAATAAGACGCATAGTTCCTATAACATTCCTTAAATAATGCCCGTTTTTCAAATTTACCCTTCAGTAGAACCAATTTGGCTAGTTTATCCTAGGTAATACCTTTCTGAACAAAAACTAGTGAAATTATTTTGACAACCACCGGTCGCTCATTTCTTACGCTAAGGAAACCACTTCTTGTAGAACCTACGTTCCCTAAAAACTTACGTATTTTATTACATTTCTTAACCTTCAAATTTTTCTAATAGTATAAATTTACTAACACATTATTATAAGATTATTCAGTGGCATAGCTGCAATATTTTCAATACAGAGAGAGATGCTTCGAATCCTGGCCTCTACTTAGCTTTTTTTAATCATAATGAAATACTTCAAATAAATAATTTTCAAACTTGGTCAAAAAATACATCGAACACATACACTAATTATGAAGGGGACGGGAATTTTGTGGAATACTGGATAATAATACAGAGGTCGAGTACCTAGTTAGAGTACCCCCGGGAAATGCAGCGGACATCAACTCTTCACGACATACGTCTGCGCTATTACATTTGTAATAATCACTAGATAATGTCATATTGTGTCTGCACAGATTTTTACTTTTGGAAGTCGAAGCGATAATTCATTAGCAATGTTCAGCTCCGATTCCTGGATAAAGCTACCCACCACCCCAACCTGACAGAAATACTTACGGACCTCCGCCCAACGATAGGGCTTGCTAAGCAAAGCCCTCAGACTCTCTCCTCCAGAAGTACTATTAAGTTAGTTATAATTCATGAAATATCTTAAGTCTCAGGTATCTCATTTATATACATACATTTACGTAGGCTAAGTTAATTAGGTTACTGACAAGTAAATATATTAAGATTGAAAATTAATCTCATGTTAGATCAGTTTATATAATAGTAGTTATAGAGCATAGCCCTACCTGGTTTATTCAATAAATGATATTAGATTAGCAACGGATGGCACCTTCAGAGTTTATTGGTATAGATAGATAACAAATCGAACATAGTAAGAGCGTGCTCTCCAAAAATAATGCATTATTAAACGTAATTAGATAGAACCTAAATTTCGTCTACAATAATAATTTAAATTTTTAGAAAATTTGTCCAAGGGATCATAGTAATATAAATATAATAAAAAAAGAAACTTTAAATGATCTCATAAAGGATGTTTTAAAAGAAGGAGAAAAAATAAGTAACATATTTTTTCTTGGAGAAAACAACATGAATTTATTTTCGTATATCTTTTTTATTTTAAAGAGATAAAAAAAAGTGTATTTTTGCAAGGATATACGACAATTTTTACCCTTGAAAAATACGATGTATAAAGGCCTTCATTTGTTTTATTTTTTATATTTTTCGGTCTAAAAATAAAAATGACGTACACAAGCCTAATCAGTTATATTTTTTGAGTGTTTTTTAAAAAAGGTGAAAAGGAAAAAGAATAGATGAATATAATAACATATTTTATGTTTCATTTGATGAAATAAATGAGTTTACCTTATTCTATACAGAACTATTCTCAGTTGTTACGAGTTTTCCTGGCAACAATATTTATTTAGAATTAACTCTAAAATGCGTGCTAACTTACATAATACAATAATCTAAAAAATTGGGTTATAAAAATAACATAATTCATTATTCCCTCATAATACTGACATATCACCAACTATATGATAACTCGTAATATATTTAAACAAATATATTCTATCCGTGTTACTATTACTCTGTATCACTTAATCACAGGTACATACATATTAACAAATGTATATACTTTCTAAGAGAGATCATCAATTACATCATAGTAGTAGTTTATGTAGGTCTGACCACAATACGAGGAAAGGCAGGTTTATCAATTTACATATATGGCAGTAAAGGTGGCGGAGAAGTCCTTTTTTATATTCTGATAGTTCATGTCATTCGAACTTTTCACGATAGGGCTAAAATTTAAACAATCAGAAATTCTTTGACGTAACTGTAGATCATTGCGAAAGGTCAAAAGACGTTTTTAAATCGTATTTTTTTTCACAAGATGTTGCACAAATCAATTCTATTTAAAAAATGTAGCATCATTACATTTACATTTTGCGTACCTTCTGGAGGAGTTATTGAATGCCTCAGGCACATTTTGACCCTGCTGGATCAATTCTGAATTGACGATTTCCCTTATATTGATAGAAACAATGACCATACTTGCTTACTCATCGACATCTCTTGAGTCTCGCGAAAAGGGACTCTTCTACTGGGATTGTTGCCTCGTTTCTGAATCTTAACCATACATCCAGCTTTCATGGTCGGAAATGGCTCTCGATAACGGAGTTTCATGGTCGAAAGCAAGTTCTTTTTGTTCTATGTCAACATAAGACAAACTTCGCAGCAATTCTATGCATGTAAATCCTCCAGTTAAAATTCGTTTAGATGTACGACAACCAATAGAAAGTTTGTCAGTGATGCTCAGAATTGTCTGATGAATGACTTCTTGAACTTTGGTAATGATTTCAGGTGAGATCGTAGTCGCTTTCCATCAAATTTCAGCAGACCTTAAGGTTTTAAAATTATGCAAAAAATTAACGTATCCATTATAAAAATCGCAAATAGAAACAATTACTCTTTTACGCAAACGTGCATACAGACCAAACTGAGCAACCTAATAAGTCGAAAACTGTCAGGCAGCGTTGTTAGAGATGTACCTTCTGCCTCTTATCGACGGAAATCGATATTATTTCGCGTTCTTACTATCTAGCGTTAGTCGTGGGACATTCGAATCGTATCACGTATTATGTAGCTATAGTAGAGATAGTTTCAATAGTATTATTAATATTTTCCCTTGTTTTGGATTATAATTTTTAACAATATTTTAGCATAATTATTTACGGTTAGAGGGTTAGAGGAGTTCTTGCACATATTATACGACCATGGAGTCTAAGATTCTAAAAATTATGTTATAATTAGTTAAAAATGTATGTATTCTATTACATTTTCTAACTTTCAAATTTTTCTAATAAGATAAATTTACTAACACATTATTATAAGATTTTTCAATGGCAGAGCTGCAATATTTTCACTATGGTTCGAATCCTGTCCTTTACCTAGCTTTTTTAATTATAATAAAATATTTAAAATAAATGGTCAATCAATACATCGAATACATAGAACAATTAAGGAGACAGGAATTTGTGGAATACTGGATAATAAAACAGATGTCGAGTACCTAGGTAGGGTACCCTCGGAAAATCCGGCGGATATCACTTGTTTATGGCATATATCTGCGCTATTACATCTGCAATAACTACTGGCTGATATCATCGCGTTTATGCGCAGATCTTAACTTCTCGAAGTGGTTCAAAAATGGCACGAAAATGACAGAATTTGGGCCTCATGCCTTTTCTTATGGAATTTTGCGGAAGTATATACATCACTTTATCTACTGACTAGGTCGCAGCCACTACCATGAAGGCCCACCGGCTTCGTGCATACTGAACAAATTAAGTAACATAGTTTTCCTACAGTGCCGCCAGACGTTGCAGATGAGCAGGGCCACACACAACAGACTTCGCAAACTGCAAATAACCAGTAAAATACGCTAATTGTGGTAACGAGCACCAAGCAAATGACAAAAATTACCCGTTTTATTTGTATAGAATTAACCAGATTAGAAAAAATCAAAAGACAGCAACATGTTAACAGCAACAACCATCCAGAAATGGAACTAGACAAACAACGAAATCGAAGAAATATCAGAACAATATGCCCAGATGAGAAGATAGCCACATCAAAATTCCCAACAGGTTAGTGAAATATATATGGGCAGATCGATTACTTTTCGATAAAAGTGTGCGGACGTGGGTCAGCGATTTGCATGCCGATTTTTTGTTCGAACGTAGCTTCGAAAAGAAGGTCATCCTCCAAATTTGAGCTCGATACGATAAAATCCGGCAGCTGTAGAATTTTTTAAAATTTAAAAAAAGTCGATTTTTTCGTCATTTTCAAAATTTTGTATCTTAACTTTCATGTAACTTAGAGATTCGAAAAACTGGGCATTCTTCTCTGTTAACCTTATACTTTCAAGAAAAAATGGATTTTTGTTTTAAACTTAAATCCGCTGCTGCTTTTATCTGAGCCACTGTTTTTGCTTGTTTTTGAAATGTTCTCAGATTTACAGTCATAGACATAACTTTTTTCTATCAACTCGAAATCGCTTGAAATTTTGAGAGATTATACTTCTTTCTATCCTCAACAACCCTGATAATGTAAGGAGGGAGTAGAAGGGGTTTATGAGCTATGAATTTTTAAAAGTGTGAAATTTTCTACTTAATATGACATTTTTGTGGTTTTATCCTTAATTTTATAAATTTGACGTAATAAATTAATACTTATTCTTGTGTTAATATACATAAAAAAAAAGATAAATGAAGCTTAAAAATTTTAATATTCAGGTGAAGTTATGGAAAATCATAAGATCTTTGAAAATTATTTTTTTTATTTGTTATTATTATATTTAAAACAGTCTTACACAAAATGATTTTTATTATTTATTATTATATGTATATTAATAAGAATTCATTAAAAAACATTTTGTGTAAGACTGTTTTACATATAATATTGAGATAAATAAAAAAAAATGAATTTTTAAAGATCTTATAATTTTTCATAACTTCACCAGAATATTAAAATTTATAAGCTTTATTTATCTTTATTTTTATATATAAACAATGGATAAGTATTAATTTATTACGTCAAATTTATAAAATCAAGGATAAAACCACAAAAATGGCATATTAAGTAGAAAATTTCACAATTTTAAAAATTCATAGCTCGTAAACCATTTCTATTCCAAACTTGGAATTTCCAGGTTTTTTTGAGGATAGAATGAAGTATAATCCCTGAAAGTATCAAGCGATTTCAAGTTGACAGAAAAAAGTTATGGCTATCCGAAAATAGCGATTTTTCAAAAATCAATCGTTTTTGTTTGGTCATATATTAAAAGAATAGAGGCATTCAATGAAAATTAGGGTAGATATCAACAGAATATACCTAGACGAAAAATATAAGCCGTAGTCCAGCCCTCTACTTCAAAAACTGTAGAACTGAGAGCATTTCAAAAAGAACCAAATTTCGTTAAAACAGTGGTTCAGTTAAAATCTCCCAGTCAAGCCGGAATTAAGTTTAAAACAAAAATCTATTTTTTCCTTGAAAATATAAGGTTAACAGAGAAGAATGCGAGTTTTTCGAATCTCTAAGTTATAAGGAAGCTTTTTAAAATTTTAAAAAATTCTACAGCTGCCGGATTTCATCGTATCGAGCTCAAATTTGGAGGATCACCTTCTTTTCGAAGTTACTTTCGAAGAAACAATCGGCATGCAAATCGCTGACCCACGCCAGCACACTTTTGTAGAAAAGCAATGGATCTGCCTATATATATATATATATATATATATATATATATATATATATATTATATATATATATATATATATATATATATATATATATATATATATATATATATATA
>CM032446.1:163376034-163488862 GCA_019049505.1 Pachyrhynchus sulphureomaculatus
TATTTGGAGGCGTAGTAGTAACAATCTGTTTATCTTAAATAAATATTTTACATCATAGATGCAATAAATTTTATTAAATTTCATAAGTTTAACTCTTAGGACGAAAATGCGATGTTTTGTAAGTTTTAAAATAGAACTTTTGATTTTATAATGAGTTAATATAAGATGTTGGGTTTGTACATAGCTCCAGATTTTTTCTAAAACAAAATTAAATATTGCGTTATGAAATATGTGTCAAATATTTGTTACCCATATACATTTTAATATGTACTCGCCATTTTTAAAACAGTATCAAAATAGATTTGTAGAGTATTTTTTAATGTTACTTTTTCAAAGATTTCTCTGCAAGAATTACTTTTAAAAAAAGGTGAGCTACCTTATGTTTTGAGATGCCTATTCAAGTTCAAAATATTATATTCCATTTTTTTTCAAAACATATATGTTTCCATTTCTTCAGTTATATGAAAAAGTTTATTTTTAATTTGAGTATATAATCTTTAAAATATATTCTTTGGTCTTCAAGAAATTTAGAGTAAACTATGCAATCGACGTCGCCATTATTTGTAAACATGCAATATTTTACACTATATTTATATAAAATATTCTGTTTCTGGATCCGCTAACGATATTAAAAACTTATATTAAAAATATATATAGTAATATATATAATAATAGTGGTCTTTTACTTCCTTTAATCGTATTTTATTTAAAGTTAAATTATTAGCTCGAATAGCTCGTATATCCTAAACATTCAATGTTCCCAACTGAATTCCCTGCAGGAAACTTTAGGAGAGTTGTTTTCTTATCATAGGGTAGCAAGGTTTGATAAAGTATGATTTAATCCTACACAGCACGGCCTGACGGCGCAGTAAAGACTCTACCCCCAGAGTCTTTATGGTGGAATTTTATACTTCTCGTTATCGAAACAAATGAGGGACAAAAATTTATACAACTATACATTATACACTGTACGTTCCCATTGTAAACCGTTAGACCTGTCTAAAAAGCTAATCTGAACAGAAACTTTTGCATATAGAAATTTGTCAATATATTCTGTACAATGAAAATTTGAAGGTCAGAAGAGACGTATAGTATAACTTGGGTACTATTATAAAAAGTCCAGAACAAAATTCGGTGGGATCATTATTTCATCTTTTTGGTATACGCAATAAATTACAGTCTGTTATTTAAAACTGCTATTGAAGAATGGTAGTACACAAAAAATCGGCCTCTGTGGAACAGTAGATTAACTTAGTAAGTTAACGAGAAGTTACACCTATAACCTCAAATATAAATGACTTATTTATCATCCAGCGTTTAGTTTGCAATTGAAGTTTTAAGTCATTTTCAACTTAAAGTCAATTTACTCTTTGTAATAACTTACTGCACTGCAAATGCAAAGAAAAAATACACCACAAATGGATCATTAAAAAAAAATCGTTCAAACTTGTATTAAAAGGATCTGAGGTAAAATGTTGATAAAATATGCGTCCTCTATGCCTAGTGAATAAATCATCCTGAAAATGTATGTTTTTCAGCGTGTACGTTAGTGCAAAGAGTTGTTAAAAACTTTACCATTTTAGTTTAAAAAAGTATATATTACGGGAATAAATTACATTTAAAGCTCAATTTTGTACAAATAATTCTTCACCAAACAAAATGTTATAAACAAACAATTTTTTATTCAAGCCCAATACACTACATTTCCGTAAAGCCATTCACCTCTTTAATTAATTCCCTTGTTTTAAGTTGATTGAATTTTGGAATTCAAAATAAAATTATACAATTTCCCTCTTTTAGAACCAGATAATTATTAGATTTTACGGAAACTATAAATATGCCCAAATTTTTTAATTCTCATTATTGAATATATCAATATATTAAACTATATTTATAACACTTGCTTAAGCCAACATACTAGTAATGAAATCCTATTGGTAATATAATTCTAATTTTGTGTATCTTCAGGTTATCGTCAAACCAGAAAAAAAATGGAAATCCAGTATTTCCTTTGCAAATATATTTCCTAAAGTAAGCTTAGAAACAACAGGTTTCATACCAACTTTATGTATCATTTGTATACCAAATTTGAAATGGATATCTCATTTCTTTCGAGAGTTATTATGCCAACAGACAGACTACTTGACCGACAGACTGATAGAAATGAAAGACTACATCTTTCGTGATCCAGGGATCTTCGAAAGCATAAGGAAAAGGGCGATTTTTTTTCACGAACACAATACTTCCCTGTAATAAGAAAAGTACCTTTCAAAGCACTGTGTTTAAAGTAAATTAGATAAAAAGATTAGTGTTCTCTAGGCCTCCATTCAACTATACGACGTATCCATTCTTCTTATTCTTTGCGATATGCCCAGCCCAATTCTACCCTAATATTTGTTGTATTACATCTGCCACTTTTGATCTTCTTCGTACCTCTATGTTAAAAATACGATCTTGGGGTCTAATATTTAGCTCTCTCCTCTCCATTGCTCTTTGGGTTACCTGGAGTCTATATGTTATACTTTTATTTAAAGCCGAAAAATATAGTCCAGTTTTAATAATTTTTATTATTACTTATCGGGAATTTCAGTTGGTACCGTATGAGCCCAAAATAATACAACTTCCTACTATTACCTTTACCAGTTTAACACAGCTTTCCGCTTTATGTGAGTGTTGATATGACAATTTTAACAGTAATGCTTGGGCAAAAACCGTAGTAATAACAGTAACACTTTTGCCAACTAATTTGGCAAGCCGTTAAAATTAAAGGGTACATAAAAGAAATTAAAAAGTATGACTGTGCATTTTTACGTTCATAAACAAACACAGAGTATCTCATTGGAAGTCTTTATGGATCAGCAACAACTCTATAATATTCTCCTAAGTAGTCTTTTACACTTATATAGACATTGTAAAATTCTTTACATTTACCATTTCATTCGTTAGTTTCAAATTTAGAACTTTTATAGCACATTACTACACTATAATATTTACTTTTTGAATTTAAATAAAATATGCGGTGTTATGAAAATAGTTTAATTTATTTAAACTGTTAAACCTTTGTGTGAAGAGGAATTGTGAAAAAATAGTGATAAATGACGCTTCGCTATAACTAAGGAAAAATTGACCACGAATATTTATGATTTTTCAGCATGTACGCTAAAGGTTGTAGCTAATATACACATCAAAAACAATTGTCACTAATTTTTATAATAACCTGGATTATTACAATATTGCCATGCTTCAAATTACAGTTACAGTGTGTCAAAGAAGAACGTGGCCGCTCCTATTCTTGAATGTATTCTTTGGTATGCTAACAACGGCGCAATTACCTTAGTAAGTTGTCCAATCGCTTTCTGCATTAATAATCGCCTGGTATCTCGAGACATGCTGTCGACGAGATTTTCTGCATACTCAGGCAATGATCCCCAAATTTCTCGAATCTCATAAGATAACCGAGTTAAAGTCCTCAGTCTTTCCACTGAGCTTTCTGTTAACAAATAACCAAACGTTTTCAATAGGGTTGGAGTCCGGCGATTGTGAGGGCCATTCTAGTATCTTATCGTGGGCCCAAGCGAGCCGCTTTGCGACGTGATTTTTATCCAGCAAAGGTTTCTTCAACGTGCTTCGGAATTTGACATCATGAACACGAAGATGTTGTCGAATGGGACTTATTCAAACTCTTAATTTTACCGCTTAATAAAGACACGATTCGTTTTTCGACTTTCGAAGCCACGTTTAGCAATCGTCGACATTTTTCGTCTTGTTAAAACTATTTACCCACTTCTTCACAAATGACACCGACTCTTTAATATATTCAGAGACCGCGGAATGTATCATTCCTTTGGATGGGAACAACTCGAACCAAAGCGAAAACAAGTTACTCATTTTGAATTTTAGGTGATTTTGACGAAAGTTCTGACCCGACTGATACTTTTACTACAATGCGTCGTAAATAAACGTTTCCTCTACCGTTTTTGTGTTGAATCGCATCTGCCAAAAATGAATTATCTCGGACTCTTACTTGATAGACTGTAGTTATTTTACTTCATACCGAATTAAAAAAATGTTTCTTTTTTCAATTTAAGAAAAACCATTGATGCTGAAGAAACAAACTACTTTCAAAGTTTAGTGTTTTAAAAGAAATTATTTACTTACAAAAATAACCACTAACACCAACAATTTTCTATCTAAAACTGAAATATTTTACACTCACTAATACTCTACATTTTCGTGGAAAACATTCTTTAACTTTCATAGAGATTTCATTACGAAACAGCGTTGAGCGACATGAATTATTGTTTGAGATACAAGAGGGCTGTTTCCGTCGGTTCGTTTGTCTGGCAGTCTGTTGGTATGAAAATTCTCGAATGAAAAGCGATATCAATTTTCAAACTTGGTATATGTCTAATACGTAATAAGGGGAAGAAGATTATGGTTTTTGAGCCATATCGCTTAAAGCGAATTGTAGAGAAATTTTGTATGGTTATGATAGTAATATGGAAATTTTTAATCGTTTTTTGTTGAGATAATAAACAAATGTCTCGCATAAATATTTGTGGTATAAAAGTGGTGAAAGGAATGAGGAAGAATTCAAAAATTAGGTTATTTTTCAATTATTTTCAACTTTAACTTAAGAAAGGGGTATAAGGAGTGGAGGTCGTTAAGTACTTTATAACTTCAATAGTGTTTTGAGAATACTTGCCGGTTTTTTGGTTGATATAATTGCCAAATTTTTAGGTATATAATTTTTAGTAAAATATATAAGGGGTTAGTAGGATGGGATAGGGGTTAGAGGGGTTGCTTCATATATGGTATATCCAGTTATATGTCATTTTCAATGTTTTCGGACTGTCAGAAATATGAAAATTAAGTTATTTTTTCTATCAAATTTAATAGTTCTCTATGGGGGTAAAATATATAATCATTTATATTAAACATAAAAGATGCGACAGAGCTGGAGAAGGGAGGTAGAAAAGTGACTTCGTATTTGTCTTGTTCTTTCAATCAAGGAATCTAAACAATACATTTTTTTTTTAAATCGATTGTTAGCACGGAAAGAGGGTTAAAGGAGTGGGGGTCATTGTACCAATTTAATAGTATTTTGATTATTTTTCCTGGGATATTGGTAATATACTTCTATTTCATTGGTCTTATTTTTCAATTATTTCTAATTTTTATAGAGAATATGAGAGATTGAGATTTGATTTCAGAGTAACCTAAAAAATGTTAAGTTAAATATAAAACAAGTTTAAGAAATTAAGTTGGCGAGAGTGTATTTATAGAACAACTGATAAATTATTGTAGTTTCTTTATCTGCTGCCGAGAAATATTATATTGGTGAAAAATTATCCTCCGAAATTTTCCTTTTTTTCAGAGTTATTAAATCACGAACAACATATTTTTTTAATTTAAAACTTCATACTAAATAATATTTTATATCGCAGAAATAATAATCTATCCACACATTACAAAATAGGCTTATATTTATTTAAATATTAAGAGGTTCTTTGCAGTCTAGCTGACAATCTTTTGATCTGTGTTTTCCATATTTGAATTTTATTCTTTATCATACGTACTTTTCATTGCCAGATACCATATGTATATTTTATTCGATGTAATTCTAAAACAGAGGAAGTTAGTTTTTTAATCAGTAAATACTTTTTTAATTATTTAAAAATCGTAAATTTTTACTTTCTTTATAATCATTTCACCATAAAGTGGATTGTATTAAGTTATTCTTTAGTGTGAGATAGTCAATTTTAGCGTTTAGTTTAGAAACGTATTTTTCAAGAAAAGTACTAGGTAACTCATTTTACCAAAAATTTTTTCCTTTTGGCGTTCTAGTTCCATCACCATGCTGCGCAATGGTTTGCGCGATAATCTAAATTTTTTTACTGGTTTAAAACCAACATTAATATTGTTATATCTGATTAGTGACTCCATCTTGACTGTTTGTTTTTATAGTGTACCTATATTTTCTTAATATCTTTACTAGAATACAATTATTTAATCAGTTGTTAATACAGTCTTTCATTTTTAATAACACACGGTTGTGAGATACGTACGAGTGTTATAAACAAATACTTTTTTTTAATCAAGGAGTGCAGTATTATTATTGAGATGTAGAAATTTACATATAGTTTGTTGTAGAAACGTAATATCCAATGGTTTATTAGTAAAAGTAAAATTTCCGATTTTGTGTGAACTTTAACTTTTTTATGAGAAATATTTGCGATTCCTTTAAAAGAAATTGACAGAAATATCTTACTTGGCAAGAGTTTTTGGTTGTTTTTTTACTTGAAAATTCAATTATTTTAAGAAAATATTTTTAACCAAATATTTTGAACTTGACAAAATATATCTCAAACGATTTTTTATTAATAACTCTTATCTTTAGATACAATATATCGCCATTGTCAACATACAGTGAACTACTATCAAGAAGAGAAGTGCGTTATAAGTTCTTAGAAAATTAGGTTTTTCTTAAAATTGTTCCTTAGTCATTAATACATTTTACACTTCGTGGAACATTTCTAAGTAAATGTTATCACACCTGCTTAGTGAATAACACTGGTCAACACTATTTTTGTAATACGAAATTGATAGTAATATTATCTTAAATTTTAACAGAGGTTGGGTGTTATAGTTTTTATTTGGTCACCAACAGATTTTTGTTACATTACATTATTCAACTTGATAAAAAGGACAAGCATAAGCACACAGATTATTGCTTATGTGGAGAACTAACTTTTCAAAATCAACAGCGAAATTTTAGAATTCTAAGTAATAAATGCTATCTTAACTATTTCGATTTTTCTGTTCGGCTCCAGTACAAATCTTTGGTTCCACATGTTTCTTTTATAATGTGTATTAGATATATTATCAGATGGGCTAAGTGATCTCGAGATAGGTCCGAATCAACTATCTCCCAACACGTCATTATATTGTACGACCTAGATCAGCGTCTTCCAAATCTGTAAAAACTGACGAATTGTGTGTTATTTCAGGTCAAGATGCGATCCACCTTGTGGATATGTCATTAAAGAAGAGAATTTTTATAGTATAACATTTTGCAGAAAAACTCGAATACTCAAAGATGCATTGAAATGTTTCGGAATTTTCTTTAAAAACTTCTTGGTAACCATAAAACTGTAAAGATTTAATTAATGAACTATCAACATCTTACAAAATTTTGGGATAGTACTTGTCGTTAAAAATACACTTCCTGGTATTCTCTCATAGGAGCGGCGAATATGGCAAAAAGTTCATCAAGCCATTTCCAGCATGGAAAAGCAATACCAAGGAAAATGAAACCCTAGATTGTTGGCATACTATTGTTGGACATTACCTGAATTCTCATTATAAATCCTATATATATATATATATATATATATATATATATATATATATATATATATATATATATATATATGTATATATATATATACATATATATATATATATATATATATATATATATATATATATATATATTTATATATTTATATATATATATATATATATATATATATATATATATATATATATATATATATATATATATACGAGACGCGCTTTTTAATTAGGTACCGATGCAGCGTTGAGGTTGTCGTTCCGCGCATTCGTTCAAGTTTACGTTTGTTTGCGCGTGTTTAAAATGCTTTAAACCACAAAAATCCCGCGGATTGTGCTACGCGCTGTAATTCGTTTTTTAAAAGTAAAACACGCTATGAATAATGGAATGGTAAGAAAGTGAGTTAGAGATTTTAAAGATGGCAGTACAAACATGCACGATCAGAGACGAAGTGGGTAAATATATGTCATTAATGATGACCTGGTGCGGAAAGTTGATGAAAAAGTTACATAAATAGACGTTTACGATTACATCATTATCTGATTTTCTTGAACTTTCAAGAACGGCCGTGATGCAGTAGTTAGCAAACGAGGTGGCAAATTTGGAAAAAGATGGAATAGAGAAGCTCATCTTACGATAAAAATGGAAATTATGTTGAAAAGTAGATTAAGTTGCGTTGTGGGATGTTCTTCTGCACATTTTTCTTTCCTGCGCTTCGTGGACCAGTGTATAAATTGGTTTGTTCGCAACATGAATAACTTAGTACACCCAACGGGACGGAGAACGTCTTCTACTTGGAACTTTTCCTTAAATAATGATTTTTGTATGGATGAAACTTAAAATACGTTGTGGGACTTTGAGCTCTGATATAATTGAGTTATTGGTCCGTCGTGCGGTCCACGAGATCCTAAGCATTGTTCGCTAGCAGTATATTTCTGTGGCATCTAGTTTTTTTTAGTTTCCGACTTTCTCAATATCCGGGACTCACAGCCATAATGTGAGAATAGGAAAGACAAGACAATTTACTAGTTTGATTTTTACTTGTTTGGACATGTGTATATATTTTGCCTAACAACAATCGTAATTTTGGCTTTATTTATGTTCAGTTTAACTCCGAGTTCTACACTTTCTTTTTCTACCCCCTTAAGTATTTGTAGTAATTTCTCTTCGCTCCCAGCCAAAAGATCCTAGTCATCTGCAAATTTCAAATTACTAATCATTTTACCGTTAATGATATCCCTCCTTGCCAATCATCCAAGGCCCTTCACATGATATATTTGCCAGATATATTGAAGTTTGGTAGATAGTATGCAACCTTGTCTTACACCACAGTGAGGTTAAAATTCTTTAGATTTTGTATCATTACCAATAACATGGTACTTAGTATTGGTGTACCGATTGTCAATTAAACTTGTAAAATGGATAGAACCTCTCATTTCTTTAAGTCTTTGCCAGAGTTCTGCCAATTTTACCTTATCAAACGTCTTTCGATAGTCTAAGAAGCATAAATAGAGATAGTTGTCAAATTCACTTGCTTTTTCATTTATTTGGCGAATGTCTAATAGTTGATCTCTGGTTCCCCGACCTCTTGAAAAGCCGGCTTGCTCTGGTGAGATTTGTGGTACAATGTACGTTTCTAAACGATCATTAATAATTTGCAGGACGACTTTACTGGCATGAGTAAATTAAAGTTATTATTCAATAGTTGTCACAATTTGTATAACAAATAAATGCTTATACTGCACTCTGTCGGCGACTTACTAAGTCTATTCAAGCAGAGCAGCACAGCACGACTGGCACTTATTGCAGAAACGCTCCTTTCTTGAGCTTACTGCTCGAAGACATAGGTGGCAGCATTGGTATAACAACTAAAAACAAAACGAAAAAATCGTATCTTTAGAAGTTACCAAAAGTGTTCTTTGTATTTGCTGAACCATCCCATGAATAGACTTAGTAAGTCGCCGACAGAGTACAGTATAAGCATCTATTTGTTATAGTTTTCTGTTAGTTACTTGCATAAAGGACTAAAAATGTGTTCTGGTATTTGCTGAACCTAGCCCTGCTGATGAGCCGTGATACGGCGAAACGCGTCTTGGGATGGTTCAGCAAATACGAAGAACACTTTTGGTGACTTCTAAAGATACGATTCTTTTCGTTTCGTTTTTAGTTGTTATACCAATGCTGCCGTCACAATTTGTAATAGATCCGTTTTTATGGTGGGTTTTTATAGAACATCTTGCCCAGATTTATGGATCATTTCGACGCCCAGCTCTCCCATGGCTTGTATAACTTCTGAGGTAATCTGGTCAGGATCTGGAGATTAAAATGGTTTCATTTTGTTTATAGCTGCTTCAACTTCGCTTTTTGGTATATCTGATTCATTAGATTCTGTATTGATGTCACGAATTTCATTAGTGCGAGCGTCCTCGCTTGTATAAAGTTTTTCACAGTACCGACGCCAACTTTCAACAATTTCATTATAATTAGTTATTAAGCAGCCATCTTCATTCTCTATCGCCCAAGTCCCAGCTCCGAATTCTCTAGTAAGAAATTTTATTTTTTTAAACAATTCCCTTAATTGGTTCGTCAACGCATGCCTTTCCATTTCTTCACAAACACTGGAATAATAGTGATTTTTATCTTTGGTGCAAGATTTTTTAATTTCTTAGTTTTGTCTACTATAGTCAGTTCTTTGTTCATCTGAATTTTTAACTTTTTATATTATGCGTCTTTTTTCGTCTATTTTTAAGAATGTGTTATCGGAGATCTAGCGCTTACGTTTATTTTTTCCCTGGTTGTTCTGAAACCAGTTTTTTTGTCTCATCCCATATTTGTTGTGATTCTATGTTACTGTGGATCTGTGGCAGTGTTTTTTCTAGTTGTTCCTGGAACAATTTTAAATTATCTATCTTCATTCGATTTACATATCTAAGTGTACTTTTCAGTTTCAACCGAATTCTTTCTGCCAAAAGTTGGTGATCTGATCTGTAGGTTGTTCCTAGGCAGATGTGTTGTGGTAAATGAAGATTTCCATCGTGAATTGGATGTAATTAATCTGAATGCGCACTCTATCAACGGGACTTTTCCAGCTATACAACTTTCTAATATGAAAACTGTATTCATTATAGCGATATTCTTTTCTGTAGCAAATTCCATTAATTGATCGCTGCGTTCATTTCCTTTATCCATTCCATATTTGCCAATCACGGTTTTTAGGTCTTCGTTGTAATCTATTTTGTCGATTTTAGCGTTGAAATCTCCGCATACAATACAAACAAATCTCTTTGTTAGGAATCCGTTCGAGAGTTGCTGTAAGTCGATTATAAAAAGCCTTTGACTTCTTTGTCAAATTAACTGGTCGTAGGAGCGTAAACCTGAATAAAATTTATTGGATATGGCTTAGAGTTTGTTTTAAGTGCAATTATTTTGTCGCTGACACCCTTGAAGTCTGTGATACATTTTTGAAGTCGCTGAGTCAAAATTATAGCAACGCCAGTGTATGTCTATTGATCTGATCCGGAAAAATACACAAAGTTGTTGCAGCTAGTTTTAAAGTATCAGTTACCAAGCCAATGTATCACAGAGAGACCAGCTATTTCAGTGGAGTATCTCTGTTTTTCCTTCTCAATGATGAACATGTGTTTTCAGACTGTAACATATATTCCATTCCAAACAGCTATGCTCATTTTATTCCTAATCTGAATATATGATCAATCTTCCAAGCCAGTAGCTTTCTTATGTCCATGCCTGGTTTCCCTCAGATTTGCGGCTGCATCCGATTTAGTATCATTTGACCCGGAATCAAGATAGATCCGGTTGTCAGCCGGGTCACGTGACCGCATTCGAGGTTTATTTCTTGATGACATCACGCATTGACCTTCATGGGAAGCCGAAAGCAGTGGATTTTCTGCTTTCTTCATCGCAGTAGTACAGCAGAATATGTCTGTTACAGCACTACAAATCTCAGTCGAAACCACTAATGCTGCTACTCGATACTGTGATCTTGCTGCTGCTGCCGCTCGAAGCTGAGTGTTAGTCTGCTACAGTCAGACTGACTCAAATTCGAGCAGCAGCAGCAAGATCACAGTATCGAGTAGCAGCAGCAGCGGGAGCACTTGAAAATGCCAAATAAGATTTTGGTTAAACGTCATGCAAATTTATTGTTAGGCGAACAGATTGAAACCCGGAATTTTAATGTATTACATATATATTTATGTTATATATATATATTCAAAATAATAATTAAATTGGAAAATATTCACACAATAAACATAACTTACTTTTTTTGCGATATTGGATGATTTCATCGTATTACCAAAAAACTCAATTAAACTAACCTAAATTTCGAGGAACATTCTATTAATTAGAGATGCAAACGGCTTGCAGACCACAAGCGTTACTTACTAATTACCTCCATCAGCATAAAATTCACTTTAAAGCGTGTTTACATAAATTCAAAAAAGGTGTTTAGTTTTCTACCTTCATTTCAGGGGGAAAACTGGAATAAGTACAAACTTACTTCTTCTTATTTTAGTGTAATAACTACTGAATAGGATTAACACACAATTTTTTATTACATTTTAAGTTTTTTTGTTATACCCAAATTTGATATTATGCGATAAATCTAAAAAATTAGAACAGCTTTATTTTAAATAGTACTGGCATGGTCATAATAACCATTGAAAGAATATCTACCACTTTAATCCAGCATTTTGATGTTCATAAAGGAAGAAAAATTCACTACAAAGTTTAAAAATCCCAATTTTAATTTTCAGCACTTTCAGAGTGGCTAAGATAATAAAATAAATTGAAGTCATAATACTCGTATTATGTAGACCATGGAAAAAGTCAAAAATAAAAGTTGATTAGAGTATTTGGCTTGCGTTTATATGGTTCGTGTTTTTAGATTATAAATTTTGAGAAAATGATATAAAAAAAGAAAATGCTTTTAACTAATTGGTACATTATACAGTCCGTTTAATCACTAACGTAGTAACGAATCTGCGTATAATCTCTATAAAATCCCCCTACTTATTTTCAATTTTTGTTTCTTGAATAATTTGATGTTGTGTTTATAAAAAGAAGTTCATCATCGTATAATAAAAACGTTTATTTCCGCTTAGTTGATTATTATTATAGCATATTTTATTTTGCAAAATACATCTTAGTTTGAAGAGAAAAAAATCTAAAATAAAGCCCTAGTCGTTAAAGTTACTGACATAATAGCTATATATAAATAAGTGTTATGAATCAGCAATTATAGTTATTCTTCATAATATTGTTTCAGAAACACGTCCAAAATCGCGGGGAAGCATAATTTCTATTTTACTGGAGAAAATTATATTATTTTAAAATTATACAAAGCTCTAAAAGAAAATAGTAGAAATCCTTAAAGTTTATTTCGAAGAATTTTCTATAATTTACAGTAGGTATGTACCTGTTTTAAAAAATTGACATGAATCGGTATTTATCTGTTCTTTTACGTTGTTCCTTGTGAGGAAAAAGTTATTTGTGTGTTTGGTTCAGGTTATCGTTTCTTTTATCTAGAGTGGTAATCTTCATCAGCTTTTGCTTGTTATTTTGGTATGCTGGTGTATCAACCACTATTTTCAATTATTGTTCTACATCACTAACGGCAACTAATTAGAAGTCTAGAAATAATTTTTTCCGGTTAAATTGATTTACAGTTTGGGGAAAGAGTAAAAACCAAAATGGGAAAAGATTTATAAGTGACCAAGGAATTCTTTCGTATATTATAAATATTATTTTTTTTTTTGGAAGCGCTGGCCAAAATATTAAAAAACAAGCATAAACATCTTGTATTTCTTAAAACTTCTTGTGTAATATATCGACGAAAATTTTTGAATTTTAATCATATCTTAGTTCTCTCTACTAATTGGTCCAATGTGATTCTCAAGAAAGCGAAAATTATATGTAACACTAGCCGTGCCGGCTGCTCCGCTCACGTGGACTTGCTTCATTATGATCATCACTGTTTATTTCTTATATTACTCGTATCTAACGTAATAAAACATATCCTATAACCTGGCCAGAGAACATATGCATAAATCTAAAAAAAAAAACACACGTAAATCGGAAAAGTGGTTCCCGAGTGATAAGCGCACTAACGAACAGACAGACAGAGAGACGTTGCATTTTATATATATTATAGGTTATAGATTATTATTATTTTTGTATAATCTGGTCAGAGAATATATGTCTGAATAAAAAAAACACGTGAATCGGATAAGTGGTTTTCGAGTAATAAGCACAATAATGAACAGTCAGGCAGAGAGACGTTGCATTTTATATACATTATATTCCTTGCTACATAATATTGTTCCATATTTAATGGTTTAAGCAGTGTATTGCAAGAGAATAGGCTAGCAGCAAACTTTTTTCCGACTTGATTCCCTATTTTCGTCACTGCTTATTCCTTATGGTACCTATAACCTGACCGGGAACATATGTATGTTTTAAAAAAAAAGTACGTAAATCGGATAAGTGGTTCTCGAGTAATAAACGCACTAACAGACAGACAGGCAAAGAGACGTTGCATGTTATATATATTATAGAAAATTATAGATAACCTGGCCAGAAAACAAATGTATAAATTAAAAAAAAAACACGTAATTCGGATAAGTAGTTCTCGAGTGATAAGCGCACTAACGGACAGACAGAGATATAGACAGACCAAATAGACGAACGGACAGGCATACATACAAACAGACAGACAGACGGACAGAGACGCGTTGCATTTTATATATATTATATAAGATTATAGGTAACCGTGTCAGAGAACAAATATTTGATTTAAAAAAAAAATGTAAATAGGATAAGTGGTTCTCAAGTCATAAGCACACTAATAGACAGACAGATAGACAGAGAAACGCTGCATTTTATACATATTATATTATTTGCTACATGATATTGTTCCATATTTAATGGTTTAAGCAGTGTATTGCAAGAGTACGCGTTAGCGGCAAACTTTTTTCCGGCTTGATTCATTATTATCGTCACTGCTTTTTCCTTATGTTACCTAATGTATTAAAATATATCTTATAACCTGGTCAGAGAACATATGTATGGATTTAAAAAAAACACTTAAATCGAATAAGAGGTTCTCGAGTGATAAGCGCACTAACGGACAGACAGAGAGACGTTGCATTTTATAAATATTATAGATTATTAATTGTATCAAAATAAATGTTAATAGGTTTTAAGAGGAACTTAAAAATAAAATTTTAAAATACAATTAACTAAATAAATGGAAAACAGTCAATATTGATCTTTTATGACCAACGAAATTCACTAAAAAAATAACAAAGTGGAATACACGTCCTCATTTTTCGATTTTTAATTTGTTAGATAGCATCGATTTAATTGAAATTGCCAATATATTGTTTGTCAGGCTCGCCCATAGTGTATTTGACTCATTTGAAAAATATATGGGACTGAATTACATATGTTATGTACAGAGTTCATTTGGTTTTACGTTCCGTGTCAAATTTTTCTAATTTTTGGTAAAAAAATTGAAATTTTATTTTTAGATTTGGTATAATGTATTGAAATATCAAAGTTAAAAAGATAAAAAAAATAGGAATAATAATATGTAAAAACTCAAGGTCTTGACAAGATGTTAGTTACAATATATTTTACACACTTTCTGTTATGCTTAATTTTGTAAGTATGTCAATAATGGCTGCGTTTCAATCTAAGGTAGTCCTTAAGTATTTTAGAGTTTTTGAAACGCCTAGTAATGGAGAGCTAGTATTCAAATTTAAATTAGTCGAATTTCTATGTTTATTAAAAAATTCACAGAGTACAGTTTTTTTGCTCACGAAACTATTTTCAAAGCATTATTGTTCAAAACTTTTAAAGACACGCTTAATCTATTCTTAAAGCTGTGTTGTATAACTGTTGTTAATAAATATGAGTTTTTCAGCAGCGCAAAGGAAAATCTTTGCAAAATTTCAGTACCTAGTAATGTCATTAATACATATCAATCATATCAAAGGACCGCTACCTATGCTCAAGTTAAAATGATCTGATTGAACCTGTCCAAACTTAATTTTTAGTGTTCCGTACGGAACATTTATGGGATCACTTCGGGATTCGCTTATCTGTCTGTCGCACTCGATTATCTCCGAAACTATTTGATATAGAAAGTTGAAATATGGCACAATTGATATCCCAATCAGAGTTGTGTGGTTTTGAAAGTTAAATTTTGACTTAAGGAGTTAGTTTGGAGAGAGTGAAATCGAAAGTGAAACATTTTTTTTTACCAGGTCATCGAACTGAATAAAATATTTTGAAAAAATTCTGGAAATTTCTTCATAAAATGTAGATTGAGCGAAAATTATCTCTAGTGCATAACGTTTAATAATATATCTGATATAAAAAAAACTGTGAAAACTATATGGCTTGGTAATATGGTGAAGGTTTTATTAATATACTTTTCAGTACATTACTGTTCGCGTTTTTTTATAATTGAACAAATATCTAAAAAGTTGATTGATTGATTGTTTTTGTTGGGCAGGGTGCGTCGACAGCTAAGATCATTTAGCGCCCACTTGAGTTAGATATAAATAGTTCAGACTATGAACTTGAATTCTTTTAGGTAATTAGTGGTGTTTTTTTTAAGAGAGGCAAAAGTTTTAATAAGGATGATGATGTTGAATGGGATGCCGTGTGTGTCCCTCAAGTTTTGATGTTGATTGGATTCGAATAGGTGTAACACAGATAAGGGGGAGTCACATTTAGGGCAGAGTGGAGGGGGTTCTCTCTTTAATAGATGTACATGCGTAGAGTAGGTGTGTCCCAATGCCAGTCTTCTCATTATTACATTATGTCTTCGGTTCAGAGCTGAAGTGTTTAAGAGAGGGAATACATTGGTTTTAATGGACCATAATTTGTTCTGGGATCTTCCAAGTCCCATTTGAGGTGGAAGAGAGAGCTGTGTTGTGTTTTAAGAAGATGTTAAAATCAGAGTAATGGTTCTCTCCCGTGCTCGTACTGCCCCCTTCTATAGCAAGTTTAGCAGGATAATCCGCTCTATCATTATGAGGGTTGCCTATGTGGCTAGGCAACCAAAGCAAGGATATGGAACGTTTTTTTAAGGTAGCCGTGTACATCAGATCCAAAATTTGCCTGATGTAGTTGAAATTAAGGTTTATAGAATTGATGGCTTTAAGAGCGCTTAGGGAGCCAGAAATTATGAGTGTTGGTTGTTGTATGTTTGCTTGGAGGGAGAATCTGATTGCCAACAATTCTGCGGAGAAAATGGAGATGTGTTTAGGTAATTTAAACATTTGGACGATGTTATTAAAAAAGAAGGCAGCTCCAACTCCCTTATCCGTCTTTGATTCATCTGTGAAGAAAAGTAAGTGATTGGGATAGATATTGGATAGTCTGTCATGAAAGAGCTTGTTAAAGAAAGTGTTTGAGTGCTCTGATTTTTTATAGGAGTGCATAGTTAGGTCAATGTTGGGGGGAGGGGAGAGCCAGGGAGGAAAGGTGGTTAGAAGGGGGTAATTGTAATAAGGGGGGAGATATTATAATGGATGAGAAGTTTGTTGATTCTGTGTGGAATAGAATCAGTGGGGAATGTGATATTAGGTCTGTGGACATTGACCAGGTTGAGAGATGTTCTGGTATGAGGTCGGTGGAGGGAAGTTGAGTAAAATTTTAACAGTGATAGTTGGCGAGACAGTTGGAGTGGCTGAGTGGATGCAATACACTGTAAGCTGCTGATTGGAGTGGTTCGGAATACGCCGGTGGCCAGTCGAAGACAGCAATTTTGTATGATTTCAAGAGGTTTCTTGACATGAAGGCTTGCAGAGTCATAGATGAAGTCACCGTAGTTGTTTCTGGAAAGGACGAGAGACTTATATAAGTGAGAGAGGGAATAAAAGTCTGCGCCCCAGGACACGCCAGAGAGCATTCGTATGAGATTAATATCAGAGAAAGATTTGGTTTTAAAGGATTGAATATGGGGTTTCCAGGTGAGTCTGCAATTGAATATTAAGCCAAGGATTTTTAATTGGTCTACTGAGGGAATGGGGTTATTTGCAATGGTTAGCGGATTCATTCTAGGACAGAATTTCTTCTTGCAGAAGTGAACAGATGAAGATTTCTGGGGGGAGAAAGTATAGACGTGATTAGTTGCCCAGGTGGATAGTGAGTTGATGGAGCGTTGCAAAGATCTGGTACAATCTGAAGAGGAAGGAGAAGAGGTATACATGAGGATATCACCAGCGAATATTTTGCATTTTGTGTTTGGGGCAATGTGTTCTGTGAGAGTACTAAGGGTGATGTTAAAAAGTGTGGGGCTGAGTACAGAGCCTTGAGGGACTCCCAGAGAGGTAGTGAATGGACTGGAGGAGATGCCATTGACTTTTACTCTGGATGTTCTGGATTGTAGAAAGTTGCGGAAAGCAGTTGAGCAATGATTATGTTTTAATTGGTTATATCGAATGCTGAAGAAAGATCCAAGGAGATTAGAAGAGTGTGATTGTTGTAAGAAAAGGAACGCTTGATGTCTGTCTCTAGAGAAGCGAGGTGGTCCATAGCGGAACGGTGTTTACGAAAACCATATTGAAATGGGGAAAAAAGATCCTTGGTTTCTATTATCCAAGTCAGGCGAGCTAATACTATGCGTTCAAGCAATTTACAAAGATGGTTGGTAAGTGATATAGGGCGGTAGCTACTCAAAGGTGTTCTGGGTTTGCCAGGTTTATGAATGGGGATAATTGTTGAGATCAACCAGGAAGAAGGGAATTCAGCCTGTGACCATATGTGATTGTAAAATGTAAGTAGAGAAAGGAGCATGACGTGAGGGAGATGTTTAATCATGTCAGGATGAATATTGTCTGGTCCTGGGGCAGAACGTTTCATGTTGTTTAAGGCTTCCAAGAGTTCTTAAAAAGAGAAAGGGGAATTGTATGGAAGGGATTGGTTGGTGTTAAAATCATTGATGTTGATGGGGGTAGTGTGAGGGAGTTGAGTAGATTTGTTATGGAAGTAGGAGGCTAGTCCATTGGAAATCTCAGAATGATCAGTGGTAAAAGAGTTATTGATGGAAATTGTGGGTATACGATTGCAAAGGGAGCCCTTCATTCTTGTGACCGCAGTCTATAGGTCGGCAGATGTGATTGGGGATTTGATATTTGAAACAAATTTGTTCCAGGTTCAGATTTGGCTAGTTTGACAATTCTTCTTGCTCTGGCCCTAATTTTTTTGTAAGTTACAAAATTTGCAGGAGAGGGGTGGTGTTTGAATGTATTTAAGGCTTTTTTTCTGTCTTTGAGGGCATTTGCACCTTCGTCAAACCACCAAGGAACTCAAGGTCTATTGCGATTCAGGACTAGTTTGGGGATAGTTTTGAGGGCAGAGGTAAGAATTGAGTCAATGAAACTTTGGAAAAAATCGTTGACATCAGTGATGGGAAGACGGGGGGGGGGGGGGGGGGAATGACGAGGGAAGAAAAGGAATCCCAATTTGCTTTAGATAAGTTCCATTTGATGAGGTTATCCTTATTTTCAGGGGATTTAGGGGGATTGGGGTTAGGAAGGCGGAGTGTTACAGGATAATGGTCGCTGCCATAAGTATCTGAGGCTATGTCCCATTCCAGAAGGGACGACAGTGATGGACTGCACAGGGCTAGGTCCAAGGTGAAAAAGGAGCCAGAGGAAGAACTTATGAAAATGGGGGGGGGTTAGATGATTAAGTAAAATAAGGTTATGAGTTATGATTAGATCCTCGACTATTCCGCCCCTAGGGGAGATCAAGTTGGAGCCCCATATAGGGTTATGTGCATTGAAGTCACCCATCAGCAAGATCGGAGGTGGAAGCTTATGAACTAAGTCAGAGAGTGTGTTGAAGGTTATAGGGATGGATGGGGGCAAATAAAGATTACATATAGTAATTGGTGAAGGAAGGGTTACCCTGTGTGAAGTCAAGGGAGATATGGACATAAGTGCCACCCCTCCAGCCTTGTAGTATTTGAGTTTTGTATGGGAGTTGGGTTTAAAGTTTGTTTCCTGAAATGCCATTATTGAAGGCTTGAATTGTTTGATTAAAATTGAGTCCTCTTTCCTTTGTGAGAACCCATTCACGTTCCATTGTAAGATTGTAGTTGAGAAAGGTTTCACTTCTTTTTTTTTAATTGTTTTTAGATGACTGAGAGGAATCTGAGTTCATGATGCAGTCTGTTAGGTTGATGTCCAAAATGGACTCATTGGAGGTGTTCGGCGAGGATTTGGCCGAACGAGATTGGGATAGTTTCTTGTTGGCAGGTTTTAAGGAGGTGATGGTGGAGCGGTTTGGAGGGGGAGTTTTGGAGGATGTCTGGGAATGGGTAGAAGGCTGGGAAAGGGAGGAGGAAGGGGGTTTAGAATTGAGAGGTTTTCTGGATTCAGGGGGAGGGGAAAGGGGGAGGAGGGGGGGGGAGAAAGTGGATGAGGGAGAGGATTTTTTGGGATAATCAGTGGAGGGGGAAGGTGGTGGAATTGTGGTAAGATCGCACTGAGTGGAGGCACTCACCATTTTGGGTCTAGAACCTTTGGTTATGGTGCTAAAAAGTGTGGTCTGAAGGGGGTGAAGGGCCAAATACTTTCGCTTGGCTTCAAAGTAGTTAATCTTTTCCGTGGTTTTGAATTTCAAGATTTCAAATTCTGTTTTATATTTAGAGAAACCCTTGTACCTTGGTGAATGTGGTTCTTCACAGTTTATACACTTGGGGGTTTTAGAACATTGGGCTTCTAGATGTAAGTTGTGTCCACAAGAAGAGCATAAGGGATCGAATGTGCATTTGGCTACTGTATGTCCGACTCTTTGGCAGGCAAAACATCTCATCGGCTGCTGAAAATAGGGTCTGACCCGAATAGAGTACCAGCTCGCATGTATCCTGGTTGGCAGTAGGTGTAATTTAAAAGTTAAGACAAAGTTATAGGAGGGCTTGGCTTATTGATTTCTTTTCTTTGTGGAATACGGTAAATGTCTACTACTCCCTGTTCCTTCAATTTCTCTAAAATTTCCTCATTGGAGCAATGTTGAAGGTCACGACAAATGATGACTCCCTTTATGACGTTGAGTGTCTTATGTGCAGCTGAGATTACGTCAAAATCATGTAGTTTAGTTAGATTTTTGGCAATGTTAGATTGTTTTTCGTTTTCTACTTCGATTAAGATGGATCCATCTGCCATTTTTTTCGTGTCCTTCAAGGTACCAAAAATTGCCTCTAGGGCTTTATGTAACAAAAAGGGTGATGTATCTGTAAATGAGCCATTCTCTCTAGTAATTTTGTAGAATCTGTCATAAATAATGGGTATAGGTGAATTTAGATTAGAGTCTATTCTCGGTCTTTTTTGACCGGTAACTGGAGGGTAATTAATTGGGTTAAGGTTAAAATTCATTGTGTTCCCACGAGAATCCTGAGAAGGATTCTGGTCCGTTCCAGCTGAGCTCGGATACTGGGGTAAGGCTAAATTCAACGGAGGTTGCCCGGTATCCGAGGGAACCGTTGCATCTCCTCGTCACGGTCTCTAACAGCTTGAGATTACGCAATACCCTTAGGTTACAGGACATACAAAGGGGACTGAACCATACAACACAAAGAAACTCGGGTACCTCGGGGTTGTCACTCCCCGTACTAGAGCAGTAAAGCTGCTCTAGCCCCTGAGGGAATCTAAAAAGTAAATATTTATTTTACACTTTTATTACAAGAATCTAAAGTAGGCTAGATTGATTTATGGTATTGGCTATTAGGTACCTAAGATGCTACTTTTATACATTATTGACTAAGAGAAAACGTGAAAATACACAAATACACATACACATTGGATCTTAAGATCTATATATTTCAAGGATCTAAGTAACTTAGCCTAGGTAAGGATTTTATTTCATTTTATAAGCAATCACCGAACAGAACATTTATTGCTCAAGTCTGACTTTCTCTGGGCCGGTTTTTGATATACGATTTTGCGGAAAATGAAGGGAAATTGTTTGAATTGCCTCGATCATCTAGTAAATAAGTTTGACAATCGGAATACTAAGTCATTTTGTCCATACTGTTTAAGATATATTGGGTAATTTTGGCAACAGCAATCTTCGTTGAGCTGCTGGCCCTAAAATCGTATTCACTTGCACTAAAAGTTGTTTTAGTGAAAAAATTGTACGCTTGATTTAAGGCAAACTTTTGGCTTGAAATTTATATTACTTTTATGATTCAACATATCAACATAAAAGGAAACGATTTAGCGGATACTAACTCCAAATTGACAATTTCCTCTGGAATACCCATAAACACAAGCATATCAGCATCAGACCTGACAAATTTTTTCAATGATACCTTCAGAAATATGTTTTAACTTTCCTGAGACTTGCAAGATGACAACAAGCTCTGGGAAACTAAGTCCACAGTATATCTTTTCATCTACCAAATTTAACAAGAAAGGAGAATGTTATATGGAGAAGAATTTCTATAGGACACACGCACCTAACTCATTCATATATATTAAAGGGAGAACCTCCCCCAATATGTCATCACTGCCATACAACCCTCACAATAAAACACATCCTTTCCCATGATCATCTTCCTCAAAGATTTAAACATAATTTATTGAAACCTTTACATCAAATAGTAGCTCCAGACATAAATAGCGTAAAAAGCCTAATAAAAAATTTTTAAAAGAAATAGATCTTTACTCTAAAATATAATTATGTATATATATATATATATATATATATATATATATATATATATATATATATATATATATATAGGAGCGGCATGTACGTGGAAAAAGCAATCGCTGTAAATTGTACTCGCTGGGAAACATAGCACTGGGCAAATTATTCCAAAAGGATGATGTTCTCCATATAAAAGACTGCTTGCAGTATTAGCGCGACGTGTATTTCTAACATGCACCGCTCTGGAAGGAATTAAGCGGGATACATCTTTCGAACACTTTCCATGAAAATACTTGTAGAACAGACTCAAATCGCCAACCGTTCTTCGATGTTCCAGCGAATCAAGGCCACCGGTCAGTTCCGGGTCTCCAATCAGACGAACAGCTATTTTCTGAACATAATCCAACAAATGCAGTGTGTGTTTGGGAGCGTAGCCTCAACCATGGGAGCGGTATACCATAGTTGGTCGAATTTGAGCTTTGTACAGAAATAACAGTTGTTGTGAAGTGTAAAACTTTCCGGTTCGAAAAAATATTCCCAACTTTTGAGAAGCTCTCCTTGCTATGCCTGCAATATGTTCATGCTAGGATATATTTGCTCCCAAATTAACGCCAAACAAACTGAATGACTCTGCTAGGGAAATGGTTCAGCAACGTTAACTTTTTTAGAAAAACCTGTCGCCTGAATTTTTGTAGCGTTAAATTCCACTTGGTTACTGTCACTCTAAGATAGAATTTCATCCAGGTCTTTGTTAAGGTGTACGACCTACTGAGACCTCTCTGAGAAAACATGAGAGCCACAAACAGAACTTTTCAGACATACCATAAGAGCGTAGCTTAGTCAACAGTCCATCGTGCCAAACACGGTCGAATGTCTTGGATATGTCAAGAGCAACCGCTCAAGATTCTCCAAAGTGTTCATTTGCGTTGTTCCAAACATGTGTTACATAAGTCAGGAGATCTTCTGTTGATCTGTGTTTACGAAAGCCATATTGGTGATCGCTAATAATGTTGAATCATTCAAGATATTTTAGAAGATGCTGATACCTTTTCCACAACTTTCGATATTATTGAAAGCAGTGCGACTGGTCGGTAGTTTTTTGCAAAGGCTTCTTGCCTTTTTTAGGTATCGGCTGAAATGTGGCACATTTCTAGCAGGAAGGAAATATTTCCTTTCTGTAGGATAGGTTAAAAAGTCTACAGAAAACTGGTGTTAGTGCCCTCGCACAGTTTTTGAGAACTATGGCTGGTATTCCGTCAGCGCCAGAAGCCTTTTTGGTGTCTAGCTTCATTAAAATTCGTTTTATGGTACGCTGTCTGAAGATATCGGGCATCTTTGATTGCAATATGGAAATAGTAATTGGATTTTTCCTTGGAAATTGACAGTAGAATGTGAAGCAAAGAGTTCAGCCAACAAGTGTGCTTTCTCAACAGGTGTCGTTGCAATATAATTATCTAGCCGTGTGAGTGGTGATATGGTGGATTTGACTAACTGCCCTAACGACTGCCCAAAAGGACCTGGAATTGTTGGGACAAGCGAGAAGTTTGTTTCTAATTCGTTGATTGTGCGCGTCCTTGGTTTCGTCGATAATTTCTTTGCATCTGTTCCGGGCACGTACAAAGGTGTTACGACTTATGGTGTTAGGATTTTCACACCATTGTCAGTAGGCGAGATATTTAGAAGCAACAGCTTCTTTGCATTTTCAGTCAAACCAAGGCTTGCCGTTCTTCGAAAAAGGGATTTAAGCGCAGTCAGATGGGTTGTCGGATTGAAAACAAACGTCTATCCAAGGGAAAGTTCGAAAATATTCCATGAGATCTTCCCATTTAGCAGATTTGTAGTGTCAAACCTTGCGCGGCTTAGGCGCCTATCTGTTACTGATTGGTAGGATACTCGATGTCGAAAGCAGTTTATGGTAGGAAGAACCTAACAAATCAAGAAGACTGGCGAACTTCCCTTCTCGATTAGGGATCTGTGTTTGTTCGTCAGTAAGCTGAGTTAAGCCACAACTGATTGAAAGTGATTCAGCTTCACACCTTGTTCGTCGGTAGTATTTGAATATTTAAGCTGATCTTGGTTTCACAGAGAGCGAGTACATGAGGTTTACTTGATTACAGGTGATGGCTAAACTTCAAAACATATTATGGCCAGACGGATATTGCCAGTATGAAACTATCTGTTTATCCGTAGTTTGTCGAGCCCTTGAGACTTACGTCCTAAATAATGTTTTACGAACCAGATAAAAAAATCATCAAATCAAAATCAATTTCGAATGACTAGTTGAAGGTAAATAAATATATATATATATATATATATATATATATATATATATATATATATATATATATATATATATATATATATTTCTAAGGCACGGTAAACAGTAATTTTTTCATTATGTTTTTCGCGGATCCGATATCATATTCTACACATTAATTTTATATTCGTATGTATAAATTATTTCTCCATTTTAGGTATCTTTAGTTACTTATTGAACTTGTTTGCCCCTTTTATTTGTCTATAGCAAAGGTCGGCACGATTAAGAAGATTAACAAGAATTTCGCTGGAGAAATTTGACTGTCAGTAGTAGGTGTTTTTTTGGCTTGTTATTTTTTCAGTTGTAAAAAAATATACAAGCAGGTGGAGCTCTACAGTTTATAATAGATATCCTACTTTCTAGCGGGGAAAGTTTTGTTAGCCAAATTGCTTTCACTTTCAACGGAAAAACAAGATCTTGAATACACGCAAGATATGAGTTTCACGAATAGTATTTAATTTGTTTTTTAAAAACAAATTACACGTTAATATTTTCAATTTTAAATTTTTTTTTTTTTTGATATATATATATATATATATATATATATATATATATATATATATATATATATATATATATAATCTATTATTTGCATTTTTCACGTAACAGAGGAATTTATCCTGAAACCGCGCTCTTCCAATAGCCAAAAATCCCAAAGAAAGTGGAGCAAAATTATCTTCACCCTTAGTAAATGAAATATTGATCTGAGATTTGGGATACTTACAATATTTGAAGTAAGAGTGAAACTATAATTTTTAAGCGAAAAGTATTATGAGGTTTTTTCTTGACTTTCTGTTGTGATAATAAACAAGCTGTTACCGACACTATATATAACATATAAAGGTATAAGAGCTTTAGATGGAGGGTGTCTAAACAGGTTGCATCGAATATGTAGTTTTATACGTCCTTTTAGAATCCTTGGAGTCAAATAATCTGAAAATTATATAATATTATATTATATTTCGAATCTTAACAAAAATAGTATGTAAAGACATAGTACATAGATAGTTAAAAATTTTACAATATAAATAAAGAATTATTTGAAAATATACGCAAATATTTTTTTTTCCAAATATATTCTGGTCTAATTTACTTTCACCTCTAGTTTTGGTTGGTGAATTTGAAGAGGTATTGTACGCCTCTTTTAAAAAACTTTATACGTAAAAAAGTGTTTTTTACATTTCCTGTTAATGCTTTGTGAATATTAATATTAATAGGTATAAAACTGTAGAAAAAATTGTTTCAATATCTCAGGAAATCTTTTAATCTATAAAAAAAAAAACCGAAAAATGTCCAATAGATAAAGAGAAGAATGTCAATTATAAAAAAAGTTAGTTTCAAAAAATAGTTTATCTTGCCTAAAATCATCATCTTGAAAGGAAAAAAAAAAACAAAATATAAATTTGAAAATATTAACGTATAATTTGTTATTAAATACAAATTAATTACTATCCGTAGAACTCACATTTGGCTAGCAAAGCTTTCACCGCTGGAAAGTAGGATATCTAATTGTAAGGACTCTGCTTTACGTAACTGATAAAAATGCTATTGTCAAAGTGTAATGCACCCATAATATAACGCTCCTCAGTGACTTGTACATGTGCGATTACATGTTTGAACGCCTGATGTCCAACGTGTACAAAATATTTTCATTCTTTAAATATAAAGTTTCGCGGCGGATTAAGGCATTCAGAAATTATTAAAACTAGTAGCTCAAACATCTCACTTTTACTTACAAAATTCTCCAATGAAAAAATCTTCTCATTTGCTTGTTCTATTTTAGAATTTTTATTTAAAATTACCTTAATATAATATTATATAAAAAAAAATTCTGAACTGAGTTGAAAAAAAATATTTTATCGGGATCAGATATTAATAAAAGTGCGTGTCAAAAGTCAACTTTGGAACAGCATACTGTGAAGATGAAGGCCTAGCCTTAAAAACGGGTGGGTATAATTAACAACTTTCACCTGCATACTCTTTCATCTATTTGGTGAGTTTTAAAAATAAGTTATTTTCATATTTTGTAATAGTGTAATGGCTACAGAAAATATCAACTTCGCAATGTAAAACAAAATTAAAATACTGCTTTCTCTCCAGAGATAAAAAAATAACAAAGGTAAAAAATGGTCTCATAACGGAAATTTTTGTCGTCGGAAAAATGTAATTAAAAATTAAAGAGTAAAATGATTTTAGAAGAGTACTTTTCACATTCCTTTAACCTTTTAGATAGCATTAAAGGCAATATTTTTGCTTTAGCCAAACCCTGAAATTTTTTTAATAAAAAGTTATTCTCGCCCGAGATTTCCAGTTCCCTTATATTAATTTTTTATTTATAAGGGTCGGAAAATGTGACAAAGTTGAAGAAAGTGGTGAAGGGCAGAAATTTTATTAAAAGTTGTAACAAAATTAGTAATAAAAAATTCGTTGAAAATAGTTCAGTTATACAAGGAAGAAAAAGTTTTTACTACTTGGAAACAATTATCTAGTTGTCCTAGATGTAAGGTAAATCACATACACATAAATTTAATGGATATAAAATTATAAACTACTGTAATTCTAGAACTCCATCAGCTTGTGTATTTTTATAACTGAAAAAGCAACAAGCAAAAAAAACCTACTACTGGCAATCAAATCTCTCCAGCCAAATTCTTGTTAACATATCTTCTTAAT
Source organism: Pachyrhynchus sulphureomaculatus (assembly GCA_019049505.1). Classification (NCBI taxonomy): domain Eukaryota; kingdom Metazoa; phylum Arthropoda; class Insecta; order Coleoptera; family Curculionidae; genus Pachyrhynchus; species Pachyrhynchus sulphureomaculatus. The sequence continues at coordinate 163,403,073 of CM032446.1, forward strand.
CCTGCCTGCCTTTGCAATAGACGAATGTATATATATATATATATATATATATATATATATATATATATATATATATATATATATATATATATATACATATATATATATACATATATATATATATATATATATATATATATATATATATATATATATATATATATATATATATATATATATATATATATATATATATATATATATATATGTCTATATATATATATATATATATATATATATATATATATATATATATATATATATATATATGTATGTATATATATATATATATATATATATATATATATATATATATATATATATATTTATATATGTATGTATATATATATATATATATATATATATATATATATATATATATATATGTATATATATATATATACATATATATATATATATATATATATATATATATATATATATATATATATATATATGTATATATATATATATACATATATATATATATATATATATATATATATATATATATATATATATACATATATATATATATATATATATATATACATTATATGATCTTATTGGTGGTTTCAAAGAATGTTTTAATCTAGTCCTAATTATGCTAGGTGTGTAGATTGAATGTGTTTGATGGGAGTCCTGCAATTGATGTATGTTAGAAGTACGATAATTTTCTTCCGTTCCTGAAGCCTTGGTATTTCAATCACGGGATCAATAGATTATATAAATGTATTTAGTTTGAATATTTATGTAGTTGAGAAATGAAATATGTATGTAATATGCTTATGACATACGGTTGTCGTAATTTCATGGATTCTGTGTGTTCTATTACAATCTAAAATCTAAAAATCTAAATAACAGTTTTTGGAGTACATCTGAAATATTGTGTATTATCTGCCTTAACTTATAGGTTTTCTATAGCCAGGTATATGATCTTAGTTGCCATAGTGTGTGTGGTTTTATACTCAGTTCCAGGTGTGGTTATTCATCGATTGGGTATGGTTTCTTTTATTGATATATATGTATATATATATATATATATATATATATATATATATATATATATATATATATATATATATATATACATGTAGCAAGAGGGAAGGACACAGTAGAGCGGTTGATCATGGAGGGAAATGTCGAGGGCAAAAGACCGAGATGACGGTCGGTGATATCAGCACGTTCTTACGTAGGACAAAGAAGGAGGAGGAGGTATCCGATATCTGGTTAAAGTTGGAAAGATTGTGAGACGTGTAATCTTTTTCTGCATTTACTATGGTGAGGTGAAGGCTATTCTGTATACTCGGAAAAAATGTTTGCTTATGTCCAATATGCATTGATAGGATATCTATCATTCCTTCCTCTCCAATCATCTTTTTTGTCTACTGTTAATTTCTCTCAGCATGAGATTGAATGAGAATTTCTTTAGTTTCAACTCCCAATATATATATTTAAATATATATATATATATATATATATATATATATATATATATATATATATATATACATATATATATATATATATATATATATATATATATATATATATATATATATATACATATGTATATATATATATATATATATATACATATATATATATATATATATATATATATATATATATATATATATATATATATATATGTATATATATATATATATATATATATATACATATATATATATATATATATATATATATATATATATATATATATATATATATTTTATTCTCCTAGCTGTGTATTATTACTCTATATCATTTAATATTATTATTATTAAAACTAAAAAATTGTTCGGAAGTCATTTACATTTAAGCAAAAAAATAAATTGTATCTATTTTTTTTTCGTTCTAAATAAAAATACGTTTGGAAAAATATTCCACATGTAAATTACCTTTTTTATGTAGATATTTGTATTTTCCTTGGTAACAGCTGCGTTTTACTTCAATACATTAAAAGAATAATATCATATATCCTCACCATATTGTTTTAAGTATATTCAAACAATCTGTTTACTAACATTTATTTTATGGTCGGAACTTTTTTCCATCGTTACAGTTGTAAAACTTGTTCAAAATATATTAGCTTGTTTACTTAACATGGTTAAAGGTTATGTGCAGCTAATTGTATAAGCATGTTTTAGTTAATTACTTTAAATACGGTAATTAATTGCGTAATTAATGCTACGTTCTCATATCCACTCAGCATTTTCTACAAAAATTTAACAATCCATTTCATGCGTTTTAGTCATGCTTTAAGCATAAAAACTAAAGAGCGAGCATTTGTGATACGTCCGAAGCTTCAACTGTAATGCCACTCTGTTACCAGGATTATCCAGTGTGGAAAAAATAATAAGAAGAACAAGTAATCTCTCATATTTATAGGGGAACAGTCGGTTATTTTTGTTTGTCATATTATTATTCTATTTGTACAACACAAAGTGTTCTAGTTTATTTTCGCAAACCAAATAAAATATAATGTAAAAAGTAATTAATTTCTTAATACCCTAATATAGGGCATTTGCTAAAAATAAATTAAAGTGAGGTATTTTGTTAACGAATATTTTTAATTTGTAAAAGAACTGTCTTTTTTGTTCTTATTTTCTTCACAAATTAATGATGTAGATAGTTACATCAACTACATAGTTAGAATAACTTTTTTTACCTTTGGACGTCCACAAAATCTCAAACAATGAAAATACCTTTCTACTTTCGATTTTATTCTTCTTGTGGTGCCGTCTCCTATCGTAGGTTGGAGATCATCAGTGCCTTCTAACTTTACTCACCGCTATCCTAAATAGTTTTGTGGAACTGCAGCCAAACCATTCCCTGAAATTTCTCAAACAGGGTTTTCGATAATACCAGCACCTAATGGTCTCTTTAGCATATCGGTAAAACATTGTATAAAGTAACAGTGTGCATTCTTGAAGTAACGCCTTATTAGATGCAACTTAACCCGTACAACTAAAAATCTAACTGAATGTAAAATAATTTTTAGTAAATCCTATAAATGTCCTTTTGAGAGTTAATTGTTTTATGAGCTCTTTTAGCAATATGGTCTATACTGAAATGTTTTTTTTTTTATATTAACTAACCAAGCAAATAATTATATATTGATATATATATATATATATATATATATATATATATATATATAATATATATATATATATATATATATATATATATATATATATATATATTATATATATATATATATATATATATATATATATATATATATATATATAATATATATATATATATATATATATATATATATATATATATATATATATATATATATATATATATATATATATATATATATATATATATATATATATATATATATATATATATATATATATATATATATATATATATATATATATATATATATATATATATATATATATACGAGTATATATATAATATATGAGGCTATGAGCGCAATAGTGGCCTAACCCACAAAACTATTTTTCCTTATTATTCTATTGTAAGTAGTCCAAAATTACAACAATAGCAATTATTTATGACAGAAAAACAAAATTGTTGATTATCAGAACTTATTACTGAGAAAAATTTGCAAAAAATATTACAAAAAAAGAAGTTGCATTTACCTCCAATAGGGATGCTTGCTTGGGGGTTAGGCCACTATTGCGCTCATAGCCTCATATATATATATATATATATATATATATATATATATATATATATATATATATATATATATATATATATATACATATATATATATATATATATATATATATATATATATATATATATATATATATATATATATATATATATATATATATATATATATATATATATATATATATATATATATATATATATTCAAGTAAATGTTCTCAACCGTCAAAATTTATAAGAAAGTGTAGACATTTCGGGAAATACTTATTTGTTGTTGAAGAAAAGCTCTATATTCCACTGATATTTTTTTCAGCTTCATCTGAAGTTAAAAACTAGAAAATAACAAAGCAGTTTTTCGGTAAGTTTATCACGTTAAAAAATAACGGAAAAACTCACCAACGAAAGTATTCCTCCATTGGGAGAGGTATCACAGAAAAATACATTTAATTTAACTATTTATAACTAACACAACTACGAACAGACAAGACGAAACAACATTCTATGGCTTCAGCTGCACTGACACTGTAGTTCTTTATTATGTTTATTTCTTCAGAAATCTGAACAGTGGTTCAGCATAGTAAAAGTTATTTTGTGTTTGTTGTTAGCAAATTAACGTGAAAAGAGATGGACATGTGTTGATTGTTATCAGATGAGATATGACTATTAATTGTGTGATGTTAAGTTACTTAACATATTACAGTATATATTCAACAAATTTTTGGTGTCTAACTTTTAATTTATGGAGTCTATTTCTTTGTTAATGTGACACATCTCCAGGAACAAGCGTTTTTTATAATTGTTCTCTTGTTCTAGTATCTTTACATTCTTAAAATTCAATTGATGTCCCGCTGATATATGTTGGTTCGTTGCAGCACAAAAGTTCTTTCCTACTAAGCAATCACTCCTGTGCTGTGTTACTCTCTGTTTGAGCCATTGAGATGTTTGTCCAATGTAGACACCATCACTATCTAGACATGATATCTTTTATACTATGTTGTTGTTGTAGAAAAGAGGAGTTTTTTGTTTAACTTTACTAAACAGGATCAGATTGCTCAGGCTATTTTATTTTGCAATTTTTAGGTGAGGATATTTTTTTAAAATTTTTACTATTTTCTTAGTCAACTCGGGCATAAATGATAGTTTGATATATTTAGGCTCGTGACCATTGTCATCCAAGGGGCCATCATAAATATTGGAGTTGTAAATAATCCTTTTTAGAATATGTTTTGGAAATCCGGTATTGATAAAAATATTAAAAAGTTTTTTTAAGTTTGTGTGTAAAAAGCTTTCGTCACTGTGTGAGTTATTCTGTTTCTCATAGCTGTAGCTGTATTAATTTTTTGATTAGAGGGATGGCTTGAAAACAAGTTGATAAATCTATTAGATGCTGAGGGTTTTTGGTAGCAGTCTAAAATGATTTTATTATCTGTATTTCTTATGACCTTTGTGTCTAGAAAAGGTACACTGTGATCTTTTTCAGTTTCCACGGTAAATTGTAATTTATTATGGAAAGAGTTAAAAATTACTAGAGAGCAGTTAGCAGGTACGGAACATATAATATCATCAACATATTTGTAAATAAAGGGGATTCCAAACGGTAACTTTGGTAACATACAGTCAAGCATATGGTCTTAAACTATGGTGGCTACGATTGGACTAATGTGTGAGCCCATCGGTGTACCAAATATTTGACTATAAAATTTATTATGGAATCCAAAATAAGTGTGTTGAAAGATAAATGTGATTAATTTTTAAAAATTGTTTTTTGATAAGCTAGTATGTACTTTTATAAGATCCCATTTATTACCCAAGATTTTAACTACCAGTTCCAGTGGTGTGTTCGTAAACAACGATATTACATCCAATAAGAGCAACACATAATCTGTTGGTACTTGCAAACCATTGACTGCATTTAAAAGGAAAATGTATCTTTAATATTATAGGCAGTAGTATTTCCAAGTGAGGTACTTAGAATATCTGATAGAAACTTTGATAATTCATATGTGGTAGCGTTGACTGAACTGACAATATGTCTTAGTGGAATCTCTGTTTTGTGTATTTTAGGTAGATAGTATAATCTTGGAAAAGTTGAATTATAAATAGTTAGTTTCTTGGCATCCTGTCCCGTTGTTTCTCCATTTTCTTTAAGACTTTTTATTAGACGATTAAGATTTGTTTGCACTGTAGTGGTGGGGTCCCGATTTAATTGGATGTAAGTTGATGTATCACGTAAAAGCGTTTCAGTTTTCTTCATATATTCGGTCTTATCCATCACAACAGTGCATCTACCCTTATCTGCTTGCAATACATAGATTTCAGAATGGTCTTTCAAAAATTTTTTAGTTTTATTAAATAACGAGTTAAGATATGACAACTTATTATTTTTTGTGCATTACAAGTAATTAGTAACTACATTGGCTGTTTGGGCTCTTAATATATCTCTCTGTTCATTAGGTGTTTGATCGATGATATTTTTAACATCTGCCAAGCTGCTGAGTTGACCAACAAAATAGTAAAAATTTTTAAAAAATTTCCTCACCTAAAAATTGCAAAATATAGTAGCCTGAGCAATCGAACCCTGTTTAGTAAAGTTAAACAAAAAACTTGTCTTTTCTACAACGACAATATAGTTTACAAGATATCCTGTCTATATTGTGAAGGTGTCTAACCGCTTTTCCGAAATCTCTACACTTTCTTATATATGCATATATATATATATATATATATATATATATATATATATATATATATATATATATATATATATATATATATAATATAATATATATATATATATATATATATATATATATATATAATATATATATATATATATATATATATATATATATATATATATATATATATATATATATATATATATATATATATGTATATATATATATATATATATATATATATATATATATATATATGTATATATATATATATAACATTAAAATTTCGTAGAATTGAACTGATTTTTCAAGTAATATAGTATGTTCAGCATTACTACCTCATCTTTAACTTTACCATGTTAAATTTTAGTGTAGTTAATATGTGCATCGATTGAATATATTTTATAACAATTTTATAGTAAAAATATTAATATTTTTATTGCATAAAGCATATATAATTCAACTGAGTACTTGGACAGCTTGGTTGTATTAAGGAGTTACATACACCTGGGCGCTGCAAAAAGTATGGATATTTAAAAAAAAATATTTTAAAGGTTATTAAGTGAATAATACAAAAGAATGGCGATTACATATTTTTATCATGTTAACATTATTTTTTATCCGGTTAAATGGATCACTGATGAAAACTATGGCAACTCCTTGTCCGCAGAATAACTTCACAAAAAATAATCCAATGTGTAAAAATAAAAATTAATCTTGTAAAATAATGTAGTAATTAAAAATTGTAGAAGGGTTTTTTTTAATTAGGGAATTTTCGGTGTTTCGCATTACGCACTTTTCGGCAAATAATCTGTTTCATTAATTATAAAAAATTGTCTATTAGAAAATTTTAAAAAACCTCTCGGCATTCTGTAGAAAGGTATTTATAAAGATTTAAAGAAAGTTTAAAAAAATTAAACAATTCACTGAGAAATATTGCAGACATTGAGACAGGTCACATTTCATGCTATTACTTTTTAATGGAATGGCATTTTTATAATTTTTTTTTTGAATAATTCTTAGTAGTATAGACAATAAAAATCCGTTAAAAAAATAAAAACTAATTTTTGAAAATTCGAGGTGTATGTAGGATGTAAGACCGTATTTAAGTTGCTTATATGATGGTAAATTACCTTTGCTATCATGGCTTCAAAATTGGTTATTATTAGATTGCGAGGACAACAACTTTTAATACATTTCATATGTTTATTAGTTAAATACCTCATTTTTGGGGGCATCTTAACAGAATTCAAAAGTACTCAAAATATTTTGAAAGTAAATTAGTAAAAATTGATAAATACCAAGCAAACCAAACGCTTAATTTGACATTTTTCGCTTAATACAAGCAATACAAGTTGAAATGTTGAAAGCTTGGTATATTATGGTGAGACAATAATAATAAAAAGTTAAATAGAATAAATATTCTTATTAAAATTGGATATAACGAAAGAATAACATAATTTTCAATTTTTTTTCTCTAACCACCATCTCTGCGTATTTGTGGGTTGAAAATTTAACGTACTCTTGATCCCATCAAGAGGCTTATTGCCTTGTACATAGCCAGTAGTATAACAAATAAAAAAGTGTTTCTGTATATATTCCCTTACTTTTTATTGTTACTGAATTGAAACCTGGCAATAACTAAATGCTGAAGTTTCAGTCTTTTATGATTTAAATTTTTCGCCGTAATAACTAAATTTTTATTGATTTTTGGTAATAATGGATAAATAAAAAAGAATTACACATTTACTGTATATAAATTTACGTTAAGGAAGTTAATTAGAAATAAAAGATTAATTGTACACTTAAACGTTGATAATTTTTCGAAATTAAGCGATTAAGTTAATAAAGACTAATTGCAGATTAAGTTAAATGGGAATAGTTAATTTATTGTAATTTGAATTAGAAATTTACTGAGCAAACGAATGACTCACATAATTTAATTATTTTAGTAATTAAATTTATTACGACGTATTTTCTAAAATACTTTAAAATAATTTATAATAAACTTTAGTAAAGGAGGGACATTAAGTCACACATTTTAAAAAATTCCCTCTCTACGAGAATTATTGTATCCGCGAAAAAATAACCCTACGAAATTTTCAGATTTCCTCCCGTTTCAGGAGCCCTAGATCTCGAAAAATATATTTTACAATTTCCGTCTCAAGTGCGATGACTTTCGAACGAAATAAAATTCAAAAGAAAAGTACCTAAAAGACGAAATAAAAAGTGATAGGAACTTTTGTGTAGTGTGCAATGAAAGTAACTGTTAGGGATATATATATACCGAGTGTTATGGATTTCACTACATATAGAGCCTCCTTGTAGCACGACTGACTGCAGAAAATTCATCTTAAATAGCGGATCTCAATAATAAAGGAAAAAATCGACTCTAGAGAAATAACGACATGAATATTTTGTTTATGCCGCCACTAGTATACCATACAACTACACAATATCTCCGAGCGTTAATCAGAATGTCAAATTCAAATTAAAGAAAGTTTTATTAATACGCATTAAAATTTATAAGATTGGTTTGCAGTTTTTGAGTTCAGTGGATACAATATGCTTTTTAATACATTCATACACCATAAGAGCTTGCTGGTGTTCTGCATAGTTAGTATACCAGTCCTTATATACCCGATAATATTTCAGTAATTCTCGGCTGTTTATCCTTTATGGCTATTATTATTTGTGTTTTTTTGTGAAGGAACTTTGGCTATTGTTATTAAAATTAGGGTAATTTTTTAATTTAGTCAGATGGAAAAAATGTTTAATAAAAACCCAGCCTGAATCAGAATGTAAGGTTACACAGAGTTACTACCATACTGTTCACATTTGAATAGGTTCCTAAACAGGTTTCCTAAACAAATTTAATAATAAAAAAATATTCTAAGAATTGTTACCTTTTAAAATAATTACTGCCCAACACCAAAGATTAATTACACAAGTTTCCTATTTCAATATTCTAATATAATAAGTAAAACTTTTAACACATGTAATTCACAAAAATTCTATTTGTAAAACTGATAGCATAATAAATAAATTATTGAGGTAGGTTTTTAAAGTCATCCACCTTGTTCGGCTATTTTTCTTCTAAACAAGAAAAGTTTTCTTTGCTATTGGTGCTCCGCGGCGCCAACAAAGGATTCTTTGGGCGCCAACTGAGTGCTTTTTACTTCAGGTTTACAGAGTTCGGGGAGGTTTAGGTTTAGAGTAATATTTTTGTTATTGGTTTCTTTCTATTGTTTTTGACTCCTTCTTTTGTTTATTGATTTGTTTATCTTTTTTAGTTGTATTTTTCTTCGGCTTGGCTGCGATGATCCGTCCAATATTTTTTTGTAAGGATGTAATTTCCACAGTTTTTTTTTACAGTATTTTTTGTAGTATTGGGCAAAAAGATTTTACAATTTTACAAGGTTCAGACATATCCTTGTAAAATCTAAACTATTCGTTGATGTTACGATTTAAAGACTGTTTTTCTATTCATTAAATGCACAAAATAATGTATGCTTATAATTTGCTAAGGATTTATATTTTCCTACCTAAATTACGTTATTTAGTTGACGTATTTTAACACCTATATTTTTAATATCTTTACTAATTAATAATTTACGTTAACTCTTGTAAATAGACATATGCGGTCGCGAACTGTTTTGTATAAAACTATTTTTTTTTTATTGGTCTTGCACACATGCTACAGGGAAGTCCCTAAAGCGCTACAGAAGCGACACGTGTGCGGAGAAAGCGATTCACGTTGTTCTTGAATCGCTGTAAATTGTACTCGGTGGGAAACACAGTCCTGGGGAAATTATTCCAAAGGGATGATGTTCTCCATATAAAAGACTGCTTGAAAAGCGTTGTACGAGGAGTAACAAGCTGAACCTCATACGAATGTGAAGTATCAACGCGATGTGTACTTCTAACATGCGGGAGGAATTAAGCGGGCCACATCCTTCGAACGCTTTTCGTGAAAATACTTGTAGAATAGGCTCAAGTCGCCAACCGTTCCTAGATGTTCCGGCGAATCAAGGCCGCCGGTCAGTTCCTATTCTCCAATCAGACGAACAGCTTTACTCTGAATAGAATCCACAAATGCAGTGTATGTTTGGGAGCGGAGCTCCAAACATGGGAGCAGTATTCCATAGTTGGTCGAATTTGAGCTTTATAAAGAACTAACAGTTGTTGTGGAGTGTAAAGCTTTCTGGTTCGAAATAATATTCCCAACTTTTGAGAAGCTCTCCTTGCTGTGCCTGCAACATGTTCATACTAAGACATATTTGCTCCCAAATTAGCACCCCACAAATTGACTGACGATACTAGGGGAATGGAGTGCCCCGACATAACTATGTCGGGTTCAGCAACGTTAACTTTTTTTGAAAAAACTGCCGCCTGGGTTTTTGTAGCGTTAAATTCCGCTTGGTTACTGTCACCCCAACATGGAATTTCTTCCAGGTCTTTGTTACGTTGAATGACTTTCTGCTGTCTGCGGATATTCGTCTGAGCAGCCGATGTCAGAGTGTTCAAAGCGAATGAAGAGATAAGTGTACTGTCATCTGCAAAGCTGTAGACTGAATTTTCGGTCTTTTCCAGCAGATCGTTAATATAAATGAGAAAGAGAGCAACAAACAGAACTTTTCAGACATATTGTAAGAACGTAGCTTAGCCAATAGCCCATCGTGCCAAACACGGTTGAATGCCTTGGATATGTCAAGAGCAACCCCTAGAGATTCTCCAAAGTGTTCAATTGCCTGGTTCCATACATGTGTTACATAAGTCAGAAGATCTCCTGTTGATCTATTTTTACGAAAGCCATATTGGTGATCGCTAATAATGTTGAATCCTTCAAGATATTTTAGATGCTGATTGATAGCCTTTTCCATGACTTTCGATAACTATTTGACACGAACATCTTTTATTTTTTTTTTATTATGGAGATGTGGAAATGCACTTACGCACTGAATTTGGGACTCGCACCTCCATCCGGATGGCACCCTACCCACTAAAACCACTTCTCACGGTCGTCTTGTACTTTACACCACTCTCGCATTTCTTCGGTGCAAAATTTTCCTTATGGTAACATCGTCCCTAGTATAAGTATATATATATGTATATATATATATATATATATATATATATATATATATATTATATATATATATGTATATATATATATATATATATATATATATATATATATATATATATATATGTATGTATATAGATATATATATATATGTATGTATATAGATATATATATATATATATATATATATATATATATATATATATATATATATATATATATATATATATATATATATATATATATATATATATCTATATATATATATATATATATATATATATATATATATATATATATATATATAAATATATATATATATATATATATATATATATATATATATATACGAGGGCGAATCTTATAAATCTTAAAACTTTAAATATGCAATAAAATTCCGAAAAGCTTTATGATTTATTTCGATATATGGCAGTAGTATTATAGTATTATTTCAGTTTTATAAAATGACTGACAGGTGTGATACTGTAGCAAAGAAGAAGGCAGCAGCAGCATTGACAAGATGGTTGCTAAACTGTCAACATGTACCACTTTAAAACATCGATCTGTGATACGTTTTTTTGAATAGCGAAGACGTTAAACTAGTTAAAATTCATCGAAGGATGACAGTGCTATACGGTGATTCATGTTTATCCCTGAAGCAAGTGTATGAATGATGTAGAAAGCTTAAAAGCCGTGCAATTTCTGTGGAGCATGCCCCACGACCGGGGCAGTAGTGATGGACAAAAACGTTGTGTTAGTGAACAGCTTGTAAAGACAAACAGGCGTATTACTCTGAACGAAATAACCATAATTTTGGATATTGGTTGGTTGAATTTGGTTTACGAACGGCTACAGTCGCGACCAAAAGAATTCTTTAACCGTGGTGTGTATGCACTTCTGAAACGGTAGAATACTTGCATTCAAAGTCATGGGGAAAACTCGAAAAATAATATGTATGATTTTTTTCTTATTTGTATATATATACCAGGTGTACAAGTATGAAATGCGGATTTCAGACAACAGATGGTGCACCAATGCAGTTTGTGCTATAAAGATTTGACACTGCGCCATATTGTTGTGTCATCAACGAGTGTCAGACGCGCACGAGTAATAAATTGGAAAAATGTGCGCATAACGTTGTGTTGTTGTGTTCAACATGTCGAAATTTATACCGAACAAAGAGAATTCGCGGACAGCATTTTCATTTGAAGAAAACTGCTGTTGAATCATACCGATTACTTCGAGAAGCTTATGGTGAACATGCTCCATCACAAGATACGTGTGAACGATGGTTTCGGCGTTTCAAAAGTGGTGACTTCGATGTTGCAGACAAGGAACGTGGAAAACCGCCAAAAAAAATACGAAGATGTGGAATTGCAAGCATTGTTGGACGAAGATGATTCGCAAACACAAAAACAACTCGCCGAGCAATTGGGCGTTAGTCAACAAGCTGTTTCCAATCGGCTACGAGAGATGGGAAAGATTCAGAAGCCGGTAGATGGTTACCATATGAGTTGAACGACAGGCAAATGGAAAAGCGCAAAAAACACGTGTGACATTTTGCTCGCTCGGTACAAAAGGAAATCGTTTTTGCATCGTATAGTTACAGCGGATGAAAAGTGGATTTATTTTGAGAATCCCAAGAGCAAAAAATGAGTATGAGTAGACCCAGGCGCACCATTCACATCGACCGCAAGACCGAATCGCTTTGGCAGAAAGACGATGCTCTGTGTTTGATGGGACCAGAGGGGCGTGGTCTATTATGAGCTGTTAAAACCTGGGGAAACGGTTAATACTAAACGTTGCCAACAACAATTGACCGATTTGAGCCGTTCGCTGCTCGAAAAAAGACCAGAATACCGAAAGAGGCAACACAGAGACATTTTTCTTCATGACGATGCTCCACCACATACGGCAAAACCAATTCACGACACGCTGGAAGCACTCAGCTGGGAAGTTCTACCCCATTCGGCTTACTCACCAGACTTGGGTCCTTCCGATTATCACTTGTTTGCATCGATGGGTCACGCACTTGCTGAGCAGCGCTTTGGTTCGTACGAAGATGTGAAAAAATGGCTCGATGAATGGTTCGCAGCAAAAGGGGAAGAATTTTATTGGCGTGGTATTCACACTCTGTATATTTTGAATAAAGCACTTTTTATCATTCTTTCGAATTTAACATGTTTTTTTTAATCCGCATTTCATACTTGTACACCTGGTATATATATATATATATATATATATATATATATATATATATATATATATATATATATATATATATATATATATATATATATATATTATAAATGTCAAATTTAAGTTATTATTATCTTTAATAATTAAAATATGCAAATAATTGTTCTTTGTTCGGCTATTCAATTTAAAATAAATTTATTAGTTTTTAATTTTAAAGTTGGTCAGTTCTCACTCCTGATGATGCTAACAAGATTAGCGAAACTCGCTTCGAGGGAGATAAATTATTAATGAACTGCTAACACAAATAATTTTGTTTTTTCACGTTGTTAGATGTGGTTAAAGTTCGACTATACGGCATATAAGGCGATTACCCGTTAGAAGAAATACAAAGTAAAATTCTGTCCTCAAGGCTAAGTCATTAAAAATGGCAACGATGTCCTTCGTTTCGTTATTTTCACAATACATATCACCTTTAATAACTAAAAAAAAGCTAACATGAATCAACTTTGAAGTATGATTTGACGACTTCACTTGCAAGTCAATCGATGTGCGAATAAAACTCGATTTCCTCTATCTACCTTTATTATTTTTAATCCCAAATGAAAACTTTTGATCCTTGGGCGCTTTCCTTCGTCAAATCATCCTTTGGTTCTATATCACCTTTCTAAAATTTGTCTACGTTGTTAAAATGTGTAAGAACTGTTAATTTAACATTATTTATTACCATTTATGTAAGATATGTACGTCTTCGGAGTGTATTCATTCTTGCTTTCAACACCACAAATAAAGATATAAACGAATGAGAGAAATTTGATCTCACCAAATTTTTTTTCATTATTGATTATTGCAACTTTTATGTCCCTTTTCTAGTTTGGCTCTTAAGCAGTATTTTGTGTGATAATAGATTTTGTGGTTCATCAATCCTTTATTTGTGGAGACTATTATTATTTTCCTTGGCATAATTGAAGATATCTCGCTACTTTAAATAAACTAGATTAATCTTGTGCTCAGTTAACATTAATTTGATTTAAAATATTAGCAATCAAATATTTATATAATAATTAAGCTTAATTGTGGTCATTTATATTATAAAATTTCTTTATGTTGTAGTTTATATTCTACATAATTTAATAAATATAAGTAAGCAAATTCAGAAATTGTTTGCTTACATTTAGTAGGCTTGAATCCAAAGACATTACATTATTACACATTATTTTAATATAGATGTTTTCAGTACATTTTCAATAAATTACTTTAAATTATATTTTTCCATTTAAATACTTTTTCCTTTGCTTGGGAGCAATCGTCATTTTTTAGGTCCAAGTTTACTCATAACAATTAAAAGATAACGCCAATAAAATCCAAGTTGGCGAGCTATTCCAATCCTAAATCCCATTTAACTTTTAATGGTTAAATCTCCCCATCTAAATAATAAATCTCTGTATCTTTCCCGTTTTCGTACGGTTACATTTTTGTTTGTTTGATGAAAACTGTGGTAAAAGAATACCGTAATAAACTTTTAAATATTTAAAATCTTAATTGAAGGATATATCCAATTACATAGGGTGTCCCATTGGAAGAACACAATTTAAATTATGTATCAATATTATTAAGGACGTTTTCATGCTGCACTTCTCTATGTTGCAATAATTAGTCATGGATGCTAGACCAAAGAATTACCCGCCAAAGTCCTGAAAACATACGAATAAAGTGAAAATTATACGGAAATAGTTCAGGTTAGTAAAGTTTGTACAATATTTGGTAAAATGAGTGGACTAGATAGGAAAAAAATCTTAGTATTGATGAAAATTGCAACAGCAAATGAAAGTGTATCTGAAACCATTGATTCCATGCATTGCATCACTTCGAATAGCTCTATGCAGCCAATATTTGCATTGCCGTACATGGAATATTTAGTTGATCTATCTCAACCCCGAAAATTTATCAGTGTGGTTCTGTAGCAGATATACCATAGTATGTTCAAAAACTGCGGGTACTATTATTTTCAATAATACCCGCGCTTTTGCTAGCTCTTAAAATATTTCTTTTTAGGTTTGTAGAATTGTTATTACCTACATATGAGCAAAATTTTCAAAACACCTGCTTTATTAGATTGAAAATGTTAGCATGTTCCGTAATTATCCATCTGGCGGCATGTAGTTCCGTGGAGTAGTATTTGCCTGCGGGGCAAAAAGTCTCGGGTTCCAATTCCGGCAGGTCGCTATACTTTTATTTAAGTATATATGGCCTGGTCATGTACATAGTTAGTAGTTGTTTCGCAGAAATGCAATAACGTCCGTGGCAGAACTACTGCGTTGTCCAAAAGGTGCCGTGAAATACAAAAATGTATGTTTCGGCACTTGGACAACTTTGACGGGTATTACAACATCCCTGCCGATATCTTCAGGATATGAAAAAGGGTAATATCCCTATTCGGGCGGAGAGGTGAACGATAAAAAAAAATTATGAAATTTCTTATCGGCGAGTTTTAAAACAAATAGATTTATATATCTTGTATTAAATTTTGTCTTAAAAACGAAACTTCTGGTACTGATATGTTGAAAATATTAGAAAAGTATTACTGTGGTGAACATTTAGCAAGATGAAGAGATTTGAGGTGGTACAAATTGTTTCAAGAAGGTAAGAGAACGGTTAAGCATGAACCGAATTCTGGTAAATCATCCTCCACAGTCAAAAGAAAAATTAACAAAAATCAAGGACTATACTCAATAGTCAATATTTGAATATTAAAGGTCTTGTAGACCTTACTGAACAATTGGATCAATACAACTGATTTTGATTTCTTTCGTGTGTTATCTTGTCATGTTTTGGAACAACTGAATTTTCTTAAAGAACATCGTCATATTGAGATTACTAAAAAGATGCTGCCCTTGGATGGCTCTACTTTAAAGTGTTTAATTATGGGTGATAATACTTGGATCTATTCATATCTGGAAACAGAACCACAATCAAGTAAATATCGTACACAGGGTAAACAAAAACCAAGAAAACCACATGAAAATCGGCCAAAAATTCATGATATGCAAACTATTTACTTCGATTATTCGATTTTTAAA
This sequence comes from Pachyrhynchus sulphureomaculatus, assembly GCA_019049505.1. Lineage (NCBI taxonomy): Eukaryota > Metazoa > Arthropoda > Insecta > Coleoptera > Curculionidae > Pachyrhynchus > Pachyrhynchus sulphureomaculatus. The sequence continues at coordinate 163,419,782 of CM032446.1, forward strand.
ATATATTAGCTTTAAACGAGATGGTATCTATCCACAACAGGAGTTTCCGCATGAGGTACTACTTGCAGATAACCGCTGTTCGTTATTAAAGATTCGTCCTGGTTACTTGCTACTGAAGACTCTGTTCAAAATTATAAATAATGAAATAGATTCTCCCGCTATTCTGTCGAGAATAAATTTTGGTGTGCCGCGTATAACTACCGGACAATATAACACTTTTTATCTACCTACTCCAAGAACAAATATATTAAAATTTTCCCCACTTTTTTCAATGTGTAGTATGTGTAATCAAGAAATAAGCATCGACTTTTTCAACACATCTATGTTAATGATAAGTAAAATATTGCGACACTGAAGGGCTGCGGCATCTTTTTTTTCTTATTGTTTTCATATCTAATTGTTTTTTTATTATTATTATTATTGTGATTGGAATTTGTATCTGCTTAACACTCTATTATTGTATTATATTTCTATGTATAGTGGTTTTTATCTGTATCTTCGGCCTTGTAGTTGGATCTTGTAACTTGTAAGGCATGTATGATAAATAAATAAATAAATTACTATGGTGTTAAGTACTAAAAGCACCTTTTAACTAGCCAAACAGTTAACAAGCAGTATTATTTAAATATGTTGAGACTTTTACGTCAGTCATTTGTTAAAATGTCCTAAATTGTGACAGAACGACCTATGATATCCGAGTTATGGTCTTAGTCAGTAGGAGTTGATTTTAGGGATTTTAGAATTTTCAGCAGACTGGCACAAGAAATGACACTGCACATGAAACAATTGAAACTTGGTATCAAAAACATTCACGTCATATAATTCTAGAGTATTATAATGCGCTAGTGAACGGCAATTTGAGTTTGTAACTAAACAATTGCTCATACAGGTATATATTACTACATACTTTGTAATTTATTTATGACAGAAAAATTCTTAAATAATTTTATTCCTCACGTTAGATATACCTGAAGTTCTAATGACTCAAGAAATTGAAAGATATCAAAATTAAAGTTGTGTACTTTAAGTTAATTTGTTAGATGTGGCATTTGATAAATTTCTTTACTGTGCTTTCACTTTCAACGTCATTTTGTTTAAGCCCGCATTATTAGTATAATTTAATATCAAAAACGAGAGAATTTTAACAAAATTGCGAGAATGTTTTGCTCTTTCATTTCTTTTTCCAGGCATTCAATTTTCGAGTAAAAATCCATCTCTTCCACCCGTCTTTGTTATTTTTAATTTCAGTAGACTCACTTTAAGCCTTAGTAGCCTTCTTATTGTTGAAGTTCTGATGTTCCCGGCACTGTTTATGTCGCCTGGAAGCCGAGAAACGCCAATTAGGACGGTAATAACACTCTTAAAAGTTGTTCTACCCTTTTCTGTATTACGACAGATAATGGTAACTCCTCGAATGATACATGAGAGACCGATACATCTTCAAAGAGTTACTGTTTGAGGCGGTATTTGTCAAGAGGAATGATTGGAACACAGTTTCTGAAAAATGATAATATAATTTCAGTAACATCAATTGGCAATCGTTACACCAATATGATGTTCAAGTTTTTGAAGGCTCATTAAGTTGGAATAGATTTTCGGAGTATGTGATTTTAACAGAATGACGCAACATATTGCACTGAGCGAATTACAGGTAATTTGTAGAGTGGAAAATTTCCTGGTCTTGGCATTTCCCGAAATGGCGACACCAATATGTAAGATCATGAGATTTGTCGCCATGTGACTTTTTTTCTGTGAGAGTTAAGTTAACACCAGCAATACTTAAAAAACTCTTGAGCTCAAACTCAAGATTTCTGAAATTGAGCCAAATCTCTATGCAGATGTTTGCAAAACTTGCATCAGTTGATCACAAGTTTGCGAATAGAGTCACGAAAAATATTTGTATGATTCTATCTTCAAAACTTAGTTCTGACATTTCTATGTTGCAATGAAATTGATATAACGGAGAAGCATTCAACTAAAATTAAATCGTGAGCTCTGAATGGGACGGTTTATATATTTACTTGCTTCAGGCTTAGTGTTCATTATCTGGAACCACACATAAAATTTGATTATCAAATTTTAATTTTATATGTCGGCGTATTATTTTTAGAGGTTCCGTAGACTTTTAGAAATCTTGCGTCATATACATGTAAATGTTGATAAAGTTATTTTTGATTGTGTGTTCAAGATCATATTTACGTGTAAACTCTGTAGAAAACTCAATAAGCTTAAAAGTTTTATACAAATGTTATAGAAAAAATTTGGAATTTAAATTTGTGTAGATACTACCGTCTAACTTTTGAAATATAACCGTTTTTTAAATCTTTCACATTTAGATTCTATCATCTAAATTCAAAACCTCTTTTGTCAGATTTTCTTCATTATTTACGCACTATTGGCTACTGAAACCTCTGTGCCTATCAGTTTAATTTAGTTTTATAGATGCCTCATGATTTTGACGAAAGTTCTAATAGTGACGTAGGCTAAACCAATTGATAGGGAAAATAAAGAACAAATCTCAGGTGAGCTAGCGTTGATAAGTTATCAGCAGATAACTCAGAATATCGGTCGTTTATAAGTAAGTACTGTCCTGGTGTTCCTTTTCTGGGCAAAGGGCTGAAGAACTAAACTGTTCATTTAGCCTTTATGTATATATATATATATATATATATATATATATATATATATATATATATATATATATATATATATATGATTATATAATGGCATATTTTTTAAGGATAATCGTCAGCCTCTTTTCTCAATTTTATTCTTTTGTGGGGCAAAACTCCACCTGGCTTGCGCAATGTGACAGAAATTGGTTACATTTGATAAAATGCAGCAGTAGAGTCCTACAGCTAGTGCCTTTATAGTGTGACCAGGTTATACTGACATTCATCTTGCCAGAGATAACCAGAGTTCAGTTATCAGAAATACTCGATATTTTAGTTGGCAATTTTTTCACGAATACCTCCTTTATCAAGGAAAATAAAATTTCCCTAATACTGAAAAATATCTGATAATTAACTGAAATCAATAATACAAATATTGACTGTAAAGATAAACAAGAGGGCCATCTGCGTAGTTACATAACTTTAAAAAATAGTAAATCGGTTTTCTCAGTACATACAAGTAGGTCACTTTTTTTACGCGAAACAGCAACTTAATTTGGGCAGTATAACTGGTTATATTAAGTAACAGGTAATCATAAAAAAGGCTTTACAGAGATACAACTGAAACCTGACATTATATTTTACATATTATTTCTACTAGTAATACAAATAATGAAGAATAACATAATTTTCAGGTTCCTCAACTCCAAGAATCTTGAAGAATATGTTAAATACAATATACTCAAAGCAACCCCTCTAACTCCCTCTCTCACTTCTTCACCTCTTTTTATATTTGACTGTAAATAACAATGTTGACAATTTGTTTATTATTTCAAATAAAAACGAATAAAATGTCATAGAACTGAAAAAGTTTTTTCTTACTCCATCTCTTCCATTCTTTCTACTGAAGAAATATAGTTTAAAAGATAGTGGTTCCTTTCAGTTACATATATGTGTACCAGATTTGAAATCGATGTACATTTCGTTCAAGAATGATCGAATCAGACATATAAATAGACAAAGAATGAAAATTTGACGTATATTGAATATCTAGAGATCCTAAAATATATAGAAATAGAACAGAGGCTTATTTCTTTTAGACTAGCGTAATTTTGAAAAATTAAAATAGAACAAGAATGAAGTTTTCCCGTTAATGTTGCTATTTTAAATTTTCTGCTACATAAAATAAACCAAATTAAAAGACTTAAACCAAATAAAATGGAGAATGTTCCTAGACTGCCTAACCAGTATACCAATATGATTTGGAAAAGTATTACTTCTACATAGTTTTTCACTTAACTGTCAATCTAGTAGAATTAATGGTATTTTTAATACTTCTTTTTATTTTATATAAATATTTTTTTTGTTTCAGATAAACAACTGTGACGTACGCATTGGAAGAAAAAGAGCTGTGCAATGACGTCTAAAAAAATGTGATTGAAATTGAAAGTGAAAATGTAAAAGAAATTTTATCTCCTGAACATTTAAACTGCGACAATGTGTCTAAAAAATGTTTGCTGGCCTACCTAAAGTGTTTGTAAAGATGGAGGACGACTAGGCTTACTTTACACTCGAATGAAAATGGCATTACGTTCTCGGGACGTTTTGACGAGCCTTGTGATTCTTGTGTATCTTTCTGAAATGGTTAGCGGAACTTTTATATCAGGTAAAAATATAATAATATTAGTATATAAGTATTCAAGAAAAATTGAACAAGCACTTTTCCGAATAAGTCGTAGGCGAATCTTGGCAGCCGTTAGGGCCTATAAAAATAATTTTTGGTTCGCAGGGTACATATTTTTACACTCCAGTAGCGAGTACTACTTACCTTTATCTTTTCATACGTTCCTCAAAATACAATCAGAAAATAGTAATTAGGAAGAAGTAGTGAGATGCTCCCTTGTGTATCTACTTTGATACAGAAACGTATATAAAAAATATAACATAATAAAATATTCACCGTGTTTAAATATTGCAGAGTGCTTTTAAGAAGAGCGAAACGTAGACGTCTCTGAGTTAAAAAGATCATTTAGTGATTATTAGAACTACTCCTATCCATATTTCACTGCTCCATAATAAATGTAGCAGGAATTTAGTTGAAGACCTCTTCTCGAATTGTCGTATATGATATGGACGTAGGCGATTCTTTCACCTTGGCCTGTGATTTGTGCCTTTCTTGTAAGTGTTTCGCAGGTTTTCGCGTGTTTTACTAGGCATGATACTATGGGTGGTTCACCATTGCCTTAATATTTCCGGAGCCGAGAATCGAACTCATGTCTCCTAAGTAGAAGAATGACACGTTAACCTCTATGCTATGGCCGCCTCATTCAAATCTAAACAGTACTAAAAATTGTACTACTTGTGGCCATAAGCGATAAATACTCTATCCTAAGAAGAATTTTCACTCGTGGGTCTTTGGTGATTATTGTTAGGGGTATAGTTAAATTAAGAAGTTTCAGAGCTTCTTTTGCCTTAGAATTTATTTAAAAAAAAAACGAAATTATCTGACTTTTTTGTTTCTTCTGTGCTAAATTTCGTTAACATTGAAAGTTAATTAGTATACGTAAATAGTTACTAAACATTTTTTTGATTCTTGGCACCCTTGCTGAATCCAAGTTTTCCGATGGGCCCTGTGTCAAATTCTAACACATATACTTTTAAAATAATGATTTGATGATAACACCCCGCAGTAAAGTAATAGGAAATAAATAGTAGTTTACATATCGGCGTATTTATCTTAATTATAGGCACTAAGTGCGTTTTGCCCTTTACTTGAATATTGAAATCACGGTTTAACCCTTATTGTCATTTAAAAAAAACTTGAACACTAAGTCTCCATAATTCAGAATTGCGTTTTTTTCTATTAAGATAAATATCAGAGGTAGTTTCTTTATTTTCATTTCATATGATAAATTCTTTTATTGTAGGAAGTAGAAAAAACAAAGAGTGATCGAATTTAAGAATTTGAGAGAAATTTGGTAGATCTACATATTTGACAATAAATAGCGATGTTGACAATTCTACAATTTCAGTTTCTAAAACCTAATATAAATTGTTGGACAACTAACCCAAGGGAATTTATAAATTTCTTTTTTTTGTTAAAGTGCTGTTTGACAAGCGCGTGTACGGCAAAACTCAAAAAGTACTTGAAATAATAATTTTATAACATAATCTTGTGAAAATGACCTCGATATATATTGAATTCAGTTAAATAACGTGTAATATTTTCTATAATTATCCAGCGACTTCGACTGCCAAACTAATACGTCAAAGTCATATTCTTATTTCCACACAGCGCAAGGACGACTCCGATGATTTGGGTCATTATCATCCCGCAGTAGTCAATTTATGCTTTTTCTCGTTAACATAACTGTCCTTGGCCAGATCATAATAAAGCACTCTGATATATTTTCACCATTTCGGCAGAGCTCAAGTTTATTGTCAAGATGTGCAAAGTAAAATATTCCTGTCTAAAAAACATCCCCTTTACCGCTTGCTTAACGGTTCTTTCAATGAGTCTAATGGCGTGGGCAGACCCGGTAAGTCTTGTACAAAGTTTCTGTTTTTTAGATAGCCTAAATTCCGGCAAGTCATCGACATTTTTTCCGTCAAAATAATATTTCTCTAGGAAAAAGTTATAACGTGTACGCTTATGTTATTTAAAAATGTAGTATATGTTATATTTTAAAGGTGTCTTAAAGCAAAAAAAAATATATTTTGTATCGGCACAATTTTTTTCAGGCATAGCTCTGGCTGAAAGTGACTAGTAAATTTGGCTAGAATAGGTTTTATACTATTCTTTATTGTTTAGTGTCGTAGAGTTAATACAATATGTTTCGTTAGATCTCGAAAAGATACAAGTGAAGAGTGAAATAAATTAAATTTCATTAGGCATTATAGTAGCAAAATGGCCGTCTAATACGTTAAATATAATTTTGTGTTCTGACGAATCAACCACCTAAGGTTCACAGATGATACTGTCATTACTAGCGAGACAGCAGAGCAATTCGGCATCATGTTACAAGAACTCCATAAGGCTTCCTTAACGGTTGAACTAGGAATGAACGCAAATTAAAACCAATATAATGAGTCCCCGAGACATAGATGTGACTATTGCCAACCAATTGGTTGAAAACGTGTCCTCGTATATATATTTACACAAGGTCCAAATGTAAAAATAGAACCAAGAGGCAAAAATTTCCAGACGAACAAGCCTTGGATGTGCAGCATTCGGTAAACTGGGACATATATATATATATATATATATATATATATATATATATATATATATATATATATATATATATATAAATATATATATATATATATATATATATATATATATATATATATATATATATATATATATATATATATATATATATATATATATATATATATATATATATATATATACATATCCGAATAAATCTTAAAAGGAAAGTCTTTAATACTTAAATAATGAGTGTTCTCACTTATTTTGAAACTAAGGCACTAACTCGCAAGTCGACTAACCAGCTCCAATCCACTCAGAATCAGAAATCAAGATATCCGAGAAAGAACAAAAGTACTGGATGTACTGGAAAAAATGGCAGAGCGAAAGTGACACACAGATAGATGGACTCATAAATTGTTAACATGGAGATCAAGGGAGACCAACCGAAGTGTGAGAAGACCACAGAAGTGATGGCGAGGCGATACCCAGAGAATTGCAGGAACGAACTTGGCGTAAGTTGCAATGGACAAAATGATATGGAAAGTTTTGGAACAGGTCTACATTCAGGGGTGGTTGAATCTAGGCTGAAGAACAAGAAGATGATGAATAAACGCTTAGTGCATTATACATTAGGACTATTGATGTTTCCTCTATTACGTTGTAAATCTTCGATCAAAATTGTCTGTTACTTTAGTCACAGTCACACTGTTAATTAATTTTCTTTTGATGATCGAAGCCTTACTTCCGAAGTTAGCAAAACTCCTTTTTTTTGTTACTGGAAGTAGTAGAAATTGTTTAGTTATTTGACAAAATGGACGCAAGACTTGTTTCTAATTATTGGAAATGATTTAAAATTTTAAAATCAACGTTAATTTGCAAGGAAAAATCGAGGGCTATACGCAGTTCTAACAACTCATCCATTTTATTCTTGAAACAGCAATTTAAGGCTAGGAATATTTACTTTACGAAGCTTATAGGTATAACTCTTCTATGTCGCTTAAATAAGTGATACTAACGAGCCGATTATCCTGCCGCTTGTTCCGAGATGTGACTTCTTCGGGATATAATACGAACCAGTTTCTTGCTACATTCCGAAGAAGTCGCACTGAAGTAGTCGGCAGGATGCGCAGCAAAATGTCAGCAGCACACAGTCAATCGACACATGTGAAATCCTGAAGAATTATATTTATTTTTTTCTTTTGGTCCAGCTAGACTTACTACTAAATATGATGAAAAACCTTTTCCTCAACATTATATCATTGTACATTATAAGTCAAGTCGAATTAAATTTACTTTATACCACAAAAAATAATTTCAATAAAAAAATAAACATAAAGAAAATACTTTCCATGTTTCAAAGAAACTGCACTAAATTTAACATATTATTTTTAGAAAACAAACAGAACGATATTATTAATAAATTATCAATTTACTTTTCTGTTAATTAGTTATTAATAATAGTTAGAGCTTATTTTAGTATATTTACTGACGCCTACTATTACAATAATAGTTTTAGATGCCCTATAAAAGCAAATAACACTAATTTGTAATGAGGTCAATTTTTGTATAGGTAACTGTCAACCAAAACACGCAATAGATATTTCATAATGAACAGACACTAAAAATTATTTTTACATATTAACATATGTAAAACCAATTAATATATTTAAGCAATGACTCTTCAAAATAAGTATTTGGTGTTTAAGTTGGGGTAATATGTTTAGCCAGTAGCGGTACTCATTAAGTAAAGTCTCCCCGTAAAGTGTTTAAAAAAAATATTTTTAATCTCCGACATCAACCTTAATGAAAACAGATAATCGTAAAGAAAATTGCATTTTTCTGCTTCCTGTCAAAATATTTTCTGCGTAGTTTCTCGAGTAATTAACATTATCGACTAAACGAAAATATCACATACTATCATATTATTTTATAAAAATTACTTAACGTTGATGAAATAAATTGTATGGAAATACAATCTTTCCGATCACAAATACTTTTTTGACTTCTCCTATTTTCCTCATTTTTTGTTGAATTACCTTTCTGCAGAGAAGTGTAAAACAATCCGGACTTGCGTTAATCGAATACTGCATTTTTATGAATTTTTATTCAAGAAAGAGATGCAAATAATACTGAAAAGAATAGTAATAATGATAAAATGACAATTCTGGAGTCCAATGATATTTAATATTAATGTTGTTATATAATAGTAACATAAATAACTATTTTCATTACTTCCCTTTCTAAAAAGAAATATTATATTCCTGACAAAATTACCGAGATATTTTAGTTTATTTACGTTTCAGACTCTCTAAATTAAGAAAAACCTTCTCCCATTTTAGACAGTCTGTTGCTCTGTTGGCATGATCACTAACGAATGAACTAAGATATAGGTTCCAATATGGTAGCCATATAATGCTTGACGTAGAAAGATATTTTTTCAACGATATTGCTTAAAAGGAAGAGGGTTAAAGGTATCAGAGTGGATAAATTATGAGAATTTTCTCTGGTTTCTGGTTATCGTAATGAACAAATTTTAAACATAATTATTGATAGTTAAACAAAAAGGTCAAAGCGAGGGTCAGAAGGGATGCTTCCAGTATATCATAATATAGGTCATATTTAGAGTTCCTAGAGTTGAGTAATCTGAAAATCATATTTTATTAGTATTTTTAATTTTACCACTAGCTTTTAATAACTTTTTTTTATTAATATCTCACCATAAATTGGTTATCACTTAAAATATCAAGTTGTAATTCTTCGATTAGGTTTTTGTTTTATTAATATATTACATAAAAGTAATAAATTATTTACTTGTGTGAGAAAGTTAAAGTCGGTATTTATTTGAGAACTGCGTGTATGCTAGAGAAATACTGACTAAGCCTTTTTACAAACTATTTTTATTATTATTAGTTTCTTTTCATTATTCGAAATGTAATTTAGCTAAAACACTAACCTCTAATAAAAAAAGAGAGGTCGCTTTTTGGGTTTCCTTACAAGAAACTAAAATAAACACAATAAGATATAACAGAGTAGAGTAGAAGGTGATCAACATTGAATTTCAATAAAATCCCTATACCTTGTCATATTCCATCCGATATTTTGGAAATTTAAAAAAAAAGTCCAAACCAGTGCTGTTGTGTAATATATTTTTTTTTATTGTATATATATATATATTTATATTATATATATATATATATATATATATATATATATATATATATATATATATATATATATATATATATATATATATATATATATATATATATATATATATATATATATATATATATATATATATATATATATATATATATATATATATATATATATATTCGTATCACATGGATATACCAACAATTGTCAAAACTTATACTAATTTCTTTGTTAACACAAATATGGGGAGCTTAAACCCTTAATATCCTTTCTAGTCTTGATATTAACAAACTCTTTAATTTCAATCCTTTGATTCATATGTCATTTTGACATATTTTTAGTGTTCCGTCACTTCGGTGTCGTCGTCTGTCTGTCACACCCGATTTTCTCCGAAACTAATTGACATAGAAAATTAAGATTTGGCACAAATATAGAAATTGATGGCCAAATCAGGGCCATGTAGTTTTGACTTAAGTAGTTACATAGTTTCTGGGGGTGAAATCGGAAGTCAAAAAAAAATTTACAAGGTCATTGAGTAAGATGTCAAAGCTTGTGAAAACACGAGTTCAAAAATACATAAGTAATACTGTAACACTTACGCACACTTTTCTTTGTATTATTTTTAAAAGGGTGGCCAAAGACCCCTGTTCATCGACTCTATCTCGAAAAGTACTGATCAAAAAATTTTTAAAAAATTTTGGAGTAGTTTAGGTTGAGCTAAAATTATCACGAGTGCATTACATTTCATAATTTATGTAGTATAAAAAAACTAGTTGCTCGCCAAAATAGTGACATTTATTTCATCGAAAGTTGTGAATTGAACCGGGAGTGATAGCTACTGCTTTAAGCGTTAGGTACCGATTCAAAATAATATTATTTTATTTGTTTATAATTAAACAAATATTGGTTTTAGACTTTTACCACTAGATACTAGACTGAGTTACATTGATTTATTGGCTATTAGGTAGCTAAGATACTATTACTATTATACATTACTGACTAAGAAAAAAACGCGAAAAAAAAACATATTGGATCTTAAGATGTATACATATCAGGAACTTTTTGTCTTATTCTGGTTGGTCTGTTTAGCCTGCTGAGACAGTATCCGGCTAGACATGCTTGTATTCTGGGCTCTCAATTATGTTAATAAAAACTCATTTGGCGTGTGTTTTGTGACGGTACTGATTATTTTGTATTTCCGTAACAAACATTTTTATTTTAAAGGTAATCACAGTACGGAACACTAAGTGCGCAAGTCCAACTTGCACCTGGCTTTTTTTTTATTAAAGATGATTTGATGAGTTATATTCCGAATATGTGTCGCAATAATGGAAAGCAACTAATAATAATAATAATAATAGTTTGCAAAGTTATTTACCTAGTACTTCTCTAATAAACACGCGGTTTTCAAATAAATACTTGCTTTAAGTTTCTCACACTAGTAAATAATTTAACATAAGCATTCAAACTTATACTGTATCTTAATAATAGGTGTTTTATGTATTATATTAATAAAAAAACCTAATCCAATAACAGGATATTTTAAATGATAATCGGTTTATGAAGAGACATTAATAAAAAAATAAAATTAAAAATAATAACAAAATAATATGATTTTCAGATCGCTCCAATTAAGAGGTGTAATATGATACGTTTGAAGAATTACTTTTAACCTATGATGTGACCGTTTATGTGTGTAACTATTAATGATTATACTTAAAAATTGTTCATTACGTTAACTAAAACTCAGAGCAAATTGTTAGAATCCTGGTAGAACTGGATAAAATTGATCGACTTTATCTTTCACCCTCTTCCTTTTAAGTAATATCGTTGAAAAACTATATTTTTCTTTCCTACGTCAAGAGTTATATGGGTATCAAATTTAAAGTCGATATCTTTCGTCGTTCAGGAGTGACCATGCCAACAAAGCGACAGATTGACAAAAGTGGAAGAAGGTTTTTCTTAATTTTGGAAACCTAAACCGTAAACAAACTCAATAATCTCAAAAGGTAATTTTTTCACGAATATAATATTTCTTTTTAGCAAGAAAATTAAGGAAAGGAGTTATGTATGTTATTATTATGGTATTAAACATGTTGTTTATGTTTAATACTAATATTAAGTATCATTTTTACTTTTGTTTTCAATTTTATTTATACCTCTTTCTTGAATAAAAGTTCGTAGTAATGCAACATTAGATTAACAATTAAGTCCAGATTGTTTTACACTTTTGTGAAGGGTGTAGGTCGATAAAAAAAGGGTCATAGGTGGGGTCAAAATTGTTATTAAATGATCAGGAAGTATTTGTTGTTGATGGAATACGCCAATGAAATCACGATGATGAAATGCTGATTTTTAATAATAAGAGATGATATTTTCATATAATTTATCTCAGTTATTCTAAGTGTTTTTTTTTAAATAATATAATAGTGTGTAATATTTGTTTTCTCGAGAAATTACGCAGAGAGTATTTTGACAGGAAGTAGAAAAATATAATTTTCTTCAGAATTAACTATTTTCGTTAAAGTACATGTATGAGATTAAAAATAATCATGTTTAATTTTTAATTACTTTGCGGGGTGACTTTACTTAATGAATGCTGTTACTGGGTAAAAATAAGACCACAACTTAAACCCCAAATACTAATTTTAAGAGTCATTGCTTAAATATATTTATTGGTTTTTTTTATGTTTTAATAAGTATAAATAACTTTTAGTGGTTTATTCTGATTTGTCTATTGCGTGTACTTTATCGGTGACAATTATATACATAAAACGATGAGCTCATTACAAATTAGTGGAATTTGCTTTTACAGGGCATTTAAGCTATTGTATATATAGCTCTATAAGCATTATAATAAGGAAAAATATTGAAAACAAAGCCTAACTAATATTAGTAACTAACTAGTACAAAAATAAATTGATAATTTATTAATACTATCGCTCTGTTTGTTTTCTAAAAACAATATTTAAAATGTAGTGTATTTTCTTTAAAACATGGAAAGTGTTTTCTTAAAAACACTACCATAATTTTCTTAAAAATTTTTTGAATCCGAGTTATTAGCTAAAATATTACTTACTGAATATTTACATGTGGCTCTCCGTTCAATGAGAATCTGATCTATAACAACTGCAAAAAAGAAAGTGTTAATAAATAATGTAGAACTTATTCTTATGCATATAACTTCACACAATCGGTCACAAATTTATTAATTGAATTGTTAGAATATCAGAGAATCATACTTAACAATTATTAAAATTTTAAAATTATTATAAATTTAAAAAATTAAAATTAGCCACGACAACGTGTTTCAGCCATTTTGAAGTCTTTCTAGAAATTTTTGCTGTCAAAATCTCGACCTGCGCATTAAGGAAAAATATTTTTACAAATCCGAATTAAGAACGTTAATTGGGATGGAAAATAAAACAGTGGATATTAATAGTTTATGAAGCATCAAAATTCAAAGAGACTCTGGTGTAAGCATCATTGGTCCTTATTTTTTTTTAGTAAGTTTTGGGACAATAAATATGTGTAAATGGAGCTTAAGCCTACGACGTCTTTTTATAGTTAAGACTATTGTAACATTTGTTTATATAGCACATTTCCAGAAAATTCCGCCTGAACATGGTACTTTCAGTGTTCAAAATGAAGGCCTTATTCTAATGGACTTTATGGTCATATTTGTTCACATGTTAGCTCAGACTGGTCGAATCCGGTTTGTGCTTATAATCGCTTTTATGTAAGGTGTTTCTTTTAGATAATTTTTGTGATGTCTGGCCAATGTAAACCGACCCACATTCACATTTAATCCTATCTACTACGTTTGATTTTTGCCACATGTCAGTTTTGTCTTTTTTATATGGGTAGTAGCAACCAAGCTTCTCTGAATGGTACTGAGCTATTTTAACGTTTGTGTCTCTGAAAGGTGCAATAAATGTTTGGGAGAGACCCTCTATGTGCTGTAACCTTCCAAACTGTATCTCAGTTGATATTACATTATTTGAATTATTTCTTTTTTTTTATGGGTCTAGCACACGTGCTACAGGGAAGTCCCTAAAGCGCTACAGGAGCGACACGTGTGCGGAGAAAGCGATTCACGTTGTTCTTGAATCGCTGTAGATTGTACTCGATGGGAAACACAGTCCTGGGCAAACCATTCCAAAGGTATGATGTTCTCCATATAAAAGACTGCTTGAAAAGCATTGTATGAGGAGTAACAAGCTGAACCTCATACGGATGTGAAGTATTAGCGCGACGTGTACTTCTAACATGCACCGCTCTGGGAGGAATTAAGCGGGGCCACATCCTTCGAACACTTTCCATGAAAGTACTTGTAGAATAGGCTCAAGTCGCCAACCGTTCTTCGATGTTCCAGCGAATCAAGGCCGTCGGTCAGTTCCGGGTGTCCAATCAGACGAACAGCCCTTCTCTGGACAGAATCCAACAAATGCAGTGTATGTTTGGGAGCGGAGGAGCTCCAAACATGGGAGCAGTATTCCATAGTTGGTCGAATTTGAGCTTTGTAAAGAATTAACAGTTGTTGTGGAGTGTAAAGCTTTCTGTTTCGAAATAATATTTCCAACTTTTGAGAAGCTCTCCTTGCTATGCCTGCAACATGTTCATGCCAGGACATATTTGCTCCCAAATTAACGCCTAACAGATTGAGTGACGATGTTAGAGGGATGGAGTGCCTCGACATAACTATGTCGGGTTCTGCAACGTTAACTTTTTTAGAAAAAACTGCCGCCTGGGTTTTTGTAGCATTAAATTCCACTTGGTTACTGTCACCCCAAGATAGAATTTCTTCCAGGTCTTTGTTAAGTTGAATGACTTCCTGCTGGATATTCGTCTGAGTAGTCGATGTCCGAGCGTTCAAAGTGAATGAAGAGATAAGTGTACTGTCATCTGCAAAGCTGTAGATTGGATTCTCGGTCTCTTCCAGCAGATCGTTAATAGAAATGAGGAAGAGAGTAGGAGACAGTATGGAACCTTGGGGCACACCGGCGTTGATAGTGAAGGTGTTAGAAAGAAATCCGTCGACTGCCACTCGTAAAGAACGCTCTCTGAGGAAACATGAGAGCCACAAACAGAACTTTTCAGACATACCATAAGAGCGTAGCTTAGCCAACAGCCCATCGTGCCAAACACGGTCAAATGCCTTGGATATGTCAAGAGCAACCGCTCGAGATTCTCCAAAGTGTTCAATTGCGTTGTTCCAAACATGTGTTACATAAGTCAGAAGATCTGCTGTTGATCTATTTTTACGAAAGCCATATTGGTGATCACTAATAATTTTGAATCCTTCAAGATATTTTAGAAGATGCTGATTGATAGCCTTTTCCATGACTTTCGATATTATTGAGAGTAGTGCGATTGGTCGGTAGTTATTTGGCAAGGTCTTCTTGCCTTTTTTAGGTATCGGCTGAACTGTGGCACATTTCCAGCAGGAAGGAAATATTCCCTTTCTGTAGGATAGGTTGAAAAGTCTACAGAAAACTGGTGTTAGTTCCCTGAGAACTATGGCAGGTATTCTGTCAGCGCAAGAAGCCTTTTTGGTGTGTAGCTTCATCAAAATACGTTTTATGATACACTGTCTGAAGACAATATCGGGCATCCTTGACTGCACTATGGGAATAGTAGGTGGTGTTTTTTTCCTTGGAAATCGACAGTAGAATGTGAAGCAAAGAGTTCAGCCAACAAGTTTGCTTTCTCAACAGGTGTCGTTGCAATAGAATTATCTGGCCGTGTGAGTGGTATGATGGATTTGGTGAAATTTTGACTAACTGCCTTAGCGACTGACCAAAAGGACCTGGAATTTGCCGGGACAAGCGAGAAGTTTGTTTCTAATCCGTTGATTGTGTACCTCCTTGGTTTCGTCGATAATTTCTTTGCATCTGGCATGAACGCCACTGTCGGTATGCAAGATGTTTAGAAGCAACAGCTTCTTTGCATTTTAGGTCAAACCAAGGCTTGCAGTTGGAAGGGCATTTCTTCGAAAAAGGGATGTAAGCCTCCATACCGGCCAAAATAACATCGGAAACCTCCCTGGCGCAGTCAGATGGGTCGTCGGATCGAAAACAAACGTCCCACCAAGGGAAAGTTCGAAAATATTCCATGAGATCTTCCCATTTAGCAGATTTGTAGTGCCAAATCTTGCGCGGTTTGGGCTCCTCTCTGTCACTGATTGGTAGAATACTCGATGTCGAAAGTAGTTTATGGTCGGAAGAACCTAACGGCAGATTTACGCTGACCGTGTAAATCTCCGGATTGGTGGTTAAAAACAGATCAAGAAAACTGGCGAACTCTCCATCTCGATCAGGGATCCGTGTTGGTTCATCAATAAGCTGAGTCAAGCCACAACTGATTGAAAATGATTCGGCTTCACGACCTTGTTCGTCGGTAGTATTTGAATATTTAAGCCAGTTGATGTTGTGGACATTAAAGTCGCCCAGGATGGCAATTTCGGCATTTGGATAGTTAATTTGTTAATGATCGATGGTGTCTGCAAGAGAAACGAAAAGTGTTCTAAAGTTAATATCATTTGGTGGTCGATAGAGGATACAGACGAACCTTGTGGTTGGTTGAGTCGTTATTTTTAACCACATAACATCAAAGTTTGGGGGCTCCAGAGCCTCTTCTCGTTGACAAGAGAGGTCGCTTCTGACATAAAGACAGATTCCAAAGTTACGCCTAAATCGGGAATAGAAATCGTACCCAGGATAAAGATAGTTGACCGTGCTGGTCGATGGACTGACCTTGGTTTCACATAGAGCGAGTACATGAGGTTTATTTGATTGCAGGTGTTGATGGACTGAATTTATGTTCGAGTTTATACCTCGTATGTTGCAAAAATCCATTTTGAAATTCTGTTCTCTGCATGTCGATGCCCCTGAACCAGCCCCCGCCCGGAGATCCACCGGGGGGCTATTTTACCTCCGGAATTTTTTGTATCCAGGTGCCTCATCAAGCTATTTGGTCCCACAGTCCGGGACATCGGCACAGCCACGAAATGTTAAGCAACTTCACGCAGCCTAAGCCGATGAGATGGTATCACACCGGGCGATGCTGGTGGGATCTGACTACTACCATCTAGGTTGTTCTTTAAGTCGCCTCCTACGACAGGCAGAACATACCGGGGGAGATATTCTATCCCGCCCCCCCACGGGGTCTTTGTCTAGGTCTATTGATCTGTTGGAAAGTTTTTTTATAATAGATTTTGGATATTTGTTTGCAATTAAGATGTTTTCTAATAAATTCAATTTTTAGTGTTCCGTACGGAACACTTATAAGATCACTTCGGTGTCTGTCTGTCTGTCTATCTGTCTGTCCGGCCGTCCATCTGTCTGTCTGTCCGTCTGTCACACCCGATTTTCTCCGAAACTATTTGACCTAGAAAGTTGAAGTTTGGTACTAATATGAATCGGAACCGTGAAATCGGAAGTGAAAAAAAATATTTTTTACTAGGTCATCGAGTAAAAAAACGAGTAAAAAATGTATATATATAATATAATACTTGCGCACACTCTTCTTTGTATTATTCTTAAACAATCGCGAAAAATTGTTGTCCACCCCCCTTATCTCAAAAACTTCTGATCAAAAAATTTTGAAACATTTCTGGAATATTCTCTATGGGATGTAGATTGAACGAAAATTATCACGAGTGCATTACCTTTAATAATTTATCTGGTGTATAAAAAAAAACAAAAATTTCAGGGTCAGCAGTTATCAGTAAAGATTGGAAACAAACTTTGTTGAAAACTCATTTGGGGTGTGTTTTGTGAAGTCACTAATCATTTTATACCTACGTAAAACGTTTTTTTTATTTTAAAAGCAATCAACGTACGGAACACTAATTGCACAAGTTCAACTTGCACTTGACAGGTTATTTTTCTTTAACTGTAGGTAGACAGATGTCAATTCTGTTTCTTATTGCTGTCATTATGTTTAATATTTGTTTCAAGGGATGATAAGAGTGATATATATATATATAATATATATATATATATATATATATATATATATATATATATATATATATATATATATATATATACATATATATATATATATATATATATATATATATATATATATATATATATATATATATATATATATATATATATATATATATATATATATATATATATATATATATATATATATATATATATATATATATATATATATATATATATATATATATATATATATATATATATATATATATATATATATATATATATATATATATATATATATATATATATATATATATATATATATATATATATATATATATATATATATATATATATATATATAGGGAAAATATTGATTGTGGATTTCAGCACAGAATATAAATTCGACGAGGCAGGTATTTCTCCGAGAAGAATTTTTTAGAGATTCCGTGTAAGTAGAAGCTGCCAAATGTTTTTATATATAGCAAAATTAGGGAAGAATATGATATTTAATGTTTAATTTTCTGTTGCCCAGCCGAAATTAAAAATAATTTATTATATAAACAAGAAAGAAGACTTTTAAGTTATGAAATTAAGAAGTTAGAACGAAAGAAAAATTTCCTTGAATGTGTAGATACTTTTATTTTACAAGAGGATAAAAATGAAGAGATAGATAATCTGTTTCTCGGTAACTGGCTATTTATTTGTCTGTCTATTAAAACTATTATCTCAATTTACTAAACTAACAGTAAAATATATAAGAAGTTAAAGGGGTGGGCTATGAGGATAGAGAAGTTGCTTTTTATATATCGTATTATTTTAGGACCCTTGGGGTCAAGTAAACTGACATATAAGTTATTCTTTCATTATTTTTAAATTAACGGGGAGGAGAGTTAAACAGTTGGAGGTCGTTAAATATTATAGAGTTTCTATAACGCTATGATAACTTTTTCAGTTTTTTGGTTGGTATAGTTTACAAATTTTTAACATAATTATCTAGAATAAAGCATATAAAGGGCTAAAGGGGTGAGGAAGTGAGTTGGTAGGATGGCTTCGTATTTATCGTGTTGTAAGACTTTTTTAGGGTGCTTGGAAATCATGGTAGGATGGCTTCGTATTTATCGTGTTGTTAAACTTTTTTACGGTGCTTGATGATCAAGAAAGTATTGTATTCTTGCCAAAGTCACCTTACTAGATTTTTTGCGTTTTTTAGGATTCCTAGATCATAAAAAACATAGCTATCCACTTTCGCCGGTCTGTCTGTCTGGTGTCGGTCTGTTGGATCGATAACTCTTGAACGAAATAAGATATCAATTTTAAATTTGGTATTCATATTATATCCCTTATAGTTTTTCAGCGATATCGCTTCAAAAGGGGGCTGTACATTATTTTTTATGATTTTGCTAGCAGTTAATTTTTCATGTGTTTATTTTCTTGATAAAATAACGTCAATAATTTCTGTTTGCCTGTCTTTCGGTAGATCTGTTGATTTGTTATTCGATCTGTTAGCACGATAGGGGAAAGGGGGTGAGAGGACTTGTATGGTTATAATAACAATATGGTACTTTTTCTCCCTGGTTAAGATAATAAACAAATTTTATGCGTAATTATTTCTAGTAAACCACATGGCGGGTTAAAGAAGTGGGTGATATTTTTATACTTACTATATAAATATATTATAATATATCTTTCCAATAAAAAATTAATAAAAAAGTTATATCAGTGAGAAAGTGATATCAAAAGTTTATTAATCCATTTTGACTCTCTAGAAAGGCTCTAAGCAGTTGTATATTTATAAAAAAAAGCAATTCTGTTTTCTGATATTTCTATGACTGTAGATTATATGAGATAACAAAATGTAAAATGAAAACCTTAACTTTTTTGGTATTTTTATTCAAATAATCATCAGGTAGCTAAATGACAGGAATATAACCAAATAATATAACGGATATAATTATAATTTTTCCATTTTTCTCTTAATAATAAACTCAGCCTGGAACCATCACTAGGCCTGAGAACGCGTGGAATTGTAGCACCAACCGAAGTTGTAGTGTTAGCGACTCAGTGTTTTTAAGAGGTTCCTGCTTTTACACTGAGTAGCTTGCTTCACTTTTAGATTGTTTAATGTTTCCCTAGTGGATTGTAAGGAACGGCTAGCAAGCAGTAAATGCCAATATCTTAGTTATCCCAATAGTTGTGATATTTCCGGTATAAGATAATTTAGGTTTCCTCATAAAGATGAAAACCTACTATATGTAGAAAATGGGTTATAAACGGTAGGAAGTAATATTATTAATATATGTAACAAAGATTGAAACAAAACGTGTGTGTTCTTTTAAGAGTATTGCTAGCACATAAAATGTGGGAACAGATGTATTTTTGTACACCTAAGTTCCACTTGTATATTGAAATTCTCCTCTATATTTATGTCAGCGTATCTTTGTCAATAAGAAAGTTGTAAGTAAATATGTCAGTTTTTTATGTCTCCGTAAAGCTTAGATAATTATATTGGTTTTAATGAGTGACTTTTCAAAAATTCATCTTCATTTCAGGAGTGAAAACTGGTAATTTATTACAAATAAAAAGTTTTTCTCTTGATATTGCTTATTAACTAAAAAATATTGTTATCGAGAAGAACAGAATATACATATATATATATATATATATATATATATATATATATATATATATATATATATATATATATATATATATATATATATATATATATATATATATATATATATATATATATATATATATATATATATATATATATATATATATAAGGGTAGCGGGTATATACTTTTCTGCGATCCTGGCAGAGGGCATCCTTCCAACTTTTTTACCCCTTCTCAACACGTTTAGCCGACTTAGTAAGAAAATGGCTAAACACCCCACAATGAACAACGAATACGTCAAATTTCCAAAACGCAGTACCCCAGGCGAGTAGAGGAAACTCAGACTCTCGCACTACTCTTGCAGTCACCTCCATGGATTCTAGGGGGACAAAAATTCGAAAGTAAAATACAGTCGTATACCCACAGCATATAGACAATCCAAAGGAACAGAATGGTACATAGCAACTTACAACACAAGAACTTTAGGATCCGAAGAAATAATGATCGAATTAGAAGAGGAACTAAAAAACATAAAATGGACAGTGTTGTGCTTAGCGGAAGTAAGAAGAACAGGAGAGTCCTATATCACCCTAAAGAGTGGTCATAAATTTTTCTGTAAAGGCAATAAAAGTGAGAAAATTGGAGTCTATTTATACATAAAAGAATAGCAGAAAATGTTCAGGTCAAAGCCATATCGAAAAAAGTGATTTCAGTATACATACAAATATAAGATCATTCTGGTATATGTACTGACATCAGAGAGCGAGGAAAACGAAATTGACGAATTCTATGAAGATATAAAGGAAGCATTGCTACACCATAAAACAAGATATATCATAATAATCGGCGACTTCAGTGCCAAAATAGGTTAACCAGCGAATACAAATGAGAAGAAAGTCGAGAAGTTTTTGGGTACACGGAATAGCAGAGGAGAAATGTTATCAAAATTTGTCTACGAAAATAATTTGAACGTTATGAATACATTTTTTCAAAAGTCAGAACATAGACGATGGACATGGCAAAGGCGAGGTGGTATAACAAGAAACAAAATTGATTATGTTTTATCAAATGACAAGCATATTGTAATCGACACCAATACGATAAGCATTGGCAGGGACCATCACGGCAAAAATAAGAATAAATCTAAAGCAGAAGAGACGTAGATTGATAACTCATATAAAGAGAAAAGATATCAAAAAAAATAATAGAACAAAACATAGACAAATATCGACAAGCACTGGAAAATCAGATAAAACTACCAAACAGAACTGGATAAACTAAACACACAAATAACCAATAGTCTACTCATGACTACAAAATAAATAGCAACATCGATAAAAGAAAAAACACAAAAATTAACTAAAGAGGCACAAACACTTATGAAATAGAGAAGACTATTAAGAAATGATCCTACAAACGGCAGATTAGAATTGACACAAATAGGCAAAAAAAAAATAAAGAATTAGATAGTACAGAAACTTAAAAATAAAAGAAAACCAGAAAGAGGAAAAAGTTCGAAACACCTAAACAAACAAATGAATGAAGGCAGACATTAAATATTAAAAGTTATAAATAACGATAACCAAAAGATCACACAAATCAAAGAGATAAAGGAAACTAAGACTAAACTAAAGAAAAATTCAATATCAAACACTACATGACACGAAAATATCGCCACCAACCGGGAAAAAAGAAGGAAATATACTGACAGTAAGAAATGTGAGATCAAAAGAAATTCCAGATGTAACAACGAATAAAATTATGAACGCCATAAAACATGTGCACAACAACAAAGAACCAAGGGACGATGAAATAACAATAGAAATGATAAGATATGGAGGGACATCGATAATACAGTCTCTTTAAGCACAATTTCACTGATGCCTTATAGAAAGTAAAATGCCAACATCTGGGGTAAACGCCTTGATTGTGCTTGTTTTTAAAAAGGGGAACAAATTTAAATTGGAGAATTACAGACCCATAAGCGTGTTATCAGTGCTATACAAAATCCTCACTAGAATCATAACATATACATTAACGAACAAATTAGACAGTTATCAACCACGTGAACAAGCGGAATTTAGACAGAGATACAGTACTTTGGATCATCTCCAAACAATTAGATTACTAGTGGAAAATAATGTTCACCATATGGATAGTAATGGTTTACTATAAAAAACCATTTGATTCGCTAGAGATATGGGCAGTCCTTAATGTCTTAAGAAACAGCAGTGTCGACGAACGGGCGAGTCAATATCCCTAAAGCTGTCCACATTGACTTTAGATGATATATTCAAATCGCTAAAGTGGGAAAATAAAGGAAGATCTTTTTTATTGCAAATTTCATGTGGAATACAACTATATTTTTTTGTACCGAAATTTTTAATTTTTTGGATCAACGTCTGCTATACTGGATCAGACATCCTGAATTTTTAAAATATGAATTTAGATTCGTGATCAGTAACCATCGGCTACCTTTCAACTACAAAGAACGTCATATCAGAATTACTCAAAATCTTCAACCTGAAAAAGGGTTAACGCTTACCTCATTTGTAGCCGCAATATTGGATCAGCCTTTTAGGAGATGAGATCTTACCATTCAAAAGTTAAATATATCTTAAAATCGTACTTTAGAGGCCTCAGGAACACGTAATATATGAAGTTTTATGAGAATCAGAGATCTGATCGATTTTTAGTTACGCTATTTTAAATTTCTGAACAATGATGCAAAGTCACTATGGTGGATAAGTAAAATTTATAAATAGAAATCTGAATGATTTTTCGGATATTTTATAGCTGTTTTTATAGTTTTAATAACATTTTTCGATGGATACCTTATTTGTAGCGGCCATATCGGACCCACCATTTTGAACGATCATGTTTTGCCATTCAGCATTCGAAAATACTTTGCATTCTAAGTAATTTAAGCAATCAAACATTACTTTTCCGTCGCCTACAATTTTAGGCAGAGTTTTGTCCCGGTTGACGTGAAAAGTCCTATATATATGTTATATATATATATATATATATATATATATATATATATATATATATATATATATATATATATATACATATATATATATATATATATATATATATATATATATATATATATATATATATATATATATATATATATATATATATATATATATACAATATATATATACATATTTACTGACGGAAATCAAAAACTGATGTGGGAATCCTGAAATGCAAATATCTTGAAGGGCAACTTTTTTGACGAATACAGTACAATAGAAGCAGTGATCATATTTTGCCAATCAGCATTCGAAAGTACTTTGCATTCTAAATAATTTGAGCAATCAAACAGTACTTTTCCGTGCCGCCTACGCTTTAAGCAGACTTTGTCCCGGTTGACGTGAAACGTCCCATATATATATATATATATATATATATATATATATATATATATATATATAATACATATATATATGTATATATATATATATATATATATACCCTATAATATAATATATATATTATACGAGAATATAATATATATATATATATATAAATATATATTTATATATATATATATATATATATATATATATCTCAGAATCAATTATGGACCCTAAAGAAATTTAGTAAAAAATATACATTAAATTTTTTAGCTTTTAAAATATCCTCAATTTATATTTCAGTATTATATATAATTTTTATAATAAGTCCAAGTTTTAACATGTAATTCTCTGAAATTTTCAGCGAAACATCAAAGAATAATTACACACGTTTTTCCTATTTCAATATTTTATTTTTTTTTTATAATAAGGAAACATTTTAACACATGTAATCCGCTTTTTTTGCTTGATTTTAAAGAGGATAGCCAAATAATAATTTATCCAGGTAGGTTTTTAAAGTCCTCCTCCATCGCCTCGGTGTCTTCTATAACAATAAATGTTTTGATTTATGATGTAACTATTTATTTTTTATCGTCTTGCAGTGATAACTTTGAGGTTCACTCTGCAGTATATACATATATATATATATATATATATATATATATATATATATATATATATATATATATATATATATATATATATATATATATATATATATATATATATATATATATATATATATATATATATATTATATATATATATATAATAAAGCTGACAATTAAAATTGTGTTTGATGTAGATGGTAAATTCATACTGTGTCTTACAAAATAAAATCAGAACTGATTCGTAACCACTTTAGACTTACTTAGCTTTAAAATATTTACAGAATATGTGTGCACTTTTGCGGTTTCGGAATTTATGTATTAAAGTTATATATATGTAAATTTAGTTATTATTATATATATATATATATATGATATGGCTTCAATTTCGCCTTTATATATTTATCTGTAAATTACAATAAAGACATTATTATTATTATATATATTATATGCGGTTAATATAAAAATTATGTATATATATATATATATATATATATATATATATATATATATATTATATATATATATATATATATATATATTTACTGACGGAAATCAAAAACTATATATTTTTGATGTGGGAATTCTGAAATGCAAATATCTTGACGGACGACTTTTGATGAATACAATACAACAGAAGCAGTGAAAATAAATAAAATAAATTTTTCTTCACAATTAAGTAAATACGGCGATATTTTCAATTAAAACTTTTTAATAAGCTGATTGATTAAAGGCTCTGAGCCTTCCAAAAGACTTATACTCCAATAATTCATTAAATAGTTTAATCTATTGAAATAGTGAAGCCCTTGAGTCAATTAGAAACTCACATGATATTTATTTTTAATAAATTTGAATATAGTTGAAAATTTATAAAATCACTTGACTTTCCGTTCAACATACCTGAGTGAGAAGGCGAGTTTTTTAGCCAACTGGAAGAGAGCCGGCATTAGCTGTTAATGTATTGACCCTTTTATTATTATTGAAATGTGCCATAAGAATAAACGTTTTTTCCTGAACAGTCATAAACTGGTAATGCCAAAAGTCTTTTAAGAGTTTTATTGATGTTGCCTAAGTTTAGTTACAATTATTTTCGGAATTAGTTAACTTAATTAAACAAATTAGTGTTTTTTTTGTTACGTGTAGCCTATTTAACCCGAATCGATATGTTTAATACATTTCTTGCTGTTAAATCTTTAATTCCTAAGAAAAACCTTATCTGTTGTTCATATTTTGAACAATTAGCTGATTTCTTTTATAAAATAAAGCAAATGTACGGTTCTACCTATGGTACCTCTCCGGTATAGATTAGTCATTCTCAATTCAGGGTCCATCAAAGAGTGTCAGCGATGATTTTGGAAAACAATAATCTGGATACTTGATTTGTTTATTTATTTACTTTATATATTACTTTTCCTGTTAGTGCAAAAAACAGAACTTACTTGAATTAGGGCGTTCAAGTAAGCTTTTCAAAATAAAATGTACCGAAGGAATATCTTTTTTAGTCATGAATAAGTAAAATAGTATTATTTAAAAAAACCGGTCAATTGCACTGAACTTGCACAATTAGTGTTCCGTACGTTGATTGTTTTTAAAATAAATATTTTTGTTAGGGTGGTATAAAATGATCAGTGACTTCACAAAACAAACCCCAAATGAGTTTTCAACAAAGTTTGTTTCCAATCTTTACTGAAAACTGGTGACCTTGAAGATTTGTTTTTTTTTTATATACCAAATAAATTATTAAAGGTAATGCACTCGTGATAATTTTTGTTCAATCTATACGTCGTGGAGAATATTCCAGAATTTTTTCAAAATTTTTTGATCAGTACTTTTCGAGATAAGGTAGGGGACAGCGATTTTTCGCGATTTTTTAAAAGTAATACGAAGAAAAGTGTGCGCAAGTATTACATTATATATATATATATATATATATATATATATATATATATATATATATATATATATAAATACAATCTTAGTTGGGGAACTCGGCAAATTTGGGCGTGATAAGAGATCACACAATTTTCATTAAGCCAATATTTCGGTCCTGGATTGGGACCTTCTTCAGGGCAGCACTGAAAAGAAGAACAGAGCGTATTCACTGATCGTGTCTGGGACAACTTAAATTAATGATGTTATCATTAGGTTGTTATAATACATAAAATTAGTGTAGAACAAGAATAAGATATTAGTCATAATAAGTTAAAAATCTCACATGAGAAGTGCAAAGATTTCGTTAGCCTGAATGGCCGTGGGTTATACATACAAAAGTTGTTACATATAAAAGTTGGTTAATCCATAAAATATATAAAATACACATTAAAACACTGTAGACAAAATTCTAAAAAACAAATTTAAAATATGGATGTAATTGGGAACCTTGGATGTTGATAACATCGTTAAATTATTTCACTTGTGACCACCACATATGGCCACCGCCATTTAGGAAAAATGACAAGGACGACAGGAGACAGTTGCCCGACAGAGATAAGGGGTTTAGTCAAGAAAACTCAATTAACCAGAATGCGGGGTCGACACCTGGAAGGAACCGATAGAAAAGGAAGTGCAACTATTGGACCCTAAGTGAGAGAGAGATAGCCAATTGAGCGACCAAACAACCCGATATGTAATAGCGGAAGGATAAATCACAACCTAATTATAAGTAAATGGTGAGCGAGGGAGCGAGAGAGAGAGTGACAATAATGGGAGCAACGAAGAAGAAGATTATCTAATGAAATAATTATTAATTTATTAATTTCTTGTTGGAATCTGATTGGAGGAAGAGAGTGTTGGCAAAAACCAATGAAGACTGGAGGCACCAGGAGGTGTTAGAGGGGTGACGCAAGGTACTGTCAATGGAAGGAAGACAGTAATCGCTAGGTGCAAAAAATGGCCCAGATAAAATGGAAGGAATCTGTGAAGCTCAGAATCAAGGAGAACCGTAAATAAAGAGAGGAAGGAGGAGAGAAACCCTGGAATTACGGAGCTAAAAAGAGACGACCAACGCGGTTCAGATGGATCATAAAACACTTGAAGACAGGGAATTATTGTGTGAAGTTGATTTCTCATAGGATAAGTGGAAAACTATATATGTTACTAAGACCATCCAGGTCGGTTCTTTTATTGATATTAAGGTGATTCTCCTGGATGTAACACATCTCAAGGAATTCTCTCTTGGAAAGATTGTTAGAGAAATGAAGAATTTTGGGTTCCCTGAAATTAAAAGAATGACCATTGTCAACAGAATGGGTCGCCAAGGCACATCGGTGTGGATGGCATCTAGTGTCACTTTTATGGAGTGCAATACGACGATTCAAGGATTGAGAAGTTTGGCCAATGTAGATTGATGGACAATTGAGGCAGGAAATTGAACAAACCAAGTCTGACATGTAAAGAACTGGCAGCGGGGCCTTCAGCTTGCTGAAGACACGTCTGTTTTTGAAGAAGTAATATTTAGCGATTTTAATGTTGGGAATGACACGCAATATGTGGACTAATTTGTTTGTAAGGCCAGGAATGAATGGTAAAGAAAGCAGCGACCAATTTATTTCGACTGGGGGAGTTAAAGGGGGAGGGGAGGGGGTTCTGGGGGAATTTGATGGATATGAGTAAGCTTGTTGACTTCATCTTTGGTTCTTAGTAAGAGTTTTCGATTGTATCCATTATCTATGAAAAGGTTTGTAAGTGTTTCTTGTGACTGGAGTAAGAAATCAGGATGGACTCTTATCTTCAGTCTTCTATATAGGCCTTTGATGACATTGACTTTCACCTTCCAATCATGGCCAGAGTTTGCATGGATATATCTCCCAGAAGAAGTAGGTTTTCTATACCAATCAAGTTTGATGATGTTATGGGAGTCTCTAACGACTCTTGTGTCCAGAAATGGAACAGCATTGTTGGTTTCTTCTTCCATAGTGAATTGCAGGTGTGGGTCGAATGAGTTGAAAACATGAAGAACTTCTTCTTTGCCATCAGCTGGTATGGATAGAATTAAATCGTCTACGTATTGATATAGGAATGGAAGTCGGAAGGATAATCTTTGAGTGCAGCTTTTTAAAGCATATGACATAACGATTGAAGCAAGAACAGGACTGAGGTTACTGCCCATAGGGCATCCAAAAATTTGAGAGTAGAAAGAGTCTTTAAATTTGAAGAAGGTTGACTGGAAAAGAAATTCTATTATTGATAAGAAGAAGAATTTGCTGATTTTGGTGTTGGATGAGATTAATGCCCATTCGGAGTCAATTATTTGGCGGGTTAACTGCCATGAAATATTCGTGAAAAGGCTGACTACATCAAGTGATATGATAACGTGGTTTTCTGGTAATTGGAAATTATTGACCATTGCACTAAACGCAAAAGAGTCTTTAATAGCGAATGTATGATAATTGAGGAAGGACTTTTCAAGAAGATTAGCACAAAATTTACTGAGTTTTGAAGTAGGAGAGCAGGTGGTGGAGACGATAGGTCTGAGCGGTACCCCTTCTTTGTGTATCTTGGGCAAACCATAAATCCTTGGTGGAATCTCCTTGTAGTAGTAAAGTTGTTTGGCTGTTATATCGTCGATCCATTTTTTGGTCGTTAACTGCTTGATAAAACTATTACTCTTGTTTTGATGTTGAGTAGTGGGATCATGAGAGAGCTTCTTGTAAACTTGTTCATCATCAATAAGTTCTAACATCTTAGTTTCATAATGTAGTCTCTCTAAGGCTACTGTAACCGAGCCTTTGTCTGAAGAAGTAATTAAGATCTCATTATGTTGTTTGAGACATTTGTGTGTCTTGATGAACAAAGTCTTCTCAAAAGAAGTATTACGGTTTTGTAAAACAGCGTTGGTAACTGCATTGTTGCATTTGGCCCTGAGAATATCTTGACTGGAGGCTGGTGCAAGCTTAATGAAGGATTCAATGTCAGAAAGGATTGTTTTTACAGGGATATCAGTACCTGGAATGGAATCATAAACAAATTTTGGACCCAAAGCAACTTTGGGTCCAAATTTGTTTATGATTCCATTCCAGGTACTGATATCCCTGTAAAAACAATCCTTTCTGATAAGATATTCTCAGGGCCAAATGCACCAATGTGCCTTGGCGACCCATTCTGTTGACAATGGTCATTCTTTAGATAATCTTCTTCTTCGTTGCTCCCATTATTGTCACTCTCTCTATCGCTCCCTCGCTCACCATTTACTTATAATTAGGTTGTGATTTATCCTTCCGCTATTACATACCGGGTTGTTTGGTCGCTCAATTGGCTATCTCTCTCTCACTTAGGGTCCAATATTTGCACTTTCTTTTCTATCGGTTCCTTCCAGGTGTCGACCCCGCATTCTGGTTAATTGAGTTTTCTTGACTAAACCCCTTATCTCTGTCGGGCAACTGTCTCCTGTCGTCCTTGTCATTTTTCCTAAATGGCGGTGGCCATATGTGGTGGTCACAAGTGAAATAATTTAACGATGTTCTCAACATCCAAGGTTCCCAATTACATCCATGTTTTAAATTTGTTTTTTAGAATTTTGTCTACAGTGTTTTAATGTGCATTTTATATATTTTATGGATTAACCAACTTTTTTATGTAACAACTTTTGTATGTATAACCTACGGCCATTCAGGCTAACGAAATCTTTGCACTTCTCATGTGAGTTTTTTAACTTATTATGACTAATATCTTATTCTTGTTCTACACTAATTTTATGTATTATAACAACCTAATGATAACATCATTAATTTAGTTGTCCCAGACACGATCAGTGAATACGCTCTGTTCTTCTTTTCAGTTCTGCCCTGAAGAAGGTCCCAATCCAGGACCGAAATATTGGCTTAATGAAAATTGTGTGATCTCTTATCACGCCCAAATTTGCCGAGTTCCCCAACTAAGATTGTATTTTAATAATTTTGGTAGATACGGCAATTTTTTGCTTTCTTTCTTTATTCTATATATATATATATATATATATATATATATATATATATATATATATATATAAATATATATATATATATATATATATATATATATATATATATTACTGGTGTTTTCACAAGCTTTCATTTGACACCACACTCGATCACCTAGTAAAAAAAATTTTTTTTCACTTCCGATTTCACCCCTCAAAACAAACCCCTTAAGTCAAAATTTATGTTACGGTGGTATAGAATAATCAGTGACTTCACAAAATACACCCCAAATGAGTTTTACACAAAGTTTGTTTCCAATCTTTACTGAAATCTGATGACCTTGAAATTTATTTTTTTTAAATACCAGATAAATTATTAAAGGTAATGCACTCGTGATAATTTTCGTTCAATCTACCCCCCGTGGAGAATATTCCAGGATTTTTTCAAAATTCTTTCAAGAGTACTTTTCGAGATAAGGCGCGGGACAGCGATTTTTCGCGATTTTTTGAAAAAAATACAAAGAAAAGTGCGCGCAAGTATTACATTATATATATATTTTTTACTCGTGTTTTCACAACCTTTCATTTGACACCACACTCGATGACCTAGTAAAAAAATTTTTTTTTCACTTCCGATTTCACCCCCCAAAATTAACCCCTTAAGTCAAAATTTAACTTTCAAAACTACATGGCTCTGATGAGGCCATCAATTCCTATATTATTACCAAATTTCAAGTTTCTATGACAAATAGTTTCGGAGAAAATTGGGTGTGATAGACAGACAGACAGACAGACAGACACCGAAGTGATCTTATAAGTGTTCCGTACGGAACACTAAAAATAAATGAAAATATTTTCGTCGACGAACAAAGTTGTAAGTACATTTCGTAAACAAGGAATGAAATCAAAGCACTACACTTAAAAAGTTTAAAATCTGCAGAGTAAGAAACAAAACTTTACCATTTTCTTTCTAGTCATTAAAAGATCCTTTTCGTAGGGCTTTTAAAAAATCCTTGTTCAAGCTTTTAACGACAACGGCAGATGTTTTGGTAAAACTTTACTAAACGCGATTAAACTTTCTTAGAATAAAGATGTTTAAAATCGGAAATTTTCTTTATTTCTTCACGAGAACATTTCCGTTTTAATCGCATTTATATGTTTTTGATTTTCATTTTCAATTTGATTAAAATAATCAACAGATGGCCGCTTCCGAACCGCAAAAGTATTCTGTAAATATTTTAAAGCTTAGTAAGTCTAAAGTGGTTACGAATCAGTTCTGATTTTATTTTGTAAGACACAGTATGAATTTACCATCTACATCAAACACAATTTTAATTGTCAGCTTTATTATTTATGTATATATATATATATATATATATATATATATATATATATATATATATATATATATATATATATATATATATATATATAAGTATATACTGCAGAGTGAACCTCAAAGTTATCACCGCAAGCCGATAAAAAATAAATAGTTACATCATAAATCAAAACATTACCTGTATAAATTATTTATTTGGCTATGCTCTTTAAAATCAAGTAAAAAAAGTGGATTACATGTGTTAAAATATTTCCTTATTATAAAAAAAAAAAAATAAAATATTGAAATAGGAAACGTGTGTAATTATTCTTTGATGTTTCGCTAAAAATTTCAGAGAATTACATGTGTTAAAACTTGGGCTTATTATTATAAAAATTATATATTAAATTTAATACTGAAATATAAATTGAGGAATTATTTTAAAAGCTAAAAAATTGTAATGTATATTTTTTACTAAATTTCTTTAGGGTCCATATTTTCCTTTACTCTGAGATGAACTATTTATTAATTAACTTTTTTAAGATTAATACCGAAATGGTAAACGATTTTTTTTTGTATAAAAAGTGAGATTTTTAGTCTTAAAGTGAAAACACGTATTAGTTTTATCTACCTTAAACAAACTCCTTTAAATCTCTACTCAATTATAAAAAAGGAATTGAATTATGAAGAAGTTATATCACATAAAAAAGAGAACAATGAAAAAAATGTATTTACTTAATTTATACAACGGTAAATTTAAGCTGTATATAACACTAAATATTTATTCTGATGAATGTATTAACGTTTCGGGCATATGCTACTTTCATCAGAATAAAGGTAAACAAAGGTGAACAAAAGAGTACATTTTTTAAGACTCATAGCTGAACGTGATCGTTTGCTATAGACAACTGTTGTATATGTGCAGTAGATCCTCAGTTTAATGAAGTCTGGAGTTACGACATAATTGACTGCCTGAAGATTTTGGATTGATGAAACATTATATTACTTCTTCTCTATTATGTTCCTTGTTGTTTTTTCAAGCTAATGATTGTTTAGTTGATGATGTAGCAGTTGCCTTCCATTCCATGTAATATGGACATGTCACAAAACTCTTCCGTAGGTATGAGTAAACTGTAAAGCAAATGGCTTATTTGTACATCTATTTTGACTCCTGAAAAAGAAAGTTGTTATTGGTAAACATGAGTATCCAATAGTTTATGGTAGGTAATATTTAGGGCGCCTTGTAATATTCTATTCAATAATATTAGCTAAAGAACATTTAGTAAAATTGTCACAGGTAAAATTTGTTATGTTTTGCAGAAAATTTGATCTTTATATAGTTACACTTATACCGAAACGTAAGAAAATTTTAAATTTTTAAGAGGTTGTATTTGCATGTATTTTAAGCCTTATTTGCAACAAACCCTACGAGGATTTAATAAATAGTTTGGCAACATTGGCATATCTTGGAATAGAAACTATATGATCTCACAAGAACAGTCTTTAATGTTAATAATTTTCTTTATTTATTAGCCCTTTTACGTTATTTTATTATAATTTACAGCGCCGACAGTACTTGCAATAAAAATCGAACGGCTAAATAAACGTAAAACAAAACATAAAATTTCAAAATATATATTAAAATTAGAGTTTCATTCTAATCAGGCTATTAAACAAAAAATAGTATACAAGAAAACAATCCTTACTTAGAGAACTATATCTTTCATTTTTAGTGTTCCGTACGGAACACTTATAAGATCACTTCGGTGATCTGTCCGTCAGTCACACACGAGTAAATATATATATATATATATATATATATATATATATATATATATATATATATATATATATATATATATATATATATATAATATAATACTTGCGCACACTTTTCTTTGTATTATTTTTAAAACATCGCGAAAAATCGCTGTCCCCCCCTTATCTCGAGAAGTACTGATCAAAAAATTTTGAAAAAAATTCTAGAATATTCTCCACGGGGTGTAGATTGAACGAAAATTATCACGAGCGCATTACCTTTAATAATTTATCTGGTATATAAAAAAAAAAAAAATTTCGAGATCATCAGTTTTCAATAATGATTGGAAACAAACTTGGTTGAAAACCTATTTGGGGTGTGTTTTGTGACGTCACTGATCATTTTATACCTCCGTAACAAAATTTGTTATTTTAAAAGCAATCAACGTACAGAACACTTATTGCGCAAGTTCAACTTGCACTTGCCCGGTTTTTTAAATCACAGATGGTATGCCTGTCCATCAAAAGGGAAAAACAGTGTTTGGAAGAAGAAATTTATTCTTTCAAATATACATGTTTATAGCATTTTCGATTCGTAAATATTTGTCCGCTCGTCTAACCTTGTATATAGGAAACCATGTATAAAAAGCGACACATCGGGCTGTTCAAATATTTCGTAAAATATAGAAAATTTTGTCCTTAGTACATTAAAAAAAGATAGCAAAACTTCTGAATAAGCTAACAAAATTTGACCTGTAAT
Source organism: Pachyrhynchus sulphureomaculatus (assembly GCA_019049505.1). Lineage (NCBI taxonomy): Eukaryota > Metazoa > Arthropoda > Insecta > Coleoptera > Curculionidae > Pachyrhynchus > Pachyrhynchus sulphureomaculatus. The sequence goes on from CM032446.1 coordinate 163,454,056, forward strand.
TTTATATCACAAGATATGCAACAAATGAAAATACTATTTACACAAATTCGTATTGTTTACGTCACTTGTGGCAGTTGCCCACTTAGGACTATGAGAAATTATGGAAACATAATGACAAATATAGTAGCGAATAATATTATCCTTTTATGTATACAATAAAAAAAATTGTTTGTAGTGTAACTGCTTTAAAGTCGATTGTTGTTTTATTGACATAAAACAACATAAACCAAATAGTTATTTAGCCTCGTGTAATAATAATTCCGACGAATTCAGGCGTTTGAGATTTGGGCATATCGAAGAATCATATACCGAACACCGTACTAATATATCTATTCTTGAAGAGCTTAGTATAAATGACCGATTGTCAAATAGATTTAATAGACACTACCTGAAATATTTTGGTCACATTATGAGCAAAGGAGATGCCATCGAAAAGCTTATAGTAACGGGGAAGGTAGAAGATCAAGGTGATGGTCTCCAACAAGATGGTCCGACCATATAAGATCTCTTCTTGGTATGGGTATGCACGAATCAAGTCAGGTCGCGCATGTCCGAGAGGCCTGGAAAAGGACCGTTGAGGCAGCAACTGCATAATGTCACCGATTCTCCTATTGGGGTGATAGGATTGAAAGAGAATAATTATATCAATAGGGTCTCGACAATTTACATTGACGTAAAATTTTAAAACTAACTTATATATATATATATATATATATATATATATATATATATATATATATATATATATATATATATATATAATAATAGTTATTTTTGTTTATAGGAATTGAGATAATCTATTGGAATTAATTCGAGATAAAATATATTTTTTTTAATATTTATGTTTAATCAGTGATGATTTTCTATACGGAGTTTCTTATTAAATTGAATTTCTCGATATATCTTCCAAGCTTTATTATTATTATTCCAGTCAAAATGCTGGATCTCATTCTTAATGTGTTTTAAGTTAAGATTTTTATCATCCTTTTTCTGTTAATTCGCTTCTTGAAATAATCCCGGACAAAAAAAATTCGTCGGCAAATAATCTGTTAAGCTTCGTAACACTGTTCTAGAATAACAAAACAGATATTCTTTGATATCGAAAAGTCTTTATTGAGAGATGACTTGGAGCAGAATTGACTTGAAGAAGATAATCATTCTTTGGGTACAATTTCGGTGTAACAAATTAAACTGGCTAGCTATTAATCTTTGCTCTAGGTTTTGCAAATCTAGTACATTTCGAGTATACTGAAAGATTTTTCCTCATTTGCACTCTTGATTTGTACTGCATATGCTGCCGGCCATAATCATGAGCAAAGTAAAGTATATAGTTGTTCTCTATTTTTGTCCTTCTTCTTGATGTTGACGATGGTCTCTTTGCTTATCTGTATTTAATCGGTTAAGTATTAAGACTTCATATTAGACTTCGGTTGGAGTTTTAGACACCATTTTGAGTAATATATGGTTTACAAGCTAGGATATCACTCAATTGAAATATTGTCCGATAGCTTCGTGTGTTGTGTCTTAAATTTTCTTTCTTTTTAGTGTTCCGTACGGAACACTTATAAGATTACTTCGGTGTCTGTCCGTCTGTCCGTCTGTCTGTCCGTCTGTCACACCCGATTTTCTCCGAAAACTATTTGTCATAGAAAGTTGAAATTTGGTAGTAATATAGGAATTGATGGCCTCATCAGAGCCATGTAGTTTTGAAAGTTAAATTTTGACTTAAGGGGTTAGTTTTGGGGGGGTGAAATCGGAAGTGAAAAAAAATTTTTTTTACTAGGTAATCGAGTGTAGTGTCAAATGAAAGGTTGTGAAAACACGAGTAAAAAATGTATATATAATATAATACTTGCGCGCACTTTTCTTTGTATTATTTTTAAAAAATCGCGAAAAATCGCTGTCCACCCGCCTTATCTCGGAAAGTACTTATCAAAAAATTTTGAAAAAATTCTGGAATATTCTCCACGGGGTGTAAATTGAACGAAAATTATTACGAGTGCATTACCTGTAATAATTTATCTGGTATATAAAAAAAAACAGAAATTTCAAGGTCATCAATTTTCAGTAAAGTTTGGAAATAAACTTTGTTAAAACTTATATGGGGTGTTTTGTGAAGTCACTGATCATTTTATATCACCGTAACATAAATTTTGACTTAAGGGATTCGTTTTGAGGGGTAAAATCGGAAGTGAAAAAAAAATTTTTTTACTAGGTCATCGAGGGTGGTGTCAAATGAAAGCTTGTGAAAACACGAGTAAAAAATATATATATAATGTAATACTTGCGCACACTTTTCTTCGTATTAGTTTTAAAAAATCGTGAAAAATCGCTGTCCCCTACCTTATCTCGAAAAGTACTGATCAAAAAATTTTGAAAAAAATCCTGGAATATTCTCCACGAGGTATATGTTAGATTGAACGAAAATTATCATTACCTTTAATAATTTATCTGATATATAAAAAAAACCAAAATTTCAAGGTCACCAGTTTTCAGTAAAAATTGGAAACAAACTTTGTTGAAAACTCATTTGGGGTGTGTTTTGTGAAGTCACTGATCATTTTATACCACCCTAACAAGATTTTTTATTTTAAAAACAATCAACGTACGGAACACTAATTGTGCAAGTTCAACTTGCACTTGACCGGTTTTTTTTATATGAAGTGTTACGTTAATTGAGACGGTAAAATTCTAGTAAGTGCTTTAAAATAATAGGAAATAAATTTCCTTCTTATGTACATTATATTTTACCACTCTATGAAATTGTTCATTATTAATCCGGTTTTTTATAGCCTTCTTTGCCTTCGGGTTTCCAGTTTCCGGATACTAGATTTCTCTCTGACATCGCCCTCTGAACACTTTCAAATCATATCGCTGTTGGTCTCCCTCTTGTCCTCCTTCCGCTGTTTCGCATACCCACTTTAAAACCATCTTTGGTATTAGATGTTCTTCCATTCATTCCACATATCAGTACCATAAAAGTTGTCGTTGTTGAATTTCCTCAATAATCGTGGTTATTTACTTTCATTACTTGCCTTATTCTTTCATTTCTAACTCTATCCATTCCTGACATTTCAGCTGATCTTCGCCAGTAATCCATTTTGAGTGCCCTTAGTTTCTGTTCCAACCGTTTCGTCAGTTGCCAAATTTCACAACGGATAACATGAAGCTCTTAAATACTGCTTTATAAATGGGGTGCTTTCTCTGTGATATTATGTTCTTCTACCACAGAACAGAGTTTAGGTGTCTTATGACCGCCTTTTCTTTACTTATTCTACCTCCACTTTTTTTTCCTTTCTACCGTCTTTATTTATGTTAATTCCGAAAAATTTATTCTTTTCACAAGCATCAATGATCTCACCGGTATTTAGAGTAAGGCTTCCCTATTTTCCTTTTATACACAAATATTTGGCTTTCTTGCAGTGTTAAACCCCAGTTTTTATAATCTTCAAACAGTTTTTTTGACATAAATTCAAGATTTTGTCCTGAGCAATAACCACCTGATCGTCGCAAAATGTATAGTGTACAACGCTGTTTTATCGGTCAGCTGTATTTCTATTCCTCCACATGCTCTTCGCAATCTCTCTAATGCCTCATTCAGACAGACTGCAACAATGTCTGATACCCTTCGTTACAAAACAGTTTTCGGAGAGAATGTTTCCCACTTTATTCGGGAACGGGACTAGCCGAACAGCTGTTTTATTGAGGCGATTGCTGGTTGATCGTTCTAATATTTGTCACAGTTTTTTTTCACTGGGACGGTATCATACGCTTTGGTTAGGTCTATAAAGAGTAGATGGAGCTCTCTGTTCGTTGATGTTTTTTTTTTCGTTTAAGTGAATTACACTAATATATTGTCTACACACGATCTACCAGCTCTAAAATCAGATTGTTGTTCAATCTCGTGGGTACTACATTCATTCTCAATTATATTTCTTAAAACTTTTCCGTAGACTCAACTGAACAACTAAAATTGTTAAGAGTTTTTATATATTTTAACCTTCAATTCGAAAAATATAAAAGTGTAAGCAATACATATCCAATTGGAAACCATTTCATATTTACATGTGAATATGAACCTATTTATTATTAAACACTAGGCATTGGCCAACGAAAAACTGTTTCACTGGGATTCAATCTTTTGTTGGATTTAAAATTTAATGCAACTCTTTGCAGTTAGATGCAGCATAGTTGTCGCAAGTTTTTTTTACCTTCACACACCTACAGAATATTCATTAAATAATGAAAATCTTTTTTTATGAAGGATTTTATCATAGCACGTATAAAGTTTAGAAGAAACAATCCAATGAACAGTTTGGCTTTAAAAAAAGGCACGACACCACCCTGATTATATACACAATAAATAATCATTAAATTTTACCGACTACAAAACACCTTCAAGCTGTCTTTTAATATAACAGGTGCCTTTGAGGGTGTGATGAATAACGGATTAACTTATATGCTCATCACTAAACACAATTTTATGTTTTGATATAATTTAAATGTTGTGAGTCTATTGCCTTAGTATTTAATGATCAGAACTCTTCAAGTCAGGGTAGAAAAAAAACCTTATATATTATGAGGATGCAGAAAGGCATCCCGCAGGATTTCATCTGTTCCCCAAAACACTACAATCTTTTTATATTTGACTTTTTCACGTTTCCTTCCACCAAATTAGCACATCTCTTTTATGCTAACGTTGCAAAACTACATACCGCTTACCCCCTGAATAGGCTTAGCCCCCCATCCCCCTAAAAATTAATAGCCAAACCAATTATCCCGAGGAATAATATATAAGTATTTAGGAATGATAAAAGACACAAGGCTATCATTCTTAAAACATATACATATGTCATATAAAATGGTCTCATGGCAATGCTGCAGGGTTTATATTCGTTCGAACTGAGTCCCCAAAGCAAGCTTTATAAAATTTATATTATTATTATTCATTAGAACCATCCTTTCTACACTTCATCAGATTGGTGTACCATCTTTTGAAAGACAGCTGAAGCACGCATAAAGGCTTCGAAATTTAATTGTATATTAAGCAAGATCTGGTAGCAGGAACACTTGAATTAACGATTTACACTTTCATAGGAACATTTTTATTCTATCAGACAAGTTTTATGGATACAGAATTTTAAATTCAGTCATACGACAAATCTTTCTTTTACCAGACCTGAACCCAATATTAAACATAAGCCTTTAACTGGAGATTTCCTCTATATTTCGAAGATATTTATGCTGGCTTGTTTATAGTCTTATAAATTTTTAATTTTAAAGTTCGTTATAGCACTGCTACCTCTGAGAAGCGGATGATTCGCAGAGCCACACATTGTGGGCGAATTTCGTGGAGACGTGCTTTGTAGAGATGATAAATGTATGTTGAATAATATACTTAACAAGAGTTTGAATCTGGGATGGTTGGATCAGGGAACGACGTATGAATGAAAAATGAATGTTTACATTCGCGAATTTCGCAACTTGTACCTAACTATATCCTGCTGGTTTTTTGTGTTACTTTTAACAGTCATATTTTCTACAAAACTTTCTAAAAAGTACTTCCCTAAAAAAATTTATCATAATTAAATATTAATTTCAACGCTGCGAAAGGTTATCCGAAGGCAGAGCAATAACATACTTAAAAATTCTTACTTCCAACTCAGGCCACTCGAGCACGTTGTATGATGGTCTTAAAAATTGTTTATATGGTACTTTTTATAACTTGTCCATATTATTAGTTATAAATAATATTGAAGTTAGATGTAATTTTGCATTTGCAAATATTAATAAATAAATTGAATTGAAACCCTATGAGTTTCAAGTTTAGTACTCGCAGCATTCATTAATATGGAGTAGCTCATTCTTGTAAAACAAACTTCTAAGAACTGTGTTTTCAGCCTAGCTTAACCTGTAGGGATATAAAACTATGTCCATAACAAAGCAGCGAGTCGATCTTAGAGTTCTGTAAGTTAAAAAATCGTACAGAGTAACAACTCGCACCTGCAGGATACTTTAAAAAAATGCGTTAATATACTAAAGACTCGCAATTTATCGCATAAAGGCGATCATAAAGTGTCTGCTTTCTACGCCGGAGATAAGAGTTCGAATTTCAGCACGAAAAAAAAACTTTAGAACATGCCGGTCCCCTCTATCGGGAAGGCAATGACAAACCATCCGTAGTATCATGCCTAGTAAACATTGGCCGTTTGAAATTAATATTAAACTGTATGTTCCTTTTACTTGTGGAACACTTAAAAACGGTACCAACCACAGGGAAAGGGCAAAGGTTCGTCTACGTCCGTATTGGACAGTGGCTCTACTTGCAATTTTTTACAAAACTGAAAACTAGTATTTTAAAAAAAAAAATTGAAATATTATAAAAACTACTCGTATTAGGTTTAGGTATATAATATTATTAATAAAAAAGTTATAAAATTTTACGCAGAATTTAAAAATAAATTAGAAAATCGGATGTTCCTTTTAAAAAAACATATGTTATAGCAGCTGCACTTTTTTGAAGTACCCTGTATACTCAAAAATAATTTTAAACTGTGCACCTTAATACTCCCTAAAACTATTGTATTTAATATTTTTTCGTCATTCCCGAAACAAATTAGATAATTAACTTTATTCTATCGTTGACTCACCCTATATATATATATATATATATATATATATATATATATATATATATATATATATATATATATATATATATATATATATATATATATATATGTATATATATATATATATATATATATATATATATATATATATATATATATATATATATATATATATATATATATATATATATATATATATATATATATATATATATATATATATATATATATATATATATATATATATATATATATATATATATATATATATATATATATATATATATATATATATATATATATATATATATATATATATTTATACATATACATATATATATATATATATATATATATATATATATATTATATATATATATATATATATATATATATATATATATATATATATATAATATATATATATATATATATATATATATATATATATATATATATATATATATATATATTATATATATATGTTTATATATATATATATATATATATATATATATATATATATATATATATATATATATATATATTTATATATATGTATATATATATATATATATATATATATATATATATATATATATATATATATATATATATATATATATATATATATATATATATATATATATATATATATATATATATATATATATATATATATATATATATATATATATATATATATATATATATATATATATATATATATATATATATATCACGATAACTACAGGATAACCCCTCTAACGCCCCTAGCGTCACCTTAGCTCATTATATGTTAGACCATATTTTTTATTTTTTCTTAAATTTGTCTGTCAAATGCACAAAAAGGTAGAAACAATTCTCATGTTATTACTGAAACGATACAAACCATAATCATCCCCACCTTTTTCGTTTCCTGCCTTTGAAGAGATATTTTTTAGAAACTCAAGTTTTATTTTTAGCTTTAAGTGTTACATGTTTACCAAATTTCAAATCGATGTTTAATAAAAAAAAGTTATAAAATTTAAAAATAAATTAGAAAATAGGATGCTCCTTTTTAAAAAAAACATATGTTTATATCAGCCACACTTTTTTGAAGTACCCTGTATACTCAAAAATAATTTTAAACTGTGCACCTTAACATTCCCTAAAACTATTGTGTTCAACATTTTTTCCTCATTCCCGAAACAAATGAGATAGTGAACTTTACTCTATCGCTGTACATATATATATATATATATATATATATATATATATATATATATATATATATATATATATATATATATGCACATATATATATATATATATATATATATATATATATATATATATATATATATATATATATATATGTACAGCGACATATATATATATATATATATATATATATATATATATATATATATATATATATATATATATATATATATATATATATATCACGATAACTACGAGATAACCCCTCTAACGCTCCTAGCCTCCCCTTAGCTCATTATATGTTAGACCATTTTTTTTTTAATTTATCTGTCAAATGCACAAACAAGTAGAAACAATTTTCATGTTACTACTGAAACGATACAAACCATAATCATCCTTACCCTTTTCGTTTCCTTTCTTTGAAGCGATATTTCTTAGAAACTTAAGTTTTTTTTAAACTTTAAGTGTTACATGTTTACCAAATTTCAAATCGATGTTTAATTTCGTTCTAGAGTTATCGTGTCAACTGATCGATAGCCAGACAGATCGGTGGAAATGGAAAAATATGTTTTTTTCTAGGGACCCTAAAATGTAAAGAAATCATTTTGGACATGGAAGTAAGGACGATAACGTGAATCACAAAAATATAAATAAACATACGCAAACATTAAAAACCGTAGATAGTACTGATCAAAATGGCTTCATTATAAAAAGCTGAATTCTGATTAAACGCTTAACACTGTTAGTAACATCTATATCTTTATGTTTCTTTTCTATCTTGACAAGAATATCAGCTCAGGTCCGATATTTGATGTTAACATATCCGAACAGGAAGTTTGAAATGAATAAGTTTAGTAAAAATTGCTGCTATTTTCGATACACTAGGCGTCCTATGTGTACTCTCCTAATTCAATCTTTAAAAACACTGTTTTTATAGACAGTATCACAATAACAATTTTCTTAGTATTTTTCTTCATTTATTCTTTGCGTAATATACGTAATATTATTATGAAGAAAAGAAAGAAAATAAATGTGTGCGAAAATAACTCAGCTTAATACCATTAAAACGAAAAAGGTACAAATTTAAAATTTGAAAGAAGAATATTTGTTTTCCCTTTTGTAAGCAAAAATGGTTGGTGGCAGGTTTTGAAAGTTATTAAACTTTAAATAAATGGATCAGCGTATTTTAATATTTAATTTATTATACAATAGCTATTTAAAAATAATTCCCTTTGCAAAAAGTTTTGAAGTATTTTATGGTTAAAACGGATTAATAACTTAAAAGTTTGTTCGTTTCTACTAAGGCTTTCATGATAAATTTAAATGCGAAGGGAGCATTGAGGTAAAATAGGTCATTTCAGTAGGCATATTTTTCATTTCCCGAAACAATCTATATAACTTGTTGGCAAGTAAATTCCTTGAGTGGCTAAATACAGATTGTGAACGCTAAGTAAATTTGGTTATAAATATTTATTTTCTTTCTTCTGTGTACGTGCAAAAAAGTATTTTTGTCATGTTTTTTTATTATATTCGTTATTAACTTTGGTGATAATATAAATATTAAAACTACATACAAACATACAGTCCTTAAATAAACACTGAATTTCCTCACAATAAAGAAAACGGTCAAGTACAAGTCAAACAAGCAATTAGTATTCCGTATCTTGATTAGCTTTAAAATAAAAATTAGCTACATACAATACATGAATCTAGCTCAATCTAAAATCTATTAGTAAAAGTTTAAAACAAATATTTACTACCTAAATATTTGTTTAATTATAAACAAATAAAATGAAATTATTTTATCTTCGGTACCTATTCGTTGATTACCAGTCATCATGATATTACTGACTGCACCAAATATGAATTGATAGCTCTTAGGCCCGGTTGAATTCCCAGTTTTCCAAACCTTCACCATTTTGTCATGCCACATAGTTTTTTTTTATATCAGAAAAATTATCAAACGTAATGCACTCGTGATAATTTCTGTTCAATCTACATTTTATGAAGAATATTCCGGGACCTTTTCAAAATTTTTTAATCACTACTTTTCGAGATAGGGTAGGGGGACATAGATTTTTGTGAATTTTTTTAAAGAATACAAAGAAAAATATGCGCAAGTATTACATAATATATATTTTTGAACTAGTATTTTCACAAGTCTTCATTTGACACCCCACTCGATGACCATAAAAAAAAAATTCACTTCTCCCCACAAACTAACCTCTTAAGTCAAAATTTTATTTTCAAAACTGCACGGCTCTGATTCGGCAATCAATTACTATATTTGTGCCAAATTTCAACTTTACATGTCAAGTAATATTGGAGAAAATCGGGTGTGACAGGCGGACACCGAAGTGATCCCGTAAGTATTCCGTATGGAACACTAAAAAAGTTAAGGAGAGAAAGGTATTTTAATAAATTTTAAAGTATAAAAAAATAATATACAGTAGATTAAAGTTCTTATTAGAATGCAATAAAAATCTATGCATCTCAAATTCACAACTTTCCTAATTTATAAACACGTACAAACAAAAACAGAGAATAGATATTTATAAGAAAATCACTTGTTATCTTAAATTTCGTCTTTCCATATTCTACTTTAATAATATCATAAGTCTGAAGTTACTTAAATATATTAATATTACACCAGTGGGAAACCTATGTATATTTCTAAAAACGTTTTCCTAATCAGAAGAAACTAATCCATAAAAAATATTTAAATAACGTTATTTATAAAATCGATTGGAACTAGTTCCATCCTCCAAGTCACATATAAAGAAGTAATTTACTTACCAACACAAACGTGGTATAAAAAAATTTAATTATAATTATTAAGATTTATGTGTACATACTTTACAAACAGAACGCAATTTTAATTTTTCTATTCCTAAAATCTTAATAAGTTGAGACAAATTATCAAGATAATTAATAGAGTCATGCTTTATTCAAAAATTTGACAGTGTCAGTGGTAATAATAGTCGAGTAGATTAAAACAATTCTATTCTGATTCAGTTTAGCGCTATTCTAACGGATCATAGAGTTCCCCTTATTTTTTTTTCTTCATCTCCTTACGTAAGATATTAAAATTAAATAAATCCTTTTTGTAAACACAAAAAAAAAATCAGAATATTCACATAAGAAATAAACAATTGATTAATTGTTATAATTATCATTTAAGTTTCTAATATATTACATTTTTAATTAATAACCATTTTCAATTACTACATCGTTTCGACACTGCATAAGTTCTGGTTGCAGAACTCTTTCTCTTCGATGTGCAATAATGCATAGTATTCTCTCTAACTTTTAGTCATTATTGTAAAGCTCTATGTATTGTTATTTTATCTCTAAGTGTGTGAAGCTGCAGATGTCTTTCTTTTACCTCCATTCCCATTAAAATTTTCTTTACGAATTTGACAGATTATTCAAATAACATAATGTTAGTACCCATTCATTCGACATACACCCTGTTGCCTTTATTAACATATTAGATCACCTTTGAATTTTCACTTTTCTTTCTTCTAGCTACCGATAAAAATTTTATTATTAAAATGGAGATTTTACTACTCGTTTGAATTCTTGTCAGGTTTTTCAGTTATAGAACCATCCATTCTATTTTCATTTACTTATTCCTAAAATAAATTTTCTAATTTCTTTTCTACCACGTTGTCTTTGATATTTTAGAATTCTTCTTCAGAATATAAGAGTTTAGAAGATTTAGGTTTAAAAAGCCTAATATGTGAGGGTGGACTGATAAGGCTGGCGAATTTCTATGAAATGATGGGAAATTTTGTTAAGCGGCATAACTGTTGGTAAGCGTGTTTCTTGTTACAGCTCGTAAGTGGTCAGTATTACATATTTAGTAGAAATGGATAAAGCCGAGTATTGTGCAGTGCAACTGATAGAAACTGAGTTAAAGAAAGTTCATTGGGACCCTGCACCAGCACTTAAGACCACTTGTTACTCGATAAATAAATTTAACGTAGGCGTACAAACAATGCTGATGCGGCACGTTCAGGACTCCTGATTGGGTTTCTTCTGAAGAAATGATCGATAAAATTCATAGTGTCGTAACGGAAGGTCGTTGCATTAAACTTCGTGAGATTACTGAGATGGTAGATAACTCATATGAATGGATACATACTATCCTGCATGAAGCTCTAAAAATGGAAAAATTGACTCCAGACCAAAAACGCACAAGGAAGGGCATTTCAAAGTGGTGTTTTAAAAAATTTTGGGGTAATCTGAATGACTTTTGACGTCGTATTGTTACTGTTACGCTCTTGTTGTATGTCTGAAAAGTTCTGTTTGTGGCTCTCATGTTTCCTCAGAGAGCGCTCTTTACGAGTGGCGGTCGACGGATTTCTTTCTAACACCTTCACTATTAACGCCGGTGTGCCCCAAGACTCCATACTGTCTTCCACTCTCTTTCTCATTTACATTAACAATCTGCTGGAAAAGACCGGGAGTCCAATCTACAGCTTTGCAGATGACAGTACGCTTATGTCTTCATTCACTTTGAACGCTCGGACATCGGCTGCTCAGGCGAATATCCGTAGACAGCAGAAGGTCGTTCAACTTAACAAAGACATGGAAGAAATTCTATCTTGAGGTGACAGTAACCAAGTGCAATTTAACTCTACAAAAATCCAGGCGGCAGTTTTTTCTAAAAAAGTTAATGTTGCTGAACCCGACATAGTTATGTTGGGGCACTCCATTCCCCTAGCATCATCACTCAATTTGTTGGGCGTTAATTTGGAAGCAAATATGTCCTAGCATGAACATGCTGCAGGCATAGCAAGAAGAGCTTCTCAAAAGTAAGGAATATTATTTCGAACCAGAAAGCTTTACACTCCCCAACGACTGTTAATTCTTTACAAAGCTCAAATTCGACCAACTATGGAATACTGCTCCGATGTTTGGGGCTTCGCTCCCAAACATACACTGCATTTGTTGGATTCTGTTCAGAGAAGAGCTGTTCGTCTGATTGCAGACCCTGAACTGACCGGCGGCCTTGATTCGCTGGAACATCGAAGAACGGTTGGCAACTTGAATTTGTTCTACAAGTATTTTCATGGAAAGTGTTCGAAGGATGTAGCCCGCTTAATTCCTCCCAGAGCGGTGCATGTTAGAAATACACGTCGCGCTAATACTTCACATCCGTATGAGGTTCAGCTTGTTACTCCGCGTATAACGCTTTTCAAGCAGTCTTTTATATGGAGAACATCATCCCTTTGGAATAATTTACCCAGGGCTGTGTTTCCCACCTAGTACAATTTGCAGCGATTCAAGAACAACATGAATCGCTTTTTCCGCACACATGCCGCTCCTGGAGCGCTTTAGGGACTTCCCTGCAGCACGTGTTCTACACCCATAAAAAAAAAAAGACAAAACGTGGATCCACCATGAGTTCCCGGAGACAAAAGGGCAGGCAATACAGTAGATTGGCGAAGGTGAAAGTGAACCGAAAAAAGAGAAAATAGTTTTATCTGTGGAAAAAGTAATTTTAGAATTTTCTACTTTCTTCCTAATGAAAAATTACATCTCTTTAACTCCAATAATTTTTACTATAATTATGCAAAAGTTTTGTATGACATCTAATTAAAAACCAGTAAAAATTCTCATATTATTGTTAAAACTACACAGTATTTAAAGAATCACCACCTTTTAAAATTGGAAATAATGAAAAATAATAAAATCTTCAGATTTCCCTACTACAGTAGTCCTGGAAAAGATATCTAACACGATATATATAGAGGCACCCCACTAATTTCTTTTCTCGTCCGTTTAACCTCTTATACATGTCTCTATTTGTTGTATGTGTTTAAATCAAAATTTAAACACTTTCCTTCGCATATTTTAAACAAAAGCTGTTAAGTCAAAAATGTAACATTTCAAAAGATAACTTTTTGCAATTTTTCTAGTAAAATCATTATCTTGTGATAGTAAAACTACTGAGATTTCTGGGTGAAGAACTGAACCAAGTGATTTTCACAAGGCTCTTTTACAGTCAGCCAATAAGAAAGTTCTATAGAGACCGATACAAATAGTATTTGGCAATGCAAGGTCTGCGCTGTGTGGTGGATATATTAAATCTGCCTAACCAATCTCTCTTAATTTTTGAAGGATCGTCAAAAACATGTGTGGTCTCTACATTATTGTTGTACGTAATCCATTTTTTACCACCCGCACTTCAAAAACGGATGGATTTCCTTTCGTTTGCATTTACAACTGCAAATTTTTCATTGATAAATCATGTGGCACCCCAGAAACACCAAACTTCCTCTTGTATTCAAATGTTTTAAAATTGTTTAGCGATGGATGCTTGGTTTCATAGTGATTTCATGACTGCTTAGGTGCCGGTCTTGCTCAATCTTTTCCAATATTTCGTCGACTTTTTCGAATATTATCCAAACTAAATAACATCGAAATTCCCAGAATAATAGCGAGCGAATAATTTCTTGACTATTGTTTTTGATAAAGTATCTTGGCAGTAAACAGCACAAATTTCTTCGTAAGTCTTCTTAGTTTTTTTCTTCTATAGAAGTAAAATCGAATTTTTTCATCATCATTCATTTTCAAGATGTTGTAACGTTGAACTGTATTAATAAATATTACAACGTTTTCATTTGTTCTCGGTATGACCAAATTACCAGAAACTAGGAATAAAAATTTAAACAACTGTTTAAGATCACCACTTATGTTTATTATATTATTGCTGACAATTGTTTCGACTCACTGTGTCTTCTTCTGGAGCACGATGTAAATTAACTAACAAAGTATGTTACAGAATATATAGTTTACCTAATTACAAGTACTAAATTCATTAACAATATTTACTTAATACTAGAACGAGTTCAATAAAGAGACCCTCCCCCATCTAATTGATCGTTGAGTAATAAACCTGAGGATTTTTTCTGGTTAATTTCTACCTATTCTAAACAATTCAGTAATTTTCCTTTCTTTCCATTATGCAAAATTTTGAAATTTTCCTTGAACGTATGATTTTCATCTGTTAAATGTTTAGAGTAATGAGATTTGTTATTTTTTATTCTATAGCTATGTTTATGTTCCTTTATTCTTTTATAAAAAATCTGCCTGTTTGTCCTATATAATCCAATTACAATAAAACGTATATAGGACAAACAGGCAGATCTTTTTATAAAAGAATAAAGGAACATAAACAAAGCTATAGACTGAAAAATAACAAATCTCATTACGTTAAACATTTAACAGATGAAAAAATCATACGTTCAATGAAGATTTCAAAATTTTGCATAATGGAAAGAAAGGAAAATTACTTGATTGTTTAGGACAGGTAGAAATTAATCAGAAAAAATCCTCAGGTTTATTACTCAACGATCAATTAGATGGAGGAGGGTCTCCTTTATTGAACTCGTTCTAGGTATTAAGGCAAATATTGTTAATGAATTTAGTACTTGTAATTAGGTAAACTATATATTCTGTAACATACTTTGTTAGTTAATTTACATCGTGCTCCAGAAGAAGACAGCAATAATATAATAAACATAAGTAGTGATCTTAAACAGTTGTTTAAATTATTCCTAGTTATTATGGATCTCCATCAAGTAACGACTAAGCCAGTGTAGCAAATTACCAGAGATTGGCGAATTGTACGGACATCTCGTAAAAATAATGTCAAATACTGTTTCGACAAACAATTACTATATTTTTATGATTTAAATCTTTGCTGAAACTGAAATTAATATAATATTCAGATTCCTTATCACTAAGAACCCCAAAAAGACCTATAACATGATAAACGCGAAGTCATCTTCTAACTTTCTTACTCACTACTTTAGCACGTTATATGTTTGACTACAAATGATTACGCGTTTATTTATTTTTTCAGCAAAAAAAAACAGGAATGATTTTAATACTAATCGAAACTACATAAATTTTATGGACTCCCACCCTTTAGGGGACTTCCCTGCAGCACGTGTTTACTCCCACCCCTTTTATTTCCTTTTCCTGGCACGATATCGCTTGAAAATTATAGATTTCGACTATTTCTCATTTAAATCGGGAGCTATAAGTAGAGGTAAAAAAAAATATGTATATCAAAATGTTAAATTAAACAATAAATTATCAATACATTTAACCTGAACATGGGTAATGTATTTCAAGATTTAACCACACATCGTCAACGCAGGCAAACTGGTATATACTTTAGGAAATTCATTTATATTCAGGCAGATATATAGCCAAGGATGATGCAGCAAAGTTTAAATTAATGCCAGGCAATTCCTTGCCAAGTATGAAATATTTTAAACTGGAAGTGATTTGTTTTTGAATTTATTTCCTCTGGGTGAAACTGTTATGTTTTCTCTGTAAAATTATTAATAATTCCGAGAGAGATAATTCGCCAATTTTTAACTTAAAAATTTTTTACCAGTTTTAAAATACTTTGAAATAAAAATAAATGTGGCAGGTCAACAAAATCAACAATTCTAAAATCTGTGGTTGAATAAAATGATTTTTTTCTATAATAAGAATACTAGTCACACTCAGTGTTGAGTTTATAAAATTAGTAATATTCCTTCCTTTCCAATTTAAATTAAAAGCATTCATAAATACAGGTCATGTTCAAATACACCAGTTTTTTTTTTTATATTACAAATGTAAGTAGATTATATATATATATATATATATATATATATATATATATATATATATATATATATATATATATATATATATATATATATATATATATATATATATATATATATATATATATATATATATATATGTATATAAATATTTATATATATATATATATATATATATATATATATATATATAGATGTATATAAATATATATATACATATATATATATATATATATATATATATATATATATATATATATATATATATATATATATATATATATATATATATATATAATATATATATATATATATATATATATATATATATATATATATATATATATATATATATATATATATATATATATATATATATATATATATTTCGCTCTTACTTCTAGTCACGAATATAGCAGGAAAGAAATTTGTGAACTAGAAAAAAAGAGAATTTTCGTAATTTAATGAAAATAGAGCTTCAGAAAAGTTGGGAATATTATTTCGAACCAGAAAGCTTTACACTCCCCAACAACTGTTAATTCTTTACAAAGCTCAAATTCGACCAACTATGGAATACTGCTCCGATGTTTGGGGCTTCGCTCCCAAACATACACTGCATTTGTTGGATTCTGTTCAGAGAAGAGCTGTTCGTCTGATTGGAGACACGGAACTGACCGGCGGCCTTGATTCGCGGGAACATCGAAGAACGGTTGGCGACTTGAATCTGTTCTACAAGTATTTTCATGGAAAGTGTTCGAAGGATGTAGCCCGCTTAATTCCTCCCAGAGCGGTGCACGTTAGAAATACACGTCGCGCTAATACTTCACATCCGTATGAGGTTCAGCTTGAAATTTTGTTCACCGATGAGGCCCATTTTTGGCTTAATGGGTTCGTGAATAAACAAAATACCCGTATTTGGGGTGATGAACAACCTGAAGAGGTTCAAGAGCTGCCATTAAATCCAGAAAAAAACAACTGTTTGGTGTGGTTTATGGGCCGGTGGAATAATCGGTCCATATTTCTTCAAAACAGAGGCCGGCCGGAATGTTACTGTGAATGGTGACCGTTATCGCGTCATGATAACAGACTATTTGATGCCAGAAATTGAAGCCCGTGGTCTCGACGAAATTTGGTTCCAACAAGATGGCGCCACTTGCCATACAGCCTGTGAAACCATGGCTTTACTGCGAGAGCAATTCGGCGAACAGATCATTTCACGCTTTGGACCAGTGAATTGGCCGGCTAGATCATGTGACATCACACCTCTTGACTTTTTCCTTTGGGGCTATGTAAAGTCCAAAGTCTACATGGATAAGCCAGCTACAATTGAGGCATTGGAGGCCAATATTACTCGAGTCATTGGCCAAATACCACTCGAAATACTCACACGCGTCATTGAAAATTGGAACTTCAGAATGGACGTTGTTAACCGTAGTCGCGGACAACATTTGAAAGAAAAAAACTAAATAAAAAATAGTTCATTTATAGGAAATTGTATTTAGAAAGTTGGTTACAAGTCAAACAAAAGTTTCTTAAAGTTTAACACCCCAAAAGTCATATGCGTTAGAATAGTACAAGTACAAATGTAAGTAGATTATATATATATATATATATATATATATATATATATATATATATATATATATATACATATACATATATATATATATATATATATATATATATATATATATATATATACATATACATATATATATATATATATATATATATATATATATATATATATATATATATATGTAATATTTCGCTCTTACTTCTAGTCACGAGAAAAAAAGAGAATTTTCGTAATTTAATGAAAATAGTATATTTGAACTTGATTTAGCAGTATTACAACATAAGAGTGAAAACTTAAAATACTAAATAATACACAAAGAATACTTTCTCAGGTCCATACCTCAAACAGTGTTATAATAAGATTGACAGCCAGAACTCTAACCTTAACTTCACCTGAACTTAGACTTCAAACTTTAAGAAGAGTAAAGGAAATTCTCAAAAATAGTAATCTCTCAGAAAAACTAGCAAGCAAACTTATCAAAATTCAGTTAACTTAAAAATATATATTGCAATGCCATACTCAAGATCTATCCGAAAAAATAAAAGACATTTTAAAAAACCACAACTTCATTGTCTGCCGCAGGGCACAAAATCTTTTATCTTCAATATTCGCTTCACTAAAAAGTAAAATCCCAACCAAAAGAGGTCACACTTAGTAAATTGTATACCCTATCTAAATTGCCCTAAAAATATATTGAAATGGAAACACAATACTTAGAAAATGTATTAAGTAGAAACCAATATACAAAAAATGCATCTCTAGCCTTAGATTAGAATAAAGTAAATGAAAATCAGGAGTTTGACTTGCCAGACACTAATATCATCCGATAGAGAGATTACTGTAAATTCCTGGTAAAAGGAATAGTTTGTATATAAAAAAACAACATAATGTCAATGACAAACTAGACATTAGCATTTTAAGTCGGATTTATTATAATATCATACAATACACAGAGTAGAGAAATAAACCTTTATATAACTTTGCCTAATTTCACATTTTTTTATCAATTATACCAGTATAAGCAAACACTTTTTTTTTTTCCATGTAGTAAGGTTAAATCTTTTTAAAAACAACAAGGTTTTCAAGGTGCATAAACTTAATTTTAGTTTTAAATTTCATTAAATAAAATACATTGTTTATTATTAAGTGGTGTGTGCTCATACAATCTTTTGTTAATAGAATGAATCTATACCCGACATAGATTTATTTACATGAAGATTCAAGAAATCAAATTTGTATAAAACGATCTGCTGGAAAAGACCGGAAATCCAATCTACAGCTTTGCAGATGACAGTACGCTTATCTCTTCATTCACTTTGAACGTTCGGACATCGGCTACTCAGGCGAATATCCGCAGACAAGGAGGTCGTTCAAGTTAACAAAGACCTGGAAGAAATTTTATCTTGGGGGGTGACAGTAACCAAGTGGGATTTAACGCTACAAAAACCCAGGCGGCAGTTTTTTCTAAAAAACTTAACGTTGCTGAACCCGACACAGTCCTGCTCGGGCACTCCATTCCCCTAACATCGTCACTCAATTTTTTGGGCGTTAATTTGGGAGCAAATATGTCCTGGCATGAACATGTTGCAGGCATAGCAAGGAGAGCTTCTCAAAATTTGGGAGTATTATTTCGAACCAGAAAGCTTTACACTCCACAATAACTGTTAATTATTTACAAAGCTTAAATTCGACTGTGGAATACTGCTGCCATGTTTAGAGCTCCGCTCCCAAACACACATTGCATTTGTTGGATTCTGTTCAGAGGAGAGCTATTCGTCTGACTGGAAACCCGAAACTGGCCGGCCGCCTTGATTCGCTGAAACATCGAAGAAGTATTTTCATGGAAAGTGTTCGAAGGATGTAGCCCGCTTAATTCCTCCCAGAGCGGTGCACGTTAGAAATACACATCGCGCTAATACTTCACATCCGTATGAAGTTCAGCTTGATATTCTACGTACAATGCTTTTCAAGCAGTCTTTTATATGGAAAACATCATCCCTTTGGAATAATTTGCCCAGGGCTGTGTTTCCAACCGGGTACAATTTACAGTGATTCAAGAACAACGTGAATCGCTTTTTCGGCACACATGCCGCTCCTGGAGCGCTTTAGGGACTTCTCTGTAGCACGTGTGCTAAACCCGTAAAATATATATATATATATATATATATATATATATATATATATATATAAATATATATATATATATATATATATATATATATATATATATATATATATATATATGTATATATATTTATATAATAAATTGAGAAATATAACAGTTTTAAAAACTAAATAAAAAATAGTTCATTTATAGGAAATTGTATTTAGAAAGTTGGTTACAAGTCAAACAAAAGTTTCTTAAAGTTTAACACCCCAAAAGTCATATGCGTTAGAAATGTAATTTAAATTAATCTTAGGGGCAAGTTTGTTTATTTCTGTACATGGCAGTAAAGATAAGTAAACCATTGTAGATTCGGTAATGCTATTGTAGATAAGTTAAAGCAGAAATCTCTTATCCGTAAAGAGAAAAAAACCGGTGAAGTGCAAGTTGAACTTGCACAATTAGTGTTCCGTACGTTGATTGTTTTTAAAATAAAAAATTTTGTTAGGGTGGTATAAAATGATCAGTGACTTTACAAAACACACCCCAAATGAGTTTTCAACAAAGTTTGTTTCCAATCTTTACTGAAAACTGGTGACCTTGAAATTTTGGTTTTTTTATATACCAGATAAATTATTAAAGGTAATGATAATTTTCGTTCAATCTATACCTCGTGGAGAATATTCCAGGATTTTTTCAAAATTTTTTGATCAGTACTTTTCGAGATAAGGTAGGGGACAGCGATTTTTCATGATTTTTTAAAAGTAATACGAAGAAAAGTGTGCGCAAGTATTACATTATATATACATTTTTTACTCGTGTTTTCACAAGCTTTCATTTGACACCACACTCGATGACCTAGTAAAAAAAATTTTTTTTTTTCACTTCCGATTTCACCCCTCAAAACGAATCCCTTAAGTCAAAATTTATGTTATGGTGATATAAAATGATCAGTGACTTCACAAAACACACCCCAAATAAGTTTTCAACAAAGTTTATTTCCAAACTTTACTGAAAATTGATGACCTTGAAATTTCTGTTTTTTTATATACCAGATAAATTATTACAGGTAATGCACTCGTGATAATTTTCGTTCAATCTACACCCCGTGGAGAATATTCCAGAATTTTTTCAAAATTTTTTGATAAGTACTTTCCGAGATAAGGCGGGTGGACAGCGATTTTTCGCGATTTTTTAAAAATAATACAAAGAAAAGTGAGCGCAAGTATTACATTATATATATATTTTTTACTCGTATTTTCACAAGCTTTCATTTGACACCACACTCGATTACCTAGTAAAATTTTTTTTTTTCACTTCCGATTTCACCCCCAAAACTAACCCCTTAAGTCAAAATTTAACTTTCAAAACTACATGGCTCTGATGAGGCCATCAATTCCTATATTACTACCAAATTTCAACTTTCTATGACAAATAGTTTCGGAGAAAATCGGGTGTGACAGACGGACAGACGGACAGACAGACGGACAGACACCGAAGTGATCTTATAAGTGTTCCGTACGGAACACTAAAAAGGACAACGTGATATAATGTATAAGGTTTTTTTCCTTTATTAATTTAATTTTGAAAGAAAAAATTTGTCTTTAATTTTCATTTAATAAATAAAATATGTCATAATAGAATTTTACGAAAATATATAAACAGGAATTAAATAATTTAATAAAATATAATAGACATATTTTGAAAATTATAAAAAATTATATTAAATGCATAATAAACAATGCATTGTGTCTAATGTTAGAAATTATTCATAATGTTCACCAAAAGATCAATAGTGACCACAAAATAGTAACTATAAGTTACAAAAAATTATCGGCTTTAAATGCCGGTCCGATTGCAACTCCAGACGGCAAACACCATCAAATAGCTGAGAATCCAGTATGACAAACAGCTCGTCTGGAAAGACCAGGTCCCACTGCCACGAAGAAAGCTAAGCAACTGCCTGGCAAATTATACCAACCTATAAATCGCTCCAGCAAGTTGCCTACCAAAACCAAGCTCATGGTCTACAACACAATTGTGAAGGTAGGCCTTACTTACTCCTGCCCCACATGGTGCCAGCTCTCAAAAATAAGGAGACTACAAGTCCAGACAGTGTAGAACAAGGCCCTGAGGGGCCCCTTAGTTCATGCAAAATACCCAATTACACAGAAACTTCAGTGTGCCAACCATAAAGGTAGAAATGAGGCTAACTCAAATGAAGTTCCTGGCAAAGGCGTCCCAGTATCACAATCCAATCAGGGACTCCTTTATAACCCTCCCTTATGCCCACAACCAATTCCCGAGACCCTCAGACCCTCTCTCGGACGAAGACGATGGCCCTCCCAACCCACCATGATAGAAGAATGTAAAACTCTATTAAGTTAGCATAGGCCCTAGATTAAGTTAGGTTAGGTCATAATCATGTTAAAAAAACACATTTCCTAGGTTAAGTTTAGTTTAGGAACACTACTGTAAATACTTAGGTTAAGTTAGAATAAGTATATTTCCTCACCATGTTAGAACAACGTTTATTTAGTAGACGTAATAGGCTATGCCTTTTTTGTTAGTCAATAAAGAAAATGAAAAAAAAGAGCTATTTTAAAAATTGTATTATTACATCGTATCGTCCCTCAACTTATTAGGCAGCGGGAGTAGAATCCTGTTACCGGCATAGCCTTATTAGAAACTCGAAATACACCAGAAACCTCGATTGTTTAAACCATTGACTTGGAGAGTTGAGTTTCTTACATAAATACTTTCAAGTTCGATTGAATCATGTAGCTTGCTTCACTTTTAGTGTTGGATCCTAAGAATACATGTCTCACGGCTCATTCCTATGAGGTTCAGTTTGTCACTCCTCCTCCCCTTTTTTAAACTTTTAGTTCAAAAACCTTCTTTAAAATGAACCAGCCAGAAGTGCATTTCTCACTGAGTACAATGTGCGATTATTCAATACAAAAATTAATCGTTACTTTCGCATACGGGACATTTTTGCAGCAAATTAGAGATTTCGTGTAGTATTACTGTTTCAAAAACCCGCAGCAGTAAATGCCTAATGCCGAATGATGATGAATGAAAAAAATAACTTTATAGTTTCACTTATTTTAGCTAAATGAACGACAGAAATTACGCAGCTTTTAGTCGACGGTCAAAATCTTTTGCCGACTTTCGCCAAAAATGTATATTAACCCACACAATGAAGTGTCTCTTAGCGATATCCGTATACTGAATCTCAAGATATAAAAAAAAAACGTTAATACTTCTAGAAAATTTCTTATTTGCAAACATATGAGGTATATTATGTCAGTGTTGTGATAAATTTATACTAGCTTTCTAATGAAGGAGAATTATTAACTAAGGTAGCAAGAACAATCTTTCTACTCGTATTATTTACTAGATACTAAAATACCTAAAATTTAAACACATTAACATTATTACATTACATAAATTACACACATTACATCACATCTATTACATTACATAAATGCATACGTTACAGCGATTCAAGATTAACATGAATCGCTTTTTCCGCACACATGTCACTCCTATAGTGCTTTTGAGAAATCGAATATAGGATAATCATGGTGATACGCGCACTAATGAACAGACAGACAGTCAGAGAGATGTTGCATTTTATATATATTATATTCTTTGCAACATGATATTGTTCCATATTTAATGCTTTAGGCAGTGTATTGCAAGAGAACGCGCTAACGGTAACCTTTTTTTCCGACTTGATTCACTATTATCGTCACTGCTTATTCTTTATGTTACCTAACGCAATGAAATATATCCTATAACCTGGCCAGAGAGCATATGTATGTTTTAAAAAAAAGCACGTAAATCGGATAAGTGATTCTCCAGTGATAAGCGCACTAAAAGACAGAGAAACAGACAGAGAGATGTTGCAATTTATATATATTGTATTCTTTGCTACATGATATTGTTCCCTATTTAATGCTTTAGGCAGTGTATTGCAAGAGAACGCGCTAACGCCAAACATTTCTCCGACTTGATTCAATATTATCATCACTGCTTATTCCTTATGTCACCTATCGTAATAAAATATATCCTATAACCTGGACAGAGAACATATGTATGTATATGTTTAAAAAAAAAGCACGTAAATCGGATAAGTGGTTCTCGAGTGATATGCGCACTGACGGACAGACAGAGATACGTTGCATATATATATATATATATATATATATATATATATATATATATATATATTATAGATATTCTTTGCTACATGATATTATTCCATATTTAATTCCATATTTAATGGTTTAGCAGGTTTAAAAAAAGCACGTAAATCGGATAAGTGGTGCTCCAGTGATAAGCGCACAAACGGACACACAGACAGAGAGACCTTGCATTTTATATATATTATAGATAACCTTTGCTACATGATATTGTTCCATATTTAGTGGTTTAGGCAGTGTCTGCAAGAGAACGCGCTAGCGGCAAACTTTTTTTTCGATTTGATTCACTATTATCGTCACTGCATTCCTCATGTTACCTAACGTAAGAAAATATAGCCTATAACCTGGCCAAAGAACATATGTATGTTTTGAAAAAAAACAGCACGTAAATCGGATAAGTGGTTCTCCAGTAATAAGCGCACTAACGGACAGAGAGACAGACGGACAGAAAGAGATACGTTGCATTTTATATATATTATAGATGTAATAAAATATTTATCTATAACCTGGTCAGAGAACATATGTATGAATTTAAAAAATCACGTAAATAGGATAAGTGGTTCTCGAGGGATAATCGTACTAACAGACAGACAGACAGACAAAGAGATGTTGCATTTTATGTATTATAGGTATAGATTATATAACCTGGCCAAAGAATATATGTATGAATTTAAAAAAAGTCACATAAATCGGATAAGTGGGTCTCGCGTGATAAACGCACTAATGGACACACATACAGACAGAGAGACATTGCTTTTTATATATTATATATTATAGAAATTTTCTGCTACATAATATTGTTCCATATTTAATGGTTTAGGCTGTGTATTGCAAGGGAACGCGCTAGCGGCAAACTTTTTTCCGACTTCATTCACTATTATCGTCACTGCTCATTCCTTATACTACCTATCGTAACAAAATATAGCCTATAACCTGGCCAGAGAACATATGTATGTTTTTAAAAAAAAGTACGTAAATCGGATAAGTAGTTCTCCAGTGATAAGCGAACTAACGGACAGACAGACAGACAGAGAGACGTTGTATTTTAAATATATTTATATATATATATATATATATATATATATATATATATATGTATATATATATATATGTATATATATATATATATACATATATATATATATATATATATATATATATATATATATATATATATATATATATATATATATATATATATATCTGTATATATATATATATATATATATATATATATATATATATATATATACAGATATATATATATATATATATATATATATATATATATATATATATATATATATATATAAATATATTTAAAATACAACGTCTCTCTGTCTGTCTGTCTGTCCGTTAGTTCGCTTATCACTGGAGAACTACTTATCCGATTTACGTACTTTTTTTTAAAATATA
Source organism: Pachyrhynchus sulphureomaculatus (assembly GCA_019049505.1). Taxonomy (NCBI): domain Eukaryota; kingdom Metazoa; phylum Arthropoda; class Insecta; order Coleoptera; family Curculionidae; genus Pachyrhynchus; species Pachyrhynchus sulphureomaculatus. The sequence goes on from CM032446.1 coordinate 163,479,834, forward strand.
TATATATATATATATATATATATATATATATATATATATATATATATTGAAAAATTAGATATTGTTGTTGTTTTATCACTAGCATACAATACGTTATTCATAGTAATAATATAATTACAAAGCATCTGCAAGAACCTACTGCTACCGGAGTAGTATAATACAATGTTGTTAATCCAATATTCTTATTAGTAATCAAAGCAGATTTATCGTTCACGTATTAATGAATGTAAATTTCAAAATATTTATTAAGGGACACTAACACACCTTTCAAAAGAAAAAGGCAAGGTCACTTAAGACGTCTAAGGTATTTACAGCTTTAAAGAAAATTCAAAATATCAGAAATATTTAAAAATTAATTGTGATGAACGATCTGTAACGGGTTAAAATTGTAAATGAGATTATATCGGATAGAAAAAAAAAACAAATGACCTGAATTCACAGGAAATAGAAAAATAATAGATCAAAATCAGTAGTCAATAACCCAGAACTTTTCTTAAAAATGCAAATTATGGAATCATACATTACCGTAGATTTGCAATTTTATGAGTAGTTGAGATAAGAAGAACTAATAGCAATTTAACACCACTGACATAAAGAACCCTAAATGCTTAACTACATTTGATTTTCAATCTTTTAAAAGAAACTATACATCAAAGAAATGACAATTGTAAGACAATCTACGGACTACTGAAATTTATATTCATAATTACTACATTTCAGTTAAAAAAATGATATTTTTTTTTTTAGTAATACTAACGACACATTGACATTGTTTAAATAAATTAAGGATATAATTTTTTACTGTAAATTGCCAAAAACTAAGGTAAAAATCAATAATGAAATTCTGCTCTGAGGTTTGGGACTCTGCTCCCAAACAAACACTGCATTTGTCTACTGCTTCTATTTAGAATATATATATATATATATATATATATATATCCCCCTATATATATATATATATATATATATATATATATATATATTCCTTATTGGAGACTCAGAACTCACCAGCCACCTTGGTTCCTTGAAATATCGAAGAAACGGTTGGCGCTTGAGTCCATTCTACAAGTGTGGAAAGTGGTCGATGGATGTAGCCCGCTTAATTCCTTCCTGCATGCCAGGAATACACGCCGCACTAATACATTGCATCCATATGAGGTTTAGCTTTTCACTCCCTCGTACAACCCTTTACAATCAGTCTTTTATATGAAGAACTTTATCCGTTTGGAATGATTTGACCAGGACTATGTTTCCCACCGAGTACAGGGTGAGTCAACGATAGAGTAAAGTTCCTTACCTCATTTGTTTAGGGAATCACCAAAAATGTTAAACGCAATAGTTTTAGAGAATGTTAAGGTGCAAAGTTTAAAATTGTTTTTGAATATACAGGATACTTCAAAAAAGTGTGGCCGATATAACATATACTTTTTTACATGTATATATCCTATTTTCTAATTTATTTTTAAATTCTGCGTAAAAATTTTATAATTTTTTTTATTAATAATGTTATATACCTAAACCTAGTAGTTTTTCTAATATTTAATTTTTTTTTTAAAAAAAATACTAGTTTTCAGTTTTCTATAAATTGTCAGTAGCGCCATTGTTTCTGAAGGGAATACTCATAATTGGTACGAGCGTTCTATAGAGATGAAAAAAAAGATATATGTATGTAAATTTGAGTTAGATGCTACAGGGTGTCCAAAATAAATTTATGCATTTCGACTACGTTAAATTGAAAAATCTCAAATTTTTTAAATAGCACATCTTGTATATTATTTTTTCTGATAGATTATACAAAACCCTCCAAGTTTTATTGAGTATGTCATATACCTATTTCTAATAGTTTTCAATTTATTTTGAATTTTTCAATTTTTACCCTTGTTTTTAATACACTTACGCTATAACATGATAGTTGCCAAGACAAAACAAAAATGTAGGCATTGTCAAATTTTGATATGTCTATTAAGCAAGTAAAAATAGTTTAATTTGTTGTAGTAAGTGACGTATAAAGGTAATAGATATGGATTTTCCTAAAAATGAATTAATTGTTATGGTTTATATACTGGGCGAGGCGGGAAAAAAATGTCTTTTGGCAGTAAGGCTTTACGGAGCGAAGTACTCTAATAGACGTATACCATCTAGAAAATCTTTTTAGTGCTTAATGGAACGGTTTGATGGTAGTGGTAGCGTTGAACATACGAAACGGAAAGAAGTAAACCAGAATGCCACCAATGAGGAAAAAGAAATAGAGATTTTACTTTATGTTGAAGATAATCCTCAGGTCAGAAGCCGTCAACTAGCTAACTTATCTGACACATCCCAATCTACGGCTAATCGCACCACGAGAAAATACAAGTATCATCCCTTTCATATGGAACTACACCAAGAACTTCAAGACCGTGATTTTGAACGACGAGTAAACGTTTGTACCACCATGAATGGAGCAATAGAGGCCGATCCAAATTTTTTATCCAAACTAATGTTTTCTGATAAAGCTACTTTTCGCAGTAATAAAACGGTTAACAGCCATAACAAGCATTATTCAACAGTTAATCCATTTTGAGTCCAGGAAGTTCAAAACCAAAACCACTGGTCGCTTAATGTATGGTGTGGAATATTAAATTTTTGAATTGTTGGTCCACATTTTTTCCGCGAACCGCTGAACGGGCCTAGATATCTAAATTTTTTGCAAAACGAATTACCCCAGCTTCTTGAAGAAGTTGATAACTTTGAAAGAGAACAAATGTGGATTCAACAAGACGGAGCTCCTGCTCATTACCACCACGAAGTTCAGGAATTTTTTAAACGACCGCTACCCAGAAAGATGGATCGGTAGGGATGGATTCATTCCGTGGCCCCCTCGATCATGTGACTTAACACCTTTAGACTTCTTTTTGTGGGGCTACATTAAAGATCGTGTCGGACAATAACGTCCTTTATGCTAAGGAATGTGAAGAAAATATAGTAAAACGACTAAACATGTGTATTCAAGTAGATTGGCATATTTTTGAACATTTATTAGGTCATAATAATTAATCATAAGATAAGTTAAACTATAATAAAATTATTCTTAACTGTGTGTATTAAAAACTAGGGTAAAAATTGAAATATTCAAAATAAATCGAAAACTATTAGAAATAGATATATGACATACTTAATAAAAGTTGGAGGGTTTTATAAAATTTATTAGAAAAAATAATAATATACAGGGTGTGCCATTTGAAAAATTTTAGGTTTTCCAATTTAAAATAGTCGAAATGCATAAATTTATTTTGAACACCCTGTAGCATCTAACAAAAATTTCTTTACATATATCTTTTTTTTTGTCTCTATAGAAGGGTCGTATCTATTATGAGTACTCCACTTTCAGAAGCAATAGCAATGGCAATTTTTTATAAAACTGAAAACTAGTATTTTTTTTAAAAAATTGAAATATTAGAAAAACTTCTAGGATGTTTCATTTAAAAAAACATATGTTATATCGGCCACACTTTTTTGAATTACCCCGTATACTCAAAAATAATTTTAAACTCTGTACCGTAACATTCCCTAAAACTATTGTATTTAACATTTCTTCAACATTCCCGAAACAGATAAGATAATGAACTTTACTCTATCGTTGACCCCTGTACAATTTATAGTGATTCAAGACCCACGAAATTGCTCTTTCCGCACACGCATTGCTCCTGTAGAACTTTAGGGATTAAAAACAAAAAACTTCCATTTAAAAAATATTTTTTTGTTGAAAGGTGGAACGGTGACTATTGGGTAACAGTAATTCCATATATCGTGTGTTATATTCATGAGCTAAAAGATAAAAATATATGTATATACCTATTTTAAAAACATAAATTTCAGCTAATAGTAAAATTTTCAAATTCGATAAGAAATTGCTTCAATAAATCTAGTCGCATATTTTAAAGACAAAAATACGTGTACTAGCTATGATTTAATATAATCCCGTAGTTTATAGGAGGTAGTGAGAATGGCTATAATAAAGAGTTAAACGTATATTACCTGTGTAATTTTTTAACATACGTTACTTATTTTATACTACAATTAATAGTTATCCCGCGCCCACTGTAATGGGGGGAGTGTTCCAAAGATTTCAGTTAATTCTTAAATATTGTTCGTTAAAAACATTATTGATCTCTGTTGGAAAAAAACTAAAATGTTTAAACGGAAAAGAGGAATGGCAATAACAATTTTTACTTCAAATTCACAAAGAGCTGAATCGGTTCTTTTGGACACAGTAAAGCCATGTTGAGTTTTTGAAATAAAATTAGTATTGTCTTAAAAAAAAATAATTCGGTTTTCCTTAGTTTCAAAAAATTTAGAGATGCTAATTAATAAGCTAATCTCCCTTGTATATAGCGGAATTACTGTTGCCAGTTCTAGGTCTTTAAGGAAACCGCATTATTTAGAGACAAATTGATTAAGAAGATTAAAACACTGCATAAAGCATATTTACATTTTTGTGACAAATTATTAGAAATACTCCGGTAACCATAACCACCAGACATTTTTAAACCATGAATTGGATTAGTTATATCCAGCTCATAAATAGATGATAAAAATAATGTATTAGAACAAAAGAAAATTATGTTTCCTAAAAATGTATAATTAATACCTTGATTAGCAAAATAAGAAATAGAATGATTAATAAGATTAATATCAGCGGGTAGTTGATATTACTTTCAAAAGTATTTAATTTAAGGTATAGTCACTTTGGCGAACGAAGGCATGGGTTATCTCTTGGTCGGTAGACTTTTGGATGGTTATCCAACGCCACCCTTTGGATTTACGTGATAAAGGGTCCACCGGAATCTCAGATAACTTGTTACAGTGTAGAAACGGTAACTCAGGGGTCAATACAGTATATTTATTTATATTCACACATATATGGAATTAAAAAACGGTAAGGTAGGGAGTTAGAGGTGTTATCCAATGGCGTATATTAAAAAAATTGAGAACTTTTGAATTAGGAACTTACGGTAGAATTCAAAAATAAAGGCTAAGATAGTAACAATGATAAATAAAATCCATAAACATACACAAGAATACATGTTGCGGTGGTTTAGATAAATGTCTGTAATTCCTCGTCAAGAATGAAATATTTTCATACAGAGGCGATTTGTTTGAAAATTTTATTTTCTCGGTTGAAATTTATTTCCGGCGAAACGGTTATATGTAAGAATAAAATTTCATTTACTTACATTGTTTTTGTTTTGAAATGTTACTTTTACCCATTATAACTTTGTAGTGTAGACTATTTATTGTAGAATCCGGTTAATCTCTCGGTTTATTTTTTTCTACTTATGTATTTTACTATACAATCTAAATCTACTAAATTTCGTAGTGAAAAATCATGATGCTTAGGATTAGATCGTGGACAACTTGAGGTACTTTTGGTCGTGTCACCTATGACTGCAGAAGATTTATTTTCAGGGACATTTATACTTTTGGATTAATAAGTTTTATGAGCCATGAGAGACAAAAAGCAAGTATTTATATCTGAATAATATCCATCGAACCAGGATTAATGCAATAATAGGTTTACCTGTTTTCTGTTAACGTTGTTAGGGTGTTTCTATATTTCAATTGATTTACATATAACAAAAATTAATACAGGTTTGGAATGACTAAGACAGCCTTCTAGTTGAAGACAGTATACGATTTTATTAGATCTTTTAATGCATTGTCAAAAGCTCACTTATCTTCTTGTCAATTTAAACTCCTGTATCATTAGTATAGTTTTAATGTAAAAACCTTTCTGTGCATGTATAATTTTGTCTAAAATCCTCCATTTAAATTAGTTATAAATGTGCATAGTATATTTTAAGTCCCAGTTAATTTTATAGACCGTAGTTTTTGGGTCTTGCTCTTGGTAATCAAATATATATCCCCAGCACTGGCGAAAATAAAGGGCACGTAATGCCTTTTAAAAGGACAGCGTCCCGAGGTACCTTCATTTTTTTAATGAAATCATCCATAAAGAAATATATATTTTATAACAATCTCGGTAATACAAAACGTGACTTAGAGATCACATGTTTGCGACTTTCCAGCCAAGACAACATTAAGCAACGGATGAACCCGCTCGCACCACTGGTTATAAATAAATATATTTGTAGCCATCAATAAATAAATAAAAGAGTATATCAGAGTTAATCTGTCAGAAATAAACAAAAATTCAAAATAATTTTATTAAAATTTTTAGTATATATTATAGAAAATCTTAATACATTTTTAATTTAATTTAACCTTCGGTATAGACAGATACCTCGATAAATTTGTAATCATCAGTTTTCTTAATGTTAATAACATTTCTTATTCGTATATATGTACTATAGTTCTCCTTCTGGATCGATAAATTATTATATATGTATGTTATTTTCAAAATATTACTAATACTAATCTCTTTTTATACTTATCTGATGGTGTCCAAATTCACGTATATATATATATATATATATATATATATATTTATATATATATATATATATATATATATATATATATATATATATATATATATATATATATATATATATATATATATATATATATAATATATATATATATATATATATATATATTTATATATTCACAAGGCAACAACATATAATATATCTAAACTTTTATCCAACATCTGGAATAATTCTTTCAGGGATGACACGGACTATGATATTAAGGATACTTTCTCGTTTGTTAGTAATATTAACAACATGGTGCTACCAACGGCCTGCGTATTGATTTCTTTGGATGTTGTGTCTCCATTTACTAATATTCCTCTTAGATTGGTGTCTGATATTTTAGATGTAAAATGGAATCAAATAGAGTTACACACGACATTATCAAAAACTAGTTTTGTAGGGTTAATTGAATTCACTTTTACAAATACCTATTTTGGTTGTAATGACAAGTTTTATCGACAAATCGTTGGAACACCAATGGGCTCACCTATTAGTCCCATTTTAGTTACAATTGTTTTGGACCATCTTTTAAAGTCTGTATTACCATTGCTGCCCTTTGAGATGCCTTTCATCTATAAATACTTTGATGACATTATCTGTTCTATACCAGCTAAATACGAACAATTGACTTTAGATACTTTCGACTGATTTAACAAAAAAATACAATTCACTGGTGAAACGAAGAACGACAGTTGTATTCCTTTTGTTGATACTAAAGTCATAAGAAATAACGAAAACAAAATTATATTGGATTGGTATCAAAAAACAGATTCTAACAGATTCTTAATTTTTTTTTCAAATCATCTATCGAAACAAAAATACAACACTCTGGTTGCAATGAAAAGCAGAGTAACCTACATTACCGATGACAGTTTTCTCCAAAATAATTTAAAAAACTCTTTCACATTTTTCAAAGCAATGGATATCCAAAACATATTTCGAGGAAACTAATCTTTAATTCAAACTTGTCTGACGTTTTCACTGAAGAAGAATACAAGAAGTTACCCTATATAGGTGGTCTAACTGACAAGAGAGTCTCCATTTTCAAGGATTATTCTAACATCAAAATAGCAAAGTACAACTTGTTTCCAGCTTATTTAGTCATGTAAAGCAAAGGACGCCTTTAATGTATAACAGCAATATTATATATAGGATGTCTCGCCTGAACTGTAACAAAAATTACAGTGGGCAAACTTCAAAATGGCTGAAACAAAGGCTAACTCAGCATAAAAGTGATTGTATTAACGGAAAGAAATCTTGTGCTGCTGTAGACCATCATTTGAGGACGGGACACCAGTTTAACTTTGAGAACTTAAAAATTTTGGAACATGAAAAAAACTACAAGAAACGCTTATTCCTTGAAATGGTTCACATTAAAAAAGAAAAAAATTCCATTAACTATAAGACTGATACCAACAATTTAAGTAATTTGTACTGTAATATTCTAGGATGTGTGTAACTGATTACATAACTTAGTTAGGTTTTACACATTGCCATTTTATAGTATATAGGTTTTCCCTTTCACAGTACCAGACCACTGTCAATCTAGAGCAATAAAAATAAACTAATATACACGGTATCAGTACTCAAGGTAAACCAAAGAGGGTATGGTGTGTTGATTTTTCCTGTTTGTTCTTTTAATATGTCATGTTTTATTGAAGTGTAATGTTTTATCGTTCTTCCTTTTTATTTAAATCGTTTTTACTCTAGTTGGTAAATCTGTACATTGAGTTAATTTATGATTCGTAAATCATTAAGTGTGCTTCAATTTTGTAGTATTACTTCTGATAAGGTCGACAAAGAATCGGCGAAATATCAAGTCTTAACAATGAGTTTTAATTAATAGACCGCTATCCCGATAAACTACACTGAATTGTATTATCACGGTCGAGAACTTAAAAACAAATATGTATATATATATATATATATATATATATATATATATATATATATATATATATATATATATATATATATATTATATATATATATATATATATATATATATATATATATATATATATATATACCATATATGTGAAACATCATTGAAATCAAAATAGCAGTTTATTGCGTTCATTTTATTGTAGCTCCGCTGCAGTTGAAAATATCGTGTTGGTTCTTCATTTGATTATATTTCTCGTAAATCTCAAAGAGACAATAATGGTTGCTGGAGTTTACAGATCAAAAGTAAGTAAATTAGGTGCTGATGGTCTAGGCACATGAACATACAGAGACTACAAGATTTTTTTTAAATCTATTTTGTTAGATATTATTTTATGTAAAAAATATAATTTATGATTTATTTGACCATGCCTTTAGACTTTCCATTGAAAATTTAGTTAACAAACTTTCACAATGATAATCACACATGACACAAGTTTAAAACTTGTGTCATATTCTACAAAGTTTGCAGCATTAAGTATGATAAAACTCAGTAGCTTAAAACTATTCACCGTAACTTTTGCAATATGGTCGCCTGGGTTTTTATAGCGTTATTTAAATGAAGAAATAAGAAGAGTGTCATCTGTAAAGCTTTAGTTTGGATTTCTT